>JAVJIF010000498.1:0-600000 GCA_038442645.1 Agave tequilana | reverse complement strand
GTTTAATTAGTGACAGATTCATTATCAAGATCTTAGTAGGTGCATAGCTCAACAAAGGATAAAATGTCAAGATTTGGAGCTAGCACGGTGTGATCCAAGGAGCTTTTGGATCAAGCTTGGACCAAATCAAGAAGATGAGAAGCCTTCATGTGAAGACTTCAAGAAGATGAAGACTTGTGTCTAGGTATAAGATTTTTATTTTTTTTTAGATAAAATGTAAAGGATAGAGTAGTTGGTAGATTGCTCAAGTATTATATACACACACACTCTTGATAGAATTGTTTTCATAAAAGATTTTTTGGTTTAGAAAAGATTTTTCATTTTGGAAAAATACAAGTTTGATTTTTGGTGTTCCTCATATACTTATCTTTCAACCAAAACCATATTTAGAGCTTAATGTCAAAAAACTTAGATATTTCATCTTATTTGTGTAATGGATCACATCCATACACACTATGCTTTAATGAGTTCAAAATATCTAGTTTTTATTTGAAGATGTTTTGGAAAAACAAAGTTTAGAAAACATGTTTTGGAAAATACAGTTTTTATCATGAGCCAAATATTTCCAAGTTACAAAAATAGTCCAATCTTTTATAACATGCCTTGATTTTGTGCAAGCATGTTTGATTATCAAAGTATATTGGTTAAACTATTTTTGTAGATTTTTATGTATTTTATGGGATTTTATTTGAGCCAAAAAGACTAACTTTTTTAATCCCAGAAAACTGTTTTCAGGCTTCAGCTAGTCGACTTGCCTACCTTTATAGTCGACTAATATGAAGTCGGCCGACCACACCGGTCGACCGAAGTGCACAAACGTGCACGCCTTTGTGTACTGGAGGACGGCCGACCGTGTCGGTCGACCGCTCCAGAGAGCAGAGCTCTCTGGAAAGTTCAGCCGACCGTACGGGTCGACCGACAGAGAGTTAGACTCTCAGCTCCAGTGGGTCGGTCGACCGTGGCTCCAACGGTCAGAAATCCGACCGTTGGCGGTCGACCGCACTGGTCGACCGGCAGTTCTGACAAAGCCCCAACGGCTAGTTTTTGACAGCCTATATATTTGGGGGTTTGTGGACTGTTTTGCAAAAAGATTTTGGAGACTCTTAGAGCCAGTTTTTCCCATTCATTCCAGAGGTTTTTCTCCACAAAATTGAGGGCAAATATTTCCAATCAAAAGGGAAGATTTTATCAAGAGAGTTTAAAAGTGATTTCTTTGAGTTTTCCTCCACCATCTCAATCCTAGTTTTCTCACACAACACTTGAGCTTTCCATTGCTATATCTACCTATAGGGATTTGTTGTGAGAGGATTTTAGGTGATCAAGAGTTGTGATCACCAAAGTTCATCTTTATTCCTTTGAGGAGGCGGACGGTTGTGTTCGCGATTGTTTGGGTCCTAGTGAGGACTTGGTGTTTTCGGGTTCGGGTGCGAACTCGTGTTTGAGGTGCGGCCTCGGCGAGCTAGTGAGCTTGCGTGTGTAAGGGACTAGAGAGTCCGAAAGCTTGTAGGTGTTGCGGCACCGAGGAGAGATCCATTGGGATCTTGCATAGTGGAAATCCTTCGTGTGTCGAAGGCGGGGATGTAGAGCAAGTGTGCTCGAACCTTGAGACATACTCTTGTGTTTGCGATTGCTCACTCTCTCTCTCTTTGTCTCTTTTATATCTTGCATAGCTTATATTGTCTTTACATTTACATGCTTGATATATCTTGTGTGCATAATTGATATATACTTGCTTGGGATTGTTTGCTAACACTTGTATTCAACCAAGAGAGCCAACGCGGCACCTCAACCCATTCAAGGGGAATCTAGAGGAGTTTGTCAGAGCCCTTCACGGGGAATTCGGCAACACTCTTGTGTTATACATAGTGTTTAGTATAAAAGTTTTATTTGGTCATAATTGTTCTTAGCTTCCGCATTATTTGCATCATTCATCATTAAGTGACCATTAGATTAGCCTTCACCTATTCACCCCCCTCTAGGTGAACCTTCAATTGGTATCAGAGCTTGGTACTCTGATTTGGTCTAACAACCTAGAGTAAAAGATACTTATTTTTTAGGCTAATCACAATATTTTTGTACACACACCATGGACTTCATGTCACCACCCATGTTTGACATTGTTAACATCCATATATGGAAGGTGAAGATGTCCTTGTACCTCAAAGCCCTAGGCATTCATGTTTATCTTGCCACAACTAATAATGCATATTGTTTAAATGGTAAGAACATTGAGGCTAATACAAAAGCCCTACATGCTTTAAGATCTACCCTAAATGATGATTATTTATCTAGGGTTGCTAATCTTGATTTGGCTTTTGTAGTTTGGAACACCCTCCTCTCCCTTGGCGAAAATGATCTATACTATGCGGGGAGTGATTCGGATGTTGGAAGCGACATCTCCAACAAGTGCTACATGGTCCAAGGGGATAACCCCCTTGAGGTAAACACCGAATCCGATGATGAGGACATGTCATATGATGAGCTATCTACATTTTGTCAATTATTGCTTAATAAATATGACATGATTAAAAAGGATAATAAAAATTTGAAAAAGAAGTTGGATTGCATGCATGTAGAACATGATTCATTTAGAAGTAACATTGCATGTTTAGAAAAAGAAAATGAAGTTTTGAAAAATGAAAATGTTTCCCTCATGTCTAAATTGAATGATCTTTGTGAAGGAAACACAAGTTTGAAAAATAAAATTGATTTGGTGGAAAAACAAAAGGAAATTGTTTTTCAAGAAAATTCTTGTTTGAAAAGAAAATTTTGTGAAAAAGAAAAAGAAAATGTTTTTCAAAAGAAAAGGAAAAATGATTCTATTTCTCACTACTCTTTACATGCTACCATTGATGATAGTGAGATTAAGAAATTGAAAAATAAAATTGATTGTTTGAGCTCAACCTTGAGCTCTTGTGCATTTAATCATAAGAGATTGGAGTCTATGTTTTCAAAGAAACAAACTCCAAATGTTCATGCACATCATACCCATCATGCATATTCACTTTTTGCACGTCATGATCACACACACACACATAAGCATTCTAAGGTGTACACATGTACACATTGTGGCCACAAAGGCCATCTAGCAAAATTTTGTTATGATAGGTTATATCACTTTAATTTTGCTAAGAATAAAAATGTCAAGGAACCTAAAAATTTTGCAAATAATAATGTTCCTTACAAGACTAACCCCAAAGGACCCAAGAAAATATGGGTACCAAAACCCCCACCATTTGCTTTTGATGTAGGTGAGGGCTCTCACAAAACGTGAGAGGTTTGGTGCCTTGATGGTGGGTGCACTTGAACTAAAAGGACACATATTTGGAGCACCGCTATCAAGGAAGTTTTGGTGGGATGACCACCATGTTTGGAGCTTTAGAGTTGGTAACGATCTCTAAACTCCTACTTTTTATGTACATGCTAGTTCATTTATCATACTCATAGCATGTTCATGTTTTAGGTTTTGTGCTTCATGTGGTAAAATCTTGTTTAGATGTAGTATTTGTCAAAACTTAGATTTATACATGTACAAGTAGTGAGCCACATTTGATTCATATACGTTTGCACTTCATTGTTCACTTGTACTCACTATATGCACATGTATAGCCTAGTTTTGATGATTCATCCATTTATACATGTTTTGCCAATTTTTATGCTTTACTTCATGTATATGTATTTTTAATTCAAATCTAATAAATATACATGTATACCCGTGAGTCTCTTGCTTCATGCAAATACATTTGATACTCTTTTATGTTTGGGATATGTATGTGTATTGTTAGGATTGGATAAATCATACATATGCCTAGAAGTGTATTAATTTTTAATGAAAAATAATGTCTCATGTTTTTGTTTTATTCATGATTTGAGCTTCAATGTCTATTTTCATGAAAATGCTATTTACATGACTCTTGTACACTCACTTTTATTCATTTTGTCATGACCTTGTTTCATGAACACCTTTTTATGAGCTTTATAGATCTTGAGTGTCATATTTGTGAATTTAGTCTTGATTCATGAAAAACATATGATTTATTGTATTTTGAAGGATCTTTAACTAGTTTTTCAAAAATTATCTTTAACTAGTTAATTATTCTTCTTTTGGTAGTGATTTTCAATGCTAAAATATTTTCAAATCTATTTTTGAAAACCCTACCATCCATGGGCGGATGGATGGGCGTGTATGCCTTGTAAGCTTAATTGACAAATCTTTTACCTTGTGCATATCAAGGGATGGTAGGTTATGAGATATACACTTGATCTTATTATCATGTCAATTGGTATCATTGAATCGTTTCAATTGGTATCAATATGAACTTATTTTGTATATACTCATATTTTGTTTCTTATATATGTATGTATCAATTTCACTTGGTATACTCATTTTTCATACATATATATGATTTTCATGTGCTTAACTTTCAATTGGCTCACTTTTTAAAAGCACAAAGTTTATGATGAAAAATAAAAATTTTGATCATTATGTTTACCATTGATATCAAAATGCTTCAACTTCATATTTGATAAATTTCAATTGGTATCAATATGTTTTACAATAATGATTATTTTCGATTTGGTATCTTAAAAATTTGTTTGTTTTACAAGAGCTCTGATACCTTAAAATTTTTTTTAAAAAAAAATTGTTTTGGTATGTATTTCCTATATGCAAGGAGAGCTTAACATCTCTTCTACATATAGATTCATGTTGAGTATATTATAAATTGAGGAGCTTGACAACTCTTCTTTATATGATATACGTGTGTAGGGGGAGCTTCACATCTCCTCTTATGCATTACATAATATGTGTTATGTGAGTTAGGGCTTGTCATCCCTTCTTCATGTAATGTATATGTGTAGGGAAGCTAACTTAGCGTCTTCCTCTTCATGAATGTATATCGCATATAAATCTTTATTGATTGATTTGTTTAACCCCTTCTTGATCTTTTTGTTTTTGACAAAAAGGGGGAGAAAAATTTGTTTGATTTGATTTTACTTTGAACCCTTTGTTGATGATTGACAAAAAGGGGGAGAAGTATTTGAGTTTATATGCATGTTTTCATTGCTTAAGGGGGAGAAGTATTTGTCTTCCTTATTATTTATGCATATATATTTTTGTATTGCAAATAGGAGAAAAAGATTTTGATTTATACTTGTTGCATGTTTTATCTCCATACTTGCATACATATTCATGTGCCTCATTGCCATATCTATTATTTATTTGGTACGCATGAGTTAAGAGGGAGCTTCTTTGAAGCTTTACTTTAATCCATGCATATATAACCTCATGAGTTTTGTCATCATCAAAAAGGGGGAGATTGTTGGCCAAAGGCCTATCACCCTAGTTTTGATGATGATCAACTCATGAAGTTATGTTTACTAATGATCTTGTGTTTAATTAGTGACAGATTCATTATCAAGATCTTAGTAGGTGCATAGCTCAACAAAGGATAAAATGTCAAGATTTGGAGCTAGCACGGTGTGATCCAAGGAGCTTTTGGATCAAGCTTGGACCAAGTCAAGAAGATGAGAAGCCTTCAAGTGAAGACTTCAAGAAGATGAAGACTTGTGTCTACGTATAAGATTTTTGTTTTTGTTTTAGATAAAATGTAAAGGATAGAGTAGTTGGTGGATTGCTCAAGTATTATATACACACACACTCTTGATAGAATTGTTTTCATAAAAGATTTTTTGGTTTAGAAAAGATTTTTCATTTTGAAAAAATACAAGTTTGATTTTTGGTGTTCCTCATATACTTATCTTTTAACCAAAACCATATTTAGAGCTTAATGTCAAAAAACTTAGATATTTCATCTTATTTGTGTAGTGGATCATATCCATACACACTATGCTTTAATGAGTTCAAAATATCTAGTTTTTATTTGAAGATGTTTTGGAAAAACATAGTTTAGAAAACATGTTTTGAAAAATACAGTTTTTATCATGAGCCAAATATTTCCAAGTTACAAAAATAGTCCAATCTTTTATAACATGCCTTGATTTTGTGCAAGCATGTTTGATTATCAAAGTATATTGGTTAAACTATTTTTGTAGATTTTTATGTATTTTATGGGATTTTATTTGAGCCAAAAAGACTAACTTTTTAAATCCCAGAAAACTGTTTTCAGGCTTCAGCTAGTCGACTTGCCTACCTTTATAGTCGACTAATACTGAAGTCGGCCGACCGCACCGGTCGACCGATGTGCACAAACGTGCACGCCTTTGTGTACTGGAGGACGGCCGACCATGCCGGTCGACCGCTCCAGAGAGCAGAGCTCTCTGGAAAGTTCGGCCGACCGTACGGTCGACCGACAGAGAGTTAGACTCTCAGCTCCAGTGGGTCGGTCGAACCGGGCGATCGACCGTGGCTCCAACGGTCAGAAATCCGACCGTTGGCGGTCGACCGTACTGGTCGACCGGCAGTTCTGAAAAAGCCCCAACGGCTAGTTTTTGACAGCCTATATATTTGGGGGTTTGTGGACTGTTTTGCAAAAAGATTTTGGAGACTCTTAGAGCCAGTTTTTCCCATTCATTCCAGAGGTTTTTCTCCACAAAATTGAGGGCAAATATTTCCAATCAAAAGGGAAGATTTTATCAAGAGAGTTTAAAAGTGATTTCTTTGAGTTTTCCTCCACCATCTCAATCCTAGTTTTCTCACACAACACTTGAGCTTTCCATTGCTATATCTACCTATAGGGATTTGTTGTGAGAGGATTTTAGATGATCAAGAGTTGTGATCACCAAAGTTCATCTTTGTTCCTTTGAGGAGGCGGACGGTTGTGTTCGCGATTGTTTGGGTCCTAGTGAGGACTTGGTGTTTTCGGGTTCGGGTGCGAACTCGTGTTTGAGGTGCGGCCTCGGCGAGCTAGTGAGCTTGCGTGTGTAAGGGACTAGAGAGTCCGAAAGCTTGTAGGTGTTGCGGCACCGAGGAGAGATCCATTGGGATTTTGCATAGTGGAAATCCTTCGTGTGTCGAAGGCGGGGATGTAGAGCAAGTGTGCTCGAACCTTGAGACATACTCTTGTGTTTGCGATTGCTCACTCTCTCTCTTTGTCTCTTTTATATCTTGCATAGCTTATATTGTCTTTACATTTACATGCTTGATATATCTTGTGTGCATAATTGATATATACTTGCTTGGGATTGTTTGCTAACACTTGTATTCAACCAAGAGAGCCAACGCGGCACCTCAACCCATTCAAGGGGAATCTAGAGGAGTTTGTCCAGAGCCCTTCACGGGGAATTCGGCAACACTCTTGTGTTATACATAGTGTTTAGTATAAAAGTTTTATTTGGTCATAATTGTTCTTAGCTTCCGCATTATTTGCATCATTCATCATTAAGTGACCATTAGATTAGCCTTCACCTATTCACCCCCCCCCCCCCCTCTAGGTGAACCTTCAACATATTTCTAAGATTTAGCACCAAACAACAAGCCTCAACCATCCAGTTTCGAGCAAATCATCCATCGGTAGATTGCCAACTCATGGCATCTCGTAGGTTTTAGCATTTCATTTTCAATATACTAAACTTCCAATTCATTCCATGTATGCTTGAAGGTTAGAAGAAATAAAGGTGTGTAACATTAGCACAGGAGACCAACATCATCATGTCATGACATGGTTGTGCTAAAATGGTGTATCCTAAAACAGTAGGATACAACACGGCTAGGAGACATCAATGAAGATATATATTTTCTATATGAATAACAAACATTAACTCTACGTATTTAATGAAAACATACTTATCATATTCAATGAAAACATACTTATCATATTCTAGATAGTAACTTCTCTTATACTTCTATTATGCATACAGGAAATAAGCTTTCTGGATCGATCTTCATCTTGAAATAATAATATCTCATACCAAAATACATAATATAATCAATGCATGAAAAAGCAAAAGCGCAAACCAGCGCACCCAACCCTCCGGCAAAATAAAATGTAGGCTTCATGAAGTTTCATTTTTATCATAAAATTTGTATGTGTATTAACTTATATAAAATATTGAAAAAAACTAAAGAATGTTTTTTATGAGATTCAATATGGATCCAATCTACATGATAAAAGGAGGTGAAAAGATGGGCCAAGATGGGAATTGCCTCATATAGAAAATTTATTGTTGAGATTGGTGTTGTTGGTGGCGATTGGACAAAGAGAGAGGCAAATGTGTTTGCATGGACAATGGGATTCAAGGTGATGAAAGCAAACATGCAAACATTAGTAAAACAAGGGCGGTTGGAAGTGGATGCCTTGGGAACACGTGATGGGAGACATGAAGACAATTAGGAAGAGTTATTTTAGTAGTTCTATTTTCTTATATTTGTTTTTTTTCTTTTATTAGGCTTTTATTTTTATTTATGTGAGGCACGAGTAGTGCACGTGTCCTCTTTTCTATATAAAACTTTTGTTGAGAATGAGTGAATGAATGATTTATTAAAAATTTGAGAGATTGAAACACTAATTGGGTTCCTTCAAACCTTCCTGTGTGAAGCATGGAGTGGGGGAGAGATTTTCATGAGTGTGAAGCCTGAATCTAAATCTCCATGTGTGACGTATGGGGTGGGTGACTTGCGTGTGAAGCCTGAATCAATATTTATCTTTTCCCCCAATTTTTTCCAAACCCAAACACCTAGATTAGTTTTATCCCCAATCTCACCATAAACCCTAATTTCTTCTCCAATTCTCAAAACCCTATCTTTCCCCCTTCCATGTGTCAAATTGGTGCCAAAGCAAAAAAATACTATTCTCCCCCAAAACACCAAAACCCTATAACTACCCCTTAGTTCTGAAATAAAAAATATCCTAGAACCCTAGATTTGTCCTTTAATTCTATTAAAAAAATCAAAACCACCCTAAATCCAAAATCTACAGCTTTCTGGAAAAAAAAATATCATCAAAAAATTCCAAAAACCTACTGTTCATTCCTTCCTCCCCTCGCCCCTTCCCCCAAACCCAAAAACCCTAACCTTCAACTCGTCGCCAAAGCCGGTCGTCACCTTGATCAGGCCGCAAGATCTCAATTAGATCTCGAGACCACCCTCAAGCCATCACTACATCCTCCATCCATTCTCTCTTTTTGACATCAAACCCAACAGCCGCTGTCAACCCTGAGCTCCCTCTTCGTTCGCCGAACCCAACTTCTCCAACAATAGCCGCCCAACCTCGCCACGCCAACACGACGACGACGAGATTGAAGTCATCTGAATCTCGTCGCAACCCCTCCCTCCTGCCAATCAACTCAACCCGCCTCGTCTACGTCATCAGACCTCGACCGCTGGCATCATTCACTGACCAGCACTTGAGCAACTCATAAGACCTCGACGACAACAGCACGACTTCGACATCGCTGCCTCTCGACTTTGTCCTTTCATATCTGAATCAATCACCGCTAGCCGACCATTTCTCAATTGTCCTCTCATACCTCTTCGATGACTTCTCCTCTCTCTCCTCACCATCAGCCGAACAGCAAATAGACACAACGCCGCCAGCTCCACCAAGCTTTCGACCACTGATGCCTTGCCTCCCTTCTCCTTCCATCCACTGTCTTCTTCTCCTTACCGTTGCACCTGTCACAGGTCATCTCTTCTCGACCGCGACCTTCGCAGAGCACCCCCTAATCGTCTTACCGAGGTGACCTCGCCTCCCTTCACGACTCGTCGGTAGCCCCACATTCTGCAGAAGTAGGACTCGGATCTGACCCGGATCTGACTTCATTTTAGTTGTCGACCCGCTCCATCAACCAGGTCCAACCCGCTTCAGCCGTTAGCAACTAAATCTGACCCGACCTGATACAACAATTGCAATTTAGACTCGTTTACAGTGCAGAATTGATTTTTTGGCCCTTTTCGGTCGTTCGGAAGCTGATTCAAGCATTTTTTGAAGCCCTAGAGTCATGGGAGGCTCCTTCATGTCAGGATCTTGAGTTCATAATAGAGGCAATCATCCTTTCAATAGGCCAAAAGGTTTTGAAATGTTGAAATTCCAACCACTCATTTATTCAGATGTGTTGGCAATATATTCAGTCTTTAATTTTTGAAAGCTTTGTGTGTGACGCATGGAGTGAGTGAGTAATCCACCTGAGTGAGATGCCCCAACTATTGATTTCTGAATTCAGCTACTATCTGAGTCTGCAACAATGTCTTTACCGTAGAGAACTAAAGGATAAACATCATCTATTTTTTTTAAACTCAAAGCGAGTTTTCTCCAACCAGAGGAAAATGATAGGGGACATGAAGACATTTAGGAAGAGTTATTTTAGTAGTTTTATTTTCTTGTATTAGTTTTAATTTTCTTTCATTAGGCTTTTATTTTTCTTTATGTGAGCCACGAGTAGTGCATGTTGTCATCTTTTCTATATAAACTATTGTAGTTCTTTTACTTGGAATCAATGAATGGATGAATTACTGAAATTTTGGGAGATTGAAATCTTAATTGGGTTCTTTCAAATCTTCGTTCGTAAGGCATGAGTGGGAGAGAGATTCCTCAGGGTGTGAAGGCAAAATCTAAATCTCCTTGTGCAATGTATGGGTTGGTGTGAAGCCTGAATTAATATTTATCCTTTTCCCCCAATTTTTCCAAACCCAAACACCTAGATTAGTTTATCCCAGTCTCACCACAAACCCTAATTTCTTCTCCAATTCCCACAAACCATATCTTTTCCTCTTTCGTATCCTGCATCAACATGCCCCCACTGTTGCACCAAATCAATGATACCTAATTCACAACATCACCTCTTGAATTTCAATCCAGTTCTCGCACGCCAGTTTATGTGCATTCTGATCTAGAACACCAAAAATAGTAATCCAAGAACCAAAGGAAGAACAATAATATTTAATTGATTCAACGATCTATTTCTAGTATTTAGCTTTTTCTTTGTAGATTTATTTACAGACTTCAAGCTTACATAATCGGACGTTAAGGCTTGGAAGCTGGGGTTTGAACTTGATGAGTTAATTTAATTAGAATTGTTTTTGGGGTAGTTCTGTAATTAATCTTTTAGAATCGTATATATAAATCATAACCTAATTAGGACTGGTTGTTTGTTCTCCAATACCAAAACATGGTAGAGTGAGGACACGAAATTAGTTCCCAACCTTCAATCTCCGGCGCATGGTTTCTAATATCGGCTGATTCTGATATATATTAGCTATATTATATCAGGCTTTGAGATTCCTGATACGATACTAACCCAACTATACATGAAATATTGTGGTTGATATTGTGATATTGATAGCCAATAATGACACTATTGATACTAAACACCATTGGCTAATACTGATAATATTAAAGTTTTAAACCATGCTCCAACATTATCACAACATCACCACAATCCCATCACCCCAACCACCAATTGTCACCACGGCATCACCATGCTTCACTAGTTCAATCTATCATGTGCCAACATTCATCACCGAAACAATTCCTTGACGCATTCATCATCATCAAACAACAAGAGACTTGTCATCGCCCTTCAATTCCACCACCACCGTCATCCTCCTCCTCCAATATTGACATCTTCTCTCATGGTCAATTTGTCAGCTAGACTCTAGCTATCATCATTGACCCATCGTCACAGCAAGACCAACACCACTGTCATCGATCATCATCATTGCCACCACTTCTATTCTATTTTCCTTCTCAACTTGTAAACAACCACTAACGCATGATGTAAGGGGGAAAGCTAGGGTTTTGTAGTGGAATTGGGGAAAATAATCTAAGGTTTGTGAAAACTAAGGAACGATAAGATTTAGGTATCACACACATGATAAATATTTAGGCCTCACACCTAGGAGAATCACTTCCCACTTCATGCTTCTCAAATAAAGATTTAGAAGAATCACATTAGGGATTCAATCTCTCAATAATTCAATCATCCATGATCTGAAGCAAAAGAACTACAAGAGTAAATAAAAAAGAGGCAACGTGCACTACTCGTGCCTCAAATAGAGAAAAATAAAAAACTAAGAAAATAAAAGACTACTCATATTTCTAATCAAATGTCTTCCAAATTTTGGTTGAATCCCCAACAATTCTCCCCTAGTTGGAGAAAACTCGTCTCGAGTCATAAAAGAACTCGTCCTTCAGTTCTCTACAGTAAACACATTGTATCAGACATGGATGGTGGCTGAATTCAAAAGTCAATAATTGAGGCATCTCACCCGGGTGCATCTCTCACCCACTTTATATATCGCACGTAAAGATCTAAAAAACTGAAGATTGAATTTGTTGCTAGCGCGTCTAAATTTGAAATGGATTGGATTAGAAATGCAACATTTTGAAACCTTTGGGGCTGGTTGCCTCCACTTCAACCTCGAGATCCAATAAAACGTGAAGGAGAGTCCCCCCCTAATCCAGCTCTTCGAAAATGGCTCAAATCGGCTTTGAAACGACTGAAGACATCCCGAAGAACCAAATGTGTCTTGTTTAGACTAGTTCAAGTTTAGATCTGGTGGCGGCTGATAATCTGGAGCGGTGGCAAAGAAATTTGCAGGCGGCGGTGGCGATGACTGCAAATGAAGGCGTCAACAACGAGTGCATAAATCAAAGAAGATAGAGATGGCAGAAGTCGATGGGATCTAGAGGATCGAAGAAGATTATTTTTGTTGTGGGGGATCGGTTACTGTTCACGATGAACAGTACATTTTTCTTTGAGACCTAGGATTGGGAAAGTTTGGGTTTTTGTGGAAGAGATCTAGGATTGGGATGAAGAGATTTAGGTTTTTTTTTTTCTTTTTGGTGTTTCGTCGAGGGGATTAGGATTTTCGGATCTACAGTTTTGATGTTTT
Source organism: Agave tequilana (assembly GCA_038442645.1). NCBI lineage: Eukaryota > Viridiplantae > Streptophyta > Magnoliopsida > Asparagales > Asparagaceae > Agave > Agave tequilana. The sequence goes on along the minus strand of JAVJIF010000498.1, from coordinate 587,210 downwards.
ATGGAGGGGATTAGAATTTTCAGCTATGGTATCAATTTGACACATGATGGAAGGGGGAAAACTAAGGTTGTGGGGATTAGGGAAAATTAATTTAGGGTTTGTGAAAACTAAGAAAGGATAAAATTTAGGGCATCACACCCATGATAAAGATTCGGGTCTCCCACCTAGGAGAATCACTCTCTCACTTCATGCCTCTTACATAAAGATTCAGAAGAATCCCATTCGAATTTTAATCTCTAAATAATTCAATCATCCATTGATTTTAGGCAAAAGAACTACAAGAGTATAAATAGAAAAGAAACCACGTGCCTTACCATACCTCAAATAAAGAAAAATAAAAGACTGATAAAAGAAAAGACTACTCATATTCCTAATCAAATATATCTTCCAAGTCTTGGCCGGATCCCCATCAACCACCTTCCAAATCCACCAACCTCTCATTATGCAATGTCAATGACCTCTTAATCTGCATGTTCCAATTGTTGTCAGACATATGATGACTACTCTGACTAGCTTGGTTCATTTTTCTTCCTTGAGCCCAACAAAGATCTCGTTCCCTCATAATTATTATTAAGGCTATTAATTGAAGTAGTGCCAATCTCTACCCAAAAAAGAAAGAACGATAAAAAGATTAAAAAAATCATTTTCTATGGCATTGAAGTTTAGTGCTCATATATTTTGTGTACTCATTTCTTTTCTTAACTTTTTGTTGAAGCATGGTTGGAATTAAAATATTAAGGATCTTATAGGGCCAAGGTTCTAAATATCGGATATCGGGATCGTATCAGATGGGGGGTTTTCATAATGAATATCGGATATCGGGGATAAGCACGAGATAGGGCGTTCATATCGGACACTATATATAATAAAATATTGATAACTAAAAGTTAGTTTAGTGTCATAGCTAACATCTACCAAATAAAAATGATGTAATATGCATGCAAAGACCGTAAAAAAATAATGTACATTTGCACGCAGTCATAAGTCGTGCAATAAATAAGTTATTTCATGAAATTGAAAAATAAATTTGAAAAATATAAGAATATAAGTTGTATAATCTACGTACTTGAAAATCAATAAATGAAAAAGATAATAAAAAAGATGAAATATCCGGTGATTTATCAGGCGATTTATCGGCGATATTTCAAATATCAGCCGTAACAATATGGGCGAATGATCTCTCCATATCGTATCAGCAGCAGGTAAAATATGAGATATTGGCTAATATCTCGACCGACTCAGCCGATATTTAAAACAGTGTATAGGACATCAAATTAAAACTATTCAACTTAATGGTAGGAACTGTTTGTTGCAGGAAAATCTGAGTGTTTCTTGGTATCAAAGGGAAGTTGAAAATAGTTACATCTCTAAAGCCATCTTCTGCTGAAAAAAATATGATGCATGTGAACAAGATATTCTAGTGATGACTTGGCTTTGTAGTATGGAACTGCTGTTAGCGCAAACTTCATGTTCCTTGATAATGTGAAGGAGATTAAGAATGTCATTTGTGAGGTCTATCCCATGAAAAAAAAAATACTTCAAGGGTGTCTAATTTGTATAAAGATATGTTCAGTCTCAAGCCAGATGATGAGAACTTGGAAACTACAGTTCTTTCAAAGGTATGCTAGATGAAGTCCACTAGTATCATCCTATCACTATTGATTATTCAAAAACAAATTTATTATATGTGTGCAAATTCCCCTCTCGTTTGAATCCTAATCTTCAAGTCTCTTTAAGCACACATTCTAGTGGGTAAAGGTGATATACCGACATTTCATATTGTGCATTCAGCTTATTTTAAGCTTGTATATCATCCTTTACCATCTTTTGGGACAGCCACCATTGAGAATTATGTCTAAGCATCTTTAAGTGGACTGGATGCATCAAGAGTTCATGATAGTTACGGTAGTCACAAAAGTAGTGGACTCCCACGGCGATTAGGTGATCGAGGTCGATGTACTCATTGTGGAGGCTCTAATCATATAATTGATAGATGTTGGGATCTACATGGCAAACCTGCATGGAGACATCAAGTTGTTTGCTCATTAGATGGTCTTTGTCCTTCGTGCAAGTAGAACCTCCTACAAAGGTTCCTAATGTTATATCAAAATATTCTGATGGATCTTTATTCTCTAGAATCTTTGATCCAGAAAAATGCAATCAACATCAATTCGTTGTCGGCACTTTTGCTTATCCAATTATATCTTGCTAGCCAGTTCTTCATGGCTCACCAGTGCCTCTTCTCATATAACTAGCAAATCCACTTTATTTTTCAACATTCATCCTACACACTTATTATTCTTGCCAATAGATGATATAAACCTATTACACACTGACACAATCAATCCCACTTCTCTTTGTGTAATGTTAATTATGTTTCAATCATGATTTTTGATATCATCTGATTCCGATATATCTCGGCAATATCGTATCGGTTTTGAGGAACCCGATACGATATTAACCTAGGTATTGCTGATATTACCAACATTGACAAACATATTCATATTAAAAACAATTGGCTGATACCAATACCGAGATTTAAATAATGGTTTGTGCATTCTATTTAATCTCCATGTTAGGCAAAGGATGTGATAAACTTGATTCTAAAATAATGAAGTTTGTTTTTCTTGGTTATTCTCACACACATTGTTCTAAAAATCGGTTTCATTATTCGTGCGGTCCAACACTGAATAATGATTAATCGGGAATTAATCGGAGATTAATCATTTTTGAATATTTTAATATATTTAATTATATTTATACACAACTACATATGAATATATACAGTTAATTGTTGAAAATAGCTAAATATTATACAAGACAATATCTAGATGTGAAGTTATAAACCATGATATGATGAACAAGACAATAAGAATATATAGTAAAAAAAAAAGAAGTAAGAGAACTTGTCTCTTCGCATTAGTAATCCAAGATTTCAAATTTTGCAACATAAATATAAATCAAAGAACTTACCTACAAAATAAGATAAAGAAAAAAATTGTCTATTTATCAATCAAAATAATGAGCTTTAAAGAATGATGGGAAAGATTGCTAAATAAGTTAATTTGAAAAATAATCAAAAATAATTAAACATAAGTATCACTTTATGCAAAATGTACAATAATAAAATATCATATGTCATCTACTATTTAAAAAATAACAGTTCATCTACTATTTACTAAAAGATCATTATCAAATCAACATCACAACATAAACTACTTAGCGATCCAACACACACAAAGTGATAAGTTTTTCAAATAAAAAAAATATGAAATGCCTAAATGATTAATCGAGGATTAATCGGATTAATCGAATTAATCAGGTATTAATCAGTGATTAATCAGAGATTAATCATTTTGGATCCGATTAATCGCCCGAGCGCATAATCAGAGCGATTAATGTAATATTAAGTGGGATGCCACCGAATAGGATTAATTGGCCGATTAATCTGATTTTTAGAACAGTGCATACACAAAAAGGATATCACTCTTGGAATACTTATATGGTGTGCTGATAATATATTTTTTGATTGTGCATTTTGATTGCTAAAAAAGCACTTAACAACCCTGTAAGATTTATCAAAGAAGAGTTACAAGAGCAAACGCACTATTGATTCACATAACCCCTTGTCAGTCAACTTCATCGTCGTCTTGAGAATTGATTGCTAAAAATGCACCTGATAACCCCGTAAGATTTATCAAAGAAGACAAAAGCACTATTGATTCCACATGCATACCCCCTTCTCCGTCAGCTCTTGCAACTAAGGTTTCTAATATTCACATTACTCTTAGAAAGGTACTCATTCTTGCACTCAACATTCATTAATCAATTGGTTTCCCTCTTATTTATCCCATGCAAATAGCAAATTTGCTTCTGCCTTGTTTAGTTTTTGTTCCTAGAAATTATCATGACGCTTGCTTTATTGTCTCCTTATTGGAAACACTCTATTGACGTAGAAATGATTGCCCTGCATAAAAATCAGAGTCAGGACTCAACAACTTTACATCCAGGGAAGCAAACTATAGGTTGTCTTCAAGTGTACGTGATAAAGTTCCAAAGTTTCTCCCAAACAGAGAGGTTAAATGCTTGAAAGCAAGACTAGAGGCTTGAAGGCAAGACCGGTGGAAGTCTGCGCACAAACCTACAAACAAAAAGGTCAAATAGTGCTTCTTTCTTCTCATTTGTCCCCTATAAATTGCAAGTTTGCTTCTATTTTGTCTAGTTTCTGTTCATAAAAAATATCATAATGCTTCTCCTTGTTGAAAAAGTGCTTTTGGATGAAAAATGACCACATTGCATAATAAACTGATTTACGAGTTAACTACTTTACCTCCACAGATGCAGATTGTTGGTTGCCGTAGGAGTATGAAGATTATTCCCACCCCGGCCCCCCCCCAAACAAAATAGAGAGGTTAAACACTTGAAGGCAAAAATAGTGGCTAAAGTCTACAAACCTTTAGTGTTGATTACTTTGAAACTTTTTTCTCCATTTGCTCATTTGTTTTAGTGAGGATTCTCTTATCTGCTGCAGTAACTAAATGTTGGCCATTATTTCAATTGGATATTGAAAATTCATTTCTGCATGATCTTCAAAAAGGGATATATATGGAACAACCACCTAATTATGTGGCCCAAGGAAGTGTCAAAAGGCTCAAGAAGGCTATTTATGGATTGAAACAGTCTCCAAAAGACTTGTTCGATAAGTTAGTATTGTTGTCGAGGAATGTAGACTTAAACAAATCTCGTCTTATCACTTTGTATTTGTGAGTAGGAATCATAATGGCACCATTATTTTTGCAGTGTTTTAATGATACAAGTCCTACTTGGGATAATTCGCAAGACTTATTTACGCTTTTCTTTTCATATGAATGATTTTGGTCTATTAAGGTACTTTCTAGAGATAGAAATGACAAGGTCAATGACGTAAGACAAACCAAAAATAAAATTTCTTTTTTTTTTTCAAATCTGTTGTTCTGCGAATTTTGGGGTCTTTGTAAAGAGATTGCTAAATGTGGCAACAGGTTAGAGAATTGGTTTAGGGCTCTTTTCTGAAACAAAGATGATCAAATAATAATAAATAACAATTTATTTTGCCCAGATTCAGATGCTGACAGATGCGGATAGCAGCAGATCAAGGGCTTTATGGCTTCAATTAGGATTTCAAAAAAGTTGTAGATATGTGAGTTTTGTTTGCTAGGATTTTGCTACAAAACAAAAGAAGACTTGAAGGAAAAAAGAAAGAAGTTTTCACTCTCTTTTTTTTTTCCCCTTTTAAGGAGGCTTCACAGCCAAGAATTGGCACACCAGATAGATTTCACAACCAACAAAGTACACACATAAAAAAACAATCAAGGAAAGCTTCCATAGTATCCATTAGACAACCAAAATCAGCCATCTAACTATTCCAATATGAACACAAATATGGTTGGAACTTAAAAGTTACAAAAATGTCCCTTGGTTGAAAAAGGCTCTAAAGAACCCCAAAAATTACAAAACAAATCCAAAAAATAAGTCAAAGAACCACTAATCTTACCAATCCTTTAACTCAAAAACTACCAATTTGAATCCTAAAATCTAGAAAGAAACGCATTTCATGTCTTCTAGTGGCTTCTAGATCCCCATTAGTCAAACACAAGTACTAAACTTGCGGAAATTCTAATGGATCCAAATATTCATTTTACAAGAATGTGGGACAACCTCATTTACATCCGTGCCAGATATGGGAACATTTGTGGTAAGGCTAATTAGTAGGTTCATGCAAAGTTCACATCAGCTTCCTCCGGATGTTGCTTACTGCAACTTACAATACATCAAAGGTGCTACAGGTAAAGGATTATACTTCCAGCCATCTAATCATTTAGATAGTAGGTTTATTCTGATGTTGATTAGGCAGGAGATCCTCTAGATCCACAATCCATCAGCGAATATTGTACTCTTGTTGGAAGAATTCTTAGGTCATACTCCACATAACATGATGTGGGTAAAGTCTCTTTTCGACAAAAATGGGATTTTTTTGCAATGGTCCTATGACGATGTTTTGTGAGAACCAGACAACTATGTTGCACAGACATGGCAACATTGAAATGGACATGACACGCAGATACATGATAATTGTTTAAAAAACACATGACACGTTTGTCGGACATGTTTCGGACACAGCATGGCTCCATGATAGGAGTGTCCATGCTACATAGCCAGACAACAATGTAAATTACCAACAATCCAATTTTACAAGAGGCCTAAACATATAAAAGTCGACTGGCACTTTATAAAGGGATAAAATCATGAAAAAAGAAGAATATCAGATAGGTGATATACTTACAAAAGTTGTGCCCAAAAAGTTTTTACCTAGTTTCTGTGATATGTTAGGAAAATATCTAAGCAATAATGAAGTGTTTAGGGGTAGTAACTTTTTTACTCTTATAAATTAATCAAAGCCCTAATTACAGTTGTTGGTCTCTTCTCCAATACTAGAACAACACTAGTTCCTAATACAAAAAAAAGAATATTAGTACTAGCAAAAAAAAACTGTCATGTTAGTAAAAAAACCAAAGTCAATATCACACAATGGCTTAGCAGTTTCATGAGGAAGCTCAATATAAGTATATAATCTGCAAAGTTGAATCTGAATCAGTGTACCAAGCAGTCTGAGTGGCAGGACAGGAGAATAAACAATGGGAGGGAAAAGCATTACGATAGAAAGCAAAGAGGTTGTCATGCAAAGAACCTATATTACAATCAAACCAATTGAAGATCAGAAGACTTGACACAGGAATTGAAACTTAGTAATAGTGTCATCAAAGAGAAATTGCTAGCAATGAATAGCATCATGCAATGTTTTGTATATGATTAATGTGGCATCAAACCAAGCATGTCAACAAAATACTTCTGTCTTGACTCAACAGAACAACTAAAGTTTTTAACAAACAACCTCCAGAAATCCCTAATTATGGTATGTTTCTCAATATATTTTGTCATAAATTGAACGGCCAAAAAAAACTTTTGCTTCATCAGATTTCCACATAAAGAAATTCAAGGCCTATACCTTACTTCTATACACATAATTCCAGCTTATCTATGACCAACTCGAAAAAGAGTATGGCAGCTGAAGAAATAGTTGGTCTGCACCAAACAGTCTTTACTTTCTGATCTAATAACTGATGGTGAAATATCAAAACCACAGGATCAAAATTCTATTACCATTAATGGCTGATACATCTATACAGCCTCAGGATTCTGAAATCCTTATATCAGTCACCCATATCTGGCAAATGGTTGCCTAATCTAGAATGAAGAAATGGAGCATGACCAGGAAAAGAAATAACTAATCTCTGATACCAAATGGTGAAAGAGAGCTACAATTCAAAACCACATCAACAACATCAGCATTGAGCTCAGTCTCAAATATCTGACAAAATAGTATATGACGGTTCCCTGCCTCACTGTCCCGACAGAGGGGAGGAAGTTCCTTATGACTATGTTGGTTATGGTGTGGCTTGAACTTGTGACCTTGCCATAAGTTACATGTATTACCAACTCTCCTCAAGTTCATCTGCCAAATAACTGACAAAATAACGCATATAGCATGCATCACCATTGTCAAACATGCAGGAGACAATTGCCAGACATAACAGAAACCAGATATATTAATGACACTGCCTGATAGTGATTATCCTAAACATTGATATAACTCAAACAAATTGTTGGAATAACGAAAAGAATGAAAAGCAATTTACAACCTTCATATATTTAAGATCAAGCTCTTTTGCTCCAATATGTGCATCCATTTCAAACAATTCATAGAACTTGCCCATCTGTTAATCCAATAGCTCCAATTAATGATAAGATGAAGTTTAAAAACATAGAATTTTTCAGCCAAAATCAATAAAAGATGTACCTTGAAGAACAAAACTTTGTCCATATGCTTTGATTTGAACTCCCACCATTGCCTCTATCAGCCAAAGATGCCAAACAAATAAAACACAGCAAAGAGCTCCAACTCAACCAGTTTGTATAATAAAATATGAATTACCTGTCCACCTGACAAACTCTTCAAGAAGTTAAGGGGTAAGTAGAGAGTTCTTGGATCATAGCCTGCAGCACCAGGACCCCTACCTTGAGCATCTTTACGCCCACTGAGACAGTATAGAAAGTATTAAAGCATAATCCAACCAACATTTGCTTTAAGAAAATATGAGCACCAACTTAAATTACATAAGACCTCTTCTATATATAATAATATATTTGTGTCCGTTTGCACGCACGAATATAAAGAAACCAAAAAAAAGTCTCTAAACTACTTTCTTTTTGTTGGTAAGCCTGGTACCTGAAATTCTTTTTCATTTCTATTCTTTTCTTTTCTTTTCCTTTTCTTCTTTTTCTTTTCTTTTTTCTTTTTTTTCTTTTATGTCGGGGTGGGGGGCTGAAGAGTTTGGGGGTTGCAATCATCAAAATGATAGTCACAGGAATCCTTAAATAGACAGATAAACTGAGTTTAAACTACTAGATTGTTACAATTTTGTTCCATTTGGCAGCTTGTGATCTTTAACTAATATATTAGTCTCATGTGTGTAAACCCTATGATTTTGATGATGTATTAACCTACAAATTAAGCTACTAATATGTGTGTTAGTAATGTTTGTCTTATTACAGGATAAGACAATTGGAGGATGGACGGACTACGCTTATATTCAACAAGGAGGATGAAAGGAAAGTTAGCTCCACATAATCAAGTCAAATAAAGTTAAATCAAACTGAGCACAAAACTTGGAGCAACAGAATCGGGCTTCCACTGTCATATAGTAGGATGTCAATTAATAGTAATTCTTATTTATCTCCAAAAGTGGCACAATAGGGATTATCGGCACAGTGCTATTTTTACTGTGTATTTAGGCTGGCAGAAGGTTATTTTACCAACAGTTTTCTGCTTTGCAGAATACCATTCTACCAGCACAAATAGTGCTTGGTATAATCCTATCCTACCAGCACATATATTGCTTGGTATAATTCTTTCCCACAAATGCTCTACTTTGACTTGATAAGAAACACTTGCGCTATTTTTTTTTTTTATTCTAGTGCTGAACTTTTCTTTAGAGATGTGATTGGTTGATACTTGTCTCATTCAACTTTTTGAACAACATCACCTCATGTCTCTTTGTCCCTTCCTGTAGCCATTGGCCATCAAGACAAGTGGAATTTGACGTTTTAATTAATTATTTAATTAATCCCGCACTTTTGTGTCTACCTCCTCACTCTTGTCACTTTCAAGTATGTCACATTGCCAGCAGCCCACTTGACCTTTTCCCTTTTCAAACTAGCTGTTGGGATTTGATTTGGGGTGTAAAGAGATTTGAGAGAATTTTTCTCACTGTGCCTAGCCTGCAGACCTTATCCTATATGTGCAATAATTATTCTTTGTGAAATTACTTCAGCACTTGCTTTCACTTTCCCATGCTGTCACTATCAAGACTTAATATATTTATTAGAGAGAAAAGATTTTCCCTCCTTTTCTTTCCCTCTCTTTTCTCTCTCAGACTTGATGTGCTTTCATTCCATCAACCTTGCTTCACATCTATGGCATTTAATGCTGAGCTGAGAATATCTCCACCAGTATGCCACATTTAGTACTCCCTCTAACGGGGAAAAATTGGAGAAGCATAGCTCTAGTCCTTCAAAGAGTAGAGCTGCATTTATTCCCAAGAACAGAGAACAACACTGTATCATTACCACACAAAAACAGAGCCTTAATTTTCAAATTCTCTCAAGTTCTAGAGAAGTTATTGTCCAACTACTTGTTCAGATCTTTTAACAACTTCTCTTCAATCTGAATGATCAGTAATCAATTTTTCACCTGAAGATTCCTTCACCACTTCATTTATTTCTTTTGAGAATCTTGGCTGCAAATTCTTTATTACTCTTTGATTCTCTTCATTATTCAGGTCATTTATAGTGCCAATTTTACTATGATTACATAAAGCTTCATTTGTATATCTTTATTTAATTTGTGTTTTTGTACTAATTGGTTCTCACTCTTGTTTTAGAAAACAAACAAACTTGTGAACTTTGTGTACCCTCACGGAGAAGAGGAGAAAAGATCAACTCCGAGGGAGGACGTTGGCGGTTGTATACCTCTTCGGGGAGAAGAAAGAAAGTCCAAGCTCGGAGAGAGTCTTGGTGGTGTAATCCATGCTTCGGGAAGAAGCTTTTAATGGATTTGAAACCCTATAGTCAAGGCCTCTAGGTGATGGACATAGGAGAATTTCCCGAACCACCCTAAAAATCTAGATTTCTCTCTTGCTGCTTATTTATTATTATTACTGTGATTACACTATTGTTGCTGCATTTGCTTTAAAAAATTTTAACTTTACTAATCCTACCAGCAGATTATCCTACAATGTCCCGGTAGGTTTTTTGATCCTGCCGGTAATACGACTGTTGTTGTGTTACTTGAAAGTTTTTAAGTATATATGATTCTACCAGCAACTTATCATACATTATGCTAGTCTATTTTTTATTCTGCTAGTAATATTATTGCTACTGTATTTTTTAAGTGTTCTAAACTTATCAGTAATTCATCATACATTGTGCCAGTAAAGTTTTTTATTCTACAGTAGCACAAGTTATTGTAATTATTTTTAATAAGCTATATTTATAGTTTTGTCCCTATTCACCCCCCTAGGGACCGACAATGTGATGTCATATCGAGATAAATTAAATAAAGATAAACGACAAATACGTATGCATATGTTCTTCATATAAATAAACATATAAAGTATTAATCATCAACTTCTTCCAAGAGAATTAAATAATTTCCCGAAAGGATCCAACAAACATGAAACAGATAAGAGTTAATTGGACCAGTGCATTGTCTAGTCATTAATCTTAGGAAGAAAGTAAACAAATAAATTCATTGATTAAGGTCTTTTCTTTTTTTCCCTCAATGAAGTCGATGTAAAGCTAATAATAGTTTCTGTCAACCTCTTCACAGAGAAAATTAAAGAGGAGAAACAACTTCTTTTTAAAGGAAATTTTGAGGATAGAATTGCTTAATGTTATCAGCTTGCTTGGAGAATCAAAAAACTTTATCTGCCTTTTAACTGCCAAGTTAAATAGAACAAGTGATGTAGAACGAGAAGGGAGAAGAAGAAAGAGGGAAAGAAAATTAGGGTTTAGAGGATAAATATAAATTCGGGCTTTTGGACCTAGGAGATCTCTCTCCCACTCTACACATCACCATCCATGTTTTAAATACCGGCCGAGTCAGCTGAGATATCAGCTGATATCTCATTTTTTGTCTGCTGCCGATACGATATGGGGAAATCATTCGTCCATATCGTTTGTAGCAAAAAACGGCTGATATTTGAAACATTGGCCGATAAATCGCCCAATATCGGGCAAAAAATCTCCCGAGATATCACCCGATATGAAAAAACTTATTTATTGCACGACTACGTGCAAATGTACATTTTTTACCATTTTTGTATACATATTACATCATTTTTATTTAGTAGATGATATCTATAATACTAACCAACTTTTAGTTATCAATGTTTCATTATATATAGTGTCTGATATGAACACATGTATGTGCGCCTATCCCTGATATCTCTCCCGATATCCGATATCTAATATCTGATATCCGATATGAAAACCCCCCATCCGATACAATCCCGATATCTGATATTTAGAACCTTGATCACCATGCAAAGATTATTTTTGAAAGCAAATCAACATACTTCAATAAAAAGAGTTTAAATCAATTCATCATGGTCTGCTTAAATAACTACAACTCTTAGCCTTATGTAGGCTCCTACAAAGAAGACTTTCCCATCATAACCGATGTGGGACTAAAAACACTAAATAAAATAAAACAACTAAAAGAAGACTAACATTAACTATAGCGATCCCGATCATTCTCCTCGGGTTAAAAGTATTATCTTCGGTGAATGCAGTAGTAACAGATAACAGGCGATGAGGCGGTTGCAGCGGCGGTGATGTCGACGATGTGAAGACATCTGTGAAGACGGTGAAGACTGCACTGGCGACGACTACGATAACTGCAATTGATGGCGGCAAAGACTGAGTGGCGACCTGAGGACGAGGAGCTCTAGATGGCATCGGCTGGATCTGAAGTTGATGTGGAGTTCTGAAGTTGATGAGGAGTTCTAGTGTTGAAGACTGGATCTGAAAACGGAAAAACGACAGTGCCGGCTGCGAGATGAACAACGACGAGGACAGAGAGCGGCAACGGGATAGGTTGTTGGGCAGTGAAGACAAGAAGAAGACGACAGGGGGATCTCGACGATGGAGGGATTGAATGACGACGAAGGCGGAATCTTGATGACAGCGACGATGGTTGGAAGGCGGCAATCTCCGGGTGGCAGTCGAAGGTTGTTGGCAGTCGGCGAAAGAGGAGTTATGAATACGGGGATGAAGATTAAGGAGATGAACAATGGCAAATTTTTTTGGGAATTTTTTATTTTTTATTTATTTTTTCTTTTCTTTTCTTTTCTTTTCTTTTTCTGTTCTTTTCTTCTTTCTTTTTTTAATCCGACTTAGGGTTTTCGGATTTTTTTTCAAAAACTAAAGTTGAAGAAGAAGATGGAGAAGAACAAATCTATATTTTTTTTAATTTGTGGAAATAGAGGCTAGGGTTTTGTAGAGAAGGAAGCTAGGATTTTAGGAGAGAATTTTTTTGTTAAAAAGAGGAGGATTTTAGCTCTGATACTAAATTGATGTAGAACGGGAAAAAAGAAGAAGGAAAAGAAAATTAGGGTTTAGGGGATAAAGAAAGATTTGTGCTTCAGCACCCGAAAGATCTCTCTCCCACTCTACACATCATCATGCAAAAATTCATTTTTAAAAGCAAATCGTGCTTCAATAAAAAGGGTTTAAATCAATTCTTCATGATCTGCTTAAACAATTACAACTCTTAATCTTATATAGGCTCCTACAAAGAAGAGTTCCCCATCATAACCTATGCGAGACTAAAAAATACTAAATAAAACAAAACAACTAAAAGAAGAATACTAAACAATAATTAGAGCGATCCCCATCAAGAAGAACTCTATTGTCTTCACCAAAAAGCTAAAACTCATAAAATCTGTTTTGTACTCCCCTCAACCATATCAGACCATTGCATTCATCTTCCTGAAGTTTTAGTTGTTTCATTGGAAATGGCAAGGGAAGTCTCGCAATATAGTTTGTAAATTCAATGCATAAATAGCGAAGGGGGGATAGAAATTAGAATATTCAAGTACTACTTGGAAGGATAAGGCTGCTGTACATATACAAATTGAGAATTGAGAAGTCAATTTGGGAGGGTGTGTTAGTGAGGTGCTGGAGTGTATCTGTGTGTGTGTGTGTGTGTCGGGTGGGGGTGCTTGATAACTGATTCTTATATCAGAACCTAGCATATAAAAATTGAGAGGTCATTGAGGAAAGTGATACGTATATTGGGCTTGATCCCTGGTTTAAAAAAAAAAAAAAATGAAAAGATAGTTGACAGATTTCAGTAGCGAAAAGTGGGACAAATGAGAGGATAGAAAGGTACCTTTTAATCAGAATAGCAGATGATTGTGCCTTTCACTTCTAATCATGATGAGAAACGGAAGTAAATCAGCTCAGTCAGTCAAATATGGGATCAAGACAAAGAAAGACATGTAATAGATCACGAAATAAAGCGTAATGCTGAAGAATTCAGTGAGAAAAATCAAATTTGGCTCCCAGCAATGCTGGTAATATCAGACGCAGTTCAACATATTTAGGAAGAGAAGAAAGGGGGGAAAAAACAGTTTATGTCAGAATGAAGAAAGGAGCATGTTGTTTCCAAGGTCATATAGGGATAATAGATGTTGAAGAAGTTATGGAGAATTGTAGCTACAACTCAGATGAGCTCATGAATAATTATCCCCTCGAGCCTGGAATCAATTTGAACAGCAACAGTTCAGTAACAGTTATTAGATGGAAAGAAGCTGCCAGCAGAATGACTCAGGTTAAAGTTTGCTTGCAGCATAGAAGTCAGGACTGTGGGAGCACAGTCAGAGACGTAGGACGTGATCCACTGATATAATCGGGCATGTTAAAATATAAAACCATATGATACTTGGAGAGGATTTTCTTGACTAGCAGGAACTTTTGGGCCTTACATTAAGTTCTTGACCAGCAGGAACTTTGGGGCCTTACAAGTCTAAAGAGTATGGATTGGAATGGTGATGTAATACAGGATCGCAATCACCTTCGAATACAAATAAAAAAGAAAAACTAGAGTTTTACAAGAAATAAAATAAAAAGAGAGTTAGGGTTGGAGAAAGAACCAGATAACTTTGGGCTTCGCACCCCTTACGCGGGCTTCGCGCCCCTTGCACCATAGGCTTCGCACCCAATCTCATGAACCCAAGAGCTCTGAAATTTTAACTGAAAAAGTTTTTATTTAATCATTGTATGCTTATTCATTGAGTTGAGCCTCTTTATATAGGCTCTTACAAAGTGAACTTCCCCATCACAACCGATGTGGGACTAAGTTTTATAATAAAAGAAAAGGCTAAACTCAAAAATAGATTAAGGCATAAAAAGATAACTAGTACTGGTGTGATGTCCCCATCATTTCCCCCGGGGTGGGAGAGAGTCAACCCTGTCGAGTGAGGACACCTCTCATGAAGCATCTCAATCGGGCCATGGTGGTGGCCGTGACAATGGCACTAATGCATCACATCGAGACCAAGGTGGTGGAGGTGAAACTGGTCTCTGTGTCGGATCAATAAAAGATGACAGCTTGACACCAATAGCAGATTGAGGCACGTCATCCATGATGAAAACTGAACAGATTGCACTTTGCACCATAAGTGCCCTGATCACTTGTGAGCCTGGCTTCTGTAAACATATCTGCAATGGGTCGTACACATCAGGCGATCTCAAAAAAAATGATACATTAATAGCTGTCAACGGTGGTACTAGCTTCAAAGTAGGCTCCACTGGAAGATCTACAAGGGTCTCAACAGGGAGACCTTCAACTCCATAGGCTGTGAGGAAACCTCTTCTCGCTGTGATACCGACTCAGCAATAACTTCTAGTCTTGGCTCTGGCTTATCATGAACTTCTGGCTTTGGCTCTACATTGTCATCAATTTCTCGCTCTGATTCTGAATTGTCAACAGCATTTATCGTCTTGCTTTCTAGCATCTTAACTATGCCAGCGAGAATCTCCTTACATTCAGCAATCAAATTGTTGAATTGTCGCCCCTCGAGGTGTGGAGCATACCGAGTATGAAGAAGTTCTTGTAAGATAAGCCAATCTCGACAGTCGAGATGATTTTCTTCCCACCACCAATAAGCTTCTCCAGCTAACTTCATTTAGGCGTAATGATACTTCTGCGCATGTGTCAAGGAGAAATACCTGAAGAAATTCTCAAGATGATTTTCCCACTTTTCATACCCATCTTGATCATAAAAATCCCGAAAATACGGGAGAGCTGCATACATGTCCCTTTCAACCTCCTTTTCATCCCCATCAGTATAAATGTATATTTGTCACAAAAGTAAAATCCTATAAATAAAACTCAATGCATAAAGATCAGAGTTTACCCAATAAATCGGTTAGCTCGAATTGGACTCAAATTGGGCTGAAGATGTGCCATAACACTGATTCTCTGCTGCTGTGACAGTATTGGTGCCAAATACGAGCTCGTGGAGGTCAGATCTGCTGCTTAAGTGCTATGAAATCTTTGTAATGGCTCTGGGGCTCAGTCACGAACCCAACGCTTCGAACAGAGCTCAAAACGGACTCCGGACTGGTCGGGGTGGGAGATGGGCGGTTATTGTTCACTGTGAACAGTAACCGGATGAACAGTAATTACTGTTCACGGTGAACAGTAAATTTTTTTTTAAAATTCCTCTTTTCTATTTTTTTCTCTTTTTTCTGATTTTCTGTTTTTTTCTTTTTCTTCTTTTTTTTTTTGCAAATTAGATCTAGATCTAACAGTGATCGATTTTTTTGCAAAGTAGATCTAGATCTAGGATTTGGGGTAGAAAAAAAATCGAAAGGGATTGGGACCAAAGCTCTGATACCAAATTGATGTAATACAGGATCGCAATCACCTTCGAATACAAATAAAAAGAAAAAACTAGAGTTTTACAATAAATAAAATAAAAAGAGAGATTAGGATTAGAGAAAGAACCAGATAACTTTGGGCTTCGCAACCCTTACGCGGGCTTCACACCCCTTGCACCACGGGCTTCACACCTAATCTCAATAACCCAAGAGCTCTGAAATTTAAACTGAAAAGTTTTTATTTAATCATTATCTGCTTATTCGTTGAGTTGAGCCTCTTTATATAGGCTCTTATAAAGTGAACTTCACCATTACAATCGATGCGGAACTAAGTTTTATAATAAAAGAAAAGGCTAAACTCAAAAATAGACTAAGGTATAAAAAGATAACTAGTACTGGTGTGATGTCCCCATCAAATGGATTGTTGCCTTTTATTCCAGATATCATAGTTAAATAATAATTATTCAAGTTGTGTGCTTACAAGGAAGAAACCAAACAGCTCTCTTCCATCAAACACTGTCCCTTTTCAGCCAAAGATGGTTCTTTTCAATAATGTAGCTTTAACTCATGATGTGTACACTGAAAAAGATAATAAATGGAGGGGGCATAAAATAATAGAGCTACAAGCCCTTGTCTCTTTACTTGAAAAAAAAAATATCTTACTCTTCAGATTCTCATTATATCCAAGTACATAAGTTAACCCAAAATAATTAAAGCATATAATATCTGAATTATAGAAAAATTATGAGAAGAAATTTTGAAAAATATAGGACAGATTGAATATTCAGAAGAGGAAATTACAATACTTGCCTTATGCAGCAACAGTTATGGAGGAATTTGATATGTTGAGAAGAGGGGAAGTAGCCAAGTTCATAATGCATTTCTTTTTTGAAAAAACAATGGTGTATAGTCTTAATTGATAAACCTAAGCACGCTAGTGAGTAGACAAGGTTCCGTGTGAACCCCCATCATTCAAACCATGTAAAAGAACCCAATAATATGCTATGTTCTTGAAAAATAGTTTGTATTGATCTGAAGCTGCATAGCTCCCCTTCTTGTAGACTGTCGCGAGTCTGTATTCATGCAAAGAGCTTCAAAGCATTTCACATTTCTTGTGTTACTTGCTTGAAGAATGAGTAAGCTCATGAAGCTTTTAAGAATTTATGGAGGAGAGATGTAGCGACCAAGTGGGAGAGAATATGTCTCATTCCAATTTCAAATGATTTAGTAATCCGGAGGCAAAAATGAAATGCGACCTGCGTGGGCTAAATGATTTAAGCAATCTTTATCAGAGTTCTCTTGTGAAAATTTACTCAAATTGACCAGGTCTAAATGGCTGAACCATATTGTTTTCTCTAATGAGGGAACAGCTATAGTGCTATAACAGAGAAGGATTGGAACATAGAAAACAGAAGTCAAATAGAATGCAGTGATATAAGAGATTAATTAAAGAACAGTTTGATTTTGTAGCAGATTTCATATGCCAATCAGATACCATGTGCTCTCAGTTATGAAAATTGAGATCTCTAGGCCGTAACATTCTTTCAGAAATCCTCCCATGGGCACCCACAAGTCCCCAATGGGAATTCGAGTCTGCCCATCATTTTAGGAAAAAAGGAAAAATTTGTAAAAAGGATAATTTTAGGAAGAAGGAAAAGGACAGAGAAGCCGAGAGGATAATAAGGAAAACGACCCTTAACTCTTGACCAGGAAGCTAATCAATAATCCATTTTCGAGAAATTTTATTCATCAATCAAAATCTCAAATCAGAGTGCAAGCATTCCATATTTATATGGTAATGCCCCAACCCCGCAGGTACGGAGATGCTACTGCGATGTACACACGCAGGGCGGAAATACCCTCACATATATATGTTAAGCATCAGTACAGACAAGAGTACAAAAGTACGTAGTGTATTATACATTCCAACTTAAAGAGTACAATTACAAAATCAGCACGAAACGTGATACAATATTACTAGTATAGTATATCGCCAAGAGGCACAAAAGTATGATTTACAATATGAACAGTACAAAAGATGCTCACGAGCTAAGAGACAGTCCCGCAAGCATGTTACGGAAGGTCAGGAACGGAAGGAGCTGCAACTAGTCAGCCTGCTCCACAAGGTAAGTTTGATCTTCGGCGGAGAGCTTCACTTCAGTCCAAGGTTCAGGATCTGCACATGCAGGTCCAGAAGAGTCAAAAAGCTACCCAACGAGTGGTAAGATGAAGTCAAGTGGCGTGCGTATACAAGCACATGTGAATCGAAAAAACCGAATCGGAAAAAGCATATTACGAAAACAGCGTCGTAAGCAGTCACACAAGCATGCAAATGTGGCAAAACCAATTGTACAAACTCAACTTATGAATTCACAAGATTAGTACGTCGAAGGAATAATCCAAACAAGAAACCGTCATATAAATATTTTATATCTCATGTCAACATAGCCTGAGTTCACACAACCCGAGTTGCATATAGCATAAAACCGATAAAAATCGATAAAACACAAACAAATATATTACTAATACTATTATTTTATTATTATTACTCGTCCTACCCACATGTCTAGTATGTGTACGCTCCCAGAACACATACATCCACATCTGAATAAACCGAGATTGTTATTGGAAACCGACGGGGGTATCAACAAACAATGTTTACAGTGGGCCCCATGCATAACCGGGACAACGGCCCAGGATGTTCCGTTGCTGGTGTACGGAACCGGTCGCGAGGCGTAGTGGAGGGTATTATGGTATGCCCATTCAGGAAGGAGAAGTAATTAAGGTGACAGCACACCCGCGGAATACCTGGAGGCCCACAGGCAGAACCAAAATTTTAGTTGCACAACATACCTAATACCACTATAAACACGAACATATATTGATATCTATCGGTTTCCCCCAACCCAATGAAAGTTGCCTTTTTATTATTACAGATTATTATGCAATTACCAATTTACGGGAAGAACAGGACCATGTCAGGTACAAAAGTACGGGAATACAAGAGTATAACATGATAATAGATGTGAAGTTCCCGTAATGTGATAGTCATGAGTAAGTGATAAGCATGTCAGGTGTTAAATGATAACATGTCAGGTGCCAGGTAATCAACATAGCAAGTGTTGTAGTGTCGTGTCAAAATACGGGAAAATGATAGAAGATCAGTACGGATATCGAAAAACAATACAGTTTTTGAAAAACGGTTTAAATAACGATTTCAAACTCTTCACAACCATTAAGAAAAGAATAATAGTAAAATTATCTAATTATCCATGCGGGGCTTGGTCAAGCTGGAGCAAAGTCAGCCGTGTCGACATTATGCCGGATACACGACAGAGCTTGACGCCTGACAGAGATAGCGTGCAACTTTAAACGCTAAAGCGGTCGGCAAGGCTAACGCTAACAGCAAGGAGACGTATGAACGTCCAGCTAACGCTCACGGTGAAGCCACACTCGTGATGAAGCTAAACGCACACGGTAAAGCGGCGTATGAACTAGGGGTGAGCAGCAATCGGGTATACCTGAAAAAACCACGAAATAACTGAAACCCAAACCGTTCTAACCCGAACCGCAATGATTCGGTTGGGTTTCAGAGTCGGGTTCCCAAACCCGACCGAAATTAATTAACTTTAAAAATATATATATGTATAACCCATTTAACTCGCGACCAATGCGTTCAGTGACTCCAGTCTCTCTCTCTTTCTCACTCTTTCATAATCTCAATCGAAATCTCAACCCTAATCCCAATTTTTCTCTGTCTCCGATCATCTCCGCACACCGTCGATCAGCTCGAAGGCTCCGATCATCTCCTCTCGTCATCGATCATCTCGATCTCTTCGATCTCCGATCATCTCCTCTCGCCGCTCCTTCGTCAAGCCGGATCATCGATCAAGCCCGATCGCCGCTCCTTCGTCAAGCCCGACCGTCGATCAAGCCCGACCGCCGCTCCTTACCCTCACCTTCTCATCCGAACTACGAAGACCAAGTCTCCTCCTCCTTTGCCTTCGCAATCCATTGAGGTAAATCCCCTGGATCCATTTCCTAATTAGCTAAACGAGTAGCAATTTGCAAATAATGTATTGTTTTTTTTTTAATTCTCAAAATTTTGATCCTTTTAATGTACTGTTTTTTTTTTTAATTCTCAAAATTTTGATCCTTTGATCTCTACACTTTGATGTTATAGAGCCACCTTGACCATAGTTGCTTCAGACAGGAAATCTGGCATTGTTAAAATAAAGTTGAAGCCAATTTTGACTGCCGGTTGTAAAAATTTGGTCAATTATTTTGTGGACTTCTTAATTTTGTGCCATGCTTCAAATAGTTGTACTGCTGCCTGCTTTGAGGCTGTTAGAAATTCTGAATCAGATAGAAAAGGAATGAAATTGGAAGGCGAGGATTGTAGAGGACCTCTTTCCAGAATCAATGAGAGACGTGGAAGATTTGCCCTCTTTGTGCACTTTTATGTTGTTAAGTCTTCTTTTTGTTCAATTATGATTGCTATCATAGTAGCTCTTTACTTTTTCTTGCACATACTCCAGAGTGGTGACTTGTGGATTAGCATACAATATGCTATTATATTAAACTATCTTTGAGTTTCTGGGCTTTATTCTCTGCAAAGTTTATTATTTGCTCGGTCATGTAAATAAGACTTCCACAGTTTTGTTTATATCTATTGTATTTAAAATGTTATCCATATTACAATGCATTACAAGCTTCTTTGGAAGCTCACTGAAGCCATGGTAATTGAATGTTTTGGCATAGTATGTAAGTTGTGGGATTTAAGAGCTTGGAACTATGATTAAAATAATGCATAGCTCAGGCCTCCCTATCTATTGTGCCATGAATCCATGATGACACTTTATAAAAATTGGCAAAACTACTATTAGTTCGAAACATGCTCAAATGACATGTGAGAAATTATATGTATGATGATTGATGTGGATGAAGGGTGGGATTGTAGAATTGTAGATAGATGATTGTAATAGGGTATGAGTCATGACCAAAGAATCAAGCATTCCTTCCTACATTGGATGGATGCATCACACATCATCAGCAATGAACATGTTAAGAACATGACAATCTTCATTAGATTGGGATGAACTTCACACTATTAAGGATTGTATTTTTGTAAGAAGCAAGCTAATGATTCTGATTTGAGGTTTTTATCTTTGTGGTGTTTGTCATTTGCATAATTGTTCATTAGATTAGATAATATACACACACACACACACACACACACACACACACACACACATATATATATATATATATATATATATATATATATATATATATTGTTCATTAGATATAGATAATATATATACACATATATATATATATATATATATATATATACATATATATATATATATATATATATATATATATATATATATATATATTGTAACTATACAGTATACAACCATACATGATGCAATCTGTGAGTTTATTTTAATTTATTTGTAATTCTGTAGGTTATACAAGGAGATAGTGTGAATGAGAATGATGTGATCCTTTTGGATGGCAACAATGCTAGTCAATCGACTCAAGCTCAAGTCGATCCCACTCTTCAAAGTGGCCAAATATCGCAAACTCCAGCAGACCAAACCCAAATTCGAAGGTTCCAAGTTAAAAGAAAAGCAATGGAGGCAAGGTCAGATGTTTGGAATCATTTTTCAAAAGCTTTTGAGGATGGTATTTTGGTGTCTGCCACATGTAATTATTGTAAAAGGTCATTTGCAGCACATACTAAACGAAATGGTACCTCACTTAAGAATCATATGGAATCATGCAAAAAAACATCCACATAATATCAACACACGCCAAAAACTCATAAGTTTGACACAATCGATGGAATCAAGTGAGGGGAGTCATAAGATGGGTACCCTAGGAAGTTGGGAATATGATGAACAAACCATAAGAGATGCACTTAGTAAGTTCATCATCCTACATGAGCTTCCTTTTAAATTGGTAAATGGTATCGGATTCATATATTTCATGTCTATAGTGTGCCCTAGATTTCGTATCCCATCCCGTTGGATGGTCCAAAGGGATTGTTATGAGCTTTATTAGAGAGAGAAGACAAATTTTGAAGAATTTGTTGAAGGCCACATGTCAAAGGGCGTGTCTCACTACGGACACTCTGACTTCTATACAAAATATCAATTACAGGTCTCACCGTACATTTGATTGATATTGATTGGAAGTTGAACAAAAGAATTCTCAACTTTTGCTTTATTTCTAGCCATAAAGGTGATGAACTCGGTAAGGCGGTAGAGAAGTGCTTAATAGAATAGGAGATTGAGAATGTCTTCACTATCACAGTTGATAATGCTAATTCAAATGATAAAATGTTTCAATACTTGAAAAAGAAGATTAATAATTGGCGTGATAGTATGTTAGATGGGAAATTTCTTCATATGAGATGCATTGCACATGTAATTAATCTTGTTGTGAGTGATGACCTTAAAGATATAGGAGATTCGATTAATCGGATCCGTTGGGCCGTGAGACATATTAGGCAATCTCCATCAAGGCTAGCAAAGTTTAAAACATGTATTGTGACAGAAAAGCTTGTATTTACTACTCCTTTATGCTTGGATGTGTGTACTAGGTGGAACTCCACCTATTTAATGTTGGCCGCCGCTCAACAATATGAAAAGGCTTTTGATACATTTTTTGAGGAAGATCCAAATTTTCGTACAGAGGAGGATAAGTATAAGCTTCCTACGGAGAATGATTGGCCAAATGCTGGGAGATTGTGCACATTGCTTAAAAAATTCTATGACCTAACATTGCATGTGTCTGGGTCTTTGTATGTGACAAGCAATACACATGTTGATGAGATTGGTACTGTGCTTGTTGAGTTGAAAAATTGCATGCAATCAGATGATCTTAATATGCGAAGCATTGCAGTTAAAATGAGAGAGAAATAAGATAAATATTGGGAAAGTTGGGGGAACATGAACATGTTGACCTACATTGCAGTGCTTCTTGATCCCCGAAACAAGTTGAAAGTTTTGGGCTATGTTCTTGATGACATATTTGGTGAAGGTATTGAGGAGAAGAGCAAATTTGTCATAGACACCGCAATTTCATTGTTTAGTGAATATAAGGCCAAATATGGAACTATTAATCAAGAAGGAATAAGTGGGCAATCAACTAATGAAGGTTCAAGTGTTGCTAGCAATCCGGCCATTCCTAGTGCAAGAGCACGGCATATAAAGAGAAGAAGCATACTCACTGAGGAGATACAATCGGAGTTAGAAAGGTATCTAAGTGAAGCAAGAGAATGTGAAAGTCCTAATTTTGACATTCTTCATTATTGGAAAGTCAATAGTGAAAGGTTTTCCATCCTCTCTAAAATGGCTCGTGATGTGTTAGCTATTCCTATCTCTACGGTGGCTTCTGAATTCGCATTTAGTACTGGCGGACGAGTACTTGATCCATTTAGGAGCTCCTTGACTCCTAGAATTGTACAATGTCTTATTTGTACCGCGAATTGACTTCGGTCTGCCATGGCAACACAAAAAAGGACAAGTGTTGAAGAAGATTTATATGAACTTGAGAAGTTGGATAAAGGTATGCATTTGTATATAATGAAATCTCTTGGAATTTTGATTTTCTTTTTTTTAAGGTGCTAATATTGTTTTGATTATATTTTGTTTTATCTCTTTCTTTTTCAGATTTAGGGAAGCTTGCGATTGAGCTCACAGTTACAGACTTGTGATTTAAAGGAGATGATAGTGATCTTGATATTGATTTGGGTATAATCTATTTTGTCCATGTACCTCTCTCATTCATGCATGCTAGACTTGCTAGTAAGTGAAGAACATAGTTTGTGCTTGGATTTTTAATGTTCATGTTGCTAATATTTATGTCTATTGTGTTTTACTTAAGATCAAATAATATGATTTCTATCTGCACTGTTGATTTCTTTTTAGACACATTTTGGAGATAAGAGGCTTAACACTTAAAACTTAAAAGAATGGAATACAAAAAAAGAACAGTTTTTTTGTTCTTTTGCTTCTTATCAGGTTATTTTACAGCTTACATGCAATCCCATGTTCATCATTGCCAAATCATGTTATAATCCCATGTTCTAATACGGTTAAGAGTCCAAATGTATGCATGCAATTGGCACATTTTTTTTTTTGCTTTTTCTGTGGCTCTGTGAGACTGTGACAGATTGACAGTGTGGCTATGCGTAAGATGAGGAATGAGGAGGAAAAGGATATGAAGAGGATAAAAGATGCCTTCTTCAAATCATCTGCTCGACCACATTTTAAGATCATGTTCACACTAGGCTGAAGCGGTCAGGTACTCTCCAAAACTTTCCTACTTTATGATATTGTAACATTTAACATTTCTCTATGTTGATAATCATATTCCTGTCTATTCAACCCTTTCTTTTCTTAAACTAAATGAAATATTGAGAAAGCTACACTTTTAATTATTATTCTATTGCTTGCTTTCTACTTATGCTAAAAACTTTTTTAATGGAAACTTTTGTCATTGTTGGATTTTATAAGATATATGATATATCTTCTAAATAAAGGTACAAATAGTTGTTTTCTGAATAGTAAATTGATGGCCCATTTGATTAAGATTGAGATGTGATTATAATTTATGATATTTGACATTTTAACTACTAGTTTCCTAACTGAAAAACCGAAAAAACCGAACCGAACCGAATTTGTTAGTTTCAGTTCGGTTCTCAAGTCTAATCGGTTCGAATTCGGTTTTGTAAAAAAACAGCAAAAATCGAACTGAACCGACCGATGCTCACCCCTAGTATGAGCGTTCTGCTAACACGTGACGAAGCCACAAGGTTCGAAGACTTGGCCTGATCCGATCCAACTCAGTTACCTGAGTCGTTGGGTTGATCCAAGTCAAACTCGGATCCGGGTTCGACTCGAAGCCGGCTCGGCTGACTCACCCGAGGCTTGGAAGACTCGGCCGAGTCAAAGGGTTCGACTCGGATCAACCCCTGTGCGCCCGTGATAAAAGTGAAGCGTGTTTAAAGAGAGGCTTGCGACGCGAAAAAAATTACCTCTGTGATCCAGATCGCTGTGCCGTCGCCCCGCTCCATCGACCGGTAATCTCTCTCCTTCTCTCTACGTCAATCTCTGTCTCTCTCTCTCTCTGTCGATCTCTCCCTCTGCGTCTCTCCCTTTGTCCCTCTATGTCCCTCTTTCTCCGTCTCTCTCCATCGATCTCTCCCTCTTTCTCCGTCAATCCCTCTCCCAGTCTCCCTCTCTGTCTCTCCCCTCTGTTCCTCTCTCTTTGTTCTCACTTCTCAATCTCTCTCCCCCTTTGTTCTTGTCTCCCCTCTATTCTCTCTCTTACGTTCCTCTCTCCTCAGTCCCTCTCTCCCCCCCTCTGTTCTCTCTTTTTATTTGAGTTTAATTTAATTTAAATTAGTTTAGTTTAACTTCATTTAGGTTAAATTAATTTAATATAATTTTGTAATTTTAACTAAGTTAGGTAATTTAATAATTTTATTGAAGTTAGGTAATTAAGTTAATTTAGTTTAATCTACTATAAATTAGTTTAGTTTAGTTTAATTTAATTTAGTTTTAATTTAGTTAATTTTATTTTTAATTTAATTTAACAGATAATTTTTTAAATTTCAGTATGCCTCCAAAGCAACGCGATATTGGATGGGAACATGGTACCCCTGTTGGTGAAAGTAGAAAACTTGTGAAATGTAATTATTGTGGGAAACAAGTAAATGGTGGTATCACTAGGTTGAAGCAACATATAGCACATGTACTCGATCAGGTGGAAGGATGCGCGAGTACCAAAAGAAGTATCTCAAATAATGAGACATCTTTCTAAAGGTAGCAAAGAAAGAGCGGTCATAAAATCCAAGAAAGAGCGACTTATGAAATCTTTTGAGGAAGATTTTTATGATGTGGTCGTTGAAGATTCTGATAATGAATTGAAGAAGTTGGTGGTTTGGAAGGAGTTGAAAGAAAGACAATTAAAACAAGCTATGAAAAAGTCGTGAAATGGTTTAGAGATCGGCAGAAAGTCATACAAGAGATATTAGTGGCAACAATTCGCAGCCTTCAGGATCGGATTGCGTCGGAGTTTTACTAATAGAGAAGCTGAAATTTCAGCTCGTGATATTGATCCTTACATGTTCCCAACAAAACAAAATCAATCAAAAGCATGTTCTCAACTGAGAATATTAAAAGGATTGAAAAATCCATGGCGAAATTCTTCCACTACAATGCAATATCATTCAATGCAGCTGATAGTCATGGTTCACAGTCACGGTCTCGGCCGTCGACTCGCGGGTATTGAGACGGATCGGTCTCGGGCGATACGCGCAAAACGCTACATACAAAGCTCAAAAAATTCTGAAAAAATCACGACAAATCTTAAAAAAATGTAGATATCCACATTTATGTATTACATATCCAAAATATATCACCTAGCACACTAAACATAAAGTGAAAGCATAAATACACGCGTCATCGGTAGAAACATATCAAAATACATGCACAATATAGTAAATTGCACAAACTACATTCATAAATACATGCTAATGTAGTTATTTCCACATTGAATTGCGATGAGGCACAAATCATCATCATAATGCCAAGTCGACCGAGCGGCTGAGTCGGTCTCCTCTGAGTTGAGTCGACCGACTCATCTCGGACTCGTCTCGGAGCGAGCCGAGACGGATACGACTCGGCCGATCGTCTCCGACTCGGCCGAGTCTTTGAACCATGCTGATAGTAGGCCTTACTATCAGGCCATGATTAATACCATCACGGAGGCAGGTCCAGGTGAAAAGACCATACAGGGTACCAAATTGATAATCTTTATTTAGAGAAGGAAATGAAAAAAAATTGAAGTATATATTATTTTAATAAAAGCAAAATGGTCGCAGTATGGTTGCACGATCATGTGTGATGGCTGGAATTCTCGAAATAGAAAACCTACTGTTAATTTCATGATTTATTGTGATAGAAGCATGATCTACCATACTTTTATTGATACTACTAATATCTCGAAGACTGTTGATTATATATTCTCGCTAATAGATAAAGTTGTCGATGAAGTTGGTGAAGAAAATATCGTACAAGTTGTAACAGACAATGAGGCAAGTTTCAAAGCAGTTGGTCACTTGTTGATGGAGAAGAGAAAACATTTGTTTTGGTCTCTCTGTGCAGCACATTACATTGATTTGATGTTTGAAGATATTAGCTCACTGAAATCAGTCAACATTAGATGATGCTAAAATGATCACATTATTTATTTACAATAGCCTCAAAGTGATGAATTTAATGAAGCTATTTACCAGAGATAGAAATTTGTTGAGACCAAGTATAACACGATTTACCACCGAGTTTATTTCTATTGAAAACTTTATTCGCTATGAACAAGATTTGAAAAGAATGTGTACAACTACCGAATGGCGTAAATTCAACAAGAAAAGGAGTAGAAGAAGTGTGAAATAATGTTTCTAATCTCATTCTGACTTACCGATTTTGGAAGAAGACAAGAGAGGTCCAAAACATTATGAATGCTCTTGTTAGAGTCTTGAAGATAGTGGACCAGAACAAGAAACCTACATTATATATAAAGATATGAATTGAGCAAAATTGACTATAAAGGCATCAAATAAGAACTGGAAGAAATACTGGGATATCATTGATAGAAGATGGGAGGGACAATTGCATAGACATTTGCATGCTGCTGGTAATTCATTTGCCTAAAAATCATATTTGTTGACTCGAAATTGAAACTCTCATATCATAACAATCATGTGCTTACATTATTGCAACATATTTTTTAAATCCAGTACTACAATATTCAAAAAACTTTTCTACACATCGAGAAGTGAGAAATAGATTAAACGTCATTAAAAGATTGGAACCAGATTTGAATAAACAAGCAAGAACTATTAATAAGATAATAATAATTTATTTATTCCATCGATATAATGTTATGCAAATATTAACATTTATGATGTGAATTCTCACAGATAAAATTATTTGTGGATGGAGTTGGAGAATTTAGAAGCTCACTGACTAGAAGAGCAGTGCAACAATCTCTTCCAGTTGATTGGTGGATTAACTATGCGAAAAAGCTCCCAATCTGCAGAAAATTGTGTTGGCCCAAAGGCCATTAGCCCAATATCCCGATGAATATTTTGATGATAACAAACCATATTTAGTTATGTATTTAACAATTTTGTTTAAAAGAATTTCAAGTTCAAAACAAGTTGATTTGACGGCTCCACTATCAAGACTCACAAGTTTGGACGTCGCTAAAGATTTGCATTCCCAAGCCAAGCACAATAGAAAGCTTCGGAATCAAGACTTTGAAGAAAAGACCAAGATTTGTATTTTACTTTTCTTTTTAGACATTTTGTCAAAACCTAGATGTTAGAAGTAGATTTATGGGATTGTCACTCACACACATTTTAGTTTGCTTCATGGCTTCAAAAAGAATTTCTATTTCAGATTATTTCCAACTTAGGTTTTAGAGTTAACATGTTTTGGAAATTAGTTTTAGAAATACCAAGTTTTGAAAAACGATTGTTGGAAAAACAAGTTTTTATTAAAAAGGATTTTTATCAAAAAGATAGAACATGTTTGAGTATTGAATATGATCATACTCTTAGTTTTTATAAAGTCCTAAACCTCAATCCAATAAATCAAAACCCATTTCCTTTTTCTGGTTTCTGCAGAGTCTGTTTTATCAGACCTGACAGAGGCCGGTCGACCGCTCGGGTCGACCGACATGCACGCTGTGCATGTGTGCACGTCGGCCGACCGCTCGGGTCGACCGGGCACTTGACAGTGCTCTCTGTTTGTTTGGGTCGACCGGGGCGGTCGACCGGTTTCCCCCAACGGTCAGAAATATGACTGTTGGCGGTCGACCGACCGGGTCGACCGGCAGCTGTCAGAAAAGTCTGACAGACTCCAACAGCTATATTTTTCTGACTGTTTTTGTTGAGATCTTTACCCAACGAATTTCTCCACCAGTTTTACCGTCTTCCATCCCCTATAAATAGGTGGTCACTTCAACATGATAAGACAACAATTTTCACAACAATTTTACAAGTGATTTTTCAAGCTTTCATTTTAGCAAAAGATTTCCAAAGCCAAAATTTCCAAACACCCTCTTGAAGCTATACCTCTACTTCACTCTAGATATTTGCACTAAACAATCCCAAATTCTACATCTACATATTGGTTATAGGATTATGCTAAGTGAGCTATTTGTGATCAAGTGTGATCATCTTTCTTCTTGAGCGAAGTTGTAGAGGCATCGGCCTCAAGCGAGCTAGTGTGCTCCGGTGGTGTTGCGGCATCACGAGAGATAGGACAAGTGTGTCCTTGTATTGGCGATCCAGTGGGATCAACAATAGTGGAAATCCTTCAAGTGTGAAGGCGGGGACGTAGAGCGTGGCTCGAACCTCGGAAACATATACTCGTGTTTGCGTTTGCTCGAATTTTCTCTATACTCAAACTCCTTTATTTCTTGCACTACTTATTGTCTTTTACATTGCAAGTCTTTTTAATTGAGCTAATTGTTAAGTAGAATTTTTAATTCCGCATTATTGTCATATTTCATATAGCCATCACCTATTCACCCCCTCTAGGTGATTTCAAATTGTTATCAAAGTTTTAAGCCAAACATGTTCTTCATCGGAATGTGAAAGAAATTGAAACATGTGATCGCTGATTCATACAAAATTGTGCAATCAGTTGGCAATGAAAAGTTGCATAAACTAGTATTTGTGCATTACAATATGCAGTTGCAAGTAAGAAACTTAACATGCAAAAGCGACACTGATGATTATTACAACCCAATTATCTGAACAATATTTCAATGATGGTATTTTGGATGAGTGAATTCGGGAAGGAGAACAACCAATATTACCACCAGATGACTTAGGTTGGTTGGATGAAGGTATTCGTCGTAGTGACGAAAGTGACGGTGATAGCGACGACATTGGTGATAGCGGTGATGATGGTGGCGGTAATGGCGGTGACGGCGGTTATGGCGGTGATGGCGGTAATGATGAAGAGACTTATGGTGTTGGTGGAAACCAACGAGAGGTGGTGCTATGACATGGAATTCAGAATATTACAGATCACGGAGGCCGAGCGGGGATTACGCAACAGCGTAGGCATTTGAATCGGTTGGTGGATTTCAGTTCTAGCGATGATTATTTGAGTGGACATGATAACTACTCACATGGTCATCATAATCTTGAAGGTCATTTATAGGAGTTGGGTTTGACATCTAGCCAAAACTCTAGCACTGGTGAATATTCTACTAGCAGCACTGAATATCGAGGTTTTGAGTATTATCAGCATGGAGCTGATATTGCACAACCTCTACCGCCATATTACTCTGATGTTGGATCCTCTGGCCAATCATCTCAGCCTACATTATCTCACCCACAAACATATTATTTCCTTATGAAAACTATATACCTGCTTTCTATACTAATCGCGGGGATGATGATATGATGATTTTGTACCTCCTCGCAATTCAATGTGAAAATAATTATATTAACAGGTACTTATGAATTATTTTGTGCAATTTACTATATTATGCATGTATTTTGATATGTTTCTACTGATGATACTTGTATTTATACTTTCACTTTATGTTTAATGTGCTAGGTGATATGTTATGAATATGTGATACATGAATTTTGATGTCTACATTTTTTACGATATGCCATGATATTTTCATAATTTTTTTAGCTTTCTATGTAATATTTTGCGCGTATCGCCCGAGTCCGATCTGAGTCACCGAGACCGATCCGTCTCGGTGCCGGCCGAGTCGGCGGCCGAGACTGAGACTTTAAATCATGCGAAGTCACGCTCGTGACGAAGCTAAACGAACGCGGGAAGTGGGCGTATGAATGTCAGGCTATGCACGCGGCGAGGCTACGCTCGAACGAGTTAGTTGTAAAACACTGAGCGCTAAGCTCACCTCCCGGCGAAGCTATATAAAAAAACACGGAGGTTAAACTCGAAGGCTTAATAGTAGAACCGCAGAGCGGTCTTAACCGGAGGCTAAGCAAAACAAGAGCATAGCTAAGACGTACCTAACGAGGCTATGCAATGAAGCTCGACTCGCAGCACACGGCGGAGTTAGGTTCCCGGGAGAGCTAGCAAAACCTAGAAGGTTTAAGACTGAAGACTAAGTAAAGCAGGAGCATAGCTAAACCATGCCTGACAGGGCTACGCAATGAAGCTCGGCTCCCAGCACACGGCGGAGCAAGGCTCCCGGCAAAGCTAACAAAACTCAAAGAGTTTAAGTCTAAAGGCTAACGACCACGAAAGGTCAGCCAAGCACAGTAGTAGAATAATATTACAAACAGTATACAAGTGCAGGTATTAAACTATGCTATTACAAGCATTCGACACAGAGATATAAATACGATCCCAAAACAATATACAATACAAGACCAAATACAATACAAGTTCAACGAAGCGAGGGAGAATACTCACCTAGGATGCAAAACGTAGTGGACTCCAAAGAACGCTAAAAGCATTAACGCGCAAGCACATGAAAAGAACGCCAAAGACGTTAGAGAAAGAGAGAGATAGGAGAGAGAAAGAGAGAAGTTAAGAGATGGGAGGGGGACGTCACGGCCTAGGGTGCCCGACACAGGTGGCACGCCGCCAGAGGGTGGCGCGCCGGCCGAGGGAGATGGGAGAGAAGGTGGTGGTGTTGGAGTTTGGGTAGAGAGGGTAGATGGAGATTGTGTTGTTAGTGGTGGTGGATATGATGATGGAGGTGATGTTAGTGGAGGAGATGGATGTGGAGATGTTGGAGATGATGGAAATGGTGGTTGTTTGGAGGTAGAAATGGTGAAGTCGTGGGAGGAAGTCGTGGGAGGTATTGGTGGTTGTAATAGTAAAGGAGGTGGAGTTGGAGTTTGGAGAAGGTGATGGTGTAGATGACGTTTGATGGTAGTGATGGCTTTTGTGGTGGTTGTAGTGGCGAAAATGGTGGTGATGAAGATTTTGCAAAATAATTCAGAAAAATCTCAAAAAATCATGAAAAATCATAATATTGAAAATTAATATTTGAAACTGAAATCGGTCTAGTCTGACTACTAGAAAAGTCAAATCAAGCAGTATCACTGTATAAAAAAAAGATCGGGTCCGATAAAATAATAAAAAGAAAAGAAAAATAAATACGGGTAAAATAAGAAAAAAGAGCAAAAAATCAGGACGCGTACACATATAGTCTAAAATAGAATTTTAATTTAATTAAATTCCAAGTAACTTAAATTCTAAAAAAGAGAAACAGAATGAAACTAGAATCCTTATCCATCTAGACCCCAAGTGATCTCAAACTCTGATAAATCCTGATGGGAAATCGAACGACTCAGATTTAGTAAGATTTAAGATTTTATTGAGCAAATTTGGATGAGATTTGGGATTAATTTATATTAGATTTGATAGATTTGATTTAATCAATAATTGCACTATGGTGCATGTATTGTAGGCTATATATAACCAGGCAATGAACTTTGAAGAAAAAAGATAATGACTTGATTAAAAAGAATTATTTTCATGTAAAACTGTGTTGTTTGGTTTAATTTCGATGATTGAATCAAATCAGGCGATGAAGCCAAGATCCGGGTTGTGATCCACGATCACACCTTTTGCTCCTTATTCTTCCCCAAATCTTTGTTCTTTCCTAATTTCACCACAATCCCTACCACAAACCCTGATTCCTCTCCTGTCTCATATCAATTTTAGTATCAGACCTAAAATCCTGATTCCATTCTTTTTTATGCTAGTCCTCTTTTCTTCCTCCACAAAAAAAATTTCCTTCTACAAATCCTCCACAAAACACTAGATTCTTTCTGCTTTTTTCTCTTCTCTAGTTTCAAAAAAGAAAAGAAAAGAAAAAAATCAAAAAAGAAAAAAAAAGAAAAAACATTGATCATCTTCCCCCCAAACCTAACCCTAACAGTCGAGCTTCACCATTTCCACACCACCTCTGCCTGCCATCGTCACCATCCACTGACCTCCGTCGACGCCACCGCTCACCTTCAATAGCCTCGTCATCGTCATCCCCTCTTCTGACGACCCAACCTTGTCGGGCCATCACAATCATAAGAGCCCGCCGACGACTTCATCGTCTTCGTCTTCCTCGGATTAGAGCCCCACCGCCACTGTTCCACGCCTTCATTGTCGTCTCTCAGCATATCCACGCCGATTGCAACCTCAAATCTCCTTGCCATCCTTGCCATCGAGATCTTCACCGATCACCGTTCCTCCTCGTCATACTCCACCTCATCGCCGTCGTCTCCCTCAGCAAAAGCTTCTGATCTCCCTTGTTGCCTGCATCACCGCCTGGTCCTTCACCGCCACACTCCAGCTACATCGCCTCGCGCCAAAAGAGCCTCGAGATGATCGAAGTCTCCTAAATATAGATCGGGTCTAGTGAAGCCCATCCAAAGCGGGTCTCACCCGACCAGTTTCTATCTCAAACAACCCATTTCTATTAGCACCAGCCCAGGCCTCACCAAGCCGACCCGCCCAGATCGGAGCTGGATCCAAGCTGACCTTATCGGCACAAGTCGCAACTCAACTCAGCCACACTGTTCATCGACTCAGCCGCGACTCGACTCTGAGCCGATTGAGACAACTCAATCCAGCAGCAACACGCCTGTTCGAAGTCCATTTTGATCTATGTTCGAAGTGTTGGGTCCGTAACTGAGTCCTGAAGCCAGTGGAAAGATTTTACAGCATTGAGGCAGCAAATCCGACCTCCAGAGCTCCTATTTGGTGCCAGTACTGTTCATAAAGCAGAAGAAGAGTGTTTTAGGTCCTTGTTTTTCAGCCCGATTTGAGCCCAGTTCGAGACGTTGGGATTCTTGGGTAACTTTTAATCTTTATGCACTGAAAATTTATTCATAGGATTCTACTTTTGTGGAAGATATATATATATACTGATGGTGATGACAAGAAAACTGAACGAGATATGTATGTGGTTATTCAGTATTTTCAGGGTTGTTATGATCATTGCGGATATGAGAAGAAATCATCTTGAAGAATTCTTCAGTTATTTCTCCCTGGCATCTGAGCAGAAGTGTTGTGCCCAAATGAAGCTGGTTGGAGAAGCTTATTGGTGATGGAAGACCAGTGTTCCAAATATCAGATATCAGCAATATATTGATCGGCAGAATTATATCGGATACGATATACCGGGTGATATATCATGATATGGTACTAAATATCGAACGTCACTTCGAATGTCATACCGGATGAAGAATATACATGTGATTGCTTACATAAATCATAAAAAACTACTTAAAACAAGTTTAAAATCATAAACTCATAAGGGAACTTATCTTTTATTGAAGCTCCTCAAATACGATTGTAGAAGCTCCTCAAATGCGTCACATGGCGATATATCGAATATATTCATCTCGAATATCGATCGATATATCGACCACGTGACGATATATCAGGCCATATCGGTCCAAAACGATACCTGATAAAATTTTGCACTTATCGTATTGTTTTGGATAAAAACTGGTATCTCGACCGATATACCGGTATATCAACCGAGATTTAAAATATTGGAAAAGACAACCATAAATTTTGTCGATAGCGGTTTGTCTTACAAGATCTTCGTACTCGGTATGCTCCATACCATGTTTATGCTTCTGAGGCAGATTGCAAAAGGCCCAGTGTTGAGCATGAGCCCGAGCTTGAGAGGCCACAATTCAGCGACCTAGTTACTGAATGTAAGGAGATCCTAAATGGCGTGGGGAAAATTCTAAAAAGCATGACAGCAAAGTTTGTTGTAGATTCATAACCTCCCGTCCTTGTCGAGACAGAAGTTAAAAAGCCAGATCCAAAAGTTGTTGAAGACTTAACCAGAGTCAGAAATAGAATAGCCAGAGCTAAAAGTAGAAGAGCCAGAAGTGGAAGAGCCTCTCATTAAGGCTCATGTAGTTCTTTCAGCGGAGCCTACATGGAGTTATTATCATTTTTTGTCAACTATGAGGTTTCCCTTATCCCTGAGGTCGTCTGACGTGTACGACCCTTTTCAGGCCTTTCTACAGAAAACAGGTGCATAAGAGATTGGTGCTTTGGTATGTGGGTAAGTTTTCAGTGGAGCTAAGTTACTTAATTATGTTGTGTATCTTGTTCGAGCTACCATCGATTGCAACCAGTTTGTCATAGAAGTCAGTTCCACATCCACCATCTTGCTTCAGCCATGACGCATCATTACTGAATTTCCGACCACCACCTTTGCCTAATTGAGGATTTGTGATGCGGTTCAGTTCAACCCAGTTGTATTTGCCTTCCTACTTGCCACTACATTCACTGGAGATAAATGTTTCAAGTCAGGAGGGATGATGGGGAAGCGATCAGCTCAGACTTAGTAGGATTTAAGATTTTATTTAAATTTAGATTTGAGTATATTTGGTTAAGATTTAAGATTAATTTGAATTAAATTTAATTAGATTTAATTTTATCACTAATTGCACGTATGGTCCGTGTATTATAGGGTATATATAGCCAGGTATTGAACTTTGAAGAAAAAAGATGATTTGATTAAAAAAAATTGTTTCCATGTGAAACTTTTTGTTGTTTGGTTTAATCTCGATGATTGAATCAAATCAGATGGTGAAGCCAAGATCTGAATTGTGAGCCGGGATCATACCCTTGTTCTTCCCCAAATCCTTGTTCTTCCATAATTCCACCAAAATTCCCACCACAAACCCTAATTTCCCATCCCACATCAAATCCTTATCCTATCAAACTCCTAAATACCTAAAACTCTAATATCTAAATTAACTCCAATTTTAAATAGAATATAAACAAATATCCCATCAAAAACAACTTTAGACACATCCGTAGAAGCATAGAAATCTTCAATGAATCTAATCGTCTCTAAATTAATTCTCCACCCCTTGAAAGAAAACATCATCATTAATTTAAAAATGGCTGGTATGAAGGATGTTAAGGAATCTAAACTTGTAGCCTCTCCAATCTCAGACTTCTTTGACAATACAACTAAATCAACTCTAGTAGTGGAATGGATTTGGGCTAATGGAGCTTATGATTACTCTCAATGTTGGCAGCATTGGTAACTGTTATGATGTTGGACTCGCTTTAGTTGACATTGTTCCTTAAAGTAGTGGAGTAACATGGTGCAGACATTCAAATAGTCTTTGAGGCCTTCTTTTGAAACCTTGCACATCATCTTTTGCATTCTCAAGACCATCTTTGAGCTTATTGGGACCCCTTCAGATATTATTGCACAAACTTTGGACATCATTCATTAGTCTAAGTATGGTGGTGATTCCATAAGTGATTAGACGATCGATCCTTACCACAAGCGATAGACAATTAGGTTGGGTTAGTGCACGTTAACAAAGCACAACATATAAAAGTGAGAGTGAGAGAAACAAGATTTTACGTGAAAACCCTTAACTGTAGAAAATCACGAGAAAGAGAATTCTCGGGCTACAGGAATTACAAGAATGTGTTGAGTCTCTCAAAGGTGGGGATGATTGAAGGTCCAGAAGTCCTCTTCGTTGGAAGACGAGGCTCAAATTTACACGACTGAGCTGTTGGTGCGAGGGTCTTCGTAACTGCATAATTTGCACATGTCGCCTTGTTGTAACGGTCGCAATCAGTGGTGCAGGCTTGGTGGGATTGCATGCAGGGAAATCCTTCCTATTCATAACTGCACATGTTGAGTGACGTCACACGTTATGAACGTGAAGGAATATATAGTGACGTAATTGTCGGCGAAGATCGAAGGTGAACTGTTATCGGAATTCTCAAACTATATAATATATAATTAACATTCTCAAATTATGATAACTTTCACCCTGTCCCTCTATTTTCTAATGTTCAAATACATCTAGGACTCTCAAATTATGAAAACTCTGATTCTTCTTTTTTTCGCAATTGAAACTCTCAAATTACGAAATTGAAACTCTCAAATTATGAAAACTCTTCCTCTCTAATTCCTTTTCCCCTATTATAATCAGATTTTTAATTTTTTTAATTGACTGTGCTTTTCTTTTTTTAATTATTTTGTGTGCTTTCTTTGTGAAGATTTTTACCCTTTTTCGCTCATTCTTTTTTTCTATATTTTTTATTTTCCTTTTTCTTAAATTTTTTGTTCCTTGCTTTATAAATTTTATTCTTTTTTATTTCATGATTATTTATTTATTCTTTCTTTATTTTTTGTTTTAATTTCTATTTTTTAAATATTTTTCTCCAGTGAGGAAAAAGCGAGAGTCGATATATCCGGCGTCATCGACCAAATATTACTATACTTTTAGCTATCTTGTTCTCAGTATCTCTGAGTGTTACCTTCATTCTCTGCAGGGCAACCAGGCCAGTCGAACCCCTCTGACTTTGTCGACGGATTTAATTTCTCCCTCGAAACAAATCCTCTTCCACACCATGATCTCTCATTGGTAAGAAACCTTTGTTCCACGAGCAAACCAGATCACTCTAGATTTTTTTAAACTTGCTCAATCTCAAAAGCTTACTTTTCTTTGTCCTTTTTTCTTTGAGTTTATGATTTTATTGTTGAATGTTCGTAGATGGATCATGCTTCATTCATACTTAAGCACAGAAAAGAAAATTTATGAACGTGAGTAAAATATCTCAGGATGATTTTATATTGGAACAATGTCTCATGTACATATTGATTTCTCGCTTATAATTTTCACATATTTTATATTATTGCTATATGAAAATTTATAGTGTCACTTCATATCTTGCCCGAGTCAGAATTTTCGACAAAATATAGAAAGGGCACATAAAACTACAATAGGTACCTACAAGCACAATGAATTTTTGTTTAAATTTCTTCTCAATCATTCTTTTCTTTTCCCATTAGATATTTTTCTTCTTTTTTCAATTTTTTATTTACTTTATTTCTTCTATTGGTTATTTTATTCAAGTCTACTTTTTCTTTTTTTTTCAAGTATCATTTCATTTTTATTCTATTAACTTACTTTTATATTTATTTTTTGTTTTTTCTAGATTTGTCATATTCTTGTTTTCTTTACTTTTGAGATTTTTTTCCCAATATCCTTTAATTTTTATTAATCTATTTTTCTTGTTATGATTTTGTTCTACTATTTTTTCGATTCATTATGGTTTCATTCTTTTTTATCCTTCATTATGCTTGTTACTTTTTTCTTTTTCTCAAAAATTGAGTTTGCACTCTCTTAATTTATTATTTATTTCTCTCTTTTTCTTAAATATTTTTTTGTACGATTTTGTTCTACCTTTTTATAATTATTCATTTTAACTTATTTTCATATTTTAAAATTTTTTTCATTTTTTTATTATTCTTATGTTTCTTTCTAGCTTTTCTTTTTTTTTCATGGATCTTTTTTTTTGCTTTTTAGATTTGCATTCTTTATTTTCTTATTCCACTTTTTTTCTCCTTCTTGACAGGTTGTTTCTTTAAATTTATCATTATTCTTTTGTTTCAAAACTTTTTAAATATTTTTGAGATTTTTCATATTTTTATGCATTTTTATTTTCTCTATTTTTCTTATTTATATATTTTCCACTACTTCAGATTTTTTTAAGTTTAGCTTTTTTTTTTAAAATTTTATTGAATATTTTCCTAAGTATTTTTATTTCTACTCTAACATTTTAATAAAAACAGCTATGTATTTCTATTATTGTGACTTTTTGTTGCACATAAATTATTAGAATAAATTATAAAATATATATATCACAAATTAGGAATATAATTTAAAAAACTTCACATGCCCCCGGCACGTGCATTTCTGGAAGTTATTCATCAATCAAACTCTGAAATCAAGGTACAAGCTTTCCATATTTAAGCCTAAAACAGAACTTTAACTGAACCAAAATTCCTCATAACTTGAACTCTAAGAAAGATAAATTTCTAATACTACCAGAAGCCTAATCCATTCGGATTCTAAACAAAGATAAAAGACAGAAATAAAATAAATCCTAAGCAATCTCAAACTCTGATAAATTTTCACCTTAATCAAATTCCTAATAACTAAAACTCTAATATCCTAAATCAACTTCAATTCCAATGTAATCTAAATAAATAGATATCTGATTAGAAACAACTTTAGAGAGATCCAGACAGCACAGGAGTCTTCAATGAACCTTCTGCTTTAATCGCCTCTAGACTATTTGGGTTTTGAGTCGGGTTTGGGTCAAGTAGACTCATGAGTGGTACATGGATGTTTTAGTAATTGTGGGCTACTTTCGTCTCATAATCCTAAGTCATCTAATGCAGCTGAATGGCTTGTTGTTTGTTATGCATGTTTGAGTCAGGTATGGATTGAGTCAGTCATGGTAGGTACATGAATGTTTTAGTAATTGTAAACCGGGTTTTAGGGTTGTAGGATTACCCTAATTTATAGCCTCTTATAATCCAAGGTCATGCAAGTGTGCTCGATTGAGAGTGTTTCCCTGTTTGCTATGCAGACAAGAAGGGGAGGTTTAAATTTCTTGATTAATAGAAACGGATTCTTTAAATATCTCTTATCCATTTAAATCATAAAGCCAAGAGAAGCATACAGTGCAACTTTTAATACAATAACAAAATGAAAAAGGGGGGGCATATGCACAACCTTACAGTGATTCAGTTTGATACTAGACAACAATAGATTATGCTCATTCAACAGTTTGTAAAAATATAGACAACAATAACACATAAAGAAGCTATACCTAAAAGAATACATTACTACAAAAAAAGGCACATATTTGTTTGAGACATTAGACGTAGGATCTATCAAATCATGCATGTTCCTCTGAAATCATTTTTTTTTCAATTTTACTAAGCTCTTCTAATAATCATTTCTATCAATTTGATCTAATACTAAATATGCTAAAACCTTTGTGCCTACAAGATCATACAGACTTAGGAAGTTTCAGTTCAATAGAGGTCCCTGAACAATTTAATTCATTAAGAAAATTAACAACCTTATTGCAGCACTAAGTTTATTATAATGTTTTATGTTCTTATATATGCATGAATAGAGTATATCAAAGTTTTAGCTCTCAAAATCTACTCTTTTGTCGCTGTCCTAATCCCTAAAGAGGGACCTTTTTCAGAAAAATGAAAAGAAACAAAGACAGGATGTTTTTCCAGTATTGAACTACAATAATCATCTTCCATAATGACACTTATCATGGACACAGACATTTCCACCACTTGCAAAAATGTCTCTCAAGTTAACAACTTCAGGGATCGAGCATTCTATGTGTCACTTTGCAGCTAACTTGCAAAGTATCCAGACGAGTGTGTTTGTCCAACAGTACTTTTTCCTTTCAGAAGAGGAACTGTAAATTGTTATTTTGAGGTAACTGCTTCACACAGGTTCAGGCTGTTCAGAGTTAAAAGAAGGCGACTGAATGAAAGTGGCAAGAATAAAATAAGAATTTGGACCAGCAGTAGATGCACATCAGCTTCTTCTGGATACAAATGTTGATCAAAAGAGTTGAATGGGCCACGTTAAGCATAACATATGCTTTTGGAGTATCTCCACATGGTCCTCGAGTGTCAAACTAACCAAATAAATTTTGGATATATTTCCAGCATTAAATTAGTAATTAGCAGTAAACTGGACAAAGAAGTAATTGTCCTCTCTTTCTTCTACTTCTGCAGTCGTGGAGGGATAGAATTAGACGATCCAAAACATTTTTCCTGTGGTTGTACTACATTACTTTAGAACCAGGATCATCTATTAATTATTCAAAAAACAACTGATAGTTAATTAGCCTATTTTTGGTGCGAGCTCATCTCCGTATTCCTCCTCTCTGCTCTTTAATCATTCTTATATCTCATGAATCTCCAGTCTACAGAAGTTGATCTCAGTAACTTCCACAGTGGCTTAAACAACTATGTATAAACAACTATGAAAAACAGTAGCAATGAAGAATTCATGATTTCCCATACTTAAAATAATATTTCAAAATAACATAGAACCTAAAAGTTGATGCTTCTGAAAGTCTGTACTGAAAATTAACTCAATATATTAATCAATATTATTTCAAATAGCAAAGAAATGAAACAAAAAAACAGACTTAAGGGAAAGGCAAAGTTAAGTAGTGATGAACTGACACATTATACACTCACCCTCCAAGGAACACAAATTTTTCTGCTTCACGTTTCCCGAATCGCTCAGCCGTATCACCAGTTAAGTTGCCACCAAAAATATCTAATTGTTGCCCCCCTGCATTACCAATTGCAAACTTATTCGTTAGTTCCTTTAAATGAGAATGCAGAATCCATTAAACATAATCTATCATGGTCTTATAGATAACAATATGGTAGACTGAACAGGCTAATGTCTCCAGAGAAGCTGACTGATAAAATCTAAACAAAATCATACAATGTTCATCGAAGATAAGTTCCAAGATGAGTGCATAAGACTGCAATCATCTGCATCTACTTACTCTCACCATCATAGGTGAAACCCTTTTTCTAGCCATAACTCGGTACTAACTTCCACAATTATTCCCTACCATATTGGGTAGACAAAACTTTGGAAAACAGACACAGCATGAAATTCTGAAACTCAATTATGGCATCTATCAATGAAACAGTAGGATGTTCATAAAAATGGAATCAGGAGTACAAACTCGTCAGTGCTTTACTTACTTTCTGTAGTTAAATCAATATGACTCCTGCTTTTGCTCTTCAGAGTTACCAATGAACCACTCTTCTGTCCACCTCCATCTCCGTCAAACCTAAACCTCTTACTACAACCCACCTTATCAACATCAACCTTCTTTCGCTTCCCCGACCCAACAGAAGAGGAACTCCTTCCCCTACCACTTCTCGACCTCTTTGCAACCACTTCTTCCTCCTCATCCTCCGCCTCCAGTTCCATTTCCTCGGAATCATCGTCTGCCGCCGCATCTTGTTGTCCTGCCCCCTTCTCCCAATCCTCGTCATCACTATCATCATCCTCCCCGCTACTCTCCTTCTCTGCTTCCGCCGGAGAGTACGACATCCTCCTCAGCCTCCGGAGTCTTCTTGGCGCATCCTCTTCGACCCACTCGATCTTCTCTTCTCAAGATCAAGAACCTCCTCCTCAGCATCTGCGAACTGAATCAAATGCTTACCAGTGAGCTTATCAAAGGATTTAACCTGGCCCTCATACCAGCTTTCATCTGGCTGCCAGAAAACCCTAATTTTTCTTCCGATCACCTCTTTGGAGTGGGGTTTCTTCTTGGTAGTTGAAGGAATCGTCTTAGGGTTTGAATTGGGGGCCGAAGGGATTATCAAAGGGGTTTTCTTTTGTTTCTTTTTGGATGAATTAGGATTAGGACTAGGTTTGGTGGCGGCGATGGAGAGTCTTTAGGGCTTTTGCCCGGAGAGAAGAAGGTGGTGATCTGGCTTTGTCTTCGAACCAGAGGAGAGCGGCCATTGACGACGACGCGACGAGATGGGGCCATTAGAATTCCAAGGATCGGGGCTCGGTTTAGGGTTTAGGGCTTGTTTTGGGGGGGTTGTTGCAGGCAACTGGGAGAGAGAAGCAGATGAAGAAGCAGGCGAGAATTTAGAGAAAGGGGGCAGCTTTGGGGTTTGCGCCAGGTGATATTGGCGGGAAAGATTAGGGTGATGCAGAGCACGGGGTTAATGCCCCAGATGAAGCGGGAGGTCCTCCGCCGCTCGGGCGGTGAAGCCTGCATCTGATGTTCAGTAAAAGCTTGGACCAAATCCGACTTAAGAGGTCCCCAGTCACCCTGCCGAAGGATTTCGGGTTTTAAAATAGGGCCTCATATTTTATATTTTTCAGTTTTGAATATCTAAATAGCATGAGCCTTTTCTACACTCTCACAAATCTAGTTACGTGTTGCAAGGTTCCCAACAATAGATGTAGGGGTTGTTTTTTTCAGGTAAAAGATTGTAAAAAGTTGTAATTCATAAGTAGTTTACAATCCAATTACAATTATGGTGTTTGTTTGGACCGTAATTCGTAAAAGATTAACACATCTCAATTATCACTCACTTGCAACCCAATTACCACTCACATACAGTACGCGTACAGTTAATTTTGTGGCCATGCAAATTTATATTATTTTTTATATTAATATTAAATTTTCTTAATATTTAGTATTTTAGTATTCATTTGCAATATTTAATTTTTTTAAAACACCAAATATAACATTTTGTGCTCAATTTTTTCACTAACGACTTATCATTACGACAACCAAACACCGTAAAACACAATACACTTTCTCACTTACAACTTTACATTACCAACCAAACGCCATAAAACTTACATACATGTAACTCATTTACAACCGTAAAAGAGTTTACTAATTACGACTTACGAATTACAGCCAATTACGATAACCAAACAGACCCATAGTATAGTTGCTATGGTTGATTTCCAATCTCCTCGAGATCATGGAACACGTCCATCCAGCCCTTGAGTAATCACGTGACAGGTGACCGTTTTCAGAATCTCCAGATAAAAGTTCTAATCTCATCCAAACTCTAAACAGTTCAAGCGGTATGGGATAGAAATAGAGTCGGTTACAAGTACCCCCATCTCCACGCCAAATCTTCATTTGAACCCGACGGTTACTACTCGGGAGCGGATCACATTGGCAGTTGGATGGAGACTGATAGGTAGAAATCGTGCACAAAAAGTGTTTGTTTTGAAATCACGAGTTAAAAGTTCGTGCTTTGACTTCCTCGATACTTCTGTTATAGTATGGTGGCTAAACGGGTCGAACCACAAGGACGGGAAGCGATAGAAACTACAAGTTGATTCACGTGTAGTATTCTTTATTGTTTAAAAGAATCAAAAGACAAAACAAAAAAAAAAACAAAGAATAAGAAGAGAAGAATACGGTGAAAACAAAGAAGTGGGAAACATAAAAAAGAATGTATTTGTGATTTATGTAATTATTTCTAAAACAAAGTAAAAAAGGAAAGGAAACTCATGGCTACTAACTATTAATGGCTCCACTAACATGCTAACCTCTTAGTGATAATTACCTCACGTGTATCATTAGCCATCACTAGTCCTTGGTTCAAGAGCTTTACAAAACATGGCTCATAAGATCACTTTCACATTCAAACTCAACAAACAAGTGTAAGGTACACTTAAACCATCAAAACAAACTAGAGCAAGCATGAAATAAAGTTATGGTAACTTGTTAGAGAGTTAGATGTTAGAGTGTTATAATACATCATCATGAGTCATCAATGGCTCTTACAAGAGCAATGCCAAGTAGGGGCTATTAGATTCGTGTGGATTATCAAATAAGAAGTCAGCATAGTTAGCGGTTAGTAGTTAGTTGCTATGAGAAGAAAATTAACTAAACATATAAAAGGAGTTAGAGAGAAGAAAACAAGTAGAGATAAAGAGAGAACCTTTCATAGAGTGTCACCCTCCATTACAAGCACTCTTTCTTTCATCCTATATACTACTCTCTTTCTTATTATATGATCTACAAAAAATGAAAAATACAAAAAGGGAAGAAGAAGAACAACTAACCTAAACTACCCTAAGGAGAAGAAACTACCCTAAAAACTACATAACTCTCAATTTTGCTCAACAATGGGCTTTTATAGGCAAAACCGAGGGTATCAGGGGACCATACTGGGCCATACGGGTCGAAGTAGGACACGTAGATCCGCAGCATGGCCAACTTCTTATAGGCTTTAAAAATTCTCAAATAAATTAGAGTTTTGGGCTTCTTCTTCACCTCATGCCATGGACCTAAAAA
This sequence comes from Agave tequilana, assembly GCA_038442645.1. Classification (NCBI taxonomy): domain Eukaryota; kingdom Viridiplantae; phylum Streptophyta; class Magnoliopsida; order Asparagales; family Asparagaceae; genus Agave; species Agave tequilana. The sequence goes on along the minus strand of JAVJIF010000498.1, from coordinate 542,421 downwards.
CACACAAGAAAGCCATTATTTATCAGAATTTTATATAGAATAAGTGTGAAAATGTGACATGAAATATGCAAATATAGAGACCAATCACACCCCACACTTATCTTTTGCTCGTACATAGAAAAACTAACTAAGAAGATTATTTCATCACTTTCACAGGTGACGCAATTGCACTGAACATGTGCAACAAACCGTTAAGCCTCTAGGTTTCTCCTAGATGAGGAGTTTTGTCTTCTGAGGGTTTTCAGCGGATTACACCCACAAAATTCATAAAGAAAGAAATCAAATGTTAGTATTTTGAAAACGCATTTTGAAATAGAGAAAAGTGTTGAATATTTTTATGAAAATTTAAGTGATCCAAGGTCATCGGTTAACCAGAAACTATTCTTCCTTAAACTGAGTCTAAATACAAAATCTTTTTATTAATTAAAGGTAAGAATTTAAGATTGAATCAATTTTTTTGATCTTTCATAAAAACTCTTAGAAAATATGCACTTTTGTAAATGTGAAGATTTTTGGGATATTAACTCTAACTTTCAAGCAATTTAAGCAAGATCTATTTTTTTTTCTTTTTCCTCTTCTCTTAGTTTTTTGAGCCTTTCTAGCTTACCCGGATAGTGAGCCTTTAGCTGGTTAGTCCCAAATCAGATGGTTTTAGGGCACCAAATGAGAAAACATCCCTCGGGCTTAAAGACTCGAGTAAATAAGGCCACAAAATTAAAGGAGATTATTTTATTTTTATCCACCGTTTTAGGCGTATATAATCATGCTTCTTGAGGTATAACTACCCAGCTTCAATAAGTGTTTTTTTCAATCATTTTTTATATATTTTTTATGCATTTGCAGTCATTGTTTCAATCTCAAAAAATTGTGTAAATGTGAAGTGCATATATCTAAGGCAAAAAATTCGAGATCAAATTATCTTCCAATCTTACTTTCTTGTCCGAAAATTTAAATAAGATTTATTATTTTGACTCGGTTTAAAAATTCATAATTTTTAGTCCTCCTAATTCTTTAGATAATATTAATACTCTTAAAAATAAATCAAAACTATTTCTCTATTTCAAAAATTTTTATAAAAAGAAAAGAAAAGGTTTTTTATACAAAAGAAAATTTAAAATTTTTCTAAAAAGAAGTATAAAAGAAAGAAAGTTTAGAATAACCTACGTTAGTAAACTCTCCCCCACACTTATCTCATGTATTGTCTTCAAGGCATCATGAATGTGTATATGCATGAAACAAATGGAGAAGAAAGAAAAATTATTTCATGGTGGTAGTTTCGGCGGTGGTCTAATTGGCCCACGAAATGTGACCCAATTTAAAGATTGTGGATCTTGCAAGAACCCACCAGTGACCTCTCTAATATGACCCAGTAAAAGAATGATTGAGTGAATAATCTTATTTAAAATATTATCCCCATCCAATTTCTAATTTTCAAAAATAATTCCTGAGTCATTTTGTTCAATATCTTTGTCCAACAATGAAGTGTGATTTTGGGAGATGATTGATTTGGGCTCAAATGGAACACAGGAACTAATACCTGCTCGGGAATGTGACTTAAATCAAGTCGAGATTCAAAATGAGAGTCGAAATTGGTTCAAAAATGGGGTCCAAACCAAAGAATAGATGTTTATATACTTTCCTCGTCAATGAAGTGTGATCATAAGACATTAGTGATTCGATTTTATGGTGTACTGGTACAGGATTCAATGTTGACTCTGGAATATAAAAAATCTGTTAAAGATACCGGAGTCATTATTGAATCAAAAAGTGAAATGGAATTACCAACTTGTGGATCAGGATCACATGCTTGCATTAGTTCAATTTCTGGAAAAGGATATCTTGCCAAAATGTTAAGATGATTTTCAAAATTTTGGGCAAGTTCAAATGGACGCAATGAAATTGAATCTTGATTTTTATCCACGGAAGAAATGTGAAAGGGTGAAATTATTGATTCAAGTTCAGGAATTATGGGAATCAAAACTTGCTCAAGAATGTTACTTAACTCAAGTAACACTACAGGAGTCGATATTGATTCAAAGATTGGACTCGAATTACTAAATTGAAGTGCAGGTTCACATTCATCTTCAAGTTTAATTTTAGGAAATGGATAACTTACCAAAACGTTAAGGATTTGATTTTGGTGAAATCCAGATTGGTATGACGAAATTGAATCTTGATTTTCAAAATGACATGATTCTTGGGTCATATGAAAATTTGGTGGACAATGGAAGTCAAACATGTTTTGAATTTATTGTTCGGACTCTTGCACGAATTCCATAGTCTTTTCCAACAATGATTTTTCTTTTAGTGGCTCTGAAAAAAACTATATGAATTCTGTGGATAGATGAGGACACCATGTTTTCAAATTATTTTTGGGCCTCTATCATTTCTTCCAAACTCCTTTGTAACTCTGATTTTTCTGCAATTAATGGTTCTGAAAAAGGAGTATGTGAAGCAAAATGCGGAAAAGAAGATGGTGGACACGCTGATTGATAATCTAACTCAGGGGTGGTGAATCCCCACTGACTCTGTGAATAGTGAAAATTATTTTGAAAATTTGGATCATAGAATTTGGGATATGGGTCATATTAAGTCGGACAAGCCCTATCTGGCCTATATGGTTGGTTCATGTTGTACATAGCCGGATTGGAGATATTCGAGTCAAATGAGGTCGGGGTGAAATATGGATTTATATTAGTATCGAAAAATTGTTGTTGTTGAAATCCATTTCACAATTTACAAAAAAGAAAAGAAAACAAACAAACAAACAAATAAAGAAAAAGAAAAAGCAAACAAGTCTATGTTAGGGTTGACTTAGACCTAGACGACTTTCTAACTGGTTAGACTGTCCACATGGATACCTCGTAGAAATCTGATCACAAGTTAATCGGTCAGGTAGTGGCAAGACCAGTGGAAGGTATTCGTGTCGAAGCAACGGGCCTAATTATGCCAAATCACTATTCTTCGAGGGTTCGCCTTTTAATCCTCAATCTTGAACACCGATTTGACAAGAGTCAAATTCTAACAACTTTCCCCTTAGGTCAATCTCTTAAATGAGTTCGAGATGTCCCTAGGGGCCAACGTCTATCAATTTTTAAATTAGGCTTGGGATTGTGAGTGCTTGAAAAATTATTTTTGAGCTAAGGAAAGGTATGAAATCCCCACCTTATCTTATTTATTTGGGTATTGCCCTTAAAGTTGATTTTGTGCAAGTATACAGAAGATATCAAACAAGATTTAGTCAAAGTGGATAAATCTGCCAAAGAGTTGGTCCTATTCTATTTACAATGCTTACATACCTTGCTCCAACACTTTTTAATAGTAATTTAAATGAATCATAAAGACACTTGCCTAACATGCAAAAGTCTAAATCGATTTTTAGATTTGCAACAAGTTTTTTACTGTTAGTTTATTAGCAAAATTTTGGTAATAGCATACAAGAAAAATAATATTTACAGAGAGCTATTTTTTTTCCAAAGCAAGCAACCCTGAAAAAAATTTGTTAGTAGTTCACTCAATCCTACCGTGAAAATGCAGCAAGTTTGAGGGTACTTGGTCTCTACTTTTTAGAGCAGAGGCCCAAGACCACTTATTGTTTTTGCAGTTTTGTTTTCTTGATTTCAAAACCTGTACCCTGTAACAAAGAAGAAAAGTTAACAAAAATATGAAATCAAATCGTTCCCATCCACAACAACGGCGCCAAAACTTGATCGGGGGAAATTGTGCATTAAAAGTGTATGTTCTGAAATCACGAGTTAAAAGTGTGTGCTTTGGCTTCCTCGATACTTCCGTTATAATATGGTGGCTAAATGGGTCGAATCCACAAGGACGGAAAGCGATAGAAACTTTATCCGTCGATTCATGTGCATGTTAAGTGTTCTTTCAATGTTTAAAAGAATCAAAAAGAAAAAAAAATAAAGAATGAGAAGAGAAAGAAACAGTGAAAATAAAGAAATGGAAAACATAGAAAAGAATGTATTTGTGATTTATGTAATTATTTCTAAAATAATGTAAAAGGGAAAGAAAACTCATGGCTACTAACTACTAATGGCTCCACTAACATGCTAACCTCTCAGTGATAGGTTCTTCACATGTATCATTGGCCATCGCTAGTCCTTGTTCAAGAGTTTTATAAAGCAGGGCTCATAAGATCACTTTTATATCCAAGCTCAACAAATAAGTGCAAGCTACACTTAAACCATCAAAACTAATTAAAGCATGTATGGAATAAAGTAATGGTAACTTATTAGAGAGTAGATGTTAGAGTGTTAGAATCCATCATCATGAGCCATCAATGGCTATTGTAAGAGCAAAGCCAAGTAGAGGCTGTTAGATTCATGTGGATTATCAAGTAAGAAGTTAGCATAGTTGTAACGCCCCGATTCCACGGATACGGGGACGTCACTGCAACGTATATACGTAGGTCAGAACTACCCTCCCGTATATACGCTAAGCATCAGTACAGACAAGAATCAGAGTACGGAAGCAAATGGTGCATTATACATTCCAACACATATAGTACAATTACACAGTTATCATCAGAGTGATTACAATATTACATGAATATCATATCACTAATATGCGCAAATGCGAGAGAACAAAGGAATATACATGTATGGACAACATAAAAGATACATGTATATGAACAGCACAAAAGAGTGCTCACGAGGTAACTGGAGAGACCACGCTACCGCCGCGCTACTCTGATCAACAGCAGGGGGAAATCCTCACGCTCCAAGCTCCATGACCTGGACATGAGAATCCAGGGGAGTCAGTGAAAACTCCCCAGGCGAGTATGATACAATGCCAGGTGGCGAGCCAGGGTAAGCACAAGTGAGAAACTCAGAAGACAGGAGGGTTAGAACATAATGAAGTATATATATAAGAACAGGTATAACATAACAATCGCAAAACCGGAAATCCAAGGTAAAGCTGATTATAAGCAAAGGTGATTTTATACGCTTAGGTCACGGTCCCATGAGACTAGTACGTCGAAGGAATAATCCAAACAAGGAAACCCTCATATATATACCTTTGTCTCATGCCACAGAGTATCCAAGCGTATAGAATCAGAGATGCAAATCATATCATAGTCAAAAACAAGAATGCATAACAATAATGATCAGGGGTCCATAACACGAGTAACGAATACACATAACGGAAACCATAACACACATAGCAGGTATAACATGACATGTATCATGACAGGACTCAGGGTGAGCAATCTGATTGTATGGTTTCAGATTACGACTCCATGAGACTAGTACATCGAAGGAATAATCCAAACAAGGAAACCCTCATATATATACCTTTGTCTCATATTATCGTAATCCAAGTGCATACAATGGAATAACAGGAACACTTATTATTATTACTCGTCTGACTCATATATCTCGGCATGTGTCCAGGTGTGCACCCCAACACACATACATCCATATATAAGCGAGTCGAGGGTTGTTAACGGAAGCAGATGGAGAACTGACAGAGCTTCTTATAGTGGTTAACATACACCGGGGACCAATTTGTTGGTCCAACGGTTCACCACCTGGGACCGGTTTGGAGGCCCAAAGTCCCCCTATATGTACTCATGTGGGCCCTAAGTCCCACTATAGTCGTCCGCCATATATATATATATCATATCCATCACTATAAGCAAGGTATCATTCCGGCATCCATCACTTCCTCCCATACCTCATACAAGTTGTCCTTTTTATGATTTATTAACATAATTATCAGATTAAGGGAATGAGCAATATCATAACAGTAATACATAACAGTGATCAGTACATAACGGTAATCAGGTGTTACATCCCCTTTATCGTGATAATTATAAGAATCGGTGTATCATGCTTGGTGTCAAGAGATAGCATGATAAGTGGTGATATAAATCAAGTAACCAGTCAAGTCAGGAGATAGATGATAGTCTGGGTAAGTCATGGTACAACATAAAGGTCTTGCCAAATGGTGGCATGTCAGGTAGTCAGGTCAGGTGATAACACAGTTACCAAGTGATATACATGTGTTAAAAGGAAACATGAAATTGACAGGTCTGGAATAATAGCATGGCGAGTGATGACATATCAGGAACCAAGAATACAACGACCACGAAGGGTCTGCCACGCATAGTATGTAAACAGTAAAAGATATATGGAATAAAGTATATGAAAACATGAAGCAAATAATGAAATAAGAATGCAAGAAGGTAGCGAGTAAGAATACTCGCCCAAATCACCAAAACGCCGAAATATCCGGAATCCACTGAAGTTCGGGATGCGCCATAACCTGTGATATAAATATGTAGAGTGAAGAGAAGTGAGAAAGAAAGTAGGGTAAGTGATGTTTGTCAGGTGACAAGTCAAGTGATACCTATATGTGATATAAGTCTAGAGGATAAGGTTCATGGTCAAGAAGGAAATCAACTATAACTGATAGGCAAGGTTAGTCGACTAGGGTGGAAGAGTAGTCGACTAATAGTGGAGTTAGTCGACTAGGAATATGGGGTAGTCGACTAATACTGTGATCCAGAGAGTTTGGTTTTCTGTTTCAGGAAGAGTTAGTCGACTAGGGTCAAGGGACTAGTCGACTAATATAGGTTTCAAGTCGACTAACAGGTACGCAAGTCGACTAAGTCTGGGACAAAGAGAATTGGGGTCACTGTTCCAGGAAACATTAGTCGACTAAGGTAAAATGGCTAGTCGACTAAGGTGTTCAAGTCGACTAATAAAATAGGCTTAAGTCGACTGGGCCGAGAGTTGGTTTCTGGTCCAAGGAGGGTTAGTCGACTAGGTGAATTCAGGAGTCGACTAGTAGGGATTTCCAGAGAGTTGATCAGTCGACTAATATATGGGGTAAGTCGACTAATACTGTGTTTTCCAGAAAAACTAGGTTTCAGCTAAGTGTTCTAGTCGACTAGGTTCTAGGTCAAGTCGACTAATTCTGGTCGGGGAGCAGTTTACAGAACAGAACTTAGGGGTTGTTCTAGATGGTAAAAATGTGATTTTTATGGCATGTGAGCACAAGATATGGGGATGCATGTATACTAGGAATGGAAACATGTCTTGGTGAGTCAAGATATTTACATGGAAAGGTTGGATCTTTAGTTTGATAACCTAAAAATGGGATTTTTATGGTGCAAGCATACAAGAATTCACATCATAAGTAAATAGAGAGTATTCTAGGTCTTGGTGAGTAAGGTACTCACTTGGATGGGTTGGGTTTGGAGCTTGATTCAAGAAGAAGATGGTGGCTTCAATCCATGGGTTGTGGAAGCTTGATGTGGAGGAGGTTGAACTTGGAGTTGTCTTGGAGGTTGGAGGTGATGCCCTTGATGCCCTAGATGAACTCTTGTGGTTGGAGGAGGAGATGGAGGAGAAGAGATTAGGGTTTCTTGGTGCTAGGGTTTGTGGAGGAGATGAGGGAATTTTGGAGGAGCTCTCTTGTTGAAGTGGAAGAGAAAAGGGTGATTTGCAAATGGAAAGGATCTTATAGGTGGGGATTTTGTAAAGGAGATTGAAATAGGATAAATGCAAGGGGGCTTTGTGCGAAAGGGGAGGGGTGAGGTGTCCCTAGGGTGGCCACTTGGCCGGCCATGGGTGAGAGAGAGAATGAGTGGGGTTAGGTGAGAGGGTGAGTGGGAAATGAGGTGGCATGACAAGTGGAAATTGGAATATGCGATAATTGGAAAAATGCCCGAAATTCAAGTATCTCGGATGATCTGGAAATTTTACCAAAAATCAAGAATAACGTATGAAGACCAATAGTGAAATCCGTTCAAAGAAATGCTTTATAGTTTTAAAATTAAAAATCCCGGAATCAGTTATCTACCGACTCCGTTGGAATTTTCATAAAATCATAAAATCCTCAGAAAAAGAATGTAGGTAGAAAATATGATTCTAAGAAATAAAGTCTAAAGAACCATCATGAAATTCCAAGCCGTTTGTAAAATAAAAATCCGGGAATCGGTCAGCGGTACTGGCCGACACCGGTTTTGAAGAATTCATTTTAATTCTAGAAAATTCCAGAAATTCACATAAAATCTAATATATTGGAAAATAATCTTTGGAACTGAAATCGGTCAAATCTAAACACCGGAAAGGCCAAATCGGGTAATATACTAGGATCGGGTCCTTCGGTTCAGACTAGGGCTGACTCCGTGTCCACGAATCCAAATCCAAAACAAAAACAATCATATAAGGAATTCATCATACAGAATAAATACAGGAAACAAATCGAAAAAATACGACTGAAAATCTGAATACGTAACTAAGTACGTATTCCGAAAACGGGGTATTACAATAGTGATTAGTCACATATATTGCATATATATTGTCACATTATCATGTTTATTATCTATTAAATTCTATAATAAGTCTTATTTTTCTTTATTAAATACAGGCCCATCGCTAAAAAAAAAAGGAGAGAAACGAGCCCAAAAGCCCATCAAATTATGATTTAATTCAGAATAAATTCGAAATCAAGAAATCAGGGCAGATCTTGGCAAATCAGAGAGGCTGAAAACCACTTAAAATGAATCTTCCTATATCAAGTGGTTAAAGCCAAAAAACAAAGGCCGTTTCGTCAAATCCAGGAGCTACAACGGAAAAACCAGCAGGAGATAAAGCCATATCACTAAAGCAGGGAGTTCCTCCAATCAGGTGTGGCCACCTGGCCACACCATGGCCGCGGAAATGCGGCCAAAGTCGCATTTTTGCGGCTTGGTTGAAATGGTTGGGGAGCGTTTGCTCCCCCAATCTTCTTACGCCCTCGCCCTTCTAGTTTTTCCCTATAAATACCATTTTCAACAGAGAAGAAGGGAGCGAAGAATAGGATTAGAATTCTTGTTCATTTTTTAGGGTTTTAGGAGTATTGTTAGATAGTTCGGAGAAGTTGCATCTCCTCTTTATTTTTCAATTTAGAACAGCAAAGAGAGAAGAGTGGAATTGAGTGTGTAATTCATCTTTGAAGTGACAATCAAAGGAGCTGCAACTCGCTTATTCTACTCGACTCAAATTCGGTATGTTTATGTTTAATTTTCATTCTCTTGTTTATTTTTCTTTCATCATGAATAGCTAAATCATCTTCTGGGCTCACTAAGTAATCTCTTCTACCTCCTCTCTCTTGATTGATTTTTATGAAAGCAATTTTTTTAAATCAGAAAAATACTTGAGTTAAACTTCGTTCTTGAAAGCACATGAGGATGTCTTTATTTTAAACTTGGACTTTCAAAGCACAAATCTTTTTAAATTATTTTTATTCCATACTTACTTCTTCGCGCTTGATGGCTTAACATTCTCTTTTAATGATGTGTGAAGAAAGGGTTTAAGATTGAAACCAAACCATCTTATTTGTTTTATTTGGACATTAAAAGAAACTAAAGGGTTTTTGTCTATGATAAAAGTGATGCACCCAAATGTTCTTGAGATAAGTACATAGTTGAGTAGAAAATTAGTGAGCCCGGATCCTTTTTTATAATTTAAATCACATCACTTTCAAATCATTTTCTAAAAGATCATCTTCTCCAAAGCCTTTTCCAAATTTTACATTTTTCTTTAAATCACTTTCTTTCTCTCCATTCTCTTTTCAACTAAAAAACAAACACCATTCTTTACTTTCTAAACAAAAATACCGAAAAGTTTTCATCGCATTCCTCCTAGTGGACACAACCCGTTAGTCCAAAGCTAGACGGTAATTCTTATCACTTTCATTTCACGATTAATTTTTAGCGCCGTTACCAGGGAGGGAACAGTGTAATTGTTTCCAACAAGCTTAGTGTCTTGTTTCAGGGACATCAAGATTCAGATTAGCACTCAAGCTTTGCAGGAGAAGACTTGCTATTCTATGCCCCTACTCTCGAAAGTAGAAAACAGAATTTTAAGAAATTGCAGCGCAAGTTTAAATTTTTATTGGACTACTAAAAACTCTTTTTTGCAGGACACATTGCTTGCAAAAATAAAGTTTTTGTGTGTTATTATTCTTACTATATCTGATATTCACAATCCCTATTTTTAATCTAACAGTAATCTGAGTGATTATTAATTGCTTAAAAAACGTTTAGACTTGCATTCTAGGCATTTGTCTAATTACATTTATTTTACAATTACTGTTAAAGATAACTGGAGACAAGGTACGCATGCATAGCATATAGTTTAGAAAACATTCTTGGGTGATATTTGCTTTTGAATGTTACTTTTTTATATCTTGCACACTTTGAACAATCAATTCTAAGGGCAAAACCAAAATCAAGATAAGGTGGGGAAGTCATTGTTGGCCCGAGGCCTTCCACTCTAGTTTTGATGATAATTAACTCATGTAGCTATGTTTACTAATAATCTTGTGATGTTTAGTTTTAGATACCTAACCAAGATATTAGTAGATGATTAGCTTCAACAAAAATGTTTTGGAGCTTTCACATGGTGATTCAAGAGCCCGAGCGTCAATGTTCATACCTAGCACTCGTTGGAGTCAAGCTCGGTGGATCACGGTTTGGATCGAGTCGACTTGGAGATGGCGCTCTACAAGAAGACCTCGGTACATAGTTTAGTTTTGTTTAGATCCATTTGTTAAAGATTAGATAGTGTGATATGCTCAAGTTCACAACACACACACGTTTCATGTTTGGTTTTCGGTTTTTGGTTTAACCGATCTTGATTTTCATGAATAAATAGAATCAACAAGTTTACATGGTTTAATGTATATTAGATTTGTTCTATGTACATGCATGCTTCATCTATTTAAACAAACTTAGTTTGATAGTCAATGTCTTGAGTTTAGAGTTTTTGGTGTTTTAACAAAAACTTATTTTTGGATTTATGTGTCAAAAACATTGATATATATCTTTATATGTATATTGGATTATATCCATATACTACATGCCTAAATGTTGTTTCATATCGTGTTTTTGTATTTGGATGAGTTTTGGACAAAACGAATTTTCAATTCAAAAATCCAAGTTTTGGAAAATACGGAATTTGATTTCGGTCGGTAAAATTTCATAACACAAAAAGAGTTCAAAATGTTTGTAACTTGGTTTGATTTTTACTCAAACAAGTTTGTATATCAAAGTATTATGATGAACTTATTTTTGTGAATTTTTAGAGATTTTATGAGATTTAATAGGATAATAAAAACCTAGTTTTCTGATCCCTTAAAAACCTTGCCAGACTCTGGCGGTCGACTGTTCCGGTCGACCGGACGGTCGACCGGATGTGCATAAGAACGTGAACAGGCCATGTCAGTTGGCCGATCGACCGAGCGGTCGACCGACTGAAGGCAACCCACTCTCGGGTTGCCCCGGTCGACCGGGCGGTCGACCGGCCAGAGAGCCGTTGCTCTCTAGTTCAGGGCCCGGTCGATAGGAAGGCTCAACGGTCAAAAATTTGACCGTTGGCCAGTCGACCGGCCGGTCGACCGGAAGGTCAAATCTGACCTTTCTGCCAGCCAACGGGCAGAATTTTCTATGAGCTATAAATGCCCCATTTGAGAGAGGTTTTCTCCAAGAATTTTTAAGCCAAAAATTTCCTACTCTCTTATGTTTTTAAAAGCTTGTTTTCAAAAGAGTTTATTGGTTTTAAAAATCATTCTTTATTTGTTTTCAAGAGTTGGAAAAATCAAAAAAAATATAGATTTGGGATATTTGCTTTGTTCTTCATTTCTATCAAATACTAAGTTGTTTTCCCAAGTATTTTTCCTTGTGATTTGTTTTCTAACATCTTGATTTTCCACACTTGAGCTATATCATTCTATCCTCTCTATAGGATCTTTGTTTTTATGGAAAAGAATTGATTTGTGGTCTTTTGATCACTAAGTTGTAAACTGATTGAGGCAAAACCTGCACAAAAAATACGAGATTATAGAACTTAAGAAAGGAATGTGCAAGTGCTCAATTCTTCCGCTATAGCAAGTGGCTATGCGGGTCGTGATCCACAAGGAGGGTTTGCGATGGAAGCGTTACAGTTCTTTATTGAAATCGTTATGAAAATAAGCGAAGGTTCTTCTCTGTTTTTAAAGTTAAGAAAAAGAAAAAGAAAGTTAATGGTTAAAGTTAAGAAGAAAGCGAGAGGTGAGAAGGTGGAAAAATCAGAAAACGACGAAAGAAAGCGACAAGGAAGTGAAAAGGATGATTTAGAAGAGGTATTGTGTTTGTGATTTAATTTACAGAAATAAAAGAAAAGAAATAAAAACAATTGCTTACCTTCTCTTCATCAAAAGCTTACCTTGAGTCTGCAGCGACGATTTTACCTTGAAGTGGAGGCATTCAGCGCATAGCCCATAAGATTTGAGTGTTCATCTTCATCCACATTACATCATCAAGACTACTTCAAGAATGAAATGATACAGAGAGAGACTCTACTCCATCGTCATGAGCTATCGATGGCACTCGCAATGGCAAGGCTCTTTCGATGCTTCTAGACTCACTTGGAAGATAGTTGTACCAAAAAGAAAGGTAAAATAGAAAAGAAGAAGAAGAAGAAGACTGAAAAGAAGTACATATAAAAAGAACTTTGATTCGATTTCATTACAATCAAAGAAAAGAAATAAGTCTTACACCGGTGTCACTCCAGCTCAAGCTTCAGTCTTGTTCTTCGATGCAAGTCGATCTCCTCTGAATTACATAGATGAAAACTAAAATTACATAAAAAGAAAGACTAAAACCTAAACTAAGAAATGAAAACTAAGCTAAATCCTAACTCTGCATTCACGTCCCATTTTCAGCGCAGATAATGGCCTTTTATAGGCATAAACCCAACAACCAGAATCCCGGGGAGGTCGGGGGAGTTCACGCTCCCCGTAACTCCCCAGGATTGCCGCAAAAACGCGGCTTTTGCCGCGTTTTTGCGGCAAGGGTGTGGCCAGATGGCCACACCCTGTTGGTGGGTCTGTCCGGGGTCTTCTTCTGGCTTTATCCTTTGTTGGTTTTGTCGTTTGAGCTCCGGATTCTGACGAAATTGCCCTGGATTTCTTGGCTTTAACCGATCGATTCTGAGAGGATTCTTCTCAACCGGTTTCAACCTCTTGATTTTGCCCTGATTTTATTTGTGCGAATTAACTCTGATTTAATTCAGAATTCTGGTGGGCTTTTGGGCTCATTTCTCTTCATCTCCTTAAGGATTGGGCCTGCAAATAAATTAGACAAAGAATTAGGACAATGCAGGCTTTTATTCTAAAATAAGTATGGAAATGTGACATTAAATATGCAACATTAGTGACCAATCATAAACCCTCCTACTTTGTGTTATCCCTCTTGGGTAGAGGTTGATTTGGAGTGGTGGCTTTGTGCCCTATCCCTATAGTGAGAGATTGATTGGTTGTATTGGCTTTGTGCCTATCCCTCATTTGTGAGGTTGATATTGGTGGCTTTGTGCCCAGCCTCTAGTGAGAGGTTGTGTTTGTAATCGAGAGAGGAGTTTTGTACTCCCGGTTATTGTATTGCCCCAAATCCTCAGTGGAGGTTCCCTGTGTGGGAGTCCTTTGTGGACGAGTTAGTGAAAATCCTTCTGTGTGAAGGCGGGGACGTAGAGCTGGGTGCTCGAACCTCGAAATAAATCTCGGTGTTTGCGTTTGATCCATTGACTCTAACTCTCTCTCTCTCTCTCTATTACTTTGAGCATTGCATCATTTCATATTGCTCATTCATATATTATATGCTTGGCTTGTTTGTGTGTGTCTCACTTGTGCTTAACCACGAGAGCTTCATATAGCACCTCAACTCTTATTTAGAGGAATCAAGAGGAATTAGTCCAGAGCCCTTCACCGAAAATTCGGCTACACTCGTTGGTTGCATTAAGTGTTGTTGCAATTAAGTTTTTTAATTTTCGCATTTAGTTCATTAGATTAGCCGTACACCTATTCACCCCCCTCTAGGTGTACTTTCAAGTGGTATCAGAGCCTACGCTCCTGATATTTGATTTAACCACCTAGGAGTGTGATCTTGGTTAGCTAATCTATCATTTGCATTTGCATTTGCACACATATAGTTTGCACTCATGAATAGCCCTCCCATGTTTGATATCTCTAGACTTGATATATGGAAGGTTATGATGAGTTGTCATTTAAAAGCCCTAGGTTATAAAGTTTTCCTTGCCATTACCAAGGAATCCTACCTTAGTGATAGCAGGCATATAGAGGCCAATGCACTAACCCTAAAGGCACTTAGAGTATCTCTTCATAAAGAATATTTACATGTGTTTTCTCATTATAATTCGACTTTTGCAGTATGGAGCATTTTGACTTCTCCAGAGCTACCAACGCTTATCAATAAGAAGAGGAGATCTAGGAGAGACGAGTCTGATGAACGTTGCTTCATGGTCCAAGGGAATGACTCCCTTGAGGTACAATCGAAAACTCAACTAGATGATAGCACTAGTTCCTATTGCAATGAGTGTTTAGAGGCACAAGCCATGAATGATGAACTTGCTAAAAATTGTGAAAATTTGATTTCAAAATACAAACTTTTGAAAAAGGAAAGTGTTGGTTTAAAAGAAGAAAATAAAAATTTATCTTCTAGACTTGAGATTGTTTTGCAAGAAAGGGATGAGATTTCAAGTGAAAGTGACTCGCTTAAATCCCAACTTGATCTTGCACTTAATGAAAACAAAATTTGAAAAGTAAAAATGATTGTGAATATGTTTTGAAGAAAAATGAGGATTTAACTTCAAACCTTGATTTTGTATTAAAAGAGAATAATTCTTTAAAAATAAAATAAATTTGATTTCACAAGAATTGAAAGATTGTTTAAAGAAAAACGTTTCTTTGAAAAATGATTTAGATTCTCATGTTTGCCATGCTAGTGTAGCTTCACCTAGCTTACCTATTACATGCTCCACTTTATTTTTAAGTATTAAAATGATATAAATATTTTGAAGAAAAGTGTGGATTGTTTGGGCTCCACTTTGAGCCATTATGCTTTGAACCATACACGGTTGGAATCTATGTTTCGAAAGAAACAAGTTCCTCTTATGCATGCACACAAACTACGGCATACACATGCTCCTCACGGACACACTTATAACACGATGTATGCTCATGTGTACAAATGTACACATTGTGGACGTAAGGGCCCCTTGCTAAATTTTGCTATGATAAGATACATGATGAAAATTTAGCAACAAAATTGTTTGGGTTAGGAAATGTGCTAACCCCCATGGACCCAAAAGAGTATGGGTACCAAAGACCACCCCTATCTTATTTGATGTAGGTGTGGGCTCTCGCATGACGTGAGAGTTATGGTGCCTTGAGGTGGATGCGTTTCGAGCTTAAAAGAGGACTATTTGGATGCATCACTTTCAAGGGGAGTTTGGTGGTAGGACCACCACATTTTGGAGATATGGAGATGTGCCTTTTAGGTTTTGGTAACAATCTCTAACTCCTCATTTATTGTTCACATGCTTTTCATATCATTGTTTTAGCATGTTTTTGATGTTTCATGATTAGTATGTTATATGCCATGATATTTAGATTAGTGAATACATGTTTAGTTATTTGAGACACCTATGTTTTAAATGGATTTATATCTTTGTGTTCTCACATTTGTTTTAACTAATGTGTATGTCCTAGATTTATGCATGTGCATATACATAATGATCATATGAGTTTTTGTTTTGATATTTCATGATTTGAATATATGTTTGAATGTTAGTTTTCATTAAAACTAGGATATATACTTGTACAACTAATGAGCCACAAATAGATTATTACATGTTTGTGCTTGAACGCTCATTTATACTCATTAGATGTACTAGTATAGCCTAGTTTTGATGATTCATGCATTTGACTTGTATTCTCATTTTATACATGTTTTCATGTTTATGTTAACTTCATGTATATGTCTATTTTGTCTAAACTATTAGCTATACATTTACATCATTGAGCCACTTGCCTTCATGCATATACTTTTGTGGACTCGTTATGTTTTGTATATGTATGTATACAGTAGTTTATACATGACATACATATACCTTGAAGGGATTTTAGTTTTGATGATTTTCATGTTTTTAAGGAATTTCATATTGAGCTTAATTGCCTATTTTCATGACTATGTCTTTCACACAAAACTTATACACTCACATTATTTGATGTTTTCTCATGATTTGTTTTCATGAGTCATATATGAGCTTTATATCTTTTGAGTGTCAACTGTTGAGTGATTTTCATGTTTCATGAAATATAGTTTTATTTTTTATTTTATTCCTTGCTTGAAGGATTTCGTACTAGTTTACAAATTTTTCTTATAACTAGTTCGTATTCTTCATTATGAGTTTTTCAAACATACTATATTTCAAACTTATTTTTGAAAACTCCTACCCATTTAAGGGCAGTTGGTTGGGCGACCATGCCTTGTATGCTTATTATTGAAAATCTTTTAAAACTTGTGCATGAAATGGGTGGAAGGTAATATGAGTTATACAATTGGTATCATTGGATCTCTTCAATTGGTATCACTATTGACATTTTTTTTCCGTATACTAATATATGTTATGTATGATTACACTTCAAATAGTATCAATTTCGATTGGTATTCAATTTTTCCATACATATATATATATATATGATTTATTTGTGCTTACTATATCTCTATATCCTTGAGCACAAATTTTTGGTTATGCTAAGCTTGATTTCAAATGACTATTATATTTCAATTGATTATGCTTCAATTGGTATCTTATACAAGCTTATGCATCATTTTATTTGGTATTTCATAAAGGGGGAGAAAAATTTATATTTCACCTTTCAATTGGTTTTATTATTCTACTCTCACACTTTATGTTAAAAATAATTGAAAAAAAATGAGATTGATTATTTTAGGTATCATATGTTTTTAATGAAAAATTACTTTCAATTGGTACTAATTTTTACAAATTGGTATCAAGATTACCTATAAGTTTACTTATAATTGGTATTTAAATTTATATTAAAACATTTATTTTATGTACCACTTTATGTACTTTCAATTGGTATATTTTATTGATATCATGATGCACTAAATTGATATATTTTTTCTCACAATTGGTATCATAACGTTTTGAGTAGATTTCACCCCTCATTGATTTTTTTTGTTGTTTAAGATAAAAAGGGGGAGAATATTGTTTTCTTTGACCCCTTTGTTGATGATTGACAAAAAGGGGGAGAAGTATTTGAGTTTATATGCATGTTTATTATTTAATATGCATGGTTATTGTTTATTGTTTAATATGCATGATTATTGTTTATTTGTTTATTTGTAACGTTGTTTCATATTGATATTTTTTTATTGTTGGTATCAAAAGCTTTTAGTGATTATCTTTCCAATAGGTATCAAGAATTTTGTTTTATTGATTGGTATCAAGAGGCTTTGATTGATATCAAGAGCTTAAGTTTTTTCATTGAAATTTTTATTGGTATCAAAAGCAATTATTTAAGAACATGTTTATTTTAAAAAGAAAAAGGAATTTATTTTAAAAGTTTGGTATCAAGAGCATGTTTATTTCATGTTTGGTATCAAGAGCATGTTCATTTCATTGTTTTATGCATGTTGATGCATATCCATGATTAGTATACATTGCATGTATTTATTATTTATTGCTATACATGAGCTAAGGGGGAGCTTCTTTGAAGCTTAACTTTAATCCATGCATATATAACTCCATGAGTTTTGTCATCATCAAAAAGGGGGAGATTGTTGGCCCAGAGGCCTTCCACTCTAGTTTTGATGATGATTAACTCATGTAGTTATGTTTACTAATAATCTTGTGATGTTTAGTTTTAGATACCTAACCAAGATATTAGTAGGTGATTAGCTTCAACAAAGATATTTTGGAGCTTTCACATGGTGATTCAAAAGCCCGAGCGTCAATGTTCATACCTAGCACTCGTTGGAGTCAAACTCGGTGGATCACGGTTTGGATCGAGTCGACTTGGAGACGGCACTCTACAAGAAGACCTCGGTACATAGTTTAGTTTTTGTTTAGATCCATTTGTTAAAAATTAGATAGTGTGATATGCTCAAGTTCACAACACACACACGTTTCATGTTTTGGCTTTCGATTTTTGGTTTAACCGATCTTAGTTTTCATGAATAGATAGAATCAACAAGTTTACATGGTTTAATGTATATTAGATTTGTTCTATGTACATGCATGCTTCATCTATTTAAACAAACTTAGTTTGATAGTCTATGTCATGCGTTTGGAGTTTTTGGTGTTTTAACAAAAACTTATTTTTGGATTTATGTGTCAAAAACATTGATATATATCTTTATATGTATATTGGATTATATCCATATACTACATGCCTAAATGTTATTTCATATCATGTTTTTTGTATTTGGATGAGTTTTGGACAAAACGAATTTTCAATTCAAAAAACCAAGTTTTGGAAAATACGGAATTTGGTTTTCGGTAAAATTTTCATAACACAAAAAGAGTTCAAAATGTTTGTAACTTGGTTTGATTTTTACTCAAACAAGTTTGTATATCAAAGTATTATACTGAACTTATTTTTGTGAATTTTTAGAGATTTTATGGGATTTAATAGGATAATAAAAACCTAGTTTTCTGATCCCTTAAAAACCTTGCCAGGCTCTGGCGGTCGACCGTTCCGGTCGACCGGACCAGGAGCCGGTCGACCGGAGCGGTCGACCGGACGTGCACAAGAACGTGCACAGGCCATGACAGTTGGCGGTCGACCGAGCGGTCGACCGACTAAAGGCAACCCACTGTCGGGTTGCCCCGGTCGACCGGGCGGTCGACCGGCCAGAGAGCCGTTGCTCTCTGGTTCAGGGCCCGGTCGACCGGAAGGCTCAACGGTCAAAAATTTGACCGTTGGCTGGTCGACCGGAAGGTCAAATCTGACCTTTCTGCTAGCCAACGGGCAGAATTTTCTATGGGCTATAAATACCCCATTTGAGAGAGGTTTTCTCCGAGAATTTTTGAGCCAAAAATTTCCTACTCTCTAGTATTTTTAAAAGCTTATTTTCAAAAGAGTTTATTGGTTTTAAAGATCTTTCTTTATTTGTTTTCAAGAGTTGGAAAAATTAAAGAAAAAATATAGATTTGGGATATTTGCTTTGCTCTTCATTTCTATCAAATACTAAGTTGTTTTCCCAAGTATTTTTCCTTGTGATTTGTTTTCCAACATCTTGATTTTCCACGCTTGAGCTATATCATTCTATCCTCTCTATAGGATCTTTGTTTTTGTGGAAAAGAATTGGTTTGTGGTCTTTTGATCACTAAGTTATAAACCCTCATACTTTGTGTTATCCTCTTGGGTAGAGGTTGATTTTGGAGTGGTGGCTTTGTGCTCTATCCCTCTAGTGAGAGGTTGATTGGTTGTATTGGCTTTGTGCCTATCCCTCATTTGTGAGGTTGATATTGGTGGCTTTGTGCCTAGCCTCTAGTGAGAGGTTGTGTACTCCCGGTTATTGTATTGCCTCAAATCCTCGGTGGAGGTTCCCTGTGTGGGAGTCCTTTGTGGACGAGTTAGTGGAAATCCTTCTGTGTGAAGGCGGGGACGTAGAGCTGGGTGCTCGAACCTCGAAACAAATCTTAGTATTTGCGTTTGATTCATTGACTCTAACTCTCTCTATTACATTGAGCATTGCATCATTTCATATTGCTCATTCATATATTATATGCTTGGCTTGTTTGTGTGTGCCTCACTTGTGCTTAACCACGAGAGCTTCATATAGCACCTCAACTCTTATTTAGAGGAATCAAGAGGAGTTAGTCCAGAGCCCTTCCCCGGAATTTGGCTACACTCGTTGGTTGCATTAAGTGTTGTTGCAAGTTTTTTAATTTCTTCATTTAGTTCATTAGATTAGCCGTACACCTATTCACCCCCCCTCTAGGTGTACTTTCAATTGGTATCAGAGCCTACGCTCCTGATATTTGGTTTAACCACCTAGGAGTTTGATCTTGGTTAGCTAATCTATCATTTGCATTTGCATTTGCACACATATAGTTTGCACTCATGAATAGCCCTTCCATGTTTGATATCTCTAGACTTGATATATGGAAGGTTATGATGAGTTGTCATTTAAAAGCCCTAGGTTATAAAGTTTACCTTGCGAGATTTTTCAACTCTAACACTTATGCCTTCTTAATATGTATATGACGATATTATCTCTTAGTTCTATTAGGCTTTTTAATTTGTCCATGTAACGAACATTTAGCCAGTGACTCCCAAACCGGATGGTCTTAGGGCATCAGGTAAGAAAACACCCCTTGGACTTAAGGACTCAAGCAATCAAGGCCACAAAACTAAGAATTTTATTGATGATATGAATTACTTTTATGCGTGAATACTTATGCTTTATAAGGAGCAATTGCCCAGCTTAATCAGAGGATTTTGATATATATTTATTTTTTTCTTTTTCCTTTTTTTTCTTTTTAAGGCACAAGAGTTTTTATTTTGAATCCTAGGTGTGAAGTACATGTATAAAGTGCATATTTCATCAAGATAAAAATCAAGACCAAATTACTTTTATAATTTTCTTTCTAAACCTAGAAATTAAACCAATACTCTTATTTTGATTAAGTATTAAGAAATCCTAATTATGATTCCCCTAATCCTTAAGATTAACTTATTTTCTTATGAAATAGGTCAAAATATTGTTTCCCACTTCAAAAAGCTTTTAAAAAAAGAAAAAGTTTTTTTAATTTATACAAAAAAAGTTATACAAAAAAGAAGAAAAATCTATGTTAGTAAAATCCTCCACGCACCTATCTCTTGCATTGTCCTCAGTGTACTAATGGAATACATATATGCATGAAATACAAAGAGAGAAGGAAAAATGTCACCTCAAGGTGGTGGTTCCAGTGACGGTCTGATTGGTGTAAGCGTTACTGCCCAATCTAATAAATGTTGAGTTTGCAGGAACCCGCCTATGACCTCTAACCTATTAAAATTTTTATAATTACCGAATTGAATAGGATCCTGCAAGATCCTATTATGACACTCATCCTGATTAAAGGCCAATCTTGGTAAATCATCTCGGAGTTGTATTATTCTACATCTCGGAGTTATATTGTTCTACACTTTATTCTAACATTGGAATGTGATTCTGTGAAATGGTTGATTCAGGCTCAAAAGTGAAAGATACAGGAACCAATATGGGCTCAGGAAGTTGACTTAAATAAAATCGAGGTTCCAGAGTTGAGTTTGGTTTAAGAATTGGGTCTAAATCAAAGAGTTAAGTTTCATATTCATTTCCCATTAAAGGAATGTGACTTTGCGAGATCGGTGGTTCATGTTCAAGATTTACAGGTACAATAATCAATGTTGGCTCAGGAATGTGGTCCAAATCGAGTAGGGATACAGTAGTCAATATTGATTCAAAATTTGGAACTGAATCACAAAATTGAAGATCGGGGTCACATTCATGTTCAAGTTCAATCTCATTGAAGTGATAACTCGCAATTTGTTAAATGTTTGGTATTTGTCAAGTTTAAGATGGTACGATGAAATTGAATCATTGTTAAAGCTTCTTAGACACCGTGATTATTGGGTCTTATCAATATAGCTGGAGAATAAGGAATGATCAAAAATTTGTTTGGTAGAGTTTCCTCATTTCTATCAATCGTTGTATTTAGCAACTGACACATTTCTAATTCTACTCTATTGATGACTGGTTGAAATTATTTTGGGACTGAATCATAACTTCTATACTATTTTTCAAATCAATCGATTCTTTTCATTGTTGTGGTGGGACTTGAAAAAGGGAGTATGAATCTTGCTCTAGGAAGTTGTGAGGGAATTGTGAGTCCATCATGTTTTGAAAGTGATCTTGGGACTCAAGCAAGGCTTCTATACTCTTAGTCAATTCAAATTTTCTTCTAAGGGTTGATCTCGATAAGGAGTATATGAAGATGGATGTTGAAAAAATTGTGTTTGACAATATGATTCGGGGGAAGTGTATCACCACTGACTTGATAAAGAGGGGAGATTGTTAGCCCAAAGGCCCATCGCTCTAGTTTTGATGATGATTAATTCATGTAGTTATAGTTTACTAATGATCTTGTGCTTAATTAGTTTCAGAAAATTGATCGAGATCGTAGTAGGTGATTAGCTTCAACAAAGGAGTTTTGGGGGCTAACACATGTAGATTCAAGAGCTCACGCGTCAAGGTCGCATCTAGCACTCAGTTGGAGTCAAGCTCGTTGGATCGCGTTTGGATCGAGTCGGCTTGGAGACAAGAAGACCTTGGTTTATATTTAGTTTAGTATGTTTAGATCTTGTGTAAAGATAGATAGTATTGATATGTTCAAGTTCACACACACAAAAGTTTCAATTTGTTTGGTTTTTAGTTTAACCGGTTTCGGTTTTCATATATATGGTTTTCATGGATAGATAGAATCAAAATGAGTTTACGTGGTTTAATGTATATTAGATTCGATCTATATACATCTATGCTTCATCTATTTAGGGAAAAAAAACTTACTTTGATAGTCTATCCCATGAGTTTGGAGTTTTGTATTTAAATAAAACTTAATTTTCGATTTCATGTCAAAAACATAGATATATATCTTATATGTATATTAGATTCTCTTCATATACAATATGCTCCAAATTTGTTTCAATACATGTTTTTGTAGTTAGACAAGTTTTGGAAAAATAGAATTTCCATTTCAAAATTTGGTTTTTGAAAAATACTGATTTTGGTTTAAAGCCTATTTTCAATATCACAAAAATAGTTCAAATTGTTTGTAATATGTGTTGATTTTTGGTCACACATGTTTGGTATTCAAAGATCTAATAAGAACTTATTTTTGTGAAATTTATGTGATTTTATGGGATTTTATTGAAGATAAAACGACAAAGTTTTAATCCCTTAAAAATTGTGACCTGGCCTTCTGCCGGTCGGCCGGGCCGGTCGACCGATGTGCACAAACGTGCACAGCTTGTTTTGGCTAGTGGGCCGATCGACTGGGCGATCGACCGACCAGAGAGCTCTGCTTTTTGGATCTGGCCCCGGTCGACCAGGCGGTCAACCGATCAGAGAGCTCTGCTATCTGGATCTTGAAAATCACCTAGAGGGGGGGTGAATAGGTGATAATGCTAATCTAATGAACTTAATGCGGAATTTAAAAACTAATTGCAATTAACAAGAGATGCACACTCAAACAAGCCAATCAAATAATTATGAATGAACAATATGAATTGATGCAAGGCACAATATAGAGAGAGAGAGAGAGAGAGAGTAAGAGCCAAGGGATCAAGCGCAAACAAAAAGATATGTTACGAGGTTCGAGCACCCAGCTCTACATCCCTGCCTTCACACAGAAGGATTTCAAGTCCACTAACTTGTCCACAAAGGACTCCCACAAAGGGAACCTCCACCGAGGATTTGGGGCAATAATAATTACAAGGAGTACCCAACTCCTCTCCTTACAAACACAACCTCCTCCTTGAGGCACAACTCCAAGCCAATAAACAATCACCTCACAACTTGAGGGATTAGCACAAAGCAACACAAGGATCACCTTACAACTTGAGGGATACAACCCAAATGCACAACCTCCTCAACACAATGAGGGAAAGGCACAAAGAAAAGATTGGGTTTACAACTTGGTGGTCTAACAAACAACCACAAACAATCTCTTTTCCCACACAAAGATCCTATAGAATGAGATAGTAGATGTAGCTCAAGTGTGGAGAAAACCAAAGGAATGGAAATCAAAAACTCAAAGAAAATCTTTGGGAAAAACTAGAAACCAATATGAAGAAGTTGAATCAAAATCTTTTCCCAAAAACCCTTTCTTGATTTTTCAAACCCTAGCAAAAACACCAAATAGATTGTTCAATTTAAAGCCCAAAAACTTCTTTTGATTGCTGTGAAAACACTAGAGAAAGCACAGAAAATTCGTCCAAAAATTCTTAGAGAAAACCTCTTTCCAATGGGGTATTTATAGGCCTTAAAAAATATAGCCGTTGGCAGCAGATTCTGCCAAAAATGACCTACCGGTCGACCGGTCGGTCGACCGTCCAACGGTCAATTTTTGACCGTTGGCAGATACCGGTCGACCGCCCGGTCGACCGCTCAGAAACAGAGAGCACTGCTCTCTGGTCCGGTCGACCGGCCCGAGTGTCTGCCAGACGTGCACAGGGCTGTGCACGTCGGTCGACCGTTCGGTCGATCGGCCCTTGGTTCGGTCAACCGTGCAGTCGACCGACCTGGCCTATCAGCCACTGTTCTGGGTCAGAAAAACAGGGTAAAGAATATTCTAATAAATCCATAAAAACTTGTAAAAATACACAAAAATAGTTTTATCATTTTATTTTGACATGTAAACTTGTGATAAAAATTTCATCACAAATAACAAACATTTTGAAACATTTTTGTGTCTTATCATTTTAACAAAATCCAAAAACTGTATTTTCTAAAACTTGAATTTTTGAATAGAAAACACATTTTGTCCAAAACTCATCCAAATACAAAAACATGATATTAAACAACATTTAGGCATGATGTATATGGATATAATCTTATATACATGAAACATATATATATCCATGTTTTTGACATTAATTCCAAAATATGTTTTGTTAAAAATACCAAAACATAAAACACATGAATAAGTAAGTCAAAACTAAGTTTGTCTAGAAAGTTAAGCATGCATGTATATAGAATAAATCTACTAAACATAAAACCATTTAAACTTGTTTTGATCTATCTATTCATGAAAACAAGATCGGTTAAACCAAAAACGGAAAAAACCGAAAACCAATATTCAAAACATGAAACGTGTGTGTTGTGAACTTGAGCATTATCATACTATTCTAATCTTTACACATGGATCTAAAACACAAACTAAACTAGGTACCGAAGTCTTCTTGTAGAGCGCCGTCTCCAAGCCGACTCGATCCAAAACTTCGTGATCCACCGAGCTTGACTCTAATGAGTGCTATATATGATCTTTGACGCTCGGGCTCTTGAATCACCATGTGAAGGCTTCCAAACCATCCTGTTGAAGCAATCACTTACTAATATCTTGATTAATGATCTGAAACTACAATCACAAGATTATTAGTACACATAACTATATGAGTTAATCATCATCAAAACTAGAGTGGAAGGCCTTTGGGCCAACAATCTCCCCTTTTTGATGATGACAAAACTCATGGAGTTATATATGCATGGATTAAAGTTAAGCTTCAAAGAAGCTCCCCCTTAACTCATGCATAGAAGAAAATAACAAATATATGCAATGAATATAAAACATGAGAATGTATAGATATGCATAAAACTATGAAATGCATATAAACAGGCTCTTGATACCAAATGATCTCTTGATACCAAGTGAAAGGTAAAACAATTTATTTCTTCTTAATGAAGGCTCTTGATACCAAACATTACATAATACTCTTGATACCAATAATAAAATATGTTCTCTCAATATCAAACATGAAACAAAGATCATGCATAAATCATACATATAAACTCAAATTCTTCTCCCCCTTTTTGTCAATCATCAACAAAGGGTAAAAGTAAAAACAAATTTTTCTTCCCCCTTTTTGTTCTAAAACAAAAACAATATTAACAAGGGGTACAATCAATTTAGATATCAATTAAAAATATGGCAAGGTAGCACATCTTGATACCAATTGAAAAGGAGACATAAAAACATTGATACCAATTTTGAAAAACAAAAGCATCTTGATACCAATTAAAAAAAATTTAAAGGAATGCCTATATCAATTAATATCAATTGAAATAAAGGTAAAACGAGGCATTGAAACAAATGATACCAATTGAAAGTGAAAATACATACCAATTGAAAACAAAAATCTTGATACCAATTGAAATTAAACATAACAAAATTTTGAATTCCTAAACACAAGTCTTGATACCAATTGTAAATGTTTTTCATTTTGAACATATGATACCAAATGGAAATAATCAATCATAAAGAATGGGAGTGAAAATCAAATACCAAATAAAACAATGCATAGGCTTGAATATAGATACCAATTGAAAACTAGTCAATTGAAACAAAATTAAAACTCAAGCTTTAGCATAAACAAAAAACACATATATATATGTATGAAAAGGTAATACCAATTGAAATTGATATTCTTTGAAGTGCAAGCATACATATATAAAAATATGAGTATACAACAAGTGTCAATATTGATACCAATTGAAAGAATCCAATGATACCAATTGAAACAACAATAAGATCAAATGTATATCTCATATTACCTATCCTCCCAACCATGTTCAAGTTTAAAATGATTTTCACTATAAAGCATACATGAGCATGATCTCCCATCCAACCACCCTTAGAAGGTAGGGTTTTCAAAAATAGATTTGAAGATATAGTATGTTAGAAAATCTCTACCATATGAAGAATATCGCAACTAGTTATATGAAAAATTTTGTAAACTAGTACGAAATCCTTCAAGTAAGGAATAAAACATAAATATTTTTCATGAAACACATGTAAATCACATGATCACTAAACACTCAAAGTCCATAAAGCCCATATCATACTCATGAAAACAAAGTCATGAGGAAACTAATAAAGTGAGTGAACAAGTGTAATGTGAAACATATTATCATGAAATTGTTCAATTAAGCTCAATTGAAATTCCTTAAAACATGAACTCATCAAAACTAAATTTTAATAAAAACAATTTATACTTCAAGGCATATGTATGTTTTGACAAAACAAGAAGTATACATACATATCCCTACACACAATTGAGTCTATAATAAAGATTTGCATGACAAGCAAATGACTCAAAAGTTATACATGTATATCTTAAGGTTTGGCAAAATAAACATATACATGAAGTGAAAACACATGATCATAAAACATATCCAAAATGGGGAATACAAGTTAAAATGCATGAATCATCAAAACTAGACTATACTAGAACATCTAATGGGTACAAATAAGCATCCAAGCACAAACATATATAAAGATTCATTTGTGGCCCACTACATGTACAAGTATAAATTCTAGTCTTAATGAAAAACTAACATCTAAACAAGTAATCAATCATGAAGCATAAAACGAGACATAAATCATCATGATAATCATAAAATGGTCATTATGTAAATCCACATGCTATTAGACTTATGATATACATAATAGCCAAACAATGGTGAGAACACAACATATGGGTCCTTATAAACAAGGGTGATCTCAAAAGCTATATATGCATGTCAATGATCTAAGAATCATGGTATTTAACATAATAAACTATAAACATCAAAAACAAGAAATATCAAAACAAGAATCATAAACATCCATATGATTATTATGTATATGCATGTGCATTAGATCTAGGGCATACATATTAGTTTAAAACAAAGTGAGAACACAAAGATAAGTCCATTTTAAACATGAGTGTCTCAAATAGTTAACATGTATAACACTAATCTAATTATCATAGCGTAAACATAATAATCAATAAACCAAGACATGCTATGAAATGATGAACATGAAGAGAGCATGCAAATACAAATGGGAGTTAGAGATTGATACCAAAACCGATGAAGGCACCTCTCTAGTTCTCCAAACCAATGGTGGTCCTCTCCACCAAACTCCCCTTGAAAGTGATGCATCCAAATTTGTTTTCTTTTAAGCACAGAACGCATCCACTCCAAGGCACCGCTACTCTCACGTGATGCGAGAGCCCACACCGACATCAAATACATGAGGGGTGATCTTTGGTACCCATTTTTTTTGGGTCCATAGGGGTTAGTATCTTTCCTAACCCAAAAAAAATTATTTGCTAAATTTTCAATATGTATACGATCATAGCAAAATCTAGCAAGGTGGCCCTTACGACCACAATGTGTACAAGTGTACACATGAGCATACATGTGATGGTGGTGACCGTGGGAAGCATGTGTATGCCGTGATGGGTGTACATGCAAAGATGGACCTTGTTTCTTTCGAACCAAGGTTTCCAAGCGTGTATGATTTAAAGTACATTGGCTCAAAGTGGAGCCCAAACAATCAACACTTTTCTTCAAAATATTTATATCATTTTCAATACTAGAAGATAAAGTGGAGCATGCAATAGATGTGCTAGGTGAAGCTACACTAGTATGGCAAACATGTGAAGACAATTCAATTTTCAAAGAATCATTTTTCTTTAAAACTACATCCAATTCTTTTGTAATGAAATCAATTTCATTTTTCAAAGTAAGGTTATCTTTTAAAACAAAATCCAATTTTGAAGATAAAAACTCATTGTTTTTCACAACATCATCACAATCATTTTTGCTTTTCAAAACATCAATCTCTTTTAGGGCAAGGTCTAGTTGAGATCTTAGTGAGTCACGTTCACTAGTAATCTCTTCCTTCTCTTGCAAAACCGATTAAAAAGTTGAGCACAAATCCTTCATTTCTTCTTTTAAATCAAGGTTCTTCTTTTTCAAAAATTCATGTTTTTCTAAGAATTTTTCAAGCTTTGTGGCAAGTTCTACATTTAAATTCTGAACTTCTAAACATCCATAGCAATATGAACTAGAGCTATTATCTAGTTGAGAATCCGATTGTACCTCAAGGGAGTCTTTCCCTTGGACCATGAGGCAATGCTCGTCGGACTTGTCTCTCCTAGATCTCCTCAACTTGTTGATAATCCTTGGAAGCTCGGGAGAAGTCAATATGCTCCAAACTGCAAAAGCCGAATCATAATGATCAAACACATGTAGAAGATCTTCATTAAGAGATGCTCTAAGTGTCTTAAGTGCTAATGCATTTGCCTTTTTATGCTTGCTACTATTTGGGTAGGATTCTTGAGTAGAGGCTTGATAAACTAGATGTCCTAGACTTTTTAAATGACTACTCATCTTGGCCTTCCAAAAATCATGTCTAGAAAAATCAAACATAGGAGGGCTATCCATGAGTGCAACTATATGTGTGCAAATGAAAATGCAAATGAAGATTAGCAAACCAAGATCTCACTCCTAGGTGGTTAAACCTAAATATCAGGAGCGTAGGCTCTGATACCAATTGAAAATCACCTAGAGGGGGGGTGAATAGGTGATAATGCTAATCTAATAAACTTAATGCGAAATTTAAAAACTAATTGCAATTAACAAGAGATGCACACTCAAACAAGCCAAGCAAATAATTATGAATGAACAATATGAATTGATGCAAGGCACAATATATAGAGAGAGAGAGTAAGAGCCAAGGGATCAAGCGCAAACAACAAGATATGTTACGAGGTTCGAGCACCCAGCTCTACATCCCCGCCTTCACACAGAAGGATTTCAAGTCCACTAGCTTGTCCACAAAGGACTTCCACAAAGGGAACCTCCACCGAGGATTTGGGGCAATAACAATTACAAGGAGTACCCAACTCCTCTCCTTACAAACACAACCTCCTCCTTGAGGCACCACTCCAAGCCAACAAACAATCACCTCACAACTTGAGGGATTAGCACAAAGTAACACAAGGATCACCTCACAACTTGAGGGATACAACCCAAATGCACAACCTTCTCAACACAATGAGGGAAAGGCACAAAGCAAAGATTGGGTTTATAACTTGGTGGTCTAACAAACAACTACAAACAATCTCTTTTGCCACACATAGATCCTATAGAATGAGATAGTAGATGTAGCTCAAGTGTGGGAAAACCAAAGGAATGGAAATCAAAAACTCAAAGAAAATCTTTGGGAAAAACTAGAAACCAATATGAAGAAGTTGAATCAAAATCTTTTCCCAAAAACCCTTTCTTGTTTTTCCAAACCCTAGAAAAAACACCAAATAGATTGTTCAATTTAAAGCCCAAAAACGTCTTTTGATTGCTGTGAAAACACTAGAGAAAGCTCAGAAAATTCGTCTAAAAATTCTTAGAGAAAACCTCTTTCCAATGGGGTATTTATAGACCTTTAAAAAATATAGCCGTTGGCAGTAGATTCTGCCAAAAATGGCCTACCGGTCGACCGGTCGGTCGACCGTCCAACGGTCAATTTTTGACCGTTGGCAGATACCGGTCGACCGCCCGGTCGACCGCTCAGAAACAGAGAGCACTGCTCTCTGGTCCGATCGACCGGCCCGAGTGTCTGCCAGACGTGCACAGGGCTGTGCACGTCGGTCGATCGGCCCTTGGTTCGGTCGACCGTGCAGTCGACCGACCTGGCCTATCAGCCACTGTTCTGGGTCAGAAAAACAGGGTAAAGAATATTCTAATAAATCCATAAAAACTTGTAAAAATACACAAAATAGTTTTATCATTTTATTTTGACATGTAAACTTGTGATAAAAATTTCATCACAAATAACAAACATTTTGAAACATTTTTGTGTCTTATCATTTTTAACAAAATCCAAAAACTGTATTTTCTAAAACTTGGATTTTGAATAGAAAATACATTTTGTCCAAAACTCATCCAAATATAAAAACATGATATTAAACAACATTTAGGCATGATGTA
This sequence comes from Agave tequilana, assembly GCA_038442645.1. NCBI lineage: Eukaryota > Viridiplantae > Streptophyta > Magnoliopsida > Asparagales > Asparagaceae > Agave > Agave tequilana. The sequence continues at coordinate 512,045 of JAVJIF010000498.1, read as the reverse complement.
TATGGATATAATCCTATATACATGAAACATATATATATATCCATGTTTTTGACATTAATTCCAAAATATGTTTTGTTAAAAATACCAAAACATAAAATACATGAATAAGTAAGTCAAAACTAAGTTTGTCTAGGAAGTTAAGCATGCATGTATATAGAATAAATCTACTATACAAAAAACCATTTAAACTTGTTTTGATCTATCTATTCATGAAAACAAGATCGGTTAAACTAAAAACGGAAAAACCGAAAACCAATATTCAAAACATGAAACGTGTGTGTTGTGAAGTTGAGCATTATCATACTATTCTAATCTTTACACATGGATCTAAAACACAAACTAAACTAGGTACCGAAGTCTTCTTGTAGAGCGCCGTCTCCAAGCCGACTCGATCCAAAACTTCGTGATCCAACGAGCTTGACTATAATGAGTGCTATATATGATCTTTGACGCTCGGGCTCTTGAATCACCATGTGAAGGCTTTCAAACCATCTTGTTGAAGCAATCACCTACTAATATCTTGATTAATGATCTGAAACTACAATCACAAGATTATTAGTACACATAACTACATGAGTTAATCATCATCAAAACTAGAGTGGAAGGCCTTTGGGCCAACAGATCTGGCCCCGGTCGACTGGGCTATCGACCGGTGGCAAAACGGTCAGAAATCCGACCGTTTGCTGGTCGACCGGGTGGTGGACCGACAGCAGCCTCAGCTGCTGATTTGGCCCAACGGTTAGTTTTTAGAATGGGTTATAAATACCCATCCCTTTGGGCTGTTTTTATCAAGAATTTTAAGAGCGAAATTTCCCATCTTCTTAAGTATTTTAGCAACAAGTTTTCAAGAGTTTTTGGGCTAAAAAGTTTCTTTATTTTGTTTTCAAGGGTTGAAAAAATTAAAAAAATAGAGTATTTGGGATATTGGTTTTGATCTTCATTTCTATCTTATTCTAGTTGCTTTTCCAAGTATTTTTCTTTGTGATTTGTTTTCCAAACACCTTGTATTCTCACACTTGAGCTATCATATCTATTCTATCTATAGGATCTTGTTTTGTGAGGAAATTAGTTTGTGATATTTGAGATCACCAAGAGTTGTAACCTTCTTTTCTTTATGTTCATCCCTCTTGTGTAGAGGTGATTGTGAAGGTGATTTGAGTTTGTTGGTATCCCTCTAAGTGTAGAGGTGATTGTGGTTTGAGTGTTGGCTATCCCTCTAAGTGTAGAGGTGATTGTTGTTTGGATTTGTGCCTATCCCTCTATTGAGAGGTTGATCTTGTGTGTCTTTGTGCCTTGCCTCTTGTGTAGAGGTTGTTGTTATTGGAGAGAGGAGTCGTGTACTCCTAGTTTGTATTTGCCAAATCCTTAGTGGAGGTTCCCTATGTGTGAAGTCCTGTGTGTTGGCCCAGAGGCCTTCCACTCTAGTTTTGATGATGATTAACTCATGTAGTTATGTTTACTAATAATCTTGTGATGTTTAGTTTCAGATCCTTAACCAAGATATTAGTAGGTGATTAGCTTCAACAAAGGTGTTTTGGAGCTTCTCATATGGTGATTCAAGAACCTGAGCGACGAAGTCATATCTAGCACTCATTGGAGTCAAGCTCGGTGAATCACGGTTTTGATCGAGTCGGCTTGAAGACGGAATTCGTCAAGAAGACTTCGGTACATAGTTTAGTTTTTGTTTTAGATCCATGTGTAAAGATTAGATAGTGTGATATGCTCAAGTTCACAACAGACACACGTTTCATGTTTTGGATTCGATTTTCGGTTTTGGTTTAACCGATATTGGTTTTCATGAATAGATAGTATCAATACAAGTTTACATTGTTAAATGTATATTAGATATGTTCTATATACATGCATGCTTCAACTATTTAGATAAACTTATTTTGATATGCCTATTCATGAGTTTGGTGTTTTGGTATTTTAACAAAACGTATTTTGTATTTAAAGTCAAAAACATGGATATATATATATATATATATATATATATATATATATATATATATATATATATATATATATATATATTTCATGTATATTGGATTATATCCATATGCAACATGCTTCAAAGTTGTTTAAGTATTATGTTTTTGAATTTGAATGAGTTTTTAGAAAAATCGGATTTCCATTTGAAAAATTCAAGTTTTAGAAAATACAGTTTTTGGTTTTCGGCAAAATTTCCATAACACAAAATTGGTTCAAAATGTTTGAAATTTGTGTTGAAAATTTTCACACAAGTTTATATATCAATGTATTATACTAAACTTATTTTTGTGGATTTTTAGAAATTTTATGGAATTTATTTGGCCATTAAAAACCAAGTTTTTTTGTCCTAAAAATATTTTCTGCCAGGCTCTGGCGGTCGACCGCACGGTCGACCGGACCAGGAGCCGGTCGACCGGAGCGGTCGACCGGACGTGCACACAAACGTGCACGCAGCCAGCCCCTTGGGCCGGTCGACCGAGCGGTCGACCGACTGAAAGAAACCCACTCTCGGGTTGCTCCGGTCGACCGGGCGGTCGACCGGCCAGAGAGCCGTTGCTCTTTGGTTCAGGGCCCGGTCGATCGGGCGGTCGACCGGTAGTTGGCAAAGGTCAAAATTCGACCGTTGGACGGTCGACCGGCCGGTCGACCGGAAGGTCAAACCTGGCCATATTTGCTGCCAACGGCTATTTTTTTTAAGAGGCTTTATAAACCCCATTTGAGAGAGGTTTTCTCTAAGAATTTTTGAACCAAAATTTCTGAGCTTTCTCTAGTATTTATAAAAGTTTTTGAAAAGAGTTTCTTAGTGCTAAAAGATCAATCTTCATTGTTTTAAAAGTGTTTTGTTATTTCAAAGAAAATAGTCCTTTGGGAATTGTTTTTGATCTAAATTCTATATCTTTTTGGAGAGTTTCCCAAGTGATTTTCTATGTTAAAAACACTTAGTTTTCCACACTTGAGCTTATTATTCTATCCTATCTATAGGATCCTTGTTTTTGTGAAAAAGAAATTGGTTTGTGGTCTTTTGATCTCCAAGTTGTAAACCCTTATCATTGCTTGGCTTTGTGCCTTTCCCTCTAAGTGTAGAGGAGGTTGTGCAATTGGGTTGTATTCCTCAAGTGTGAGGTGATCCTTATTTGGCTTTGTGCATATCCCTCAAATTGTGAGGTGATTGACTTGTGGTGGCTTTGTGCCTAACCTCTAAGGGTAGAGGTTGTGTTTGTAAAGAGAGGAGTTGTGTACTCCCGGTTATTGTATTGCCCCAAATTCTCGGTGGAGGTTCCCTGTATGGGAGTCCTGTGTGGACAAGCTAGTGGATTCGAAATCCTTCTGAGTGAAGGCGGGGATGTAGAGATGGGTGCTCGAACCTCGAAACAAATCTTATTGTTTGCGCTTGATCTATTGACTCTCTCTCTCTCTCTACTTTGTGCATTGATTCTTATTGCCATATCATACACTTGGCTTGTTTGTGTGTGCCTCACTTGTGCTTAACCACGAGAGTTTCACATAGCACCTCAACTCTTATTCAGAGGAATCAAGAGGAGTTAGTCCAGAGCCCTTCACGGGGAATTCGGCTACACTCGTTGGTTGCATTAAGTGTTGTTGCAATTAGTTTTTAATTTTCGCATTTAGTTCATTAGATTAGCCTTATCACCTATTCACCCCCCTTCTAGGTGATTTCACTGTATGGATGTATAGTGAAATTTCTTCTATGTGAAGGCGGGGACGTAGAGCAGTGGCTCGAACCTCGAAACATATCTCGGTGTTTGCGAGTGATCCACTATCTCTAAACTCTCTCTCATACCTTGCATTGTTCTGTTGGCCCAAAGGCCTTCCACTCTAGTTTTGATGATGATCAACTCATGTAGTTATGTTTACTAATAATCTTGTGATTCTAAGTTACAGATCATTAGCAAAGATATTAGTTGATGATTAGCTTCAACAAGGAGTTTAGAAGCTTATCATGGTGATTTCAGGGCTCAAGCTTCAAGATCTACCTTGCATAGCTCATGGATGGAGTTTGTGGATCGAGTCAACTTGGAGATGAAGATCGTCAAGAAGACTTAGGTATCCATAATTTAGTTTAGTGTGTTTTAGATCTATTTGTAAAGCTTAGTATAGTTGATATGCTCAAGTGCACAATACACACACATTTCATGTTTTTGATTGAATCAGTTTTGGATGCATATATCGGGTTTTGGATTTGAACCAGTTTTTAGTTCTATTGATCTGCTTGACACCCTTCTATAGTTATTATCATAACTTTTTATTTTTATATTCAAATAACATGATTTAACTTGCATTTAAAAGATAACTTTCAGATCTAAATTTCTTATTTATTAACCATTTTCAGATTCTAATTTTAAAGTTGTCAAATATTTGGTTGAAATCTGTTCATGTTCTGAAAACAGATTACAGTTTCTGTTTTGACACCTGTCAGTATTTTATTGATAACTTTCACATACAAACTGATATTGATTTATTTAAGTTGCATTAGAAAGTAGACTCAATATCTATAACTTCATCCTATATACTTATTCCCAAATTCGAACGTTTTAGACCTCAAATATGTGCTCCAATATGACCTATTTTGCTGCCTGCCAGGCTGGGCCGGTCGACAAGTCCTGTCGACCGTGCCAAGCCAACGGTCGACCGGCCGGTCGACCGGACGTGCACGGTTTCGTGCACGTCGGCTGTTTCTGTAGACGGTCTACCGTGCGATCGACCGACTGTGACCAGATTGGTCTCTGTTTGTTTGGGTCGACCGCCAGGTCGACCGGCAGCTGTCAACCGTCATATTTTTGACCGTTTGACGGTCGACCGGGCGGTCGACCGCCAGGCCTGTGTCAGTCAGCCTAACGGCTAGTTTTGAATTTGGCCTATATAAACCCCATTGTTTGGAGTTTCTCCTCAAGATTTTTATGCCAAAATTTTCTGACCTTTACTAGTGTTTTAACAGTGTTTTCAAAAGAGTTTTTTGTGCAAAAAGGATTCATTCATCTTGTTTTAGGTTTTTGGAAAAATCAAAGAAAATAGGATTTGGGATATTTGTATTGGTTTCCATTCTATATCTTTTACAAGAATTTTTTTCCCAAGTATTTTCTTTGTGTTCTTATTTTCCAAAACACCTAATTTTCCACACTTGAGCCATATCTTCTATCCTAAACTATTAGGATCTTGTTTTTGTGGAAAAAGAGAAAAGAGAGAGTTTTGAGGTTGTTGTTGTGGCCTCTAAATTGTAAACCCTCCTTGCTTTTGTGAATCCCTCTTCGGTAGAGGTGATCGGAGTGGTATTGGTTTGGATCCCTCTTTGGTAGAGGCGATTGTGTTGTAAACCTCTTCGGTATAGGTAGTGGTGTTTGTTGTTGGCTACGGGCCGTATCCCTCTTCGGTAGAGGTGGATTGTGGTTGTATTGCCTCGGTGGCATTGTAAGGTTGAGAGAGAAGTTTGGTATTCCTATAGTGGATTGGGAAATCCTACACGGTGGTGTAGGCGGGGATGTAGAGCAAGGTGCTCGAACCTCGAAACATATAGTTGTGTTTGCGTTTGCTCCACTTGTCTCTTTAACTCTCTCTCACTTTATATTTGTGCATAGCATCATTCTTATTGCCATAGCATATTATATACATTGCTTGTGTTGCCATTGCATGATTCATATTGCTATATCCTTGATTGCTTGGCTTGATTGTGTGTGCACATTGCTTGGATTGCTTGTGTGTGTGTGCCTAACTTATACTCATCCAACAAGAGCTTCACATAGCGCCTCAACCTATTTCAAGGGGAATCAAGAGGAGTTAGTCCAGAGCCTCGCAAGGGAATTCGGCTACACTTGTTGTATTGTATTAGTTTGTGCAACATTTGCATTAGCTTCCGCATTTAGAGCATTAAGTTTTTCATTTAGTCTTAGATTAGCATTTACACCTATTCACCCCCCCTCTAGGTGTCTTTTCAATTGGTATCAGAGCTAGTGCTCCTGATACTTAGGCTTAACATCCTAGGAGTGAGATCCATTTGCTTGCTAATCTTTGTTTGCATTTACTTGTTTGCACACATATAGTTTACCATGGCTTTCATGACCCCACCTATGTTTGACCCTTCCAACATTCATGTTTGGAAGATTAGGATGACCGTTTATTTACAAACCCTAGGTCATAAAGTTTACCTTGCCATTACCAAGGAATCCTTCCTTAGTGATCGCAATCATATAGGGGCCAATGCACAAGCCCTAGAGGCCATTAGAAGCACTTTATCTAAAGATTATCTTTTACGTGTTTCTAACATTATTCCGCTTTTGTAGTGTGGAACAAATTGACAACAACCACCACCTCCGAGCTTCAAGTACAAATTCAAGAAGAGGAATCTAGTGGAGAATCGATCCACAATGCTTCATGGTCCAAGGGAATGACTCCCTTGAGGTACACTCGGAAACTCCATTAGATAGTGATGATGATGCTAGTTCTTCAAATGATCATATTGATGCCCATGCTTTGAACGAAGAACTTTCTATTGTGTGTGAAAAACTAATAGAAAAATATAACTTGTTGAAAAGAAAAGTCTAGGAATTGAACAAGAAAATAAGAGTTTGCATGCTAGACTTAACAATGTTTTGCAAGAGAAGGTTGAGGTCTATAATGAAAGGGATTTATTGAGATCTCAATTAGAACTTGCATTAAAAGAAAATAATTTTTTAAAATCTAAAAATGATTGTGATACACTTTTGAAGAAAAATGAAAACTTGTCTTCAAAAATTAATTTTATTTTAAAAGAGAATGTTGCTTTAAAAAATAAAATTATTTCTATTTCTAATGATTTAGATGCATGTTTAAAGAAAAAGGATGTTTTACAAAATAAGATAGATGCACATGTTTGCCATGCTAGGGTAGTTCCATCACCTAATGCATGTACCTCTTCTTCTAGAATTAATGATGATATTTGTTTGCTTAAGAAGAGTGTAGATTGTTTGGGCTCCACTTTGAGCCAATGTGTAGAAGGGCATACATGTTTGGAAACTTTGTTTCGCAAGAAACAAGTTCCATCTTTTCATGCACATCCTCCACGGCATACACATGCTCCTCACGGACACCATCACACGTATGCTCATGTGTACACTTGTACACATTGTGGACGTAGGGGCCACCTTGCTAAATTTTGTTTTGATAGATTAAATATTGATAATTTAGCAAAGAAATTTGTTTGGGTTAGAGAAGGTACTAACCCCCATGGACCCAAAAGAGTATGGGTACCAAAAACCACCCCTCCAATTTTTGATGTAGGTGTGGGCTCTCACATGACGTGAGAATGATGGCACCTTGGAGTGGATGCGTTCCGAGCCTAAAGGAGATCATTTGGATGCATCACCTTCAAGGGAAGAGATGGTGGGATGACCACCTCGGTTTGGAGAATTAGAGAAGTGCCCTCATCGGTTTTGGTATAAATCTCTAACTCTCATAGTTATTGTTTACATGCTCTCATATTCATTTGTTTCTAGCATGTTTTTCATTGTCTTTGGATTAGTATGTAAATGCCATGATTATTAGATCCTTGACATACATTTATAGTATTTAAGACACACATGCTTATATGAACCCATATTTAGTGTTCTCACCGTTTGTTTAGCTATAATGTACATCATGAATCTAATACATGTGAATTTACATAGTAATCATGTTTTGGTTTTATCATGATGAGTTTTAGCTTGATGCTTCATGTGGTGATAACATGTTTAAATGTAGATTTTATCAAAACTTGTATTATACATGTACAAATAGTGAGCTACATTTGTTTCTTATACATTTGCACTTCATGCTCATTTGTACTCACTATATGCACACGTATGAGCTAGTTTTGATGATTTGTTCATTTATACTTGTTATGACTTGAATATTTGTTTAAGTGTTAGTTTTCATTAAGACTATATGTATACTTGTACATATAATGGGCCACAAATAAATCTTTATATATGTTTGGGCATGAATGCTTATTTGTACCCATTAGATGTGCTAGTATAGTCTAGTTTTGATGATTCATACATTTTAAACTTGTATTCCCATTTTTGAATTTGTTTGAAAAATTATGTGTTTTCCATTTCATGTATATGTTTATTTTGCCAAACTTGAAGATATACATGTATACCCTTTGAGTCATTTGTCTTTCATGCAAATATCTATTATGGACTCAAAGTATGTTTAAGGGATATGTATGTATGCTTCTTGTGTTGACAAATCATACATATACCTTGAAAAGAATTGGTATCGAATTGTTTTAATGAAAAGCTAAATTTTCATACTTTTCATGCTATTCATATTTTGTTTTCATGAATTGGTATTTAAACTTCATGTATATGCTTATCTTGTCCAAACTATTAGATATACATGACTATCCTTTTGAGCCACATGCCTTCATGCATATATCCTTGTGGACTAATTTGTATCTTGGATATGTATGTATACTTTAGTTTGTATTAGACATACATATACCTTGAAGGTTAAATATTTTTGATGATTTCTTGTTTAAAGGAATAATTGAGCTTAATTGAACAAACTTTCATGATTGTGATCTCCATACTTGACTTGTACACTCACATTTATTATTTGCTCGTATTTTGTTTTCATGAGACATTTTTATACTTAATTGAATAGAGTGTTGATCATCATGTGGATTTCAATTTTATGAAAAATGATTTGTATTTATTCCTTACTTGAAGGATTTCGTACTAGTTAACAAAACTTCTCATTTTAACAGTTCGTATTCTTCGTTATAATATGAGATATACACTTGATCCTATTCTTTCAATTGGTATCATTGAACACTTTCAATTGGTATCAATTTTGATCCTTTTGTATACTCATATATGGTTTGTATATGTATGCTTACTCTTTCAAAATATCAATGTCAATTGGTATCTAATTTTCATACATATATGTTTTATTTGTGCCTACTATATTCCTTTATCTTAGAGCACAAAAATTTGTTTATGCTAAGCTTGAAAATTTCTAATGATTGATTGTTTTTCTATTGGTATCTTAACAAGCTTATGCATATATTTTGTTGGTATTTCATAAAGGGGGAGAAAATTTGATTTTGTCTTTCAATTGGTATGTGATTCCCACTCCCTTACTTTATGTTAAAATATAGTTTCAATTTGGTATCATATGTTTAAGAAAGAATATTTCTCTTAATGATATCATAATATTTATGTTGAATGTTTTAAATTGGTATCTCAAAATTTTGTTTAAGAAAAATATATACTTTTGAATTACATTGCCTATATGTGTATAAATTCATGTTGAGTGTATCTTTATTGAAAAGCTTAACATCTCTTCTTTATGTGGTACACGTGTGTAGGGGGAGCCTCACATCTCCTCTTATGCATTACATAATATGTGTTATGTGAATTGGGGCTTATCATCCCTCTTTCATGTAATGTATATATGTAGGGAAGTTACTTAACCGTCTTCCTCTTCATGAATGTATATCGCATATATTATTTATTGATTATTACATGTTTTATTTCCAATGGTATCAATATGTACCTTATTGTCATATCTTGAATTGGTATCATATTTGTTTTGATTACCCCTTCTTGATCTTAGGGGGAGAAAATTTTGTTTTTATGATTTTACCCCTTTGTTGATGATTGACAAAAAGGGGGAGAAGTATTTGTGGTTTGTTTATTATATGCATGTCTTCCTTACTTAAGGGGGAGAAAGATTTTGAGCATGCTTACATTTTTTGCATATATGATGTTTATAATGCTTTAATTGGTATCTAGAACATAGTTGCATGTTTTTGTTTTTAATTTAAATTGGTATCTAGAACATGTTTTATTTTGAATATATCATTGGTATCTAGAGCACCATGTTTATATGCATTATCATTCATGCATGTTTATTGTTTATTTGTTTATGCATGAGTTAAGGGGGAGTTTTCTTGAAGCTTAACTTTAATCCATGCATATATAACTCCATGAGTTTTGTCATCATCAAAAAGGGGGAGATTGTTGGCCCAAAGGCCTTCCACTCTAGTTTTGATGATGATCAACTCATGTAGTTATGTTTACTAATAATCTTGTGATTCTAAGTTACAGATCATTAGCAAAGATATTAGTTGATGATTAGCTTCAACAAGGAGTTTAGAAGCTTATCATGGTGATTCCAGGGCTCAAGCTTCAAGATCTACCTTGCATAGCTCATGGATGGAGTTTGTGGATCGAGTCAACTTGGAGATGAAGATCGTCAAGAAGACTTAGGTATCCATAGTTTAGTTTAGTGTGTTTTAGATCTATTTGTAAATCTTAGTATAGTTGATATGCTCAAGTGCACAATACACACACATTTCATGTTTTTGATTGAATCAGTTTTGGATGCATATATCGGGTTTTGGATTTGAACCAGTTTTTAGTTCTATTGATCTGCTTGACACCCTTCTATAGTTATTATCATAACTTTTTATTTTTATATTCAAATAACATGATTTAACTTGCATTTAAAAGATAACTTTCAGATCTAAATTTCTTATTTATTAACCATTTTTAGATTCTAATTTAAAGTTGTCAAATATTTGGTTGAAATCTGTTCTTGTTCTGAAAACAGATTACAGTTTCTGTTTTGACACCTGTCAGTATTTTATTGATAACTTTCACATCCAAACTGATATTGATTTGATTTAAGTTGCATTAGAAAGTAGACTTCAATATCTACAACTTCATCCTATATACTTATTCCCAAATTCGAACGTTTTAGACCTCAAATATGTGCTCCAATATGACCTATTTTGCTGCCTGCCAGGCTGGGCCGGTCGACAAGTCCGGTCGACCGTGCCAAGCCAATGGTCGACCGGCCGGTCGACCGGACGTGCACGGTTTCGTGCACGTCGGCTGTTTCTGTAGACGGTCGACCGTGCAAACGACCGACTGTGACCAGATTGGTTTCTGTTTGTTTGGGTCGACCGCCAGGTCGACCGGCAGCTGTCAACGGTCATATTTTTGACCGTTTGACGGTCGACCGGGCGGTCGACCGCCAGGCCTGTCAGACTGACACGTCAGCCTAACGGCTAGTTTTGAATTTGGCCTATATAAAACCCATTGTTTGGAGTTTCTCCTCAAGATTTTTATGCCAAAATTTCCTGACCTTTACTAGTGTTTTAAAAGTGTTTTCAAAAGAGTTTTTTGTGCAAAAAGGATTCATTCATCTTGTTTTAGGTTTTGGAAAAATCAAAGAAAATAGGATTTGGGATATTTGTATTGGTTTCCATTCTAGTTCTTTTACAAGAATTTTTTTCCCAAGTATTTTCTTTGTGTTCTTGTTTTCCAAAACACCTAATTTTCCACACTTGAGCCATATCTTCTATCCTAAACTATTAGAATCTTGTTTTTGTGGAAAAAGAGAAAAGAGAGAGTTTTGAGGTTGTTGTTGTGGCCTCTAAATTGTAAACCCTCCTTACTTTTGTGAATCCCTCTTCGGTAGAGGTGATCGGAGTGGTATTGGTTTGGATCCCTCTTTGGTAGAGGCGATTGTGTTGTAAACCTCTTCGGTAGAGGTAGTGGTGTTTGTTGTTGGCTACGGGCCGTATCCCTCTTCGGTAGAGGTGGATTGTGGTTGTATTGCCTCGGTGGCATTGTAAGGTTGAGAGAGGAGTTTGGTACTCCTATAGTGGATTGGGAAATCCTACACGGTGGTGTAGGCGGGGATGTAGAGCAAGGTGCTCGAACCTCGAAACATATAGTTGTGTTTGCGTTTGCTCCACTTGTCTCTTTAACTCTCTCTCACTTTATATTTGTGCATAGCATCATTCTTATTGCCATAGCATATTATATACATTGCTTGTGTTGCCATTGCATGATTCATATTGCTATATCCTTGATTGCTTGGCTTGATTGTGTGTGCACATTGCTTGAATTGCTTGTGTGTGTGTGCCTAACTTATACTCATCCAACAAGAGCTTCACATAGCGCCTCAACCTATTTCAAGGGGAATCAAGAGGAGTTAGTCCAGAGCCTCGCAAGGGGAATTCGGCTACACTTGTTGTATTGTATTAGTTTGTGCAACATTTGCATTAGCTTCCGCATTTAGAGCATTAAGTTTTTCATTTAGTCTTAGATTAGCATTTACACCTATTCACCCCCCTCTAGGTGTCTTTTCATGTTCATATTGTTCATATTATACTTATATGCTTGGTATTGTTTGTGTGTGCCCATACTTGTGTTAATCCAAGAGAGCTTCATATAGCACCTCAACTCTTATTTAGAGGAATCTAGAGGAGTTAGTCCAGAGCCTTTCACCGAGAATTCGGCTACACTCTTTGGTTACACTAAGTGCGTTGTATTTAGTTTTTAATTCAACATTATTTGTCATTAGATTAGCCATACACCTATTCACCGCCCTCTAGGTGTACTTACAATTGGTATCGGAGCCTACGCTCCTGATATTAGGTTTAACCACCTAGGGGTGAGATCTTGGTTAGCTAATCTATATTTGCATTTGCACACATACTTGTTTACACACACTCATGGATTACCTTGCCCCTCCCATGTTTGATGTTTCTAACATCGATATGTGAAAGTTAGGATGAGTGCTTATTTTAAAGCCCTAGGTTTGCATGTTTACCTTGCCGCTACCAAGAAATCCTATGTTGTTAATAGCCAGCGCATAAAGGCCAATGCACAAGCCTTAGAGGCACTTAGGCGCACTCTTAACAAAGAATATTTATGTATGATTTCTCATTGTGACTCCGCTTTTACATTGTGGAACACTTTGACCTCTCTCGAGCTACAAACGACGAAATATGAGGAGGAATCTAGTGGAGGAGAATTCGGACAAGCTTGCTACATGGTCCAAGGGAATGACTCCCTTGAGGTACATTCGGAAACTCAACTAGATCATTGTGCTAGTTTTTCAGGAGATGATATTATGGATACCCATGCTTTGAATGAAGAACTATCTATTGTGTGTGAAAAGTTGCTTGAAAAATATAAAGTTTTGAAAAAGAAAAGCTTTGGATTAAAAGAAGAAAATAAGAATTTGTGTTCAAAACTTGATTTGATTTTGCAAGAGAGGGATGATATTTCAAATAAAAGGGACTCATTGAAATCCCAACTTGACCTTGCCTTAAAGGAAAATGAAATTTTGAAAAATAAAAATGATTGTGACATTGTTTTGAAGAAAAATGAGGCTTTGACTTCAAAACTTGAAATTATTTTAAAAGAAAATGATTCTTTGAAAAACAAAATTATTTCTATTTCAAAAGAACTAGATTTGGTTTCAAAGGAAAATATTTCCTTGAAAAATGATGTAGATTCACATGTTTGTCATACTATTATGATTCATCTTCTATTAACAAACATGTTGCATGCTCCACCTCTTTTTTTATTATTGAAAATGATGTATGTGCTTTAAAGAAGAGTGTTGATTGTTTGGGCTCAACTTTGAGCCAATGTGCTATGAATCACACACGGTTGGAAACAATGTTTCATAAGAAACATGCTCCTCATATGCATGCAGACCATACACAGCATACACATGCTCATCATGCTCACACACATGATTTTATGTATGCTCATATGTACACTTGTACACATTGTGATGTAAGGGCCATCTTGCAAAGTTTTATTATGATAGAATACATAATTCAAAATTTTCAAATAGATTTGTTTGGGTTAGGAAAGATGCTAACCCCCATGGACCCAATAAGGTATGGGTACCAAATCCACTCCTATTTTATTTGATGTAGGTGTGGGCTTTCACATGACGTGAGAGGTGTTGGTGCCTTGAGGTGAATGCGTTCCAAGCTATATAGTGACACTTTTGGATGCATCACTTTCAGGAGAGTTTGGTGGGAGGACCACTACGGTTGGAGATCTAGAGATTGCCTCTAATGATTTTGGTAACTATCTCTAACTCCCATTTAGTTTACATGCTCTTATTGTTGATTTTAGCATGTTTTTGGTTTTCCATGTTCATTACATTAAATGCCATGTTAATTAGACTTGAGATATACATAATTAGTATTTGAGATACACTTATGTTTATATGGATTATTACTTTTGTGGTCTCACTTTAGTTTAACTATTGTGTATATCCTAGATCTAGTGCAGATGCATTTAATCTAATGATCATGGTTGTTTATGGTTTTGCATTTATTGATTTGATTACATGTTTAGATGTAGTTCTTATTAAAACTTGTGTGTATACTTGCACAACTAGTGAGTCACATTTGATTATTGTATGTTTGTGCTTAATTACTCATTTGTCCTCATTGGATGTACTAATATAGCCTAGTTTTGATGATTCATGTATTTCGACTTATATTCTCTATTTTTTTACATGTTTTCATAAATTATATGTTTAGCTTCATGTATATGTTAATTTTGCCTAAAACCATTAGATATACATGCATACCTTTGAGTACTTGCTTTTCATGCAATATTCAATTATGGACTCATTTGCGTTTAGGGATGTGTATGTATACTTTTAGTTTTAGACATAACATACATTATGCCTTGAAGTTAGTATTGTTTTTGATAAAAATTAAATTTTTATGTTTTTCATGTTTATTAAGAAATTCATATGAGCTTAATTGTCTATTTCCATGATTTTGATTATTACATGACTTTTTACACTCTATATTTGATGTTTACTCATGACTTTGTTTTCATAAGTTTTATATGCGCTTTATAGACCTTGAGTGTTGATGATCGTGTGATTTTCATGTTTTCATTAACTCATTCAGTTTTATTCCTTACTTGAAGGATTTCGTACTAATTTTTCAAAAATTATCATAAAACTAGTTCGCATTCTTCAATTGGTAGTGTTTTTCAAATATGTTAAATTATTTTCAAATCTTATTTTTGAAAACCCCTACCTTTCCAAGGACGGTCCGATGAAAGATCATGTCTTGTATGCTCAAATTGAAAATCTATTTAACATGTGCATGAATAGGTTGGTAGGTATGAGTTATACACTTAATCTTCAAGGATTTTTATTTTTGTACTCATATATGTTTCTATATATGTATGTTTCTAACTTCAATAGTATCAATTTAAATTGGTATACTCATTTTCATACATATATATGATTTGATTGTGCTTACAATATCTTTACATCTTAAAGCACAAATTATTTCTTACTAAGCTTGATTTAGTTCATAATGATAATTTTTTTCAATTGGTATCTTATACAAGCTTATGCACTGTTTTTATTAGTATTTCATAAAGGAGGAGAAAAATTCATGTTTTAACTTTCAATCGGTTTTATTTTCAATTGGTATCTTACTCTCATTCTTTATGATGAAAAGCACTTTGTTTTGGTATATGTTAACTTTTTCAATATTGGTATCAAAAATCTTAAATTGGTATTATTCTCAATTTGATATCTTTATTGCAAAATGATTTATATTTACCAAAAATTTGATTTTTTCTTTCAATTGGTATCAAAATTCACAAGATATTTTAAATTGGTAAACTTTGGTTTCAATTGATATCAAACGTACAATGTTTCATTTTAAATTAGTATAAAAAATTTACAAGATATTTCATTGGTATCATAAACTTACAATGTTTCATTTTTAATTGGCATCAACATTTTCTATTGGGATCTATATTTTCTATTGGTATCCCCCTACACACTTTCATTACTATCAAAAATTTTGTTTTAAAGAGGTTTCATAATGTTTTGATATATATTGCTTATATGCAAGGGAAGCTTAACATCTTCTCTATATATAGATTCATGTTGAGTGTACTTTAATATTAAAGTGATTGACCTCTCTTTGGTATGTAGTACACAAGTATAGTGGGAGCTTCACATCTCCACTTATACATTGTATATTATGCTTTATGTGGTTAGGGTCTAATCATCTCTTTTCATATAAATACATGTATGCAAGGAGAGTTAACTTTACGTCTCTCCTCTTCATTAAAGTTATATTGCATATATAATCTTATTGTTTGATTTGTTTTCTCCCCTTTGTTAATGAATTGACAAAAAAGGGAGAGATATTTGTAGAGTTTACATATGCATGTCTATATATTTGTTGTTTATGCATATATGTTTACAAAAAGAGGACTTCATTAATTTGTTTATGCATATATGTTGTTTAGTTTATGCACTTTATTGAATATCTTTATTGTTATATGCTATGCATGAGTTAAGGGGGTGCTTCTATGAAGCTTATCTTTAATCCATGCATATATAACTCCATGAGTTTTGTCATCATCAAAAAGGGGGAGATTGTTAGCCCAAAGGCCCATTGCTCTAGTTTTGATGATGATTAACTCATGTAGTTATAGTTTACTAATGATCTTGTGCTTAATGGTTTCAGATAATTGATCGAGATCTTAGTAGGTGATTAGCTTCAACAAAGGAGTTTTGGAAGCTAACACATGTAGATTCAAGAGCTCGCGCGTCAAGATCGCATCTAGGACTCGATAGAGTCAAGCTCGTTGGATCGCGTTTAGATCGAGTCGGCATGGAGATAAGAAGACCTCGGTTTGTGTTTAGTTTTAGTATGTTTAGATCTTGTGTAAAGATAGATAATATTGATATGCTCAAGTTCACACACACAAAAGTTTCAATTTGTTTGGTTTTTGGTTTAACTGGTTTCGGTTTTCATATATATGGTTTTCATGGATAGATAGAATCAAAACGAATTTACATGTTTTAATGTATACTAGATTCGATCTTATACATCTATGCTTCATCTATTTAGAAAAAAAGAACTTACTTTGATAGTCTATCCCATGAGTTTGGAGTTCTGTATTTAAACAAAACTTAATTTTAGATTTCATGTCAAAAACATAGATATATATCTTATATATAAATTGGATTCTATTCATATAAAATATGCTTCAAATCTGTTTCAATATCATGTTTTTATATTTAGATAAGTTCTGGAAAAATCGTATTTTCATTTCAAAGTTTGATTTTGGAAAATACCGATTTTGGTTTAAAGCCTATTTTCAATATAAAAAAATAGTTAAATCTGTTTGTAATATGTGTTGATTTTTGGTCACACATGTTTGGTATTCAAAGATCTAATAAGAACTTATTTTTGTGTAATTTATGTGATTTTATGAGATTTTATTGAAGATAAAAAGACAAAGTTTTAATCCCTTAAAAATTGTGACCTGGCTGATCAGTCACATATATTGCATATACATTGTCACATTACCATACTTTTTATTTGATAATTAATAATTCTTATTCTTCTTTATTAAATGTAGGCCCATTGCTAAAAGAAAGAAAAGAGAAACAAGCCCAAAAGCCCATCAAATTCTGATTTAATTCAGAATAAATTCGAAATTAAGGAATTAGGGCAAATCTTGGCATATCAGAGAGGTTGAAAACCGGCTGAAATGGATCTTCTCAACCCAACTTTTCTTTCCATCATGCTAATAATTCTTTTAATCATCAACCCAACTTTTCCAATTTTCACAATAATTCTCCAAACCATCCACCTAACTTTTCAAACTATCAACAAAACTGATCCCACCAAGCTCCACAATCTTCCTTCCAGAATCCTCAACTAGAAAGGAGAATGACTGACTTTGAGTGAAACATGGAAAGATACATGAAAAACCAAGATTCTCTCATGCAAACTATACAAAGGCTAGAGGTTCAAATGAGCCAATTAGCCACTCCACAGAATGAGAGACAGAAGGGTACCCTGCCTAGTCAGCCAATAACCATTCCTAGGAATTCTCAACAAGCTCACTTGGCTGAGGATCAATCAATGAATCAATGTAATGCTGTTCATATATTGAGGTCGGGAAAGAAAGTTGATAACCAAGTGTCAATACAATCTAATCCCATTCAGCACAACCACAATCAAGCATCCACCTCATCTAATCCAACTCCTTCCAAATCTGACGAATCTGAAAAAGATAAGTCAACCAGTCAGGTGCACCAGCCTATAGTGCCATTTCCTAATAGGCTGAAAAACAACAAGCAAATTCCACACATGGACAAGATAATTGAGATATTTAATCAAGTAAAGATAAATGTGCCATTTCTTGATGCCATCCAACAAGTTCCATCCTATGCTAAGTTTCTTAAGGACATGTGCACCAAGAAGAGAAAGACTAATGTACCTAAAAAGGTCTTCTTAGCCACTAACATTAGTGAGCTACTATCAGGTCCGATCCCTGTTAAGTACAAGGATCCAGGTAGTCCCACCATTGCCTGCACAATGGGACAAGCCGAGATTAGTCGTGCACTTCTTGACTTAGGGGCAAGCATCAGCTTGCTTCCATTCTCAGTTTATCAACAACTCGGTTGGGCGATCTTAGTCCAACTCGAGTCACTATCCAACTGGCTGACCGTAAAGTGAAAGTTCCAAAAGGGGAGATTAATGATGTCCTTATCTGGGTCGGAGAGATTATTTATCCTGTTGATTTCATAGTTCTAGAGACACAACCTGTGTCCATTCATAGGGTTAAAACTCATGTTATCCTAAGGCGACCATTCCTTACTACTGCCAATGCCATCATCAATTGTAGGAATAGGTCCATGAGGTTAACCTTTGGGGACATGACTAGAGAAGTCAATACCTTCAACCTAGGAAAACAACCCCATGATGTTGAGGACCAAACATTTGAAGTCAACCTCATTGAGAACTTGACAAGTGAACATAGGAAAGAATTGGAACTAGAAATTGAGTGTGACTTTGGGTTAGAATCTGACGACTTTAATCTTGATTAGGATGTTGAGTCAGTTGTAAATTGGGCCTCGAACCCTATTTCACCAAACATGGAGCCAACAAATTTGACTAATCCTTCTAGTGAGCCTTCCTCCTCCTTAGAACTGAAAATGTTACCTGCGCATCTCAAGTACGTCCATCTAGGCGAACAAGAGACCTTTCCTGTCATCATTGCCTCCCATTTAAATGACGAAGAAGAAGAAGATCTTAAAGCAATTCTAAGAAAAACAAGGAAGCCATTGGTTGGACTATGACTGATATAAAGGGATTAAGTCCAACTATCGTTCAACATCGCATTCATCTCAATGAAGATGCCACACCTAAAAGGGACCCGCAGCGTAGGTTAAACCCTATAATGCAAGAGGCTGTTCATACTGAAATTGTGAAACTCTTAGATAATGGGATAATCTATCCAATTTCTGATAGCCAATGGGTCAGTCCTATCCACGCAGTTCCAAAGAAATCCGGTTTCACCGTAGTGAAAAATGAGAACAAAGAGTTGGTCCAAACTCAACTTCCCACAAAGATCCGAGTTTGCATTGACTATAGAAAGCTTAATGCTACAACTCTAAGGACCATTTTCCACTTTCCTTCATTGATTAAATGCTTGAATGATTGGCGGGCCACGCGTATTACTGTTTCTTGGACGGTTACTCGGGGTATAACTAGATTCCTATTGCTCCTGAGGACCAAGAAAAGACTACGTTCACATGTCCATTTGTGACATTTGCTTATAGTCAAATGCCTTTCGGCTTATGCAATGCCTCTGCAACATTTCAACGTTGCATGGTAGAACGATTCTTAGAGATCTTTATGGATGATTTCTCCATCTTAGAAGATTCATTCACTCAATGTCTCCACCATTTAGAACTTGTCCTCCAACGTTGTGCTGAGAAAAATCTGACACTGAACTGGGAGAAATGCCACTTCATGGTAAAATATGGAATTGTCTTGGGTCATAAAATCTCCAAGAAAGGAATTGAAGTGGATTGAGCCAAAATTGAGGTTATTGCAAAGCTTCCCATGCCCAAATGCGTGAAGGATATTAGATCCTTCTTAGGACACGCCGGTTTTTACCTAAGATTTATCAAGGATTTTTAGTAAGATTGCTAGGCCCTTGACTAATCTGTTAGCTAAGGATGTGTCCTTCACTTTCGAGCTGAATGTATGAATTCTTAGGAGAAGCTTAAGAGAGAGCTTATTTCTGCACCAATCATATCTGCACCGGATTGGTTTAAGCCGTTCGAAATCATGTGCGATGCTTCCGATTTTGCCATAGACGCTATCCTCGGACAACGCATTGATAACAAGTAGCACGTGATCTACTACTCTAGTAGGACTCTCAATAATGCTCAATTGAACTACACTACGACTGAGAAGGAATTCTTAGCAGTAGTGTTTGCCTTAGAGAAATTTCGTCTCTACCTACTAGGGTCCTAAACCACTATTTTCACTGATCATTCTGCGCTTAGGTACCTCATGATGAAGAAGGATGCCAAGGCCCGACTCATTCGTTAGATCCTCCTTCTTCAAGAATTTGATCTCGAGATTCGAGACAAGAAAGGCGTAGAAAATGTCGTTGCTGACCATCTCTCATGAATCCCTAATTCTCCATGCAACGAAGGACCCATAAATGAGGATGTTCCTGATGAAAATCTCTTAGCTATCTCTAGGGAACCTTGGTTTGCTGTTATAGTGAATTACTTAGTCACAAACCAAACTCCATCTCATTGGTCCAGAAACGATATATATCAGTTCTTATCCCAAGTCCGGTATTTCTTTTGGGAGGAACCGTATCTTTTTAAGTACTGTTCTGACCAAATTATTAGGAGATGCATTCCCAATGAGGAAGTTAAGAGTGTTCTATCCTTTTATCACGAACTTGCATGCGGTGGACACTTTGGTCCCCGCAAGACTGTTGAAAAAGTGCTACAAAGCGGGTTCTATTGGCCCACTTTGTTCTAGGATACTTATGAATTTTGCAAGATGTGCCCTAGATGCCAAATGGTAGGAAGGATCTCAAAACAAAATATGATGCCCCTCAACTCAATTCTAGAAATAGAACTCTTTGATGTTTGGGGCATCGACTTTATGGGTCCATTTCCTAATTCATTTGGAAGCCAATACATATTAGTTGCTGTGGATTATGTGTCCAAGTGGGTAGAAGCTATTCCTAGTAAAACTAATGATAACAAAGTTGTCATAAAGTTTTTGAAAGAGAACATTTTTTCACGCTTGGGAACCCCTCGTGCTATTATCAGTGATAATGGCACTCACTTTTGCAATAGATCCTTTGAAGCTCTTATGCGAAGGTATGCTATAACTCAAAAGTTGTCCACACCTTATCATCCTCAAACCAGTGGGCAGGTTGAGGTTTCCAATAGACAAGTTAAGCTTATCTTGGAGAAAACTGTGAATCAAAATCGGAAAGATTGGTCCATCAAACTTGTAGATGCCCTATGGGCCTACAGGACCGCTTTCAAGACGATTCTAAGGATGTCTCCTTATCGGTTAGTTTATGCTAAAGCTTGTCACCTGCCCGTTGAGTTAGAGCACCGGGCCTTATGGGCAATCAACCAGTTGAATTTCGACTTGACTAAGGCCGGTGACCTTCGGAAGTTACAAATTTCTGAATTAGAGGAGTTAAGAAATGAGGCCTATGAAAGTGCAAAGATCACTAAAGATAGAGTTAAGATTTTTCATGATAAACACATCATAAGAAAAACCTTTGTCCCTGGACAAAAAAGTCTTACTCTATAATTCTAGGCTTCATCTTTTTCCAGGAAAACTAAAATCAAGATGGACTAGACCATTCGTTATAAAAACCGTGTTTCCACACGGTGCAGTTGAGATCAGTGATACCAAGAATTGAAATGACTTTAAGGTAAATGGTCAACGCCTAAAACCTTTCTTGGAATCGATATCGGTAGATGAAACGGATATGGGTCTTTTTGACCCAGTGTATCAGTAACTTTCCTCTTTTCCATTTTATTTCATGCATCTACACGTTTCTTTCATACATTAGGGACAATGCATGAGATAAGTGTGGGGGAGGGTTCTAACATGACTAATATATATATAAAAAAAACTTTTTGAAAGGTAAGAAAAATATTTTGATATATTTTTTAAGAAATTAAGTCAATTTAAGGAATAGAAAAATCATAATAGGATTTCTTACACTTGGTCAAAGTCAGATGACTTGTTTGATTTTTAGGGTTAGGAAGAAAATTTATGAAAGTAATTTAGTCTTGATCTTTACCTTGAGAAAATATGCACACTTTATACACTTACACACTTAGGGTTTAAAAAAAAGACTCTTATGCCTTAAAAAAAACTATATATGTATAAAAAATAATAAACAAATCTAATTATTGAGTAGCTAGGTGCTTTGGCCTATGCAAGCCTTGGTATTTATGCAAAAGATAACTAGATAAGTTTTGAAATATATATATATAAATCCTCTGATTAAGCTGGGTATTTGTGCCTCATGAAGCATAAGTATTCACGCCTAAAAGGGGTACATTTTATAAATAAAAACCCTTAGTTTCGTGGCCTTATCTGCTCGAGTGTTTAAGTCTTTAGGGGTGTTTTTCTCACCTGGTGCCCTAAAACTGTCCGGTTTGGGTGTCACCGACTAAAGGCTCGTTACATGGGCAGATTAGAAAGCCTAATGGAATTGAGGAATAAATACCACCAAAAATAAATATAAATAAGGTATAGGATTAATGTTAAAAAAAATCCTTAGTCAAACTTCACAGTCACGATGGTGCATATGACTCAGGGTAAAGTAATAGACTAGATGAGAAATACAATTTGATTCCTTACTTTGATTGATGACATGTTTTTGAATAGAGACTAAGTTTAGGAATGAAAAATTTGATATTCCTATAACTTATAAATTACTTAAAACCTTACAAATATACTTCAAATATTTTCTAGTTTCAAATGCTTTTCGAAAACACTAACTTTTTTTCTTTCTTTATGGATTTTGTGGGTGCAATCTACTGAAAACCCTCAGGAGATAAAACTCGTCCTCTAGGGGTAACCTATAGGTTTAACGGCTTGTTGCACATGCTCAGTGCAATCGAGTGACCTGCGAATGTGGTCTAATAATTTATTTGGATTAGTTTTGATATTTTGCTCGAGGGCGAGCAAAAGATAAGTGTGGGGTGTGATCAGTCACATATATTGCATATACATTGTCACATTACCATACTTTTTATCTGATAAATCCTATTAATAAGTCTTATTCTTCTTTGTTAAATGTAGGCCCATTGCTAAAAGAAAGGAAAGAGAAACAAGCCCAAAAGCCCATCAAATTCTGATTTAATTCAGAATAAATTCGAAATCAAGGAATCAGGACAAATCTTGGCATATCAGAGAGGTTGAAAACTGGTTGAAATGAATCTTCCCAAATCAAGCGGTTGAAGCCAACAATCAAAGGCTGTTTCGTCAAATTCTGGAGCTGAAACGAGAAAACTAGCAGAAGATACGGGCGAATCAACAAACCGGGGAGTTCACCATTTGGGTGTGGCCACTGGCCACACTAGGGCCGCTAAAACGCGGCTTGGTTAAGGTTGTTAGGGGAGCGTTTGCTCCCCTAATCTTCCTTTGACCTCTCCCCTCTAGTTTTCCCTATAAATACCATTTTCAACAGAGAAGAAGGGAGTGAAGACTAGGATTAGATTTTTGTTTATTCTTTAAGGTTTAGGCTCTTTGGTAGATACTATAAAAGTTGTATCTTTGTTTTATAATTTATAGTTCAGTGTAAATACTAGTGAGAGAGAGGAATTGAGTGATTGTATTCTGAAGATTGAAGTGACATCAATATAAGGATCAAGCTACATTTTTTCCCACTCATTTTACGGTATGTCGTACTTTAGTTACTTGCAATGTTCTTTGTCTTCCATGAGTAGCTAAATCTGTTTTTTGTGCTCACTATTACTCCTCTCTCTGACCCCTCTTCTTTTCGAATGATTTTGATGAAAAGACCCAATGAATCATTTGCATGCCTAACTTAAGTCTTTCTTCTTGAAAGTGTTCTTGAAGGCACATGAGGACGGGTTTGGATTTTTAAATTTCTACTTCTTTTAGAAAACGTCTCTTGAACTTGTTTTTATTCCATACTTGAACTTCTTGATGATTTAACATTCAATTCGAGATGATTTCTTAAAGAAAAGAATTAACTTTTCCAACCATCTTATGTGTTTTACTTAAAACTTTCTAAAATCAATCTTAACTGTTTGCCTATGATCAAGTTGAGGCACTAAGGATTTCAATAGAAGAATATATCATTGAGCAGTGAGATAATGAGCCCAGATTTTCTTCTTTATTCAAAAAATAACAAATCACTTTTTAAACTTTATAGAAAATTCACCTTTTTCAAAGCCTTCTCTAAATTTGCAACTTTTCTTTTAATCATCTCCCTTCTCTCCATTTTCTTTTTCAACTTAAAAGAAAGACACCAACTTCATGTTTTAAACTAGATGTAAAAATATGAAATATTTTGAAACATGTATATCAATCAAAACATGTACCTAAGGCAACTAACCAAAACAAAACTTGTATTTTTTTGGAAAGTAAAAATGTGTGTGTGAGTTTTCTTGAGCCAATTTATCATAACCAACTCTTTAACATTACTAATTCTTATAATGGTTCTAGGTGACTATAAGATCTTCAATATAGGCTTCTCCATATGCAATGTTAAATAACTTGAATCCTTGAACCTGAATTGAGTCAACTTGAGTCAAAAACACCTTCCTTTAGGGAAGAAAATATTTTGAATCCTTAGAACCCTGAAACACACTTAAATACTAAAATATGATTAGTACAAATAACTATATATGTTTTGTAATCATCAAAACTCCAAAACCGGGTGATTGTAACCTTGGGCCAACAATCTCCCCCTTTTTGATGATGACAAAACATATGAGTTATTTATTAAAAAATAGGAAAGGAGCTTGGAGGCTCCTCCTCAAATCATGCTATATCATGCTATATGTATGAATGACTATATACATGAATGAGTAGTATGAAAAAGAAAACATCAAAAAACAATAACTAAAAAATTTTAAATGAATAACTCAAAACTCAAAATCAAAAACTCAAAAACTTTAAATGAAACTCAAAACATAAACTAACTTTTTCTCCCCCTTTTTGTCATACATCAAAAAGGGTAAAAATAATGGTTGAAAAAATGAAAGAAAATTTCATGAATCCATAACACAAATATTCAATTCACCACAAATGAAGGAAAATTTATTATAGTCCAGTGGTTTTGTAAAAATATCGGCAAGTTGAAAATCGGTAGAAACATAATCAATTTTAATATCATCTTTCTCATAATGATCTCTAAGAAAGTGATATTGAATGTTAATGTGCTTAGTCTTACTATGTTGATTTGCATTTTTAGTCATATGAATAGTACTAGTATTATCACAAATATTTTAATATGGTCATAATGTAAATCATAGTCAAGGAGAGTATGTTTCATCCAAAGGACTTGTGCACAATAAACCTTCGCCGCAACATACTCCACCTCGGCGGTTGAGAGGGCTACCGAATTTTGTTTCTTAGAAGACCATGAAACAAGACAATTACCGAGAAATTGACATGTTCCACTTGTACTTTCCTATCCACTCTACAACCCGCATAGTCGGCATCCGAAAAACTCGTCATTGAAAATTGTCCGGTCTTCGTATACCACAAACCAATTTCAATTGTGCCCTTAAGGTATCTAATAATGCGTTTTATCGCAATCAAATGAGACTCTTTAGGACACGATTGAAATCGAGCACAAAAACATACACAAAACATGTCTGGCCTACTAGCCGTTAAATACAACAAACTACCAATCATGCTACGATAGAGTTTAATGTCTACATTTGTACGTTGTTCATCCTTGTCAAGCTTTGTGGTGGTAGCCATGGGAATTTTGCTTGTCTTAGCCCCTTCAAGCCCAAATTTCTTGATAAGTTCTTTCGTGTACTTGGCTTGATTGATGAAAATCCCATCCTTTCTTTGCTTGATTTGGAGACCAAGGAAGTAGTTAAGCTCGCCCATCATAGATATCTCCAATTCCTCCTTCATGCATGATTCAAAAACTTTGCAAAGATTTTCATTAGGAGAACCAAATATGATATCATCAACATATATTTGAACTATAAGTATATCATTTTCAACATGTTTGGTAAACAAAAGTAGTATCTATTTTTCCTTTAGTAAAATCATTTGAAATAAGAAATGAAGAAAGTCTTTCATACCAAGCCCTAAAGGCTTGTTTTAAACCATAAAGAGCCTTGTCTAGTTTGAAAACAAAATCCGGATGTGTAGGATCAACAAACCCGTGGGGTTGTTCAACATATACCTCCTCTTCAATAAATCCATTTAAGAAAGCGCTTTTTACATCCATTTGAAAAAGTTTAAAATCTTTATATGAAGCAAATGCAAGTGTCATCCGTATGGCTTCAAGCCGTGCTACGGGTGCAAAAGTTTCCTCAAAATCGATACCTTCGACTTGAGTGTAACCTTGGGCCACTAACCTAGTTTTATTCCTAACAATATTACCCGACTCATCCAACTTGTTCTTAAAGATCCACTTAGTACCAATTGTTGGTCTATCATGGGGCCTAGGAACTAGATGCCAAACTTAGTTGCGCTCGAATTGATTGAGCTCCTCTTGCATGGCAAGCAACCAATATGAGTCGCCCTCGGCTTCGAGGATGTTCTTTGGTTCAAAATGAGAAATAAATGCAAAGTGCTCACAAAGATCATGAAGTTTAGATCGAATAGTTATCCCTTTTGATACTTCACCTATAATAAGATCCTTGGGATGATGTGGAGTGAATCTCCAATCTTTTGGAAGTGGTTGAGTTGTCTCCACTTCAACTTCTTGAACATCATTTTCCTCATCAACCTTTGGCTTGTTTTCAAGAGTAGGTGAGTCCTTCAAAGTAATTTTCTCCATGTCTTCATTTAGGGAATCTATTTCTACAACATTCTCAATAAACACATTAGATTCCTCAAACTTTACTTGTGTAGATTCTTCAATAGTCAAAGATGATTTATTAAAGACTCCATAAACTTTACTAGTGTTAGAGCAACCAACAAAAATTGCTTCATATGATATTGCATCAAATTTACCTAGATTATCTCTAGTATTCAAAACAAAATATTTACAACCAAAAACTTTAAAGTATGAAAATTTGGTTTTCTTGAATAATAAATCTCAAAAGATGTTTTAGAAGTGTTTTTGCATAAGAAAACCCTATTTGATATGTAGCAAGATGTGTTAACGGCGTCGGCCCATAAATAATGAGGGAGACCATATTCTTTATCATTGTCCTAGCCATCTCTTGTAATGTACGATTTTTCCTCTCAATGACTCCATTTTGTTGTGGAGTTCTAGGACAAGATAGTTCATGCTTAATTCCATGTTCTTCGCAAAAAGTGGTAAAGGGTTGGTTATTGAATTCACCACCTCTATCACATCTTATTCATAAAATAGAAGAATCTTTTCCTTTTCAACTCTTTTCTTAAAGGCTTGAAAATGTGAAAAGGCTTGATTTTTATGTTCTAAAAAGAAAACCCAAGTAAAACGAGAGAAATCATCAACTAAAACAAAAGCAAAAAGACTCCCACTTAGACTTTTAGCTTGTGTAGGACCAAACAAATTCATATGGATCAACTCCAAAGGTCGTGATGTCATGATATCCTTGATTGATTTGAAAGAGGATTTGGTTTGTTTCCCAAGTTGGCACGCATCGCAAATGCGATCCTTTTCAAATTTCAAGTAAGGAATACCTTTCACCATTTCCTTATTGTTTAATCCAGATAGATGGTAAAAAGAAATGTGGCCTAATCTCCTATGCCACAACCAAGAGTCATCATCAAGGGCATTCAAACAAGTAGCATTGCATAGCATTTTAGACATATCAATCATGTATACATTATTTTTACGAAATCCAAAAATATGCATGTATTGGATTGTCTATCAATTACACTACATGCTAGGTCATCAAAAACAACATTAAAACCTTTATCACAAAGTTGACTAACACTCAGGAGATTATGCTTGAGGTCATCAACTAAAACAACATTTTCTATTAAAGGAGATGTACCAAGTTTAACATTACCAATACCAATGATTTTTCCTTTGGCGTCATCTCCGAAGGTGATGGTGCCACCTTCATGGTATCTTGATAGGGTTGCGAAGTTGTTATCCCAAGTCATGTGCCTTGAGCAACCACTATCAAGATACCACCACTCCTTACGTCGTTGGGCTTTAGAATGTACCTACATCATTTAACAAATTTGTTGACTTTGGTACCCAAACTTTCTTGGGTCCTTGAATGTTAGTATGTTGGCCCAAAAGGTTACACTCTCTATTTGTTTAAATTTTGATGATAACGAAACACATAGAAGCTATATGGTACTAATAAGTTTGTTTAAGATGAGTTTCAGGATAGTACCATTTATGATGGCCATTGCTTAGCTATTGCAAGGTTTTCAAAGATTATGGTGATAATAGGGTAAATGGCACAAGAGGAAGTGTTCATAGAAGAGAAGGCTCTAGCATGGCATTGCATGGCTCAGGACTTCATTTTGGCTCAGAGACTTCATTAGTTTTGTTTTTAGTTTCATAGTTTGTTAAAGAACAAATGAATAGGTTTGAAGCTCAAATTTCCTACACACTAGTTTTTGTGCACATGTCCTATCTAAAAGAAATTTCTCCTATATATATACAAAATATTTTTAAATATATTGTATTACTCACAAACTTCATTTTATTTATTATACCTAGTCTTAATCTAAAACTTTTTGAAAACTATTAAAATCTCTTCAAATCCTTTTCCAAAATTCAGCTTTTGGCCTGCTGCGGTCGACCGGACTGTCGACCGGCTCTGTTTCAGGTCAGATCGGTCGACCGACCGGTCGACCGGGATCTGACCGTTGGGTGCGTGCATGTGTGCACGTTTCCCGGTCGACCGGGCGATCGACCGGACCCCATTTCGGTCGACCGACCTTCGGCCGATTGAAAGTCATCAACTCTATGTTTGTTTCGGTCGACCGGGGGGTCGACCGTGGGCCGCAACGGCTTTATTTTTTCGAAAACCCGGTCGACTGACCGGTCAACCAAGGCTGTATTTCAGCCTTAACGACTATAATTTTTAACACGTTTTAAATCGGTTGTTTTGTCTCTAAACAAATTTAGGGGCTGGTTTCTGGGTCAAATACTTCCTAATTACCTATTGTATTAGTTTACTTTTTAATCCCTAGCTCTATCCTATAAATAGGGTTGATTAGGTTTAAGGTTTTTACAACAAGCTTTTGCAAAAATTCTCAAGTTTAAAGCTCTCAAAAGAAGTTTTAGTTCTCTGTTTTTGTGCTGAAAAATCTCTCTCTTTTCTGAAGTTTTTGATTCAAAACTCTCTACAAATTCATTTTCTTTTTCACTTACAATACTTGAGCTTCAATTCTACACTTTGTTCTATAGGGTTTTTGTAAGGGAAAAAGATTTTTCAAAAGAGAGTTTGTGGTCTTTTGATCACCAAGAGATACTTGTATTTGTGATTGAGGAGTTGGGTACTCTGGTGTGGTTGTAACTCTTTATGAAGTTATAGTGGTTAGAAATCCTTCTGGGTGAATGCGAGGACGTAGAGCTGGGTGCTCGAACCTCGGAAAAATTCTCTGTGTTTGCGATTGGTTGACTTGCTTTAATTTCTTGCTTTATATTCATTGCTTCATTTACTTACTTTATACTCATTGCAATATTCACTTGTTTCATATTAATATTGTCGATCAATACTCATACAACAAGATTGCAATACGCACCTCAAACTCTTATCTAGAGGAATCACGAGGAAGGAGTTTAGAGCCCTTCACGGGATATTCGACTTCTAGTCTTGTTTTGAGTGATCGTTGCATCACAACTTTTTATTTGTGCATTGATTAGCATTATCACCTATTCACCTCCCTCTAGGTGATTTCATAGTATTCCGAACCCAAACATGATTATGCGATGCATTTATCCTATCATAGCAAAATTTAACCAAATGACCCTTACGACCACAATATGTGCATGCATAAACTTTACCATACATAAATGCATGATGAGTGTGTGGAGTATGGACATGTTTAGGGTGCTTAGCATGATGTAAAGGTTGTGATTTATGAACATGAGTATGAGTAGCATGTGATTGTTTCTTTGGGACATATTTCTTAGGAAACATAGCCTCTAGTCTAGTTTTATCAAATTCACATTTCTTCAAAACTACTCCTAATGAATCAATTTTCTTATTTAGCATGGAAATCTCGTTTTCATCAATTTGTGCAAATTTACCTTTGTAAGAAATTTTATAGTCATCAAAATCCTTTTGAGTAGAAGTGAGAGTTAAAAACAATTCATCTTTTTCTTTTGTGAGAATAAAAACTTTGTGGTTGAGTGATTCATTTTCCTTTTTCATTTTCAAGTATTTTTTTTGAGAAAATCATAG
The DNA here is from genome assembly GCA_038442645.1 of Agave tequilana. Classification (NCBI taxonomy): domain Eukaryota; kingdom Viridiplantae; phylum Streptophyta; class Magnoliopsida; order Asparagales; family Asparagaceae; genus Agave; species Agave tequilana. Next base: position 481,868 of record JAVJIF010000498.1, on the reverse strand, counting down.
TTATGAGATAGTTCTTCAAAAACTTCTCCTAATTCATCTATAGATAATTCACAATCTTCAATGGATGTATCGGGAGTTACCTTACTTGTGCTTTCATTAGCCATGAAGCACATGTTGGTGGTGTCGACTTCCTCATCGGATTCACTCTCTGAATCCCAAGTAGCCTTTAAAGCTTTCTTTTTGTATGACTTCTTGGAGGTGGAGGGTTTGCCTTTGTTTTTCGGACATTCCGCAATAATGTGACCCGGCTTCCGGCAATTGAAGCAAATGATTTTCTTCTTTTCTTTACCTTGCGATATCCTTCTATTTTGGAGTTTAGCCTTATTGTACATTCTCTGAATGTTCTTTACAAGAAGGAAAAAATCTTCATCATCCTCTTCCTCATCGTCTTCGTCGGAGTAGGTGGAAGAGCTCTTGAAGGCGATTGCTTTTTTCTTGGGAGGAGCCATCTCTTCTTTTACTTTTCTTTCCATCTCATGGGGTCTTGAGATTCCAAATGAGATCGATGAGTTCCATTTCTTCCTCGTCATTGAGCTCCTTCAAAGTTGTGGCTTTGACTTCCCAAGATGGAGGAAGTGCACGGATGATCTTTCTCACTTTTTGGTCGTTGTCAATGCCGTCACCTAAAGAAGAAAGACCATTAGTAATCTTTATAAACTTAGTAACCATATCATCTATGGTTTCATTCTCTTGCATGAAAAAGTTTTCATATTGGAAATGAAGAAGGTCGATTTTGGCCCTCTTTACTTATGAAGTTCCCTCAAGAGTGACTAATAAGTGAGTCCAAATCTCATAAGCGGATTTACAATGAATGAATCTAGAAATATCATCATCATTAAGAGCTTGAAGCACAAGGCATAGTGTGCCCTAGCATTAGCATCAAACTCTTTCGTGGCAATGTCGGACCAAGTGTCCTCATCACCAAGGGGTGCGCTAAATGGTTTAGTCACCGCCTTTGCAACCCGGCTCTCTAAGGATTGAAAAAACACGGTCATCTTAACCTTCCATATGGGAAAGTTAAGGCCATCAAACTTGGGTGGGGTCTTAATTCCTTCGACCATTTTTATTAAGTGTATGAGGATGAAATATGAATAGAGTGATTAGCAATATAGGATCTCTCTAAGGTTGCTAGCCAAGAGCCTAAAGACCAAAGCTCTGATAGCAATTGAAAAACACCTAGAGGGGGGTGAATAGGTGTTAATGCTAATCTAATGATCTTTTTAAACAACTAAGTATACATGATGCAAGCAGTCACTCAAAATAAGAAATGGAGGCCGATTTTTCGTGAAGGGCTCTAAAACTTCTCCTCTTTGATTCCTCTGGATTATGAGTTGAGGCGCGTAATTGCTTTCTTGTTGAGATGAGTAAAGACCTAAAAATGCAAGACATTGAAATGATTGAAATGGTGAAGAGCAAACAAACAATATCACAAGTAAAGAATGTAAAGCAATGAGAGGCAATAAGGAAACCAATCGCAAACACAAGTAATTTGTTACGAGGTTCGAGCCATTGCTCTACGTCCCCGCCTCCACCATCGTGAAGGATTTTCACTAAATCCACAAAGGGAATTTCCACACTGGAACCTTTACACCCAAGGGGATTACAATTGGTCTACACAGGACCGGAGTACCCAACTCCCATCAATCCAACCTCTACACAAGAGGGATCTCAACACAAGGAAAAATAAGTCACTTGATAATCAAAAGACCACAAACTCTCTCTTACAACTTCTTATAGAGTGGAGATGATTTTTGGCTCAAGAAGTGAAGTGAGAAAAGTTTCAGTTGTAAAAAAGTAAATAGCTTGTAAACCAACTGAAAATTTTAACCAAAGAAAGCACTTTTGAGAATGAAAGCAAGAAAACTTTTCTTTTCTTTTGAAACTTGAAAACAATGGGATTTTCTTATGTTCAACAAAGGACCAATGACGTCTATTTATAGGGATTTGATAAGAGCATTTCATCATTGAATCTAGGTCAATAGGTCGATTATAGCCACAAGAAAATCAGAGATAGTTGAAAGATACATCAAAATCAAAATAGAAAACAAATTCCAAGAAAATAGCCGTTGGGCCTCTTTGGCTGCTGGCGGTCGACCGAGCTGGTCGACCGGCAAGCCAGATGGCAAAAAAGCCGTTGGCTTCGGTCGACCGGTCGGTCGACCGCAGGCTAAACAAAAACAAAATTTTGAACTGTCGGTCGACTGGGTCTTGCAGTTGGTCGAAGGTCGGTCGACCGCAATGTTTGTCGGTCGACTGGCCCGGTCGACCGGCAGACGTGCACAGATGTGCACGCCCAAGGCCACAAGGCTCGGTAGATCGGACGGTCAACCGATCTGGCCTGAAATAGATCCGATCGACCGCCCGGTTGACCGTTAGGCCTGAAATAGTATTTATAAGTAAAGAATTTTTGAACTTTGAATAATTTTAAAAATATTTTGAAATGGTTTGAGTTTAAGTAACATGCTATAGAGGATGAAATACATGTTTTAAATTAGATGCAAAAATATGAAATATTTTGAAACATGTATATCAATCAAAACATGTACCTAAGGCAACTAACCAAAACAAAACTTGTATTTTTTTGGAAAGTAAAAATGTGTGTGTGAGTTTTCTTGAGCCAATTTATCATAACCTAACTCTTTAACATCACTAATTCTTACAATGGTTCTAGGTGACTACAAGATCTTCAATATGGGCTTCTCCATATGCAATGTTGAATAACTTGAATCCTTGAACCCGAATTGAGTCAACTTGGGTCAAAGCACCTTCCTTTAGGGAAGAAAACATCTTAAATCTTTAGAACCCTGAAACACACTTAAATACTAAAATATGATTAGTACAAATAACTATATATATTTTGTAATCATCAAAACTCTAAAACCGGGTGATTGTAACCTTGGGCCAACAGTCTTGTGTGGACGTATGCGAAAATCCTTCTGTGTGAGGGCGGGGACGTAGAGCAGTGGCTCGAACCTCAAAATATATCTCGGTGTTTGCGATTGATCCACTATCTCTAAACTCTCTCTCTCTCTCATACCTTGCATTGTTCATATTATTCATATTATACTTATATGCTTGGTATTGTTTATGTGTGCCTATACTTGTGTTGAACCAAGAGAGCTTCATACAGAACCTCAACTCTTATTTAGAGGAATCTAGAGGAGTTGTCCAGAGCCCTTCACCAAGAATTTAGCTACATTCTTTGGTTACACTAAGTGTGTTGCATTTAGTTTTTAATTCTGCATTATTTGTCATTCGATTAACCATACACCTATTCACTCCCCTCTAGGTGTACTTACTGATTGTTCCAATCTTGATCATAATTCTGGGATATTGAGTCAGATAAAACCAATCCAGCATATTTAGTTGGTCATGTTATTTACAATCAGGTTGGAGATATCTGAGTCAAAAGAGGTCGGGGTGAAAAATGAATTCATATTAGTGTAGAAAAAATTAGGGTTATAATCCATTTCACAAATAACAAAAACGAACAAACAAATAAACAAAAAGAAAAAAATTGTAACACCCCGATCTCGCGGATACGGAAAAACTATGGTGACGTACATACGCAGGGCGAAAATACTCTCACATACGTGCACTAAGCCTCAGTACAGGGAATAAATACAATATATACAATTACTTTAGCATTAAATAGTACAAGGATACATGCAAAAGAGTCAGTGATCATAATAAATATGAAAACAAGGATAAATAAAGAAATAGAAATAATTAATTGAAAAGCGTGACAGTCTCAAGATAATATCTCGAAAAATATCGGGTGCTACAAAATCTCTGAGTTCCAATCTGGGCACGCAAACCCAAGGTCGTCAGAAAGCTACCTAGTAGAGCTAAAATGAAGAAAGCAATAACATATACAATAGTAGTACCATCACGATAATAGATACAATACATGTTTACATACCAGTGATACAATATAATTATACTAAAATCGTTATATAAATATAATTGCCATATTAACACTTTAACACTATCAATGCCTAGCATGTTATAACAGTGTTACCTCCAGATATTATCCAATTATATAATCTTTAATACCAATTAACATGTCCGGGCTATGCTACCAAATAATAATATATTCAGTAAATAAATGAAATAATAGGTAGGTCATATTGAGAGATTATGTTTTTATAATTAATAAGAGTTATACCATTTGTATATTTCTCAATATGCCAAATATGATACAGTATTGAGTGATTGCTGATTGGATGCTAATGTTGCATATTTAATGTCACATTTCCATACTTATTTTAGAATAAAAGCCTGCATTATCCTAATTATTTGTTTAATTTATTTGTAGGCCCAATCCTTAAGGAGATGAAGAGAAATGAGCCCAAAAGCCCACCAGAATTCTGAATTAAATCAGAATAAATTCGCACACACAAAATCAGGGCAAAATCAAGAGGTTGAAACTGGTAGAGAAGAATCCTCTCAGAATCGATCGGTTAAAGCCAAGAATCTAAGGTCATTTCGTCAGAATCCGGAGCTCAAACGACAAAACCAATAAAGGATAAAGCCAGAAGAAACCCCCGGAGAGACCCACCAACAGGGTGTGGTCATCTGGCCACACCCTGGCCACGGAAACGTAGCTTGGGCCGCGTTTCCGCGGCAATCTTGGGGAGTTACGGGGAGCGTTTGCTCCCCCGACCTCCCCGGGATTCTGGTTGTTGGGTTTATGCCTATAAAAGGCCATTATCTGCGCTGAAAATGGGACGTGAATGCATATTAGGATTTAGCTTAGTTTTCATTTCTTAGTTTAGATTTTTAGTCTTTCTTTTTATGTAATTTGTATGTAACTTAGGGTAGAAGAAGATTCATGTGTAAGTAAGAGAGAGGGGCTGATGTTGAGAGTGACACCGACGATGTACCCTACTCCTTTCTTTCATTGTCTCAGCAAGTAATAAAGGTAAATGCTTTGTTTGTTTTCTATTCTGCTTTACTTTACATTTGTTTTGCTTTCCTCTTCCTCTTCTACTTTACCTTGGTTGTATTTGTTGAGTGTACAAGTGAATTCCAAAGCAAGTATAACCAAGCTACGTGAGAGCCAGCGATAGTTCATGAAGACGTTCTCCTCTTCCAAGATCCGCATCACTTCGTTCTTCTTATGCTTGACGATATAATGTGCACGGGGACCGAGCTCGAGTTTATGATCTATGCGTTGAACGCCTCCGAAGCAAAAAGGTAGAACTTGCAAAAAGGTTTCCAAGTAAGTCATCAATCAACCTAGGTAAGTATCTCTTCACTTTTCTTTCTTTCTTTTCTTTCTTAGTTTAGATCACCAACCACTTCTTCCAAATCGTTTTCATTCTTCTTTCCACTTCATTGTACATAATCGCTTTCTTTTGTTTTCTGAATTTTCCAACTTCTTCATCTTCCATTTTCTACTAACTTTAACTATACTTTCTTTTTCCATTTTTATAACTTTAAAACAGAGAAGAACTTTTGCTTATTTTCTTAACGATTTCAATAAAGAACTGTAAAGCTTCCATCGCAAACCCTCCTTGTGGATCACGACCCGCATAGCCACTTGCTATAGCGGAAGAATTGAGCACTTGCACATATTCTTTCTTAAGTTCTATAATCTCGTATTTTGTGTGCAGGTTTAGCTTCAATCAAAATTTAGCGCCGTTGCCGGGGAGGGTAAAACGGTTTTTATTGAAATCTGAATTTTTATTGCAAATTTTTTAGAACTTAACGAATTTTCTTCTCTGTTGCAGGTTACAGGGCAAGCAAAGTAGGAAAATAAGTTTGCAGTGACATACAAGTGGTATTGGGCCTCTGCTCTAGAAAGCAGAGACCCATTGCCCTCTGAATTGCCGCGTTTCCACGGCAAAAGTCGCGGATCCGCGGCAATAAAGAGTTGACTACTAACAAGTTTTTGCAGGGCTGCTAGCTTTGCAAATTCTAGTTTGCTGCAATTATTTATTTCTTATATGCCATCACAAAAACCTGCTAATAATCAACAGTAAAACATTTGCTGCAAAAGTTAAAAATTGATTAGACGTTTGCATTTTAGGCACGCGTCTTTTCAATTCATTTATATTTACTGTTGAAGAGTGCTGGAGCAAGGTACGTCTGCATTGCATTTAGCATAGGACTCACTTCTTGGTTGATTTATATCGCTTTGAGTGAATCTTACATATCTTGTACACTTGCACAAATTGATCTTAAGGGCACTAACCCATTAACAAGATAAGGTGGGGATTTAATTTCCCCTCCTTAGCCCAAAAATCTCATTTCAAGCACTCACTAACCCAAGCCTAACTAAAATTGAGTAGACGTTGGCCCTAGGGACATCTCGGACTCAATTAGGAGATTATCCTAAGGGGGAAAAATGTTGGAATCTAACTCCTGCAAAATCAGTGTCTAGGAAAGAGATTGAGGGCCGAAAGCCCGAAGGTTGGTGGTTATTTAATTAAGGAACGTCTTTGACGGAAAACCTCCCACCAACCTTGCCCTGACCTGGCTGATTAGCTTGCGGTTAAAGTCTACATTAGACCTCCCGTGGACAGTCTAACCAGTTAGGAGTCATCTAGGTCCTAAGTCTACCCTAACTTAGGCTAGAATTTTTCTTTTTTGTTTGTTTTTTTTGTTTTTTGTTTGTTTTTCTTTGTTTGTATTCTATTGTGTGATATGGACTACAATAATAATTTTTTCAACTACAATAATAATCCATATTACACACCGACTTCATTTTCGGATATTACCAACCCGGCATATCATAACTTTGACCAACCTAGTGTGCCGGATTGGTCTTATCCGAATCAATATGACCCATACCTCCCATCTAATAACTATAATTTTCATAATGATTTTAACTCTTCATCGAGTCAGTGGGGATTCACCTCCTCCGAGCATAATTTCCAACCACCTTGCCCTCCTTCTCCACCCAGTCCACATTATGTTCAAGATTCATACTCAGTTCCACCCGTCCAAAATAGGAAACCATCAATTATGGAAATGAGTATGCGTGAGTCCAAACATAAATCCCAAAATCTATGGACTCACAATTTCACTACCATTTCCAAGACAATTCTTCATCTTTTCATCAAAATAATGAACCTATCAACTATGAAAAGATGCTTGAAGCCATGACTCAGGCTCAAAACACTCGTAATCGTGACATAGATATGATGGTCGAGTCTCTACGTTCCCACCGTCCTGATGTCACTAACTATTCTGTTAGAGCTGAAGAGTCATGTAGTTTTGAAAATCAAGATTCCATTTCAGCACAACCATTTGAACTCACCCAAACTCCAAATGATATTGATAGTTTGGCTAGTTTACCTTTTCCTGAAATAGAACTTGAAAATGATTATGATCCTGAACCCCAACTTAGTGATTCAATTCTATTTCCTGATTCGATTATGACTCCGGTATCTTCACCTGACTTCAATCTTTTCCCGGAGTCAACATTGGATCCTGTACCAATTCATAAAGAAATTGAATCACCCATCTTTGAGGATCATGTTGAACTTGACCAACTTTACAGTTTTGAAAATCCCACGGATAAATTGGCAAGTTCTCCAATTTTTGATATTGAACTCAATGAGATATGTGACCTAGATTCTCACATATGTGATCCAGCTCAACTTTCTGAATCAATATTGACTCCTGTTTTATTACCAAACTTGAATAATATTCTAGAGTCAATTTTGATTCCCCCACCTATCATTCCTGAACTGGAATCACTCATATTAGGTCACATTCCATTGTTGGAAAATACATGTGGACTTGAGTTTCAACTTCTTGACTTGGACCTAATTCCTAAACCAATTTCGACTCTTGAACCTTTACTTGATTTAAGTCACCTTCCTGAGTCGGTATTAGTTCCTATCCTTCATGAGTCCAAGTCAATCATTCTATCATTTCATACTCCATTCTGGGACGAGGTGGTTGATAAATTTGACTCCGAAATCAATTATGAAATATGGAAATTAGATGGGGTAAAATATTTAATAAAGATCCTTTATGGATACATCTTTTTAGTGGGTTATATTAAAGATATTTCTGGTGGGTTCCTCCGAGACCCAAGAAAAGTTGATTGGGCCGCGTTTCGTGGACCAATCAGACCACCACCGGAACCACCACCTTAAGTAACCATTTTCCTTCCCTTTCTTCTTTTTCATGCATCTATGCATTAATTCATACATTGAGGACAATGCATGAGATAGGTGTGGGGGAGGGTCTAACATGACTTTTCTTTTTCTTTTAAAAAAAAAATTAACATTTTTCTTTATTTTTAAAAACTTTTTGAAAAATAGAAACAATATTTTGACTTATTTTTGTAAGAAATTAAGTTAATTTTAAGGAATAGGAAAATCCAAATTATGATTTCTTATACTTGGTCAAAATAAGATTATTTGTTTGATTTTTAGAGTTAGGAAGATAATTTGTCAAAGTAATTTGGTCTTGATCTTTACCTTGATGAAATATGCACACTTCATACACTTACACACTTAGGGTTCAAAAACAAAGATTCTTATGCCTTATAAAAAAAAAAACAAGTCTAATTATTGATTATCTAGGTGCTTTGGCCTAAGCAAGCCTTAGTATTTATGCAAAAGATAATTAGATGAGTTTGAAAAAAAAAGAAAGAAAAACAAGTCTAATTATTGATTAGCTAGGTGCTTTGGCCTAAGCAAGCCTTAGTATTTATGCGAAAGATGATTAGATAAGTTTGAAAAGAAAATTCCTCCGATTAAGCTGGGTATTTGTGCCTAATTAAGCATAAGTATTCACGCCTAAAAGAAGTTCATATAATAAAATCCTTAGTTTTGTGGCCTTGTCTGCTCGAGTCCTTAAGTCCTAGGGGTGTCTTCTCAACCGGTGCCCTAAGACCGTTTGGTTTGGGAGTCATCGATTAGAGGCTCGTTACATGGGCAGCTTAGAAAGCCTTATAAAACTAAGGAATAATACCACAAAAAAAAAGTATATATATAAAAATAAATAAGGCATAAGAGTTAGAGTTAATGAACCCTTAGTCAAAATTTTCACATTCACAAGGTGCATATGACTTAGAGTAAAGCAATAGACTAGAAGAGAAGCACAATTTGACTCCTTACTTTAATTGATAACAAATTTTTGAATAGAGACTAAGTTTAGGAATGAAAAATTCGGTTTTCCTATAACTTATAGATTGCTTAGATCTTACAATCATATTTCAAATATTTTTCTCTTTCAAAATGCTTTTCGAAAATACTAACTCTTTATTTCCCTTTCTTTATGGATTTTGTGGGTGCAATCCGCTGAAAACCCTCACGAGACAAACTCGTCCTCTAGGGGGAACCTAGAGGTTTAACGGCTTGTTGCACGTGCTCAGTGCAATCGCGCGACCGGCGAAAGTGGTCTAATAATCCTTAGTATAACTTAGTTGTTTTGCTCGAGGACGAGCAAAAGATAGGTATGGGGGTGTGATTGGCTGCTAATGTTGCATATTTAATGTCACATTTCCATACTTATTTTAGAATAAAAGCCTGCATTGTCCTAATTATTTGTTTAATTTATTTGCAGGCCCAATCCTTAAGGAGATGAAGAGAAATGAGCCCAAAAGCCCACCAGAATTCTGAATTAAATCAGAATAAATTCGCACACACAAAATTAGGGCAAAATCAAGAGGTTGAAACCGGTAGAGAAGAATCCTCTCAGAATCGATCGGTTAAAGCCAAGAATCTAAGGTCATTTCGTCAGAATCCGGAGCTCAAACGACAAAACCAACAAAGGATAAAGCCAGAAGAAACCCCCGGAGAGACCTACCAACAGGGTGTGGCCATCTGGCCACACCCTGGCCACGAAAACGCGGCTTGGGCTGCGTTTCCGCGGCAATCTTGGGGAGTTACGGGGAGCGTTTGCTCCCCCGACCTCCCCGGGATTCTGGTTGTTGGGTTTATGCCTATAAAAGGCCATTATCTGCGCTGAAAATGGGACGTGAATGCATATTAGGATTTAGCTTAGTTTTCATTTCTTAGTTTAGGTTTTTAGTCTTTCTTTTTATGTAATTTGTATGTAACTTAGGGTAGAAGAAGATTCATGTGTAAGTAAGAGAGAGGGGCTGATGTTGAGAGTGACACCGACGATGTACCCTACTCCTTTCTTTCATTGTCTCAGCAAGTAATAAAGGTAAATGCTTTGTTTGTTTTCTATTCTGCTTTACTTTACATTTGTTTTGCTTTCCTCTTCCTCTTCTACTTTACCTTGGTTGTATTTGTTGAGTGTACAAGTGAATTCCAAAGCAAGTATAACCAAGCTACGTGAGAGCCAGCGATAGTTCATGAAGACGTTCTCCTCTTCCAAGATCCGCATCACTTCGTTCTTCTTATGCTTGACGATATAATGTGCACGGGGACCGAGCTCGAGTTTATGATCTATGCGTTGAACGCCTCCGAAGCAAAAAGGTAGAACTTGCAAAAAGGTTTCCAAGTAAGTCATCAATCAACCTAGGTAAGTATCTCTTCACTTTTCTTTCTTTCTTTTCTTTCTTAGTTTAGATCACCAACCACTTCTTCCAAATCGTTTTCATTCTTCTTTCCACTTCATTGTACATAATCGCTTTCTTTTGTTTTCTGAATTTTCCAACTTCTTCATCTTCCATTTTCTACTAACTTTAACTATACTTTCTTTTTCCATTTTTATAACTTTAAAACAGAGAAGAACTTTCGCTTATTTTCTTAACGATTTCAATAAAGAACTGTAAAGCTTCCATCGCAAACCCTCCTTGTGGATCACGACCCGCATAGCCACTTGCTATAGCGGAAGAATTGAGCACTTGCACATATTCTTTCTTAAGTTCTATAATCTCGTATTTTGTGTGCAGGTTTAGCTTCAATCAATTGCCTAATCAAATCTATAGATTTAAGTAGCAAATTTTAATTATTTAATATTTCTTGTTTAACCTAATAGCAATAGTAGCATGATAGTGTCGTGATGAATATGAAGATGTAGACATGAAGTACGCAGAATAATCATACTACAATGTTGTACTTATACAATAGTGGTGTGTCTAATAAGCATATATGAAGCAGAGGATACTAATATGCCGAGTTACGTGTACATGAATAATGTGTCTGCAGAGAATGCATGAAGTCTAAAGTATACATGTGACATGATAGTGGATGAAATATCAGAAACTGTAACAAGTATAAATGAATAATAATATATATGTACCGAGCAAGTCATGTTACTTATACAATAATAACAATCACTACCTCATGATATTTTAATCAATCTCTTCCAGTGTCCCCATACCACTGACAGTTCATACTAGAGCATGTACCCTAGTCGAACCCATCTGGACATGGCATACGAGTATCATTATTCAAACAAGAGAATAACCAAATAACAAGTGTTCCTGACGTCACCATTATTGGGTTATTAAATGCATCATATACTAGGTCTGAATAATAAGTGCATCGAGGATGCCTCATCATGCCAGCACCCCGCGATGCAGGATTAGAGAGGTGGCCCCCACAGATTCAAGAGGTGGCCCCCACCATGTATATGGTGTGGCATTTTGTTCTGTATGATACTTAGTTCCACACACCATATGCCGAACGCCAGCTTGACCGTGTGTATAACAGGTATACAAGATAACAAGAATACTGCGTCTGGTCAATAACAATATCTATGTAATAAGAGCACTTGAGACATCTTCATCACCAAACACCATGCGGAGTGAGGATTCTACAGGTGGCCCCCACGAATTCAAGAGGTGGCCCCCCTAACACGTATAGGTGTGATGTGGCACTTTGCTCCGTGTGGCACTTAGTTTCGCACATGTTCCACCGGACGCTGGCATAACTATGCTAATAAAAGGTATACTAGAGTAAAAGTATGCTAGCTTATGAACAATATTTGTAATATGTAACAAGTGTTGGCCCAAGGTTGCAATCACCAGTTTCTTGTTTTGATGATAACAAAACTTATGTAGTTATATATTACTAATCAAGTTCAAGTGTTTAAGTATTTTTTCAGGGTTCAAGAAGATTCAAAGTGTTTCATCCTCAAAAAGAAGGTTTTGATGTCTTAAGTTCACTCAAGGATGGGATTCAAGTTAGGATAATCAAGATTGACTCTTTGGAGAAGCCCACTAGAAAATTGCTTGAAGACATGTAGAACCTATGTAAGCAAATAGTATGTTTGAAGTATAATGTGTAGAATTGATGCTCAAGAAGTCACACGCACAAAATACAAGTTTTTAAAATGCGAGTTTTAAATTTCTAGTTTTTCTCACTGGTATGTTACTAGGTTTGGTGTCTGATACATGTTCTATGTTTTTTCTAAATTTATATATCCTATTTCTATCATTATCCCATAGCCTATGTATTGCTAAAATATTTTTCTAACTATTATAAAATATTTAAAAATAAGTTTAAATCAAATTTTACCCAAAAATATGTTTTTAGGCTAGGTCAATCGATCGGCCGGTCCACCGGACCTCGAGGTCATACATGGCCTTAGTCTGTGCATGCCGTGCATGTTTGTCGAGCGACCGATCGGCAAACCTAGCAGTCGATCGACTAGCACTAGCTTGGTCTAGGTTGAGATCGGTCAATCGGGAGGTCGACCGATGTCAACGGATAGTTCAAATTATTTGAACTACCGGTGGACCGGGCGATCGACTGAAGTTCTATCAAGCTACACTAACGGCTAGTTTTTGAAAATCTATTTCTTTAACTTTTTTTTCAACGGGTATATTTGCTCTCTTTGGGTCTACTCCTACTGACCGATAGGCTCTTCTAACAGTGTTTTATCATTTGCCTATATAGTGGTTCATTTGTAGAGGATTAAAAAGAATTGTTTTTGGGAAAATATTTGAAAAATCAAATTTATTCAAGAGAAAAGATTTCAAGTTTTCTTTCTTCAAGTGCTCTCATTTCAAAACCAATTTCTACAAGTCTTCTGCTCTTAACTTGATTCATTTCAACTGATTTTCTCTTTCACAAACTTGTTGAGCTTCATCTCAAATCAAATACTATAGAAAGTTGTAAAAGAAATTGTTTGTGATTTTTGTGGTCACCAAGAGCTTGTAAACCTCATTAGTTTTGTGCTACCTCTTGTGTAGAGAATTGAGAATTTGAGTTGTGTACTCTGATCTTGTGTAGACCTTATATTTCCTTGTGGAGACTCTTTTGTGAAAAGATTCTTAGTGGATAGTGAAATCCTTCAGGCGATGAAGGTGGGGACGTAGAGCTTGGAGCTCGAACCTCGAAATAAATCTCTTGTGTTTGCGATTACCTTCTATATTGCTCTTATTTTATTTTAATTACTTGCACTTCTATTTTTACTTTTATTTGACTTGCTATTCATATCTAGTATCATTCATACTTGTCAGTTTTCACTCTCTAAATCAAGAAGGCAATGAGCACCTAACTCATTGTCTAGAGAAAAATAGAGGAGAAGTTCTAGAGCCCTTCATAGGGAATCCGACTTTTCTTCTTAATTTGAATTGACCATTTGCTTCATTCATTTTATTAATTATTATTTTTTGCATTATTGATCATTAGATTAGCATTACTCCTATTCACCCCCCTCTACATGTAATTTCAATTGGTATCAGAGCTATGTACTCTATTTTTTGGTTTAACTACCTTAAACAGATTCAATAGCTAATCACTTATTTGCTTGTTCACTACACTAGTTTACATGGCCGAAGAAATCAAGACTCCACCCAATTTTGATGACCTTAACTTTCTCATATTGAAAGTTAAGATTACCATTTTCTTGAAATCCATGGAAAGTCGGGTTGCAAAGACGGTGGCTAAACCATTTAGTGTACCCGATGATGATAAGGATACATGGTCTGAAATTGCCACCAAGAAATTTGATGCCAATGCAAAAGCTTACTATGCATTATTTCAAGCCTTGAATGATGATGCTATTGCTAGGATAATTCATTGCAAATCCGCCCATGAGATTTGGTCACACTTGGTTGTCACGCACGAGGGTACATCACAAGTCAAGGGAGCTAAGATTGATATCTTGCATTCCCAATATAAAAATTTTACTATGAATGAAGATGAATAAATTGAGGACATGATTATCAAATTTACTAAAATCACTAATGATCTTACTTCTTTGGGTGATGGAATTGATAATGATCAAAACGTGAGGAAAGTCATCCGAGCTCTTCTACCATCATGAAAGTGAAAGCTACAACTTTGAAGGAACTAAATGACAAAGAAGAAATGGAGCTCAATGGTCTTATTAACAATCTCAAGACCCATAAGATGGGGAGGAAAGTAAGAGAAGAAAAGGCACCACAAAAGAAGAAGATGCTAGCCTTCAAGTTCACTCCTACCATTTCCGACGAAGATGATGAAGAAGAAGATGATGATGATCTTTCCTTCCTAATTAAGAATGTGAGGAGGATGTACAATGAGGCAAAATTCAACAACCGGAGAAAATGGCAAGGTAAGAATGACAAGAAGATTATGTGCTACAATTATCGAAAACCCGGACATGTCATTGCCGATTGCCCGGAGAACAAAGCAAAGCCCACAACCTTCAAGAAGCCGTATAACAAGAAAGCTTTAAATGCAACATGAGATCCGGAGAGAGAATCTAAAGAGGAGGTTGACACTGCCCATGTGTGTTTCATGACAAATGAGAACACACCCAAGATAACATCTGAATCTCATCTTGATAAATGTGAACTTTTTATGGATGAATTGGGTGAAGCTTTTAAAGAGTTGTCAAACAACTATGATTTTCTCAAAAAAAAATATTTGAAAATGAAAAAAATGAACTTCTTTAAAATCAAATAGTTGTACTCTCCAAAGAAAAAGAGGTTTTATCTTCCACATTCTAGACATACAAAAGGATTTTGATGTACACAAAGTTTCTTGTAAGGATAAATTTTTATTATTAATGAAAATTAGATTTTCACTTTGAAAACCAAAATTAGCACTTTAATCAATGTTTTGAAAAAATATGAATTTGATAAGACTAAATTAGAGGCTATGTTTCCAAAGAAGCAAACTCAAAGGAAACATTATGTTTCATACACACACCATCATGCTTACACTCCACCACAATCATAAGCCCAACATGTACACCATGATCCACATGCTCACACACAATCTCATTCACATCATGACACACACACTAAACATGCTCATGTTTCACATGCTCATCATGCACATACGCATCATGCATTTCTTTATGGTAAGGTGTACACATGCACCAATTGTGCTGAAAAGGTCACTAGGCCAAGTTTTGTTATGATCGCATAAATACTTCTAATGATCATATTTGGGTTCAAAAAACTAACACTTTAGGACCCAAGAAAGTATGGGTACCAAAATCAACAAACTTATTGCTTAATGTAGGTACGCACTAAGGCTTCAAGACGTAGGGAGAGGTGGTACCTTGATAATGATTGCTCAAGAAACATGATTTCAGATATCAACAATTGTGCAACGCTATCAAGGTATCATGAAGGTGGCACCATCACAATTGGGGATGATTCAAAGGGCAAAATTGTTAGTATAGGTAACATCAAGATTGACTCATCTCCTTTAATTGAGAATGTTGTTTGGGTTGAAAGTCTTAAGCATAATCTTTTGAGTATTAGCCAACTTTGTGATAAAAGTTTTAAATTATTTTTGATGATTCTCTTGTAACAATTTAGATAAGAAAATAAATACTTTTGTTCTTTCAGATTTTCATGAAAATAATGTTTATATGATTGACATGCTTAATTTAGATCGCAATGCCACTTGTTTGAATGCTTTTAATGGAGATTCTTGGTAAAGGCATAGGAACTAGGTCATGTTTCGTTTGACCACTTTTCCGAATTAATTCTAAAGATTTGATGAAAGGTATTCCTTACTTAAAGTTCGAAAAGGACCGCATCTGTGATGCGTGCCAACTTGAAAAAGAAACCAAGTCCTCTTTCAAAACAATCAAGGATATCATGACAACTTTACCTTTAGAGTTAATCCACATGGATTTGTTTGACCCAACTAAAACCAAAAGTCTTTATAATATCCATAGTTAATAATACTGTTATTTTTTTAATATTTATTTTATCATACTTATTATTTTATTAGTATTATTTAACTTAATTTATGACTTCTTCTTTTTCTGATTATTATTGATACTAATATTCAAATTTTTTTTAGATATTATATGATAAGTTAAATATATGTGCTATTACTATTTTTATTTAATAATATAATTAATTACTATTACTGTTATTATTATTATTTATTGTTAAGTAGTAGTTATTATTATTACTACCATTATTTTATTATGTTTATTATTTATTAATTAATTATTATTAGTATTTATTATTAATATTGCTATGATTATATATTATTACTATTGGTGTTATTATTTTATTATTCTTATTATTGTTATTATTCTTAATTATTATTATTACTATTACTGTTGCTAATATTATTGTTGTTTTGTTTATTAATTATTAATGTTATTAGAATTGTGTTAGTATTATTATTCATTAATATTATAATTATTGTTGTTGTCATTATTATTATTATTATTATTATTATGTAGTATTATGTATCATTACTATCTCTTTCTAATCCTCTTAGCCTACGATCCCATTAGCCTTTAGACCCATATCTAATATCCTAGCCCACAACCTGTTGGCCCAAGCCCTCAAACCCAATAACCCATTATCACCCCCCATATAATCCCTATTTTTCCTAATCCTAAACCTTAACCCTAACCTAATTTTCATCTTCCTCTCCATGGCAGCCGCATCACCTTCTTTTTCTTCTTAGTTTCATTGTAGCCGCACCCATCCAGCACCCGGCGCAGCCATCTCCCCATAGCCTCGCCCGTGTACGCCTTCCCTACCTCTCCGGCGGGGCCATGTCGCCATGTTCACCAGGCCTTCATCCTTCCACCGTGCTCAACTCCTCCACCAAGAGCCTAAACCCCACGACAGCATTTGCCCTCTTGCCGTTGTCGCACCACAGCACGCCAACAGCCCTCGCAAGACCCTAGCCATAAGCCTCCCCCTCTTCCAACACCCATGGTTGCGCCCTACCCAGGCCCCCATGCGCGCCTCCAACCATGGCAGAGCACGCTAGCCTGGATCTTGTCCACACCCCTTGATCTTGGCCTCGGCAGCCCCCTCTTGCTGCCGCTCTTCCTGGTCGAAGCACCAGTAGCTTGCATCCCTCCCCGACTCCGTGCCTGAACACCCCTGGTTGAGCACAACACTTCGCCGAGCCTCCCATCCGACCTCCAACCTTGGGCAAGCATCCACGGCTGCATCACCGTGGTCGTGCTCACTTCTATCCTTCTAGGAGCCATCCTCCATTCTCTGGCCGTGCCGCCGTGCCGACGAGCGCGCGCTGCCTTCACCCCCTGATGCGTGGATATCCCCTTCTCCCTCTCAGGTTCTCCATTCTTCTCTCCCTCTCTCTCTTTGATTATATGTGAGTGTAGTAATTATTTGTGTGTGTGTATTATGTGCATCAATGTGTGTGCACGTGTGTGTTAGTTATGTTGTGCATATAAGTGTGTTTATAGGTTGTGTTGAGTGCTTACGTGTATGTATGTGTGTGTATATGAATGGGTGTGTATGGATATATCTGTGTGTATGTGTGTGTGTTGTGTGTGTGTATTGTGTGAGTGTGTGTGTGTGTGGGGATGTAGGCATGTATAGGTTGTGTCTCAGTATCTCTCCTTCTGATTCTTAGTACCTCTTCCTTTTTGTGTGTGTTTGGTTGCATGGTATAGCGATTACGTACTCGATCGTGCAATCTGAATTCAGTAACGGGAATCTGAAATCGGGTTCACTGTGGAGCCAATAGACTGGCGATTCAAAGATCGACCTATAAGATGATCCAGAGATCCGTATTGATTTATGCAGTGAAGACCAGACAGTGATTCGGATCTAAAATTGCGTCATTTCATGTGAATGTTTACTTTTGTGTTATTTCCTTATTTACTGTTGTCATTAGATATTTATGTTTTACTTGTATCATTTCATGTGGCTATCTGATATATTTTACCAATATGATTACTTGTATCACTTCAAGAGGATCAGTGAGTATCACCTTATTTATTTAGTTGATATGAGCATTTATCAGCGTCATTTCTTGTGTTGATGTTTGCACTTTGGTCTTTGGACTAGTTGCGGTATATCTTATACTGGATTTGATCTTATAATTCACCCAGTTATGATTAGTGACTCTTCATCTCCATTATTCTCCATCGATGTTAGTTGATCGAACTAAACCTGCACAGAAAAATACAAGATTTTAAAACAGTGCTAAGTCCTTAATTTTATAGCTATAACAAGCGGCTATACGGGACGTGATCCACAAGGAGGGATTGCGATGGAAGCTTTGTGTAAGTTTCTTCTTTTAAATTTATAAAAACGAGTTAAAAAGTTCTTATTAGTTTTGGTAAAAGAAAACAAATAAAGTTAAGTTAAGTTAAAAAGAAGATGGTAGTGTTGTTGTTTTATTTGCAAAAGAAAAGGAAAAACTAAATAAAGAGGGGAATGTCGGGTTTGGAGGGGAATTCTAAACTAATAAATGGGAAGAAATAAAAAGAATACTTACATCTACTATTGCATCATAATGAAGATTTATTTCAGCGTGATAAAATAAGCAGATATAAAGAGTAACTTGAACACGGTGCTTGGTTAGATCGAGTACGATAAAGAAAAGTAGAAAACTCCATTGATGTCACTTCAATACAATTCTCTCTTGTGCAGAAGGATTACATCAGTATCGCTCTAATTACAATTCTTCTTCTTTTTCTCTTATGTAACTCTCTCTAACTTAAAATAAAATAAAATTACATTAAAAAAATAAAAACCTAAACTAAACTAAAGCTTCAGTTGATGTTCTCCCTCTGCCTTTGAAGTATGCAGGTATTTATAGGAAGAAAGAGATAGGGGATAGCGTAAGAAAATAGGGGGAGCAAATGTTCCCCCTAATTCAAACATCCAGCCACGTAAATGCGGCTTGGGCCATTTCCATGGGAATATCCTAGCCATTGGGCTAGGGTCTGGGGGCGCTCCTCTGTTGATCTTTGTTCTATCCTTTTATCCTCTTGAATCTTAAATATCTGCTATATATTTGACGATCTATCCCTTTATCCTCCGCGAAACCAATAGGATCATCAAACAATCAATTTTTTCCTTGAAATTAGATGATATTATCGTATCTGATATATTCAGTTTTCAGATTCTAGAATCTTTGGATTTGAATCGATCCCCTTTCTTTTAGATTTTTAGATTTAATTGAATAAATTTGTCAATCTCTCCCTTTTCTTTTTTAATTACCCTACGCCACTAGACATGAAAATATATCAAATAGTAAAGTTTATTATAAAATAAATATAGAAATGTGACACATGTGATATTAAATGTGCAATGTACGTTTATGATCACACCCCACACTTATCTTTTTGCTCGTCCTCGAGCAAAACAAAAAGTTGAGCTAACCTAACCTAACTCACTTTCATAGAAATCATGATTGCACTTAACACGTACAACAAGCTGTTAAGCCTCTAGGTCACCCCTAGAGGACGAGTTTTGTCTCGTGAGGGTTTTCAGTAGATTGCACCAATAAAATCCATAAATAAAAAAAAACAAAGTGTTAGTATTTTTAAAAACGCATTTTGAAGGAAAAAATATTTGAAATATTAATGTAAAATTCAAGTAATTTATAAGTCATGGGATTATCAAAACTTAGTCGTTCCTAAACTTAATCTCTATTCAAAAACTTATTTTCAATCAAGGTAAGGATTAAAATTATATTTCTCATTTAGTCTATTATTTTACACTAAGTCATATGTACCTTGTGACCTTGAAAATTTGACTCGGGATTCTCCAACTCTAACTCTTATGCCTTTTTTTAATTTTTTTTTACATTTATGGCGGTAATTTCTCTTAGCTCTATTAGACTTTCTAATTCACCTATGTAATGAGCCTTAGTCGACGACTCTCAAATCGGACGGTTTTAGGGCACTGGGTGAGAAAATACCCCAAGGACTTAGGATTCGAGCAAAAAAGGCACAAAACTAAGGATTTTTATTTATATGAACCACTTTTAGGCATGAATACTTATGCTTTATGAGGCACAAATTCCAGCTTAATCAGAAGATTTTTTATATAATTTTTTAATAAGGCATAAGAATCTTTATTTTAGAACCCTAAATGTGTAAGTGTATAAAGTATGCATATTTCATCAAGATAAAAATTAAGACTAAATTATTTTTCAATCTTTTTTCCTAACCTAAAAATTAAATAAATAATTTTATTTTGATCAAGTATAGAAATCCTAATTATGATTCTTTTATTCCTTAAAATTAACTTAATTTCTTACAAAGATAAGTCAAAGTATTATTTTTCTTTTCAAAAAGTTTTAAAGAAAGGATATATATATATATATATATATATATATATATATATATATATATATATATATATATATATATATATATATATATATATATATATATATATATATATAAAAGTAAAAACCTAATTAGTTTGTTAGTAGACCCACCCCTACACCTAACTCATGCATTGTCCTCAATGGATGAATGAAATGCAATAATACATGAAAAAGGTGAAAGGGAAGAAAAATTGTCACCACAAGGTGGTGGTTCTGGTGGTGGTCTCATTGGGCCAAGTGTTTCTGCCCAATCTAGATACTGTGAATTTTCACGAAACTCACCTTTCATGACCTCTTTCCTATTAACATTTTTATACTCTCCAATATGAATAGGATCATGCAAGATCCTAGCATGAAATTTTTTCCGGTTATATGACCAATCTTGAGATATCATCATGGAGTGATATTAGTCTAAACCTTGGTCCAACAATGGAATGTGATTTTGTGGGATGGGTAATTTGGGTTCAATAATGAAAGAAATAGGAACTGATACTGACTCGGGAATAAAACTCAAATCAAGTTTAGGTTCGAGAGTCAGAGTTGGTTCATGAGTTTCGTCCAAATCATAGAATTGAAGTTCACATTCATTTCCCAATAATGGAATGTCACTATCCAAAACAGATGGTTCATGTTCAAGTTCTACAGGGATATGAATCAGTGTTGGCTTAAGAATTAGGTCCAAATCGGGTAAGTATACTGGAGTCAGCATAAATTCAAAAAGTATAACTGAATCACAACATTGATAGTTGGTATCACATTTATCTTTAAGTTCAATCTCATTGAAATGAAAACTTGCCAATTTATCAATGGGTTGGTATTGGTCAAGTTCAAAGTTTTGTGGTGAAAATGAATCTTGGTCATAGTCTTCAAGATACCATAATTCTTGATTTTCATCAATATGGCTAGAAGTATCGAAAATCGTCAAGGATTGGGTAGGGAGAGTTTCCTCATTCCTATGCATGTTTTCCAATCAACTAAGTCTTGCATCTATCATATCGATGGATTGGGTAAAGGAATCTTCACTTTGAATCATGGATTCCATACTTTCTTTGAAGTCAACAGGTTCTTCTTGTAGTGGTGGGACTTGAAAATTGGAGTAGAGTTCTTGGATTTAGGAATTGTTTGGGAGAATTGAGTCTGTTTGAATTTGCAATTGTTGTGTAGACTCAAGGAAGGCTTCAAAACTCTTTTCTAAAGAAGAATTTTCTTTTATAGGTTGGTCTTGGTATGGTATATGAAGCTGTTTGTTGGTAAGGTTGTTGATAGTAGGACTCGGGGGAGTTGTATCCCTACTAACTCTGTGAAAAATGGTGATGATCATTCTAATCTTGTTCAGAAGAGTGGGATTGGAGCATATATTGATTCAGATAAGACCAATCCAACATACTTGGTTGGTTAAAGTTATGAAATGCTGAGTTGGTGATATCTGAATCGAAAGAGGTTTGGGTGAATTATGGATTTGAGTTATATTTGAAAAAAATTATAATTATAATCCATTTTCACAAGTGCAATCAAAATCAAACAAAATAAACAAAGAAAACAAAGAAAAATCTAGCCTATGTTAGGGTAGACCCAAGACCTAGACCACACCTAACTGGTTGACTGGCCACTGGAGATATATTGCAGCAATCTGACCGCAAGTTAATCGGCCAGGTAGGGGCAAGACAAGTGAGAGGTATCCGTGCTTGAGCAACATCCTAATTATGCCAAACCACTGTTCTTCGAGGTTTCGCCTCTTAATCTCCAACCTTCGACACCGATTTGACAAGAGTCGAACTATAACAACTTCCCCTTTGGGTCAATCTCCTATTGAATCCGAGATGTCCCTAAGGCAATGTGTACTCAATTTTAATTAGGCTGGGTTAGTGAGTAAGGAGATGATTTTCGGGCAAAGAAAGGGTAATGACTTCCCCACCTTATGTTGTTTAACGGGTAATGTCAGATCGTTTTCGTGCGAGTGTACAAGCATATAACAAAATGAATACGTTCAAGTAATATATCACCCAAAATGTGTTTCCTAATGCTACATGCTATGTGCACGTACCTTTCCTCTAGCACTCTTCAACAGTAATGTAAAGAAATGAAATAGACAAACGCCCTAAAATGCAAAGTCCAAACCGTTTTTAGAATGAACAAACACCAAATTACTGTTGAGATTAGAACAGTATGCAAGATAAGTTAAATTAAGAAATTAAATACTGTAGATGATTATACTTTGCAATTCAAGCAAACTTCAATAAAGCATATTAGTAGTCCTTCCCACTTTGTCGTGCAAATGTGGCTCCTGCGGCCTTTCCACGGCAAAAGTTGGGTTTCCTGGGCTTTCAAGAGCAGAGGCTCAGGTATGATATATGTCCACTGCAGCTCTTTGTTTTCTGAAAATAGCCCCTGCACACCAAAACAGAGAAGAAAAAAATTAAATCGTTAAAGTAAATTAAAGAGAAAGAAAACTTACCGTCCCTCCCCGGTAATAGCGCCAAAAATTGCGATCGAGCTAAACCTGTACAGAAAAATACAAAATTTTAGAACAGTGCTAGGTCTTCAATTTTACCACTATGGCAAGTGGCTATGCGGGTCGTGATCCATAAGAAGAGACTGCTATGAAAACTTTGTGTAAGTTTCTTCTTTTAAGTTTATAAAAACGAGTTTATTCTCAGCTTTGGTAAAAGAAAACAAATAAAGTTAGGTTAAATTAAGAAGAAATGGTAGTGTTGTTGTTGTTTTATTTATAAAAGAAAAGGAAAAAGTAAATAAAGAGGAGAATATTGGTTTTTAAGTGAAATTCTAAGCTAATGAATGTGAAGAAATAAAAAGAATACTTACCTCTACCATTGAATCATAACGAAGATTTACCTTAGCGTGAAATAAAGTAAGCAGATAAAAAGAGTAATTTGAATGCGGTGCTTAGCTAGGTCAAGTACGATAATGAAAAGAAAAGTAGAAAACTCCATTGATGTCACTTCAATACAATTCTCTCTTGAAGAAGGTTTACATCAGTGTCACTCTAATTACAATACTTCTTCTTCTTCTCTCATATAACCCTCTCTAACTTAAAACAAAATAAAAGTTAAATTGAAAAGAAAATAAAATTCTAAACTAAACTAAAATAAAGCTCTCTGCTGACATTCTCCCTTTGCCTTCGAAGTATGCATGTATTTATAGCAAGAAAGAGATAGGGGATAGCATAAGAAGATAGGGGGAGCAAACACTCCACCTAATTCAAACATCCAGTAGCGAAAACGCGGTTTGGTCCACATTTCTCCGGCCATATCCTTGCCATTGGACCGGGGTCTAGGAGACCCTCCTCCGTTGATATTTGTTCTATCCTTTTATCATCTTGAATTTTGAATATTTGCTTTAGATTTGACGATCTATCTCTTTATCCTCAGCGAAACTGATAAGGTCTTCAAATAATCTATTTTTCCCTTGAAATTAGATGATATTATTTTATCTGATATATCCAGTTTTCAAAAAAGATAGATAGTAGAACCTTTGGATTTGAATCGATTATCTTTCTTTTGAATTTTTAAATTTAATTGAATAAGTCTGTCAATCTCTCCTTTTTTTTCTTAATTATCCTGCACGCCACTAGATATGAAAATATATCAAATAACAAAGTTTTATTATAATATAAATGCAAAAATATGTCACATGTGATATTAAATATGCAATGTACGTGTACGATTATCAATTAATAGCTATTCAATTGCTAATTATTAGTTGTTAATTATCAGTTGTTCAGTTATCAACTATTATAGATATCATCAGTTGTTAAAGATATCCAGTCACTATTCCATTTTAATAATTATTCATATCATTGCTTGTTAATAAAAGATACCATAACCTGGGGAACCAGGGTAATTGTCTGATGACGCATGTCGTGTATTTTGGAAGGACTAGGTATGGTATACTAAGTTTAGGTTCCACCATGGGCACCAAGGTAGTACTGGCTATCTAGTTATTTCTTAGTTATTAGGGATATGCTAAGGCTACAACACCACACCAGTTATTCAGTTTTTAGGGCTTTGCCTGGATCATGGTGCCACACTAATTATTCTTTTGTGTGAGGCTGTGGTCTTCAGTTATTAGGGCTTTGCGGTCCGTCCTGATTCGGTACCAGGAATGTTAGACCGTAGTATTGGGTATGCACGGTACCCTTCCAAAATACATGCACTATATTGACAGGCAGTTACAATAACATTAATCTTGTTTGATATGTGAGAAAATGGTTGTGATATGAGACATAGCTAAATACTACATTAGTTAGGTTAATAATGACCATCCAAACTAGTGACATATGCTAGGTTACACATCTTGACATCAGTTGTTGGTTTTATCAGTGGTATTCTTTCACCTATAGACTTGCTCATAATATTGTTATTCAATTACCTTCTATTTATGGTTCTAGTCATCTTATGTACATACTGTTTTTATGAAAAACACTCCCCTTTTTTACATACTCATTGGGTCATTTTCTGACGATCCTGGATATGCACGTCCAGATTGGATGTTTCATTTCATTGTCAGGTGTTCATTGAGCTCGTACGCTTCGTGAGGAGCCTAGAGTTACCCTCTGCTGGTTAACGGTATTCTGATCTCTCTTTTTTCCTGCTGATTCCTTGTCCTCTATATATCTCATCCAATCATTATTTCATTTCTTATTTCATATGTTATCATGTGGGGATGCTTATATGTGATATTGCAGTGATCATGATTTATTATAGTTTAGATTTATACCTTGTTCTAGGTTACTTAAGACTTATCGCATATACGTGAGGTATTTTTCTTACGTATAAGCATCGCCGACTCTAGCGTATTTTGGGAAGCGGGGCGTGACAGTCTTAGTGGTAATCATTTTCTTTTTGTTTTAGTTGATGATTTCTCTATATTTTCATGGGTTTTCTTTTTAGAATATAAAGATGAAGTTTTTCGCATTTTTATGTTTTTAAAAAAAGGGTTAAAAAGAAAAAAGATTTTTCGATTTTACGCATAAGGAGTGATAGAGGTGGTGAGTTCATCAACCATTTTTTATCACCGATTATGAAGAAAATAGAATTAAACATGAAATAACTCCACAACAAAATGGAGTCGTTGAAAGGAAAAATCATAATCTTTAAGAAATGGCTAGCACAATGATTAGTGAATATGGAATCCCCAATATTTACAGGCCAAGGCCGTAAATACTTCATGTTACAATGGAAATCGTATTTATTTTTGTAAAAATTTAAATAAAACTCCTTTTCAGATTTACTATTTAAGAAAACCAAATATTTCCTATCTTAAAGTCTCTGGTTGCAGATGTTTTGTTTTGAATACCAAAGGTAATTTAGGCAAATTTGATCCAAAATCTTTTGAGTCTATTTTTGTTGGATACTCAAATACTAGTAAAGCTTATAAAATTTTTAATAGGTCAACCTTGACTATTGAAGAGTCTATCCATGTTAAGTTTGAGGAATCTGACTCTCTTGTGAAGAATATTATAGAGATTGATTTTTTAGGTGAAGACTTTGAAAAAGTTTCTATGAAAGATTCACCGGTACAAGAGAAAGAAGAAAATCCTAAGGATGATACAAATGGAGAAGTCCAACACGTTGAAGTGGAGCCAACACAACTACTTTCAAAGGATTGGAGATATGCTACAAATCATCCCAAGGACCTCATTATTGGTGATGTATCCAAAGGGTAACTACTCGCTACAAACTCCATGATATTTGTAGCCATTTCGTATTCATATCTCATATTGAACCCAAAAGTATCTTCAAAGCCAATGGCGACTCATATTGGTTGTTTGTCATGCAAGAAGAGCTCAATTAATTTGAGCGTAACCAAGTTTGACATCTTGTTCCTCGACCCCATGATAGACCAACTATTGATACAAAATGGATCTTTAGGAATAAGTTGGATGAATTCGAAAATGTTATTATGAGTAAAGCTAGGTTAGTGGCCAAAGGTTACACCTAAATCGAAGGAATTTATTTTGAGGAAGCTTTTGCACCTGTAGCATGGCTTGAGGCCATACGGATGACACTTGCTTTTGCTTCTTTTAAAGATTTTAAGCTTCTTCAAATGGATGTTAAAAGTGCATTTTTGAATGATTTTATCGAAGAGGAAGTATATGTTGAACAATCCCCGGGGTTTGTTAATCCTACACATCCGGATTTTGTTTTTAAACTTGAAAAGGCTTTGTATGGTTTAAAACAAGCTTCAAGAGTTTGGTATGAAAGACTGAGTACTTTTCTTATTTTAAATGATTTTGTTAAAGGCAAATTTGATGCGACCTTATTTACAAAGCATGTAGATGATGATTTCTTAATAGTATAAATAAATGTTGATGATATTATTTTTGAATCTACTAATGAAAAGCTTTGTAAGTATTTTGAATCATGCATGAAGAAAGAGTTTGAAATGAGTATGATGGGGGAGCTCAACTATTTCCTTGGACTCCAAATCAAGCAAAAGGGTGATAGGAATTTCATCAATCAAGCTAAATATCTAAGAGAACTCATCAAGAAATTTGGGCTGAAGATGCAAAGATATGCAAGATTACCATGGCTACCACAAAGAAACTTAACAAAAATAAACAAGGTAAAAACGTTGATATTAAACTCTATCGTAGTATGATTGGTAGTTTGCTTTACTTGACGCTAGTAGCCTGGATATTATGTTTAGTGTATGTTTATGTGTTAGATTTCAATCTTGTCCTAAAGAGTCTCACTTAATTGTCGTAAACACATTATTAGATATCTTAAGGGTACTATTGGAATGGGCTTGTGGTATCCGAATACCGGATAATTCTCAATGATGAGTTTTTCGGATGCCAACTATGCCGGTTGTAGAATAGGAAGAACACTAGTGAAACTTGTCAATTTCTAGGAAATTGCCTTGTTTCATGGTCTTTCAAGAAACAAAATTCCATATCCCTCTCAACCGTCGAGGTGGAGTATGTTGCGGCTGGGGCTTGTTGCGCACAAGTCCTTTGGATGAAACATACTCTCCTTGATTATGATTTGTATTTGACCATATTTAAATATTTTGTGATAATACTAGTACCATTCATATGACTAAGAATGCAAATCAACATAGTAAGATCTAACACATAGAGATTAGATGTCACTTTCTTAGAGTTCATTATGAGAAAGGAGATATTGAGATTGACTAAGTTTCTACCGATTTTCAATTAGCAGATATCTTCACTAAACCACTTGATTTTAATAGGTTTTTTTAATTTGTAGTGAATTGAATGTTTGCATCGTGGAACCATAAATTTTTCAAATTTTTTATTTTGTTGATTACTTTAAATTGGTATGATTTAGCTCATTTTTGCATGGTAGACTTTCAATGCTCATTTTATTGGTATCTATTGGTTTATGAGTCCCTTTTTGATTTATGACAAAAAGAGGGAGAAGATTTATCAATTATTTCATTTTGTATTTTTATTGGTGGATTTATTGATTAATTGGTATTTAAAGAGATTTATGAGTTAGAGATTTATGATCTAGCTACTACTTGCTATTACCTCTATTTCATGTTTGTATGCCTTGCTGCATACCCATCTGGATTTATTGATTAATTGGTATTTGAAAAGATTTATGATTTAGCTACTCTTGCTATTACCTCTATTTCATATTTGTATGCATTATCGCATACCCATTTGGTGGTTGGAGCATGGATGGAGGTTGGTGTTTATGCATGATTTTTCATGTCTCATATCTATACCTATATGCATATGATGACTTATTTTGAAATTGTCGCATTCTTTAGTCATAAATGATTGAATTGAACTTGATAAATAAGCATAATTTTAGGGAGAGCTTTACTAAGTTCTTCATATTATTCTTTCAAATAACACATATTTTGTCATCATCAAAAAGGGGGAGATTGTTGGCCTAAGGCTGTAATCACCGGTTTCTTGTTTTGATGATAACAAAACTTATGTAGTTATTTAGTACTAATCAAGTTCAAGTGTTTAAGTATTTTTTCAGGGTTCAAGAAGATTCAAAGTATTTCTTCCTTAAAAGGAAGGTATTGAAGTCTAAAATTCACTTAAGGATGAGATTCAAGTTAGGACAATCAAGATTGACTCTTTGGAGAAGCCCACTAGAAGACTGCTTAAAGACATGTAGAACCTACGTAAGAAAATAATATGTTTAAAGTATAATATATAGAATTGATGTTCAAGAAGTCACACACACAAAATACAAGTTTTCAAAATACGAGTTTTAAATATCTAGTTTTTCTCACCTTGGTATGTTACTAGGTCTGGTGTTTGATATATGTCCTATATTTTTCCAAATTTATATATACTATTTCTATCATGTATCCCACAGCCTATATATTGCTAAAATATTTTCTAACTATTATATAATATTTAAAATAAGTTTAAATTCCAAATTTACCCAAAAATATATTTTTAGACTAGGTCGGTTGACCACCTCGGGGCCATACATGGCCTTAGCCTGTGCATGCCTTGCATGTTTGTCGGGCGACCGACTAGTCGACCAGCAAACCTAGAGGTCGACCAGGCGGTCGACCGACTGGCACTAGCTTGGTCTCGGTTGAGATTAGTCGATCGGACGATCGACCGACATCAACGGATAGTTCAAATTATTTGAACTACCGGTCGACCGGGCTGTCGACCGGAGTTCTGTCAAGGTATAGTAACAACTAGTTTTTGAAAATTTGTTTCTTTAACTTTTTTTCCTCAACGGATATATTTGCTCTCTTTGGGTCTAATCTCCCTCCTCATGACCTGATAGGCTCTTCTAATAGTGTTTTATCATTTGCGTGGTTCAATTGTAGTGGATTAAACAAGAATTGATTTTGGGAAAATATTTAAAAAATCAAATTTATTCAAGAAAAAG
The DNA here is from genome assembly GCA_038442645.1 of Agave tequilana. Lineage (NCBI taxonomy): Eukaryota > Viridiplantae > Streptophyta > Magnoliopsida > Asparagales > Asparagaceae > Agave > Agave tequilana. The sequence continues at coordinate 452,602 of JAVJIF010000498.1, read as the reverse complement.
GAATTTCAAGTTTTCTTGCTTCAAGTGCATTCATTTTAAAACCAATTTCTGCAAGTTTTTGGCTCTTAAATTGATTCATTTCAATTTATTTTCTCTTTCACAAACTTCTTGAGTTTCATCGCATATCAAATACTATAGGAAGTAGTAAAAAAGATTGTTTGTGATATTTGTGGTCACCAAGAGCTTGTAAACCTCATTGGCTTTGTGCTACTTCTTATGTAGAGGATTGAGAGTTGGAGTTTTGTACTTCGATCTTGTGTAGACCTTTTAGTTCATTAGTGGAGGCTCCTTTGTGGAAAGATCCTTAGTGGATAGTGAAATCCTTCACGCGGTGAAGGCAGAGACGTAGAGCTTAGTGCTCGAACCTCGAAACAAATCTCTTGAGTTTGCGATTGCCTTCTCTCTTGCTCTTTCTCCATTTCAATTGCTTGCACTTGTATTTTTTCTTTTATTTCACTTGCTATTCATATCTAGCATCATTCATACTTGTCGGTTTTCACTCTCTAAATCAAGAAGGTAATTAAGTACCTCAACTCATTGTCTATAGGAGTATAGAAGAGAATTTCTAGAGCCCTTCATAGGGAGTTCGAATTCACTTCTTGATTTGAGTTGACCGTTTGTATTATTCATTTTATTAATTATTGTATTTTTGCATCATTGACCATTAGATTAGCATTACACTTATTCACCCCCCTGTAGGTGTGCTTTCAACAAGTGATAGGATTTTTTTATCAATAATGCGATAACATGAATAAGTATACAATATAACAAGAGTACATGAATACTCAAATAACAGCAATCCAGGTAACATGAATATTGAGCCTTGCAATAGGGATACAGAAACATTTAGGGAATGAGTACAGATAAATCCATGTAACAGTGATAATTTTATCTAGTGTAGCAAGTGTCCACTGTAACAAGTATTTATATGACATAACAATATTCAGTATACGAGAGTGTCCGTGTAACAATGGTACAAGTACATGAAATAATAGTGTCCGTGTAACGGTGATACAAACACATGAAAATACAGTGTCCAGTGTAACAGGGTATCTGTGTAATGATGACACAAGCACATGAATAATAGTATCGAGTGTAACTATGATACAAATTCATGAAATAACAGTGTCTAGTGTAATAGAGTATCCGTGTAACAGTGACATATGAAACAATAGTGTCAACTGTAACAAGTATGAATAACAGTGTCCAATATATCAGTGGTTATTCAGGTAACTGTGACAGTGTCGGGGTATTACAAGAAGTATGAATATGTATTAACATATATATATATATATATATATATATATATATATATATATATATATATATATATATATATAGAGAGAGAGAGAGAGAGAGAGAGAGAGAGAGAGAGAGAGAGAGAGAGAAAGAGAGAGAGAGAGAGGATAGACTTGTGTCCTTCCAAAAGGATTTGAGCCCAGATCCTTCCCACTCAAATTCAACCCTCCGACATGCGAATACAAGATCCACTCCATTGAAGTTGATATATTATTTTAAGTATTTATAAACCAAAAATCAAGTGTTTTTAATACTTTTTGCCCATCCATCAAGCGACGTAAAAGGAACGACCGAAAGTAGTGAGTTGGTTAAATCTCTGTCTTTAGATATACAAATTCTAGATCCAGCCATTTCATTATGATCTAAACATTTAAAAACCCCTACGAACCAATTTTTGTTAGGTTTCAAACGTTCTACACCGTCAAACTAACGAACTCACTATTTAGGCCGTCCATTTTTTTCCCTACTTGATGGATGGGCAAAAAGTATTAAAAACACTTGATATTTGGTTTATAGATACTTGAAATAGTATAGATCAATTTCAATGGAGTGGACTTGTACTCGAATGTCGGAGGGTTGTATTTAAGTGGGAGGGATCCGGGCTCAAATCCTTTTGGAAGGACATAAGTCTATATATATATATATATATATATATATATATAGACACACACACACAGAGAAATACATACATACATACGTACATACATATATCAATGTTATTAATATGATAGTTATCACAATTTAATTATATACAAATATCTATTTCTATTTTAATATTTATCAATTTATTTATTAACCTGAAACCTCTTTATCAACAGTCTAATATTAACTCAATATGTTGATATTTCACCCATGTTTTATATTAAATCAATAAATACAATAAATTATTATTTTATTGAATATGTTTAAAGAGCATTCATGTATTCAAATTATAGTGATTTATCAATTGTTACAATTTAATAATTAATACTTATAGTGATTTACCAATATTCAGGTTTTATCAATTAAAGTAATAAATTGATTTCATTTTAACATGATAAAAATATAATTTATAAAACAAAAACACTCACATAGCGATCGCAGGGGTGAAGCTCTCTTTCCTACGATCGCAATGGCTCAAGAATCGTCCAGATCGGACTCCGGATGGTCAAGATATCGCCGGAACACTAAAAGCATTAAAAATTGGTTAGATATGTAGTAAAATAATCTAAATTGTAAATATAATAGATAGGCACGGGTTTTTATGGAAAATAACATTTATAATGGTTTAAGTTTGATTGCTAACGGATCGGGTTCAGATCTGAAACTCAAACCCAATTAACTTAAGTGGGTTATTGGGTAAATGGTTATTGGGTAGAGGTTTAATGGATTTGGTTTAATGGATGCGGGTTTAAGTTGTTGGGTTGGATCCAACCTAGGGGGAGGGAGAGAAATAGAGAGCAGAAAAGAGAAGAAAAGAACAGGGAAGGAAAGAAAGAAAGAAAAAGAGAAAAAGAAAAGAAATAAAGAACGAAAGAAAGAAAGGAAGTGGAGAGGAGAGAGGAAAGGGATGGCCGGCCAGGAGACGCCGGCGCGGCGACAGCCTTAGCCCAAGTGGGGAAGAGTTGGATTTGATTATGGTGGGGTGTGGTGGTGATTATGGAAGTGGTGTGATTATGGAAGTGGTGGTGATTGGAGGATGGTTGTTAGTGATGTTTGGGTGAAATTGGTGGGTGATAGAGGGAGTGGAGGGAGAGGCGAGGTTATGGGGTGTAGTTGGTGGTGGTGGGCTTGGATGTGGTGGCCAGATTTGGGGAAAGAGTATGAGAGGTTAAGGATTTTGGTGATGGAAGTGGCGTATTGATGAAAGATGATGGAGGAATTAGGGATGGAGAGAGATGGAAGATAAAGCGGTGGTGGCTTGAGTGGTTGGTGGAGAAGATCGGCCAGTGGGTGCTGCCATGGGTGGCCGGCGGTGATGGTAGGGTGGTGGTCGGCTGTGAAAGGAAAGGAAAGAGATTAGAGAATGATTAATTAGAAAGAGATATAGAGAATTAGTGAATGGGAGAGAGATTAAGAGGGAGAGGTTTAAAATAGAGGGAGGTCAGTTGGGGGGGAGTCAGTGGAGAAGGAAGGCGGTGGCTTACTGTGGAAGAGAAGAAGAGAAAGGTTGGGGGGAAAAAATAAAAAAGAAGAAAGAAAATAAATTATTTAATATTATTTAAATTCGGTAAAATTTGACTAGTCCAGAACGGTTCCTAAAAATTCTATAAAATAACAAATATTACTTGGGATCAATATAAAATCAGATTCAAAAAACTCAGCGCAATTTGTAAATTAAAATTCCTGGACTCGATCGGCAATACTGGGCAACACCTGTTTGGCCAGATTTTTTTAATAATTTAGAAAATCTTCTAAAAATACTCTAAGATTGAAAATATAATTATGAAGAATAATTTAAAAATAGATCCTTGAAATTCAACTCCATTTGTGAATTAAAAATCTTAGAACTGATTATCGGTATCGGTCGACACGGAATTCGGAGTTTTCCAAAATAATCCAGATAAATTTCAGAAAATTTTAAAAAATCTAAAATATTATAAAATAATATTTGGAGCTGAAATTAATTCAATTTGACTACCAAGCAGGTCAAATCAAATTGTACACCGTATCGAGTACTAATACGGTGACATATACATCTAGGATGGGGGATTACACTTCTCCCCACCTTACAAAAATTTTGTCCTTAAAATTTCAATTCAGGTGGGAGAATAATATTTACAGCTCCTAAAAACTTTGATGTTATGGGCCTACAATGCTTCTGAAAATACACCTAGAGGGGGTTGAATAGGTGTACTAGCTAATCTGATGACAAATGATGCAGAATTAAAACTCAAATGCAACACACTATGTGTAACCAAATAGTGTAGCCGAATTTCCTGTGAAGGGCTTTGGACTATCTCCTCTTGATTCCTCTAAATAAGAGTTGAGGTGCTATATGAAGCTCTCTTGATTCAACACAAGTATGGGCACGCAAACAATACCATGCGTGTATGAGATATGAACACTATAAAGCAATGCAAGATATAAGAGAGATAGAGTTTAGAGATAGTGGATCAAACACAAACCAAGATATGTTTCGAGGTTCGAGCCACTGCTCTACGTCCCCGTCTTCACACAGAAGGATTTTCACTATGACCACACAGGACCTCCTACAAAGGGAACATCCACCGAGGAATTTGCAATTATAAACTTAGAGTATATAACTACTCTCTCCAACACAACCACCTCTACACAAGAGGCAAGGCACAAAGTCAAAACTCAATCACCTCTACACAAGAGGGATGGGTACAAAGCCAAACCACAATCACCTCTACACAAAGAGGGATAAGGCACAAAGCCAAACAACAATCACAATCACCTTTACACAAGAGGGATAACCAAAAAACCAAAGTACAACCACCTATACACTAGAGGGATAGGCATAAAGCCAAAGCAAAGGAAAGATTACAACTTGGTGATCACAATAGACTACAAACAACTCTTGGTATCACAATAGACCACAAACAATATTTCCCACAAAAACTAGATCCTATAGATGGGATAGAGATGATAGCTCAAGTGTGAGAAAATAAGGTGTTTGTAAAACAAATAACAAAGAAAACTACCTGGGAAAAAATACTAGATAGAGATAAGAGTATAGATCGAAAAACCAATTTCCCAAAGACTCTATTTTTCTTTGATTTTTCTAACCCTTGAAAACAAAATAAAAACAAATCTTTTTGGCACAAAAAACCAAAAACTTCTTGCTAAACTCTGGAATAGATGGTAAAATAGCCCTCTAAAAAATTGTAGAAAATAGCCCAAGAGAAGGCTTATTTATAACCTCTCAAAAAATATAGCCGTTGGCAGGCTAAAAGGTCAAAATTGACCCTCCGGTCGACCGGCCCAATGGTCATATTTCTGACCGTTGTGCCTCTGGTCGACCGCCCAGTCGACCGGGCACAACCTGTCGGTCGACCACCCGGTCGACCGACCTTCTTGGCTGGTCCTGTGCACGTCAGTCCGACTGGTCCGGTCGACCGTCCGGTCGACCGCCAGTTGGTTCTGGCAGATATTTTGAGACTTGAAACTTGGTTAACTCAACACCTATAAAATCCCATAAATTTATATAAATTCCATATAAATAAGTTCTTGTATGATATTTGAATAACAAATATATGTGACTAAAAATTAACTAATATTACAAACTATTTGAACTATTTTTGTGATATAAAATATTTGGCCTTAACCAAAAACCGTTTCAAAACTTGGATTTTGAAAAGAAAAACCGTTTTCCCCAAAACTTGTATAAATACAAAAATACGATATTGAAACACATTTGAAGCATATTGTATATGGATAGAATCTAATACACATATAAGTGATATATCTATGTTTTTGACATGAAATCCAAAATCGGTTTTGTTAATACCAAAACTCTAAACACATGAATAGTATCATCAAAATAAGTTTTTCTAAATATATGAAGCATATATGCATATAGATGAATTCTAATAAACATTAAACCATTAAACCATATAAACTTGTTTTGATTCTATCTATTCATGAAAACCATATATATATACAAATACAAAAACTGGTTAAACGAAAACCAAACATATTAAACTTGTGTATGTGTGAGATTGAGCATATCAACACTATCTATATTTACACAAGATCTAAACACAACTAAACTAAACACATACCGAAGTCTTCTTGTCGATCTTCATCTTCAAGACGAATCAATCCAAACACGGTCCAATGAGCTTGACTCCATTCGAGTGCTAGATGCGACCTTTGACGCGCGAGCTCTTGAATCTACATGTGTTAGCTCTAAAACTCCTTTGTTAAAGCTAAGCACCTACTAAGATTTTGATAGTAAATCTGAAACTATATAAACGCAAGATCAATAGTACTATAACTACGTGAGTTAATCATCATCAAACTAGAGTGATGGGCCTTTAGGCCAACAATCCCCCCCTTTTTGATGATGATAAAACTCATGGAGTTATATATGCATGGATTAAAGATAAGTTTCATAGAAGTTTCCTCTTAACTCATGCATAGCAATAAACAAATAGATATTCAATAAAATGCTTACACTAAACATAAACATTTAACAAATAGATATTTAATGAAATGCATAAACTAAACACAAGCATATATGCATAAATAGAGATATAAACATGCATATATAAACTCTCAAAATTCTTCTCCCCTTTTTTGTCAATTCATCAACAAAGGGGTGAGGACAATCAAACAATAAAGATGTATATGCGATATATATCATGAAGAGGAGAGATGGTAAGTTAGCTTCCCCTGTATACATACATTACATAGAGAAGGGATGACTAGACCCTGACCCACATAAAGCATAATATACAATGTATAAGCGAAGATGTTAAGCTCCCTCTACACACGTGTACCACATAAAGAAAAGAGGTTAAGCTCTACAATATGTATAATATACTTCAACATGAATCTATATATAGAGGAGATGTTAAGCTCCCTTGCATATACACAATACATATCAACAAAATTTGAAACCACTTTTTACAACAAAATTTTAAAATTTCTTGAAGTCAACAAAATAACTTATCAAATTGTAGTTGACAAAAATAAAAGTTGGTACCACTTGAAAAAAACTTTTTAAGATACCAATATTAGATTTTGATACCAATTGAAGGTGAAACAAGAAGTACATTTTGATATCAAATAAATACCAATTGAAATCAATGTATAAGCTTGTTAAGATACCAATTAACATATTGAATAAACTCAAGCTTAACATAAACATAATTTGTACTTTAAAAGTGTAAAGATATTGTAAAACAAGTACAATCAAATGATAAATATGTATGTTGAAAATACCAATTGAAATTGATACTCATTGAAATTTGAAGTATACATATATAAGAAAACAAATATGAGTATACAAAAATAAAATTCTATGAAGATCATGTGTATAACTCATACCTACCACCCTATTCATGAACAAGTTTAAAAGATATTCATTTAGGATATACATGGCATGGTCTCCCAACCAGCTGCTCTTTGGAAGGTAGGGGTTTTCAAAAATATGATTTGAAAATATTTTAACATATTTGAAAATCACTACCAATTGAAAAATAAAGACTAGTTTAAAGATAATTCTGAATACTGGTACAAAATCCTTCAAACAAGGAATGAAACGATAAGTATCCCATGAAAACTTGAAAATCACACGATCATCGACACTCAAATAGTAATAAAGCAAATATATGCTCATGAAACAAAAAATCATTATTAAACACTAAACATAGAGTATAAGAATCATGTAATCAATAAAATCATGAAAATAGGCAATGAAGCTCATATGAGATTTCTTTTATCAAAAGTAAGAAATCACCAAAACTAATTACGCTTCAAGGTATATGTATGTTTTGTTGAAACTAAAAGTATACATACATATCTCAAACATAAACGAGTCTAAAAATTTTACATGAAAAGCAAGTGACTCTAGGATAGACATGTATATCTAATTATTTTAAATAAAATTAACATATACATGAAGATAAAACACATTTTTATGAAAACATGTACAAAAATAGGGAAACAAGTATAAATGAAAGAATCATCAAAACTAGGTTGTACATGTACATGTAATGAGTACAAATAAGTAATGAAGTACAAACATACAATAATCAAGTGTAGCTCACTATTTGTACAAGTATAAACATAAGTTTTAACGAAAACTCCATCAAAACAAGTAATCAAAAAAACATGAAGAGCAAAATCATAAACAAACATGATCATTAGGGTAAATGCATATGCTTTAGAGGTAGGATATACACAATAGATTAAACAATAGTGAGAACACAAAATATGAATTCATATGAACATGGGTATATCACAAATACCACATATGTATATCACAAGTTTAATAAACATTGTATTTAAAATAATGAACATGAAAAACCAAGACATGCTAAAAATCATCAATAAGAAAGCATATAAACATAAATAAGTAGTTAGAGATAGTTACGAAAACTAACAAGGCTAATCTCTAGGTCTCCAAACCATGGTGGTCCTCCCCACCAAATATCCTTGAAGGTGATGCATCAAATGTAGTGTCCATTAAGCTCAAACGTGTTGACCAAAAGGTTACATTCTCCATTTGTTTAGAGTTTTGATGATAACAAAACAAATAAGAGCTATTTTGGTACTAATAAGTTTGTTTAAGATAAGTTTCAGGTTAGTACCATATTTGGAGGCCATTGCTTAGCTTTTGCAAGAATTCAAGGTTCATGGAGCAAATATGGCAAATGGCACATCAAGGAAGGAACATAGAAGAGAAGGCTCTAGCTAGGCTTTGCATGGCTCAAGACTTCAAGATTGCTCAAAAGACTTAATTAGTTTTGTTTCTAGTTTTATAGTTTTGTTAAAGAATAGTGAATAGGTTTGAAGCTCTATCACACACGTTTTTGCGCACATCTTATTTCCAAAGATATTTCCTATAATATGTACAAAATATTTTTGTATACAATCTTCTGCCTACAAACTCATTTTTATGTTTTATATATATCACTATTCAAAACTACTTTGCTTAAATTCAAATTCCTTTCACAATTCTGTTTCAGTTTTGACTTTTGACCTGAGCCGGTCGACCGACCGGCCGACCGACCCTGTGTCAGGTCAAGCCGGTCGACAGTCCCAGTCGACCGAGGTTCTGGCAGCAGGTGCGTATTCGTGTGCACGTTTCATGGTTGACCGAGCGGTCGATCGAAACCTGCCTGACTGTAAGTCGTTTGCTCTCTGTATTTTTTGGTCGACCGAGCGGTCGACTGAGAGCCGGCAACGACTCTTATTTTTTGAACGTCGGTCGACCGACCGGTCGACCGAGAGAGCCGTTTGTACAGTAACGGCTATTTTTCTGAGCTGTTTTATTTTTGTCTTCTTCTTCCTAGAAAGGGTTTAAATGATATTTACTGATCCTAATACTTCTTAATTAGCCTTAAGTGAGTTTTATCTTTAAACCCTAGCCCTCAACTATAAATTGGGGTGTTTAGGGAAAGGTTCATTACAAGAAAAAATTTGCAAAAGTTTCAAAAGTTTAAGGCATTCAAAATAGCTTTGTTTCTTGGTTTTTGAGCTGAAAATCTCTCTCATTTTTTGAAGTGTTTTTCAAAACTCTCTGATTTCATTTTCTTTTTCCACTTACATACAAGAGCTTCAATCCTACTCATTGTTCTACAAGGATTTTGTAAGGAAAGAAAATTTTACAAAAGAGAGTTTGTGGTCTTTTGATCACCAAGAGAGAACTTGTACTTGAGATTGTGGAGTTGGGTACTCCGGTGTGATTGTAACTCTTTGTGAAGTTATAGTGGTTGGAAATCCTTCTGGGTGAAGGCGGGAAAGTAGAGCTGGGTGCTCGAACCTCATAAAAAATTCTCGGTATTTGCGTTTGGTTTACTTGCTCTTATTTCTTGCTCTACTTTCATTGCTCTTATTACTTGCTCTTTACATTCATTGCTATATTCACTTGCCTTGTGAGATTGTTGCATCATAAATTTTTGATTGTGCATTGATTAGCATTATCACCTATTCACCCCCCCTCTAGGTGATTTTCAATTGGTATCAGAGCTTGGACTCTAGGTTTGGCTTAACATCCTTAGAGAGATCCTTAAAATTTGCTAATCAACATTTGCATTCGTCCATTCATTCACTAGTAAACATGGCCGATAACATCAAAACCCCTCCTAAATTTGATGGACTTAATTTCCCTATTTGGAAGGTTAGGATGACTATTTTCTTACAATCTTTAGGTAGCCTAGTTGCTAAATCATTGACCAAACCCTATGTTGTACCCGATAGTGATGAAAGCACATGGACCGAATTTACCTTTAGAGAATATGAGGCTAACTCCAAGGCCCAAAAATCCCTCCTAACCGCCTTGAATGAGGATGACCTTACATGGGTAATTCATTGCCAATCCGCCTATGAGATTTGGCAACACTTGTTGGTCACACACGAGGGGAGATCACAAGTCAAGAGAGCTAAGATAGATCTCTTGAGGTCCCAATATGAATCTTTTAAAATAATTGATGATGAATCTATTGATTGCATGATTACAAGGTTTACTAAAATCACCAATGCTCTTTCCACTTTAGGTGATGATATCTCCAATGACCAAAAGGTGCGAAAAGTGATTCGGGCTCTTCCTTCTTCATGGGAGATAAAAGCCACCACCTTGAAAGAGTTGAATGACAAGGACGAAATGGACCTCATTAGTCTCATCGGCAACTTGAAGACTCATGAGATGGAAAAGAAGGCAAGAGAAGATGCCCCTCCTCAAAAGAAGAAATCCATTGCTTTCAAGTCTTCATCCACTCTTGATGACGATGAAGAAGATGAAGAAGAAGATGAGGAACTCTCCCTTCTTGTGCGAAACGTGAAGAGAATGTACCGGAAGAACAAGCTCAACTTTAGAAGGAAGTTTGAAGGAAAAGAGGAGAGAAGAATTATTTGCTATAATTGCCAAAAGCCCTGACACATCATGGCGGATTGCCTGGATTTCAAGAAGAAGATGACTTCCTCCTTCAAGCCAAAGAAGCCGGTTGAAAAGAAAGCCTACAAAGCCACATGGGATTCGGAAAGCGAATCCGAAGACGAGGTGGACACGGCGAACATGTCTTTCATGGCAAACACACCAAAGGTAACCCCACAACCTCTTGATGAAGAAGATGAATTAAGTAAAGAGGTTCTTGTACATGCTTTTGTTGAACTCTCCGAAACCTATGATAATAAAAAGATTGAATGTTCTAAATTGGAAAAGGAAGTTGCTTTTCTTAAAAATCAACTTGTTATTGTTTCTAGAGAAAAAGATGAAATTTCTTCCAATCTCATTTCTACTCAAAATGTATTTAGTGCTTACAAAGTTGCATGTAAAGCAAAATTTCCTAAGATTGATGAAAAGAAATTTCTTCTTTAAAAACTAGAATTGTTGATTTTGAAAAGGTTTTGAAAGATTGTGCTTTTAACACTAAGAAACTTGAAGAAATGTTTTCTAAAAAGCACACTTCTCATGCTAAAAATTTTCATGTTAAGATTTCTCATGCTCACACTTCACATAACACTCATGCTAAATCCACACATGCTCACAAGTTTCACACTCACTATGCTTTTAGATGTGGTAGAGTGTATAGATGTACTTATTGTGGTAAAAATGGACATTTGGCTAAGTTTTGTTATGACCAAGTAAATAGGTCAAATAATCTTATTTGGGTTCATGTCACTAACTCTTTAGGACCCAAGAAAATGTGGGTACCAGAATCAAGTCCTAAATTATTTGATGTAGGTACACACCAAGGCTCCAAGACGTAAGGAGCGGTGGTATCTTGATAGTGGTTGTTCAAGACACATGACATGAGACATCAATAACTTTACAACCCTATCAAGGTACATGGAAGGTGGCACCGTCACCTTCGGGGATGACTCCAAGGGCACTATCATCGGTGTAGGTAACATTCAAATTGGTGCATCTCCTATTATAGAAAATGTTATTCTTGTTGATGGCTTGAAACATAACTTGCTTAGCATTAGTCAACTTTGTGACCGTGGACTTAAAATTATTTTTGATGATTCTTCTTACAAGATTTTTGATGTTAAAACTAATGATTGTATTCTCACCGATTTTTGTGACAATAATGTTTATATCATTGACATGCTTAATTTAGATTGTTCTACTAAATGCTTGAATGCTTTTGATGAAAATTCTTAGATTTGGCATAGAAGATTAGGACATGTATCTTTTGACCATCTTTTTAGGATTAATTCTAAGGAATTGGTGAAGGGTATACCTTGCTTGAAGTTTGAGAAAGACCGCATTTGTGGTGCGTGCCAACTTGGGAAACAAACCAAGTCTTCCTTCAAACCAATCAAGGATATCATGTCAACTAGGCCATTAGAATTAATTCATATGGATCTTTTTGGACCAACTAAAACTAAGAGTTTAAATGGTAGTAGATTTGCATTTGTTTTAGTTGATGATTTTTCCCGTTTCACTTGGGTTTTCTTTTTGGAACACAAAAATCAAACTTTTTCTCATTTCAAAGTTTTTCGAAAAATGGTTGAAAAAGAAAAGGGTTTTTCGATTTTGAAAATAAGGAGTGATAGAGGTGGTGAGTTTGTTAACCAACTCTTCATGACTTATTGTGAAGAAAAGGGAATCAAGAATGAAATGTCATGTCCTAGAACTCCACAACAAAATGGAGTTGTAGAAAGGAAAAATAGAACACTTCAAGAGATGGCTAGGACCATGATTAGTGAATATGACCTCCCTCAATATCTATAGGCCGAGGCCGTAAACACCGCATGCTATATTTCAAATCGTATTTATTTGTGTAAAAATTCTTCCAAAACATCTTTTGAAATGTATCATTCTAGAAAACCTAATGTTGCATATTTTAAAGTTTTTGGATGCAAGTGCTTTGTGTTGGATACTAAAGATAACTTGGGTAAATTTGATGCTAAGGCTTATGAAGCAATCTTTGTTGGATATTCTACTACTAGTAAAGCTTATAGAGTATTCAATAGATCTTCACTTACCATTGAAGAATCCATGCATGTTAAATTTGAAGAATCTAATGTGGTTGTTGAGAATGTTGTAGAGATTGACCCATTAGGTGAAGACATGGAGAGACTATCCTTGAAGGACTCACCCGCTCAAGAAGAAAAGCAAGAACCTATTGGTGATGTTCAAGAGGATAAAGAGGAAAGCTCTCAACCGCTTCCTAAAGATTGGAGATGCGCTACAAACCACCCCAAGGAACTCATCTTAGGTGATGTCTCTAAAGGGGTAACAACTCGCTCCAAGCTCCATGACTTATGTGGTAACTTTGCTTTCATTTCTCATTTTGAACCCAAAAGCATCCTCGAAGCCGAGGCGGACTCATATTGGTTGCTAGCCATGCAAGAGGAACTCAATCAATTTGAGCGCAACCAAGTTTGGCACCTTGTTCCTAGGCCCCACAATAGACCAATAATTGGTACTAAGTGGATCTTTAAAAATAAGATGGATGAGTCCGGAAATGTCATTAGGAATAAAGCTAGGTTAGTGGCCCAAGGTTACACTCAAGTTGAAGGAATTGACTTTGAGGAGACCTTTGCACCCGTAGCACGGCTTGAAGCCATACGGATGACACTAGCTTTTGCATCTTTTAAAAATTTTAAACCTTTTCAAATGGATGTGAAAAGTGCATTTTTGAATGGTTTTATTAATGAAGAAGTTTATGTTGAACAACCTCCCGGTTTTGTTGATCATGTTCATCCTAATTTTGTTTTTAAACTTGATAAAGCTTTGTATGGATTGAAACAAGCTCCAAGAGCTTGGTATGAAAGGCTTTCTAGCTTTCTCATTTCAAATGATTTTGTAAAAGGCAAAGTAGACACAACTCTTTCTACTAAGCATGTTGATAATGATTTTTTAATTGTGCAAATTTATGTGGATGATATAATTTTTGGTTCTACTAATGAGTTTTTATGCAAGGAATTTGAAAAGGTTATGCAATGTGAGTTTGAAATGTCTTCCATGGGTGAATTGAATTTCTTTCTTGGACTCCAAATCAAGCAATTGCAAGATGGGAATTTCATATGTCAAGCCAAATATGCAAAGGAACTCGTAAAGAAGTTTGGACTTGAAGACTCTAAAGTTTGCAACACTCCCATGGCAACTACAACCAAGCTTGATAAGGATGACCAAGGTAAAAATGTTGATATTAAATTGTATAGAAGCATGATAGGTAGTCTTTTGTATTTAACGGCAAGTAGGCCGGACATAATGTTTAGTGTGTGTCTTTGTGCTAGATTTCAATCGTGTCCCAAAGAGTCCCATCTTATTGCGGTAAAACGCATTATTCGTTATATTAAGGGCACAATTGGAATGGGTCTTTGGTATCCGAAAACCGGAGATTTCTCAATGACGAGTTATTCGGATGCCGACTATGCGGGTTGTAGAGTAGATAGAAAGAGTACTAGTGGGACATGTCAATTTTTGGTAATTGTCTTGTCTCATGGTCCTCTAGGAAACAAAATTCCGTAGCTCTCTCAACCGCCGAGGCGGAGTATGTTGCCGCGGGGGCTTGTTATGCACAAGTCCTTTGGATGAAACATACTCTCCTTGATTATGATTTGCATTATAACCATATAAAAATATTTTGTGATAATACTAGTACTATACTATGACTAAGAATGCAAATCAACATAGTAAGACCAAGCACATTGAGATTAGATATCACTTTCTTAGAGATCATTTTGAGAAAGGTGATATAGATATTGATTATGTTTTCACGGATTTGCAACTTGCCGATATTTTCACTAAACCACTTGATTTTGCTAGATTCTCCTTTATTTGTGGTGAACTTAATGTTTGTGTTATTGAATAATAATGTTTTCTTAACCCTTTTTGATGTATGACAAAAAGGGGGAGAATGAGTTTATGTATGGAAATATGAGTTCATATGGCTTTGGTTCCATATGAGTTTATATATGTTTTTAAGTTTTTGATGTGTTTTCATGAATTCTTGTATTTGAGTTTAAGTGTTTTGCAAGTGTTTTATATCTCATGGTGTTTATGGTTTTTGGTTTCATGATGTTTACTTACAAATTACATTGTTTTTCTTTGTTTAATATAGCATAATTTGAGGGGGAGTTTTCTCCTCCCCTATATTTTTGTTCATAGCCTATTTGTTTTGTCATCAACAAAAAGGGGGAGATTGTTGGCCCAAAAGGTTACACTTTCCATTTGTTTAGAGTTTTGATGATAACAAAACAAATAAGAGCTATTTTGGTACTAATAAGTTTGTTTAAGATAAGTTTCAGGTTAGTACCATATTTGGAGGCCATTGCTTAGCTTTTGCAAGAATTCAAGGTTCATGGAGCAAATAAGGCAAATGGCACATCAAGAAAGGAACATAGAAGAGAAGGCTCTAGCTAGGCTTTGCATGGCTCAAGACTTCAAGATTGCTCAAAAGACTTAATTAGTTTTGTTTCTAGTTTTATAGTTTTGTTAAAGAATAGTGAATAGGTTTGAAGCTCTATCACACACGTTTTTGCGCACATCTTATTTCCAAAGATATTTCCTATAATATGTACAAAATATTTTTGTATACAATCTTCTGCCTACAAACTTATTTTTATGTTTTATATATATCTCTATTCAAAACTACTTTGCTTAAATTCAAATTCCTTTCACAATTCTGTTTCAGTTTTGACTTTTGACCTGAGCCCGATCGACCGACCGGCCGACCGACCCTGTGTCAGGTCAAGCCGGTCGACAGTCCCAGTCGACCGAGGTTCTGGCAGCAGGTGCGTATCCGTGTGCACGTTTCACGGTCGACCGAGCGGTCGACCGAAACCTGCCTAACTGTAAGTCATTTGCTCTCTGTATTTTTTGGTCGACCGAGAGCTGGCAACGGCTCTTATTTTTTGAACGTCGGTCGACCGACCGGTCGACCGAGAGAGCCGTTTGTACAGTAACGACTATTTTTCTGAGCTGTTTTATTTTTGTCTTCTTCTTCCTAGAAAGGGTTTAAATGATATTTACTGATCCTAATACTTCCTAATTAGCCTTAAGTGAGTTTTATCTTTAAACCCTAGCCCTCTACTATAAATTGGGGTGTTTAGGGAAAGGTTCATTACAAGAAAAAATTTGCAAAAGTTTCAAAAGTTTAAGGCATTCAAAATAGCTTTGTTTCTTGGTTTTTGAGCTGAAAATCTCTCTCATTTTTTGAAGTGTTTTTCAAAACTCTCTGATTTCATTTTCTTTTTCCACTTACATACAAGAGCTTCAATCCTACTCATTGTTCTACAAGGATTTTGTAAGGGAAGAAAATTTTACAAAAGAGAGTTTGTGGTCTTTTGATCACCAAGAGAGAACTTGTACTTGAGATTGTGGAGTTGGGTACTCCGGTGTGATTGTAACTCTTTGTGAAGTTATAGTGGCTGGAAATCCTTCTGGGTGAAGGCGGGGAAGTAGAGCTGGGTGCTCGAACCTCGTAAAAAATTCTCGGTGTTTGCGTTTGGTTTACTTGCTCTTATTCTTGCTCTACTTTCATTGCTCTTATTACTTACTCTTTACATTCATTGCTATATTCACTTGCCTTGTGAGATTGTTGCATCATAAATTTTTGATTGTGCATTGATTAGCATTATCACCTATTCACCCCCCCTCTAGGTGATTTTCAAAACGCACCCACTATCAAGGCACCATTCCTCTCACGTCATGTGAGAGCCCACACCTACATCAAATACAATAGGGGTAGATTTCGGTACCCATACCTTATTGGGTCCATGGGGTCAGCACCTTTTCTAACCCAAACAAATTTATTTGAAAAATTTGAATTATGTATTCTATCATAACAAAACTTTGCAAGGTGACCCTTACGTCCACAATGTGTACAAGTGTGCACATGAGCATACATAAAATCATGTGTGTGTCCATGATGAGCATGTGTATGCCGTGATTGGTGTGCATGAATATGTGAAACTTGTTTCTTTTAAAACATGGATTCTAATTTCATGTGATCCATAGCACATTGGCTCAAAGTGGAGCCCAAACAATCTACACTCTTCTTCAAAGCACAAATATCACTTTTAATAATTGAAGAAGATATGAAGCAACCAATATGTTTATCAATAAAAGAAGAGGCAATAGGAACATGACAAACATGAGCATCAAAATTATATTTCAAAGATGTGTTTTCTTTTGAAATAAATTCCAACTCTTTTGAAATCAAAGCAATTTTATTTTTCAAAGAATTGTTCTCTTTTAAAATAAAATTGAGTTTTGAAGACAAAACCTCATTATTCTTCAAAACATCATCACAATTATTTTTATTCTTTAAAATTCATTTTCATTTGAGGCAAGGTTAAGTTGGGATTTCAATGAGTCCCTTTCATTTGAGATCTCAACCCTCTCTTACAAAACCATATCAAGTTTAGAAAATAAAATTTTATTTTCTTCTTTTAATTCAAAATTTTTCTTTTTCAAATGTTTATATTTTTCAAGCAAGTTTTAACAAAATAATGAAAGTTCTTCATTTATGGCATCGACATCCATATTGTCATCACCTGAAGAACTAGCACTATCATCTAGTTGAGTATCTGAATGTACCTCAAGGGAGTCATTCCCTTGGACCATGTAGCAAGCTTCGTCGGACTCATCTCCACTAGATTCTTTCTCCACATTTTTGTTGTTTGTAGCTTGGGAGAGTTCAATGTGTTCCACACTGCAAAAGCGGAATCACAACGAGAAACAATAGAAAGATAATTTTTGCTAAGTGTGCGCCAAGTGCCTCTAAGGCTTGTGCATCGGCTTCTATATGCTTGTCATTATCAAGATAAGATTTCTTGATAGTGGCAAAGTAAATATGCATTCCTAAAGTTTTAAGGTACATGGACATCTTAACTTTTCAAATATCAATGTTGGTAACATCATACATAGGAGGGGTCATGAAATCCATGAGTGTATAAACTATATGTGTGCAAATGTAAATCTAGATTAGCAATCCAAGATCTTACTACTAGGTGGTTAAACCTAATATCAGGAGCTTAGGCTATGATACTAATTGAAAATACACCTAGGGGGTGAATAGGTGTACTAGCTAATATAATGACAAATGATACGAAATTAAAACTCAAATGCAATACACTATATGTAACCAAAGAGTGTAGCCGAATTCCCCGTGAAAGGCTCTAGACTATCTCTTCTTAATTCCTCTAAATATGAGTTGAGGTGCTATATGAAGCTCTCTTAGTTCAACACAAGTATGGGTACACAAACAATACCATGCATGTATGAGATATGAACAATATAAAGAAATGTAAGATATAAGAGTGATAGAGTTTAGAGATAGTGGATCAAAGGCAAACACTAAGATATGTTTCAAGTTTTGAGCCACTGCTCTACGTCTCCGCCTTCACACAGAAGGATTTCCACTACGTCCACACAGGACCTCCCACAAAGAGAATCTCCACCGAGGAATTTGCAATTACAAACATGGAGTATACAACTCCTCTCTCTAACACAACCACCTTTACATATGAGGCAAGGCACAAAGCCAAAACTCAATCACCTCTACATAAGAGGGATGGGCATAAAACCAAACCACAATCACCTCTACACAAAGAGGGATAAGGCATAAAGCCAAACAACAATCACAATCACCTCTATACAAGAGGGATAACTGCAAGCTCAAAGAACAACCACCTTTACACTAGACGGATAGGCACAAGGCCAAAGCAAAGGAAAGATTATAACTTGGTGATCACAATAGACCACAAACAACTCTTGGTGATACAATGACCACGAACAATATTTCCCACAAAAACTAGATCCTATAGATAGGATAGAGATGATAGATCAAGTGCAAGAAAATAAGATTTTGGAAAACAAATCACAAAGAAAATTACTTAGGAAAAATACTAGATAGAGAAAAGAATAAAGATCCAAAAACCAATTTCCCAAAGACTATTTTTCTCTGATTTTTTCAACCCTTGAAAACAAAATAAAAATAAATCTTTTTGGTACAAAAACTCTTCAGAAACCTGCTTCTAAACTCTTGAATAGATGGGAAAATAGCTCTCTAAAAATTTGTAGAAAACAGCCAAAGAGAAGGCTTGTTTATAGCCTCTAAAAAAATATAGACGTTGGCAGCCTGAAAGGTCAAAATTGACCCTCCGGTCAACCGGCCGGTCGACTGGCCCAACGGTCATATTTCTGACCGTTGTGCCTCTGGTCGACTGCCTGGTCAACCGGGCACAGCCTGTCGGTCCACTGGCAGTACCCGAGAGTGGGGTACTTTCAGTCGTCGATCGCCAGGTCGACCGGCCTTCTTGCTTAGTCCTGTGCACGTATCTTGTGCACATCGGTCGACCGTCCGGTCGACCGCCAGCAGGTTTTGGCAGATATTTTTGGACTTGAAACTTGGTTAATTCAACACCTATAAATCCCATAAATTTATATAAATTCCACAAAATAAGTTCTTGTAAGATATTTGAATAACAAATATGTGTGACCAAAAACCAACATATATTACAAACTATTAAACTATTTTTTTGATATAAAATATTTTGCCTTAACCAAAAACACCATATTTTTCAAAACTTGGATTTTGAAAAGAAAAACTGTTTTTCCCAAAACTTGTAAAAATACAAAAACATGATATTGAAACACATTTGAAGCATATTGTATATGGATAGAATCCAATACACATGTAAGTGATATATCTATATTTTTGACATGAAATGCAAAATAGGTTTTGTTAATACCAAAACTCTAAACACATGAATAGGATCATCAAAATAATTTTTTCTAAATATATGAAGCATATATGTATATAGATGAATTCTAATATACATTAAACTATGTAAACTTGTTTTGATTCTATCTATTCATGAAAATCATGAAAACCATATGTATGTATATTCGAAATTCAAAAACGGGTTAAACGAAAACCAAACATATTGAACTTGTGGCATGTGTGAAATTGAGTATATCAATGCTATCTATCTTTACACAAGATCTAAACACAGCTAAACAAAACACAAACCTAAGTCTTCTTGTCGATCTTCATCTTCAAGATGACTCGATCCAAACACGATCCAATTAGCTTGACTCCATCCGAGAGTTAGGTGCGATCTTTGACGTACGAGATCTTGAATCTACATATGTCAGCTCTAAAACTCCTTTGTTGAAGCTAAGCACCTACAATGATTTTGATAGTAAATCTGAAACTATATAAACACAAGATCATTAGTACTATAACTACATGAGTTAATCATCATCAAAACTAGAGTGATGGGCCTTTGAGCCAACAGCTTCCGCTGCGCCACTCTGATATCTATAATGAACTCGGGGTGGATAACTAGTATAGTGAGTCAAAGAAAGAGGATTGAAATCAATAGGATGGAGAGAAAGCGAGAAGAAACTCAGAATATTCAGAATGATAAGTGAAAGTAGTAAATGTAAGAAGACAAGGTATGAATTGTAAACACAATGAGATATTCTTATACTCATAGCTAGATCCCTAAATTCAGATACATATGAGTTTTAATCTGAATTTGGTTGTATTGTTGGTAAGAACTCAAGTATTTACTTAGGTGGTTACCCACATTTGGTGTAAACTTAGGCTCTGATACCAACCTGTAATGCCCCAATCCCATGGATATGGGAACGCTATGACACCATACACACAGGGCAAAAAATACCCCCACATACGTACGCTAAGCCTCAGTACAGGGAATAAATATAATATACATAATTACTCCAGCATTAAATAAGTACAAGGATACTTGCAAAAGAGTCAGTGATCATAATAGATATGAAAATAGGGATAAATAAAGAAATAGAAACAATTAATAAAAATGCCTTTGAATCAAAAAGGGTGATAGTCTCAAGATAATATCTCAGAAAATATCAGGTGCTACGAAATCTCTGAGTTCCAACCTAGAAACACAAATCTAGGGGTCAGAAAGTGACCTAGTGAGTGATAAAATGAAGGAAGCAGTAACATGTACAATAGTGTTATCATCACGAAAATATATTAATACATGTTTACATACCAGTAATACAATATAATTATACTAATAATCGGTATATGAATAAAATTGCCATATTAGCACTTTAACACTATCAATGCCTAGCATGTTATAACAGTGTTATCTTTAGAGATTATCCAATTCTATAATCTTTAATACCAATTAACATGTCCGGGCCGTGCTACCAAATAATAATGTATTCAATAAATAAATGAAATAATAGGTAGGTCATATTGAGAGATTATGTTGTTATAATTAATAAGAGTTATACCACTTATATATTTCTCAATATGCGGAATATGATACAGTATTGAGTGATTGCCTAATCAAATCAATGGATTTAAGTAACATGTAGCAAGTTTTAATTATTTAATATTTCATGTTTAACCTAATAACAATAATAGCATGATAGTGTCGTAATGAATATAAAGATGTAGACATGGAGTACGCAGAATAATCATACTACAATATTGTGCTTATATAATAGTAATGTGTTTACGAAGCATATATGAAACAGAGGATACATGAAATGCAGAGTAAGTGTATATGAATAGTGTCTCTGTGGAGAATGCATGAAGTGTAATGTATACATGTCACATGGTAGTGGATGAAATGTAAGGAACTGTAATAAGTATAAGTGAGCAATAATATATATGTACTGAGCAAGTCATGTTATTTATACAATAATAACAATCACTACCACATGATATTTTATTCAATCTCTTCCAGTGTCCCCATACCACTGACATTTCATACTGAAGCTTGTACCTCACTCGAACCCATCCGAATATGACATACGGGTACCATTATTCGAACGAGAGAATGACCAAATAGCAAGTGTTCCTGATGTCACCATTATTGTGTTATTAAATTTATTACACACTGGATCTGAATAACGAGTGCACTGAGGATGCCTCCATCATGCCAACATCTAGAGATGTGGGATTCTAGACGTGGCCCCCACGGATTCAAGAGGTGGCCCCCACCATGTACGTGGTGTGACACTTTGTTCTGTATGACACTTAGTTCCGTGTGCCACTTAGTTTCATACACCATGTGTCAGACGCTAACATGACCGTACGTATAACAGGTATACAAGATAACAAGAATACTGAGTCTGGTCAATAATAATATCTATAATAAGAGTACCGGAGACATACTCGTCACCCAACACCAGGCGGAGTGAGGATTCTAGAGGTAGCCCCCACAGATTTGAGGTGGCCTCTACCACATATAGGTGTGATGTGACATTTTGCTCCGTGTGGCACTTGGTTCCGCACATGTTCTGTCGGATGCTGGCGTGAGAGATAGAACCTACACAAAAAAGTAGAGTATAGAAATTGTGAATGAAATGTACTAAGTTCCTCAACACTACCGCTATAGCAAATGACTATGCGAGTCATGATCAACAAGGAGGGACTGCGATGAAAGTATTAAGTAAATTTCTTTCTTTTTAGTTTACTAAAATAGGTTAAAAGTTCTTCTTTATTTTTGAAAAGAAAAGAGAAATAAAAACTATGTTAATTTAGAGAAAATGGAAGAGTGGAGAAAATGGTGATTGTTGGTGTTTTGAAAAGGAAAAAAACTAAACTAAAGTAAAGAAGAATAAAGAGAGATGTGTTTTGGAGATGTGTTTCTAACCTAATAAGCAAAGAAAGAACTAAAATAAATACTTACTTACCTCCTTGAAGTTTGCTTACGTTGGATCCGTTGCAACGATTTACCTTGGCTTGAAGGCGATCAAAGCATCGCGTTTAGAATCTTCCCCATTCCCATTCTAAACTACGAAATAAAGGTGCAATCTTAAATTAATTTAGAAATGGCTATCCATCACCATAAGCCATCAACGGCACTTGCAAGGGCAAGGTAGTTTCAAGGCTATAGGATTCATCCAGATTACAAGCACCTCAAAGGAAAGTAAAAGAAAAACAGAAATGAACAACAAAAAATGTAACTTTAAATTCAATAAAGTAAAAATGAAAGAAAAGAAGATTACTTACAGTGGTGTCACTCTCAGTACCAGCTTCACTCTTATTCTCTCATCAAACTCTTCTCTCTTCTAAGTTACATAAATAAATCTGAAAATTACATAAACAGAAAAACAAAACCCTTACCTAAACTAAAGTAAAAACCTAGCCTAAAATCTTTCTCCGCTCAGTCGACCCCTTGCCTTCAGAAATGTAGGTATTTATAGCTAAAGCTAAATAAGGGAAAGCGTACGAAGATAGAGGCAAAATCTCTTGTCTAACAAAAAAAAATCTTCTGATAAGGTTGGAGACAAGGTTGGAGATAATGTTTTGTTTTATCTCTTGATCTTTAGTTAGATTGTGTCTTATCTCTCTGAATCTTCTGTATATACATTCCAATCCTTTAGATATCTCTTTGTATATTGATCCCAATCCTTTAGTTGCCTTTGGACTTCTGCATTTGCCTTTATCTCCTTATTTTCCAGCTAATAAAATAAATCCAACTAAATATGATTTAGTTGGATCAGATTTGTGATGATCTTCAGCTAACCAAATAGATCTATATAAATCATATTCAACCTGTATTTATTTGGTATCATCTTCTCTCCCTTCATTAATTATATCCTGCAAGAGTTAAATATTAAGACAAGATGATTAACATATTTATTACAAGATAAGTGTAGGAATGTACCAATAAATAATACAATATACGTGTACAGTCAATAACCCTACACCTATCTTTTGCTCGTCCTCGAGTAAAACAAAGAAAAAAATTAATCCAACACACATTCATAGTAATCACGATTGCACTTAGCATGTGCAATAAGCTGTTAAACCTCTAGGTTAACTCTAGAGGATGAGTTTGTCTCGTGAGGGTTTTAGTGGTGTTTGGTCAGAAAAGCTTGGTCGATGTAAAGTTTTTTTGAGTGGCTGAAAAGTTACAATGAAATAATTCTGATTATAAATGAGGCGAGACGGTATGATTCTCCCCTTTATTTAAAGCAGGGTTCTTAAGTGTAGGGATGAAGAGTGATTCTTTTTCTCCGTTGACTAGCTGATTATCAAACTTCTTTTCAGAACGCTCTCCGGGATCAATCAGAAGGCAACTATATTTTAATACACTAAGTATTTAGAGTCCACTGATTACTCCTTTTCTTCTCCAAAAAGCAAGAAAGTTTTAGCTTGAAAATTCTCAGCTCTCAATCTCATAAAAGCCTCTCCTTCTTTTAAAAAAACAACCTTTTCCCCCTTCATAGCTCCTCAAGCTAATTATAGGGAGTCATAGGTGTATTATTGTCCCCTAAAATCTCTCCATAATGGGGATTAACTCTGACATTATGTGGGGAGTCAATTGACCGAGTAATGGGGGTCAATTACAATAGAAACACGAGTTTCGCACTTAACACGGACCTCGCATTGCTTATTGTAGACGCAAGCATCTCAGTTAGAACATGGATCAGACCCGCGTTTGATGTAAGATGCAGAATTTCTTAGACCCACGTCTAAAGTGGAGCGCCGAGTTGCTCAGACCTGTGCTTGAAATAGGAAGCAGGGTTGCTCATACCCATATGAGACATAGAGTTCCTCAGACTCGCGTTGGACGGGACACTGAGTTACTCAGACTCGCATTTGAGTCGAGACGCAGGGTCTTCAGACCCGCGCTAGATGCAGAGTTACTCAGACTCGTGTTGAAGACGGGTTTACTCAGGCCCGCGTCTGAAGTCTATCTTTCTTTAGATGCGAGGTCCGTGTTTAGTCAAAATGCGACCGTCGCGTTAAAGTAAGACTTATGTCTGATGGCTTGTCCTTACTGATTTTATAGACAGCGTATAAAACTCCCTCCAAAGTTTGTGATACTCGTGGTAGACTGGGACAGATTTTAAAATACTTTGGACTTCAGTTAATTTTGGGCTCCCACGATTGTACTGACAATCTTTTAAGAGGCCTTGAGCTTGATCCTGTCTGGATTATGGTCTTCGTAAGTGTACTATTGAACTGCTTGAAGCCTCCAGAGAAGATCATCACAAGTGTCTTAGAAACTTAGTCTAACACTTGTTATGAGCTCTGGTTTATTTGTCGGTGTACTATTAAACAGGTAGAGTTGTCGGTTGCTTTTGTCAGTGTATTATTGAACTGATTACAGAAGCAGAGACATACTCCTTATATGTTAGAGAATGCAGCTCTCATAGACGCGATTTTGGCACACCGATCAAGTGGAGACGTGAACTTCACTGAAGTTGAGACGTGACTCTCAATTATTATAAAGATGCGACTCTTAATTACCATAGGGACGCGGCTCTTTATTGTTGCAGAGACATGGCTCTTGATTGCTGTTGAGACGCGGCTCTTAAAATACGAAAATCGCGTTAGATACTTTCGGGTGCAGACGTAGGCGCCGCGTGGGATGTGTGTTTGGCTCGGATTGAGCTCGACATACAAGCCACGTATCTCGGCCGTTGAAAGGCCTATAAAAGATCCAGGTCTTTTAACAGTCAATTCACTTTCACTGTTCATCATCTTCAATCAGACCCACGTCTAAAGCTCTTAAACTTTCTCAAAAACCCATAAAGTTATAAGATTTTTTTAATCTTTTCGAAGATTTCACCATCGTAATGGCTCCAAAACCCAAGCAAACAGCTACTTCTTCAAGCGCCGCCGTTGTGCCGTCCACCTTGGGTGGTTCTTCTTCTTAGAAGGCCCCCATTTCTAGTAAGTGGAATGGCTTTCGCCATTGAGAACACGAAGAGGCTTTGTCCTCTTAACTTCTTTTTTAAGTTTCAAAAACTTCTGTTGAAGTTGATCAGTCAACATAGATCTTACTAGTCCGCATTTGATCTGTGAACACAGTTCTTGTGTTGACGAGCAGAACACGGGTATGGCTTGGGACCCAAAGGTCGCCAAGAGTTTTCAGGCATGAATGTCCTTTAAACTCGAATAACGTATTAGACACATGTCTTGTTGAGATTGAATTTGAGATTTGCACCGTGAATTAAGGCCATTAAGGGGGGCTTTTAAGAATGGCTTTGAGGTTTACGCTATTAATTAAGGCCATTGGAAAGCCTATAAATAGGCTAAGAGTCTCTTAACAGTCATTCGTTTTGACTGTCTTCTTCCTCAGGCCTGTATCTAAAGAACTTTTAAAGTTTTTTAAGTCTTCAAAATAACCCAAAGCTTTAATGCTTTCTCGCAATCTTCTTCAAAGATCATCACTATCAAAAAGCATCATTTCTTCTCCTGGCATCCTTGTAGTCGCACCCTGATGGATCTCATTCTCCCTCAAAAGATTCTTTCTTCAGGTAGAAAATGGCTTTCGCCATTGTCACACATGGTGAGAGACTATCTTCTTGAAGCTTTGCTTATTGCCAATCATGAAGAGACACTATCTCTTAACTTCTTTCTGAAGTTTTCAAAGCTTCTTCTGAAGTTGGATGATTGAGTTATGAAAGAGCAAGAATTTACCGTGTAGCTTTGGGCTAACGGGTCGTGTCCACGAGGAGGAATGCGATGAAAGCTTTTTGGCATTTTGTTTAGTAACAAAGAATTGTGCTCGTTTTTTAATTGAAAAGAGACTGAAGAGAAGGGAAGTGACTTAAAGAAAAACTTAAAATTTAGAGAAGGCTTTGGAAAAGGTGGATTTTGTATAAAGCTTGAAAAGTGATTTGTTGTTTTTTTATAAAGAAGAAAATCTGGGCTCACTATCTCACTACTCAACTATTTGTTCTTCTATTGAAATCCTTAGTGCCTTAACTGGATCATAGGCAAAACTTAAGATTGACTTTAGAAAGTTTGAAGTAAAGCATATAAGATGGTTGGAAAAGTTAAGTCTTTTTTTTAAGAAACCGTCTTGAATCGAATGTTAAATCATCAAGAAGTTCAAGTATGAGATAAAAATAAGTTCAAGAGATGTTTTTAAAAGAAGTAGGAGTTTAAAAATCCAAACCCATCCTCATGTGCCTTCAAGAACACTTTCAAAGAAGAAAGGCTTTAGTTTAGGCATGCGAATGATTCATTGGGTCTTTTTCATGAAAATAAAAAGAAGAAGAATTGAAAAGAGGTACAATAGTGAGCCCAGAAAACAGAATTAGCT
Source organism: Agave tequilana (assembly GCA_038442645.1). Classification (NCBI taxonomy): domain Eukaryota; kingdom Viridiplantae; phylum Streptophyta; class Magnoliopsida; order Asparagales; family Asparagaceae; genus Agave; species Agave tequilana. The sequence continues at coordinate 425,653 of JAVJIF010000498.1, read as the reverse complement.
ACTCATGGAATACGAAAAACAATTCAAGTAAATGAAGCAGGACATACCGTGAAATGGAGTGGTAGAAGAGAAAGTTTGTTTCTTGTATTGATGTCACTTCAATCTTCAGGTTACAAGCACTTAATTCCTCTCTCTCACAGGTATTTGATCTGAAGTATAAATTACAAAATAACGTTACAACTTCTATACTATCTAACAAAGAGCCTAACCTTAAAGAATAAACAAAAATTCTAATCCTAGTCTTCGCCCTTTTTCAGTACAAAACCTTGCCTTTTATAGGCAAAAACCCAGAGGGAAAGGAGTGAGGAGATAAGGGGAGCAAACGCTCCCCTTATCTCCAACAAACAAGCCGCGGATCTGCGGCCTGGATGTGGCCAATTGGCCACATCCAGGTGGAGCGACGGTTGGCGTGAATTTGGGCTACCTTTTGTCTTGTTGGATTCACTATTGCAGCTCCCAGATTTGACGAAACAATATTTGATTTGTTAGCTTCAACTGCTTGATTTGAGAAGATTCATTTCAACTAGTTTTCAACCTCTATGATTTGCCCAGATCTGCCCTGATTTCCTAATTTCGAATTTATTCTGAATTAAATGGGCTTTTAGGCTCGTTTCTCTGGCCTATCCTTTAGCAATGGGCCTGCATTTTATAAAGAACAATAGGACTTATTAATATCATTTATTTAGATGATAAGTTTGGAAATGTGACAATATGTATGCAATATATGTGATCGATTTCACCCCCACATTTATCTTTTGCTCGCCCTTGAGCAAAATATCAAAACTAATGAATATCAATTATTAGACCACTTTCGCAGGTCACTCGATTGCACTGAGCATGTGCAACAAACCGTTAAACCTCTAGGTTACCCCTAGAGGACGAGTTTATCTCGTGAGGGTTTTCAGTGGATTGTACTCACAAAATCCATAAAGAAGAGAAAAAAGTTACTATTTTCGAAAAACATTTTGAAAAGAGAAAATATTTGAAGTATATTTGTGAGAGTTTAAGTAATCTATAAGTTATAGGAATATCAAATTTTTCACTCCTAAACTTATTCTTTATTCAAAAACATGTCATCAATCAAAGTAAGGAGTCAAATTGTGTTTCTCATCTAGTCTATTACTTTACCCTGAGTCATATGCGCCATCGTGACTGTGAAGTTTGACTAAGGGTTCTTTAGCATTAACTCCTATGCCTTATTTATATTTATTGTTGGTGGTATTTATTCCTCAATTCCATTAGGCTTTCTAATCTGCCGATGTAACGAGCCTTTGTCGGTGACACTCAAACGGACAGTTTTAGGGCACCAGGTGAGAAAACACCCCTAAGGACTTAAACACTCGAGCAAACAAGGCCATGACACTCAAACCGGACAGTTTTCATTTATAAAATGTACCCCTTTTAGGCGTGAATACTTATGCTTCATGAGGCACAACTACCCAGTTTAATCAGAGGATATATATATATATATATATATATATATATATATATATATATATATATATATATTTCAAACTTATCTAATTATCTTTTGCATAAATACCAAGGCTTGCTTAGGCCAAAGCACCTAGCTAATCAATAATTAGATTTGTTTATTTTTTTTATACATATATAGTTTTTTTTCTTTTTTTTCTTTTTTTCATTTTTTTATAAGGCATAAGAGTCTTTATTTTTGAACCCTAAGTGTGTAAGTGTATAAAATATGCATATTTCATCAAGGTAAAGATCAAGACTAAATTACTTTCACAAATTTCTTCCAAACCCTAAAAATCAAACAAGTCATCTTATTTTGACAAAGTGTAAGAAATCCTAATCATGATTTTCCTATTCCTTAAAATTGACTTAATTTCTTTCAAAACATATATCAAAATATTGTTCTTACCTTTCAAAAAGTTTTTTTATATATATATATTTTCTTTATTTTTTTCTTTATTTTTTTAGTTATATTAGTCATGTTAGTCATGTTAGAACCCTCCCCCACACTTATCTCATGCATTGTCCCCAATGTATGAAAGAAATATATAGATGCATGAAATGAAATGTAAAAGAGGTGCATATATAATACAAAATCAAGTTTCTCTCACACCTAGATCTCTTTCGGTCTCATCCCTCTAGCTCTCTTCCCATCATTCCAATGGGTCCTCTTTATAGGGCATAGTGGGGAGGCTAATTTTTTTGTCATTTTAGCTCTCTTCCTCCCCAGTCTCACCTTCTTTAGGTGTTTCTTCCTCATATTACTACATTCATTATTTAAAAATTGATCTCCACCACACTTCTCAATTGGAACTTTCTCACTATGAATGCCTAGGAATTCTAACTCAGTCCCATATATCTCCTCAAAGCTTAGGTCAGCACTTTCCCCTGGAGATGTGTAATTAACCAAAAGATCCCTAGTTTGTTCATTCAAACACATGAGTTCTTCTTTGAAGAGGTCTTCAAAGAGTATGTCAATCAGAGGTTCTTGAATTATATTCTCATGCGATATATTATTGGTTGGCTCATCAAAAGTGAAGATATTCAAATCAAGTTTCCCTTTTTTAAAGGGTACTCTAAAATTAGGATCTCTGACATATGCCTTCTCATTAAGGTAATCGCATTCATTCTTAAATAATTCATTAAGAAACATCGACTCATTTTCTATGCCTTCACTTTCTTCATCACAATTGTTTTCAACAAAGTTTACCTCAAATGTTTGGTCTCTTATCTTACGAGGGTGTTTGTCTAGGTTGAAGAATTGACTTCTCTAGTCATGTCCTCAAAGGTTAATCTCATAGACCCATTTCTACAATTAATGATGGCATTGGCAGTAGTAAGGAACGGTCGCCCTAGGATAACAGGAGTTTGAACCCTATGATTGGACACAGGTTGTGTCTCTAGAACTATGAAATCAACAGGGTAAATAAACTCCCCAACCTGAATAAGGATATCATTAATCTCCCTTTTGGAACTTTCACTGAACGGTCAGCAGTTGGACAGTGACTCGAGTTGGACTAAGATCGCCCAACCCGAGTTGTTGATAAACTGAGAATGGAAGCAAGTTGATACTTGCCCCTAAGTCAAGAAGTGCACGACTAATTCGGCTTGTCCTATTATGCAGGCAATGGTTGGACTACCTGGATCCTTGTACTTAACAGGGATCGGACCCGATAGTAGCTCATTAATGTTAGTGGCTAAGAAAACCTTTTTAGGTACATTAGTCTTTCTCTTCTTGGTGCACATGTCCTTAAGAAACTTAGCATAGGATGGAACTTGTTGGATGACATCAAGAAGTGGCACATTTATCTTCACTTGATTAAAGATTTCAATTATCTTATCGATGTGTGGATTTTGCTTGTTGTTTTTCAGCCTATTAGGAAATGGTGCTATAGGTTGGTGCACATGACTGGTTGCCTTATCTTTTTCAGATTCGCCAGATTTAGGAGGAGTGGGATTAGATGAGGTGGATGCTTGATTGTGGTTATGCTGAATGGGATTGGTTGGAGTTGACACTTGATTATCAACTTTCTTTCCTGACCTCAATGTATGAACAACATTACATTGATTTAACGATTGATCCTCAGCTAAATGATCCTTTTGAGAATTCCTAGGATTGGTTATTGGCTGACTAGGCAAAGTACCCTTTTGCCTCTCATTCTGTGGATTGGCTAAGTGGCTCATTTGACCCTCTAGCCTCTGTATTGTTTGCATGAGGGAATCTTGGTTCTTCATGTACCTTTTCATATTTCTCTCAAAGTCAGTCATTCTCCTTTCAAGCTGAGGATTCTGAAAGGAAGGTTGTGGAGCTTGGTTGGAAAAAGTTTGTTGATAATATGAAAAATTGTTGGGAGAATAGTGAGGGTGATTTGGAAAATTGGGTTGATGATTGAAAGAATTATTGGAATGATGGAAGTGGCTTGCATGGTTTGACCGTGAGTGGTCATTATTTTGTTGGCTCCATGAGAAATTTGGGTGATTTCTCAAGCCAGGATTGTACGTTGGAGCGTAAGGATCATTTTTCGGCCTTGAAAAGGCCGCATTCATCGGTTCAGAAAGGAGTTATTGAGCTTAAAATATAGGACACTTCTCAAACACATGATTCATGGCCTCACAGTAAGTACAACTCGGAGTTGGAAATTAGTTTGGGCTGACTTGATTGACTGGACTTGGTTCCTTAGTTTCTAAAGCTTTCAGTCTTCTCGCTAGGTTAGGTAACTTAGCCTCGTTAGCTATGGATGATTCAATTGAATGGAGACCCACTTTTGAAGAGATAGAGTTTAGATTCCTAGAGGTTTCACTAGTAGGTTCCCATTGGATGGTCTTTTCAGCTAGGTTTTCATATAAATCATATCCTTCATTTCATCCTTCTGCAAGAATCCCCCTTGGCACATGCTTTCTAAGAGGGTTTTGGTAGAATAGTCTAAACCGTCATAAAGAATTTGGCATTGTCGTCATTTCTATATTCCATGATGAGGGCATTGGACAAGGAGGTCTTTAAAACGTTCAAAGTACCTCCAAAACGGTTCAACAGGTTCTTGCTTGAGTTGCATGATGTTTTTCTTAACGAGAGCGGTCTTATGAATTGGATAGAAATTCTTTAAGAAGACCTTGATGAAACCATCCCAGGATGTGATAGAGCCAGCCGCTAAGCTGTAGAGCCATTTCTTAGCTAAGTCCTTAAGAGCAAATGGGATAAATCTCAACCTAATAGCATCATCTGCAAGGTGTGAAATTTTCATCATTAAGCATACTTCCTCAAATTCTCTTATGAAGAAATAAGCATCTTCGGACTCTAAGCCATGGAACTTAGGGAGTGTGTTGATGAACTGGAGCTTAAGCTCAAAGTTGTGTTCACCAACTGATAGAAGTTGGATGCAAGATGGAAGTGAGGTTCTAATGGGATAGAACCTATCCTGCAAAGATGTCGGTTGGGCGATAACCGAATCTGGTCTTGGTTCGAACTTGGGTGATGATGTGTTTCTAGTTAACCTAGATGAATTCGGGTCTCTTGACCACACTTTCAACACAAACACAATCACAAATAAGTTTACCAATAGTCAACAAAAGTAAACAACCAAGCCTAGTCTAAGGTAACCTTGACATAGACAACTCCTAACTGGTTGATTGTCCACAGGAGGTATAATGCAGACTTTGACCACAAGCTAATCAGCAAGGTCAGGACAAGATTGGTGGGAGGTATCCACGCAAAAGCGACGGGCCTAATTAAGCCAAACCACCAGCCTTCGGGTTTCGCCCCTCAATCCCTTTCCTAGACACTGATTTAGCAGGAGTCAAATTCTAATACCTTCCCCCTTAGGATAATCTCTTAGTGAGTTCGAGATGTCCCTAAGGCCAACGTCTATCAGATTTTACTTAGGCTTAGGTTGTTCATACTTGGAGATGGTTTTGGGCTAAGAAAGGGTAATGACTTTCCTACCTTATCTTGATTTGAGTTTTGCACTTAGAGTTAATTGTGCAAACTGTGCAAGATATAGAAAAGTAGCATTCAAAAGCAAATATCACCCAAGAATGTTTCTTAAATTATATGCTATGCATACGTACCTTGTCTCCAGCTATCTTCAACAGTAATTGTAAAGTAAACGTAATTAGACAAATGCCTAGAATGCAAGTCTAAACGTTTTTTAAGCAATTAACAATCACTCAGATTACTATTGGATTAAAACAGGGATTGTGAATAGCAGATATAACAAGAATTATAACACACAAAAACTTTATTTTTGCAAGCAATATGTCCTGCAAAAAAGAGTTTTAGTTGTCCAACAAAAATTTCAAACTTGCGCTGCAATTTCTTGAAATTCTGTTTCTTACTTTCGAGAGTAGGGGTACAGAATAGCAAGTCTTCTCCTGCAAAGCTTGAATGCTAGATCTGAATCTTAGCGTCCCTGAAATAAGACACCAAACTTGTTACTAAACAAATACACCGTTCTCTCCCCGGCAACGGTGCCAAAAATTTATTGAGTTATGAAAAGCAAGGATTTACCGTGTAGCTTTGGGCTAACGGGTCGTGTCCACGAGGAGGAATGCGATGAAAGCTTTTCAGCGTTTTGTTTAGTAACAAAGAATTGTGCTCATTTTTTAGTTGAAAAGAGAATGGAGAGAAGGGAAGTAACTTAAAGAAAAACTTAAAATTTAGAGAAGGCTTTGGAAAAGGTGGATTTTGTATAAAGCTTGAAAAGTGATTTGTTATTTTTTTTTATAAAGAAGAAAATCTGGGCTCACTATCTCACTACTCAACTATTTGTTCTTCTATTGAAATCCTTAGTGCCTCAACTGAATCATAGGCAAAGCTTAAGATTGACTTTAGAAAGTTTGAAGTAAAGCATATAAGATGATTAGAAAAGTTAACTCTTTTTTTAAGAAACCGTCTTGAATTGAATGTTAAATCATCAAGAAGTTTAAGTATAAGATAAAAACAAGTTCAAGAGATGTTTTAAAAGAAGTAGGAGTTTAAAAATCTAAACTCATCCTCATGTGCCTTCAAGAACACTTTCAAAGAAGAAAGGCTTTAGTTTAGGCATGCGAATGATTCATTGGGTCTTTTTCATGAAAATATAAAAGAATAAGAATTGAAGAGAGGTACAATAATGAGCCTAGAAAATAGAATTAGCTACTCATGGAATACGAAAAATAATTCAAGTAAATGAAGCAGGACATACCATGAAATGGAGTGGAAGAAGAGCAAGATTGTTCCTTGTATTGATGTCACTTCAATCTTCAGGTTACAAGCACTCATTCCTCTCTCTCACAGGTATTTAATCTGAACTATGAATTACAAAACAACGTTACAACTTCTATACTATCTAATAAACAGCCTAACCTTAAAGAATAAATAAAAATTCTAATCCTAGTCTTCGCCCTTTTTCAGTACAAAACCCTACCTTTTATAGGCAAAAACCCAGAGGGAAGGGAGTGAGGAGATAAGGGGAGCAAACGCTCCCCTTATCTCCACCAACAAGCCGCCTGGATGTGGCCAATTGGCCACATCCAGGTGGAGCGACGGTTGGCGTGGATTTGGGCTTCCTTTTGTCTTGCTGGATTTACTGTTGCAGCTCTCAGATTTGACTAAACGATCTTTGATTTGTTGGCTTCAACCGCTTGATTTGGGAAGATTCATTTAACCGATTTTCAACCTCTATGATTTGCCCAGATCTGCTCTGATTCCCTGATTTTGAATTTATTTTGAATTAAATGGGCTTTTGGGCTCGTTTCTTTGGCCTATCCTTTAGCAATGGGCCTGCATTTTATAAAGAACAATAGGACTCATTAATATGATTTATTTAGATAACAAGTATGGGAAATGTGACAATATGTATGCAATATATGTGACCGATCATTGGACAATCGATTCAAGATTCGCGAGTCCATGTTTGTTTGTAAACACAATTCTCATGTTGATGAGTAGAATGCGGATTTGGCGATCTTTAAGTTCTGATCTTGTTGATGCGATTTTCGCGTCCTAGCGAGGTTCGCGCTTTGAGATCTTAGACGTGAGTCTCGTTCATAGGATTCACGTTTGAACTTCAAGACTTAGAAAGAATTTCTAAGTCTGGAGTTCAGATGCGGGTTTCATGTGAGCCTTGTGTTTTAACCATTGGACGTGAGTCTCATGTTGAGTCCCGCACTCAATATCTTGACATGTTTTTATCTTTGCGAAATTAACCCCCGGTTTTCTCTTTTTGCAGGCCTCGGCTATATTGATGGCGCTGACTCCACTGTCTCCTCCAGCCTGTGAAAGACAATTACATTCACTGAAGCCAACAAGAAATAACAAGTTCATTTGATCGGCAACCATTCAGGAAGTCAGAGCTTCCCTTCATGGATGGCATTGATTAATGTTCAATTCTGTATCATTTTTTATCACATTTCCATGCATATTATCAAAAAAAATAAGGTTTTAATGGCTTTTTCTCTTAAATTTCAGGCTCACTCTTTAATGGAGAAGAAGGCCCAAATCCAAGCCAATTAAGGGATTTAAAGGAGATAAAAAAGAGCCCAATTCAAAGAAGCCCACATCTGCAATGAACCAGAGAATATTCTCTAGGTTTTTAGGAGCTCCTACAGTTCACCTAGGAAGAGACAGCCTATTAGCACAATAGCTGGCATAACGGCCAAGATGCTGCCGCGAAAAGACGGCTTTAGTCGCAGATCTATGACAATCCTTGGACCATTGATGCAACGTCTAATCCTGCGGCTACGATTGAAAGCGATGAGTCTCCTGGTGCCTATATAAAGACCCCTAAGGCTTCTGTTGAAGAACATTGGAGATAGCCATAAATTTTAGGAGAAGGATTAGAATTTCCTTAGGTTCTTCTTAGTAATCTCTTGTAATTTCATTTTTTCCTTTTAGATTCCATAAACAAGAGAGAGGATGAGAGTGAAATCTCTGTAATTGAGAGTGATAATCAAATGCAAAGCTCGTGATCTTCCTCCTCTAATTTCTTACTCTTTTAATTCCATGCTTTTAATTCCTTGCACTTTAGTTTACCATGCTTTCTTCTTTGCTTTACTTCTCCATGGCTAGCTAACTTTCTAACATGACTAACTAACCTCTAACACTACTAACTACTAACTCTTGGATGATGCTAACTCATATGATTCATTGAATGCTTATAATTTCTAGTCTTATGCTTGACAAGTCTTTTTGATTCCCAATGAAGATGAGTGTTGATTTAAATCTTAATGAAGGTTTTCTGATTTCCTTCATATGATTCATGTGTGCCTCAATTAGAGCCTTGTTTCTTTAGCAAGAGCCTTGATGGAAGATGATGATGGGTTCACCTTTGCATGCTAATAAATTAATGCACTTCCTTCTTATTTCTTGCTAGCTAAACCATGGCTTTGATAATCTAATAAACTTGACATTCTTGTTATGCATATCTGAATTGTGAATCTCAAATTCTTATGTTCCATTCTTGTGAACCTATTGGGAGCCTATGATCCAAAGAGGCCACCTAACCAAGCTAAGAGAGGAACACTTGAACAAATTGGGCCAATTCTTTGACTTGATGAATCAAGATGGACAATATGTTAATGAATCTATATGAGGCACAATTCATCCAAAAGATTAGTAAGTTAGTAGTGTAGAGTTGTTAGTTAGTCATGGCTTCCTTCTATTTGATTAAAACTTTTCTCATTTCTAAATCTTTCTTTCTAAAAGCAAAGTCTATTTTCTTGTCTACTTTTTCAAACACCATTTCATTTACCATTTTTATTCTACCTTCTTTGTTTTCATATTCGTTTTCTTTTAACACAAAAACGATCCACAATTTCATCATCTTCTTTTTACCTTCTTTTCTTTTTAATTCTTGAACAAAGAAGAATTTTCATTTTCTTTTCAAAAACAAGAACAACAAGAACCAAGAAAGCTTCCATCGCAAGCCCTCCCTGCGGATAGGACCAGTTATAGCTTTTGCTACAAACGGTGGTTCGAAGGAGCTCATTAACATTACATACATATTCAGAAGTTGAACATTGACATATGGACCTGCACAGTTTGCTCTAAACTTCTGCTTTTTTCATCTTCGAACAAATTTTTTGGCGCCGTTGTCGAGGAGGGTGACAGCTTTTCCTAGTCTTTGGAACTAAATGAATTTTTCTTCTCTATTGTAGGCTACAGGTTTTTAAAATAGGAAACTAAGCATTGCAGTAACATATAAGTGGTCTTGCACCTCTGCTCTAGAAAGCAGAGACCAAGTATCCTCTAACATGCAGCATTTTCTCGGCTTTTGCCATCTTTTCGCTGCAAGAAGGAGTTGACTACTGACATTCTTTTTTTGCAGGGTCGCTTGTTTTGCAAAAATTAGCTTGTTATAATAATTGTTTCTTGTATGCTATTATCAGGATCCTGCTAATAACCAACTGTAAAAAGCTTGTTAAAAATCTAAAAATTAATTAGACGTTTGCATTTTAGGTATGTGTCTTTTCAATTCTTTTACTTTACTATTGAAAAGTGCAAGAGCAAGATATGTGCGCATAGCATATAGAATAGAACTCATCTCTTGGTTGATTTAATCGCTTTGAGTGAATCTTGTTTGCATATTCTGTACACTTGCACAAATTAATTCTAAGGGCATCACCAAAATAAACAAGATAAGGTGGGGATTTCATCACCCTTCCTTAGCCCAAAAATAACATTTCAAGCACTCACTATCCCAAGCTTAATCTAAAAAATTGATAGACGTTGGCTTCAAGGGACATCCGAACTCAATAGGAGATTAACTGTGGTTGTGACTTGCTTTGAATTATACTCCAGCGCACTCAGTATCTGAGGTTGAGAATTAAGAGGTTAAGCCTCGAAGATATCGTGGTTTGGCATATTAAGGCCCGCTGCTTATGCACGGATAACTCCCACCGTATTTGCCCCTACCTAACTGATTATTGGTGATCTGATTCAAACAACAACTTCCCCCAAAGAATCGGCCAGTTAGGAGTCGTTTAGGTCCAGGTATCCTAGATAGGCTTGGTGATTGTTTTGCTTTTTTATTATTTGTTATTTTTCTTTTTTGTTTGTTTGTTGGGTGAACGTTGTTTGTATTGTACATGCAAGAGTGGTTCAGGGATCCAGTTACATCAAGATTAGTTAGGAACACTCTAGTTGCATAAACACCACCTCCTGAGATAGATCCAATCATGGCCAAATCATATTTCACTTCAGGACAAGTTTTACCGGAGTCATACTTCACTTCCCTCCTGCTTTCTATTACCTGAAGCTAATAGAAACAACTTTGAGCTGAAGCCCCAATTCATAAATACCCTCCTTAGGTTCCATGGCTTAGAATCTGAGGATGCATGCTTCTTTATTTGGGAGTTTAAAGAAGTATGCTTGATGATGAGAATTCCCCAATTGGGGGAAGATGTTGTTAGATTTATACCCTTTGCACTTAAGGACATAGCCAATAAGTGGCTATACAACTTGTCTGTTAGTCCTATTTCATCATGGGATGACTTTGTTAAGGTGTTCCTTAAGAAATTCTACCCTATCCATAAGACTGTCCTCATTAGGAAGAATATTATGCAATATAGACAGGAAAACAATGAACCGTTCTGGAAGTATTTTGAAAGGTTTAAGAATTTGTTAGCTCAATGTCCTCACCATTGAATAGAAAAGCGACGGTAGTGCCAAATTCTCTATGACGGGTTAGATTACCAAACCAAGATGCTCCTTAAGACTATGTGTCAAGGAGAACTTGTAAAGAAAGATGAGGACCAAGGTTGGGACTTATATGAAGCCTTAGCTGATAAAATCATTCAGTGGGAGTCTTATCCTGAAAGGACCAACCCACAACTTCTAGAACCAGAATGCACTCCATTAAGTTCTCTAAAGCTGTGGAGACTAAAATCACACAATTGATGAGGAGATTAGAACTACTTGAGGTTAGGGAGCCAAACTCTGTAAACCAGGTCAACCAAATCAAATGCCAAGTCTGGGTTGCACCTATTGCCATGCCTTAACCCACATATTCGAGGAATGTCCAGTATACCAGGCTCAATAGATGTTTCCTGACAGTATGAATCCAGCCTACACCAGATCCAATTACAATGCTTACTTCAAGACATACAATCCGGGATGGAGGAATCATCCCAATTTTTCTTGGAGTCAGTCTGGTCCTAAGCAGCCAAGACAACAGTTTCTACATCAATATGCTGCTCAAGCCCATCAACCCAATTTCCATCAAAATCAACTAAGTTTTCAGCCGACTTACATCACAATTTCCAGCCCGCTTACCAACATCAGCAACAAAATCATCCAGATAGAAAAATGACATATTTGGAAAAAAATAAAAGAAACTTGTCCAAAAATCAAGTCTCAATAATGAACAATCATAATCAAGCTATTAATAGGCTAGAGGTTCAAATAGGTCAATTGGCTAACTCACTTAATGAAAGACCAAAAGGAACATTGCCTAGTCAGCCATTGCCTAATCTTAAGAATCCTTTCCCTGTTAATGAAGCTGAGAACATAATTCCAAAATAATGCAACACTATTCATATCCTAAGATCACTCAAGTGATTGTGAGAAAAGCAAGGATTGAATCTATGGTGAAAAACTCAAGAAATCACTTTTACACTCTTGATAAATTCTTCCCTTTAGATTGGAAGTATTTGCACTCAAATATGTGGAGAAAACTCTTTTAATGGAGTGGGAAAAACTGGCTCAAAGCTCTCCTAAAATCTTCTTGCAAAATAATGACAAGACCCTCAAATTTATAGGCCAGAAAAATATAGCCGTTGGGGTCTGTCAAGCCTGCCGGTCGACCCGGCCGGTCGACCCGCAACGGTCAAAAATCCGACCGTTGGAGCCTCCGGTCGACCCGCCCGGTCGACCCAAAAGAACAGAGAGCACTGCTCTCAGTTCCGGTCGACCCGCCCGGTCGACCCGCCAGACGTGCACGGTTCTGTGCACGTCGGTCGACCCTTGCGGTCGACCTGCCCTTGGTTCCGGTCGACCCTCCCGGTCGACCCATAAGCCAATTCTGGGTCAGCATTTGGGAGAAAAATGTTGGTCTTTTGGCTTTCATAAAAATCCCATAAAATACATAAAAATCTACAAAAATAGTTTAACCAATATACTTTGATATACAAACATGCTTGCACAAAATCAAGGCATGTTATAAAAGATTTGGACTATTTTTGTAATATGAAAATATTTGGCTCATGTGAAAACTTGTATTTTCCAAAAAACTTATTTTCCAAAACTCTTCATCAAATACAAAAACAAGATATACTTTTAAAGCATAGTGTGTATGGATATGATCCACTACACAATCAAGATAAAATATCTATGTTTTTGGCATTAAGCATAAACTTGGTTTTGGTTGAAAGATGTAAACATGAATATAAAAAACCAAATAGTATTTTGTCACAAAGAAAAATCTTTTCTAAACTAAAAAATCTTTTATGAAAACAATTCTATCAAGAGTGTGTGTGTATATGTACTTGATCAATCCACCAACTATTCTATCCTTTACATTTTAACTAAAACAAAATCTTATAAAAACAAACCTAGACACAAGTCTTGATCTTGAAGTCTTCCCTTGAAGTCTTCTCATCTTCTTGACCTGGTCCACACACGATCCAACGAGCTCAACTCTTGATGTGGTCTTGATGCATAGGCTCGTGAATCAACTAGTGCTAGCTCCAAAACTTGACTTTAAATCCTTTGTTGAAGCTCCACACCTACTAAGATCTTGATCATAAATCTGTCACTAATTAAACACAAGATCATTAGTACTATAACTACATGAGTTGATCATCATCAAAACTAGAGTGATGGGCCTTTGGGCCAACAATCTCCCCCTTTTTGATGATGACAAAACTCATGAAGTTATATATGCATGGATTAAAGTAAAGCTTCAAAGAAGCTCCCCCTTAACTCATGCATATGAAATAAATAAATAAATATGCAATAAAGCACATGAATAAGTATGTAAATATATGGAGTTAAACCAAATCAAATTCTTTTACTCCTATTTGCAAGACAAAGCATATATGCATAAACATAAATATTACTCAACATGCATATAAACCTCAAATTCTTCTCCCCCTTTTTGTCAATCATCAACAAAGGGGTAAAAACAAAATCATCAAATTTTTCTCCCCCTTTTTGTCATAAACAAAGAGATAAAAAAAAAGGGGTAATACAAATCAATCAATAAAGATTTATATGCGATATACATTCATGAAGAGGAAGACGCTAAGTTAACTTCCCTACACATATGCATTACATGAAGAAGGGATGACAAGCCCTAACTCACATAACACATATTATGTAATGCATAAGAGGAGATGTGAAGCTCCCCCTACACACGTATATCATATAAAGAAGAGTTGTCAAGCTCCTCAATTTATAATATACTCAACATGAATCTATATGTAAGAGATGTTAAGCTCTCCTTGCATATAGGAAATACAAATCAAAAAATTTTAAGTTTTTCTTTAAATTTTGAACTTTCTTAATAAAACACATTTTGAGATATCAAGTAAACATTTTTTTATTTTGATATCAATTTTGAAAACATATTGCATAAGCTTTAAGAGTTACCAATTGAAAGTTGAATTAAACTTAGCATATACATTGTGTTATAAGAACAATCGATTCACTCTCTTAAAGTACAAAAGATCACATGTATGAAAAGATAATACCAATAGAAATTGATATAATTTAAATTTGAAAGCATTCATACATACAATCAAAATATGAGTATATAAAAATCATATTGATACCAATTGAAAATATCCAATGATACCAATTGAAGAGTAAGCTTATCATATACTCTACCATATGAAGAATTTGCACTAGTTAATATGAAAATATTTTTTTTTAAAAAAAAACTAGTACAGAATCCTTCAAGCAAGGAATAAAGCAAAAATGTCAATTAATCTCAATATTCCTTTAAATCATGAAGACATGAAAATCATCACAAATTTTTTATTTTTTTATTATTACAACAAAATTTGTATTTCAAGGTATATGTATGTTTTGACAACACAATAAGTATACATACATATCCCTTAAACACAATTGAGTCCATATAAATAGATTTGCATTAAAGGCAAATGACTCAAGAGGTATACATGTATATCTTAAAGTTTGGCAAAATACACATATACATGAAAACACATGATCATAAATCAAATCCAAAAAGTGGGAATACAAGTTTAAAAATGTATGTATCATCAAAACCAAGCAATACAAGCACATTTCATGGGTTCAAATAAGCATTCAAGCACAAATATAAATAGATTTATTTGTGGCCCACGATATGTACAAGTATAAATCCTAGTGTTGACAAAAACTAACATATAAACTAATATTCAAATCATGAAGCATCAAATCTTTTAGATCACAAAAGAATTTATCCATATAATTGAAATAAAGTAGGATCATGTGGATAATCTAATAAATTAATAGAAGAATAGATAACTAGTTTAAATTGATTTTGAATAACTAGTTAAAGATCCTTCAAATAACATCAAATCATATGTTTTTCATAAAACATAACTAGATACACAAAAATTTAAGCACTCATGGTCTATAAGGCTCAAAATGATTTTAATAAAAGTGTGAGTGTTAAACGATCATGTAAATAGCATTTTTATGAAAATAGTCAATGAAGCTCAAAAAGATCATAAATCACATTTTTTAACAAAAACACGAAAAATCATTTTTCATCAAAACACTAATCTTTATGGTATATGTATGATTTATCTAAATCTAACAATATGCATACATATCCCAAATATAAAAGAGTCTATTAAATGCATTTAAAGCAAGAGACTCACGGGTATACATGTATATTTATTAGATTTGAATTAAAAATACATATACATGAAGTAAAGCATAAAAATAAGGCAAAACATGTATAAAAGAGAATCATCAAAACTAGGCTATACATATGCATATAGTGGATACAAATGAGCATGAAGTTCAATTATATATGAGTCAATTGTAGTTCACTATTCATATATGTATAAATGTAAGTTTGACATATTCTACATCTAAGCATGTAAATATCACATGAAGCACACAAAAATATGAACATGCTATATGATATATGAAATTAAAAGCATGTACATAAAGTAAGAGTTTAGAGATTGTTACCAACTCCAAAGCTCCTAACATGGTGGTTGTCCCACCAAAGCTCCTTGATAGTGATGCATCCCAAAAGTATGTCCATCATGTCCAAGTGCATCCACTACCAAGGCACCAATCCTCTCACGTCTTGTGAGAGCCCTCACCTACATCAAAAGCAAAAGGTGGGGGTTTTGGTACCCATATTTTCTTGGGTCCTTTGGGGTTAGTCTTGTTGTAAGGCACCCAAGCATTTTTATTTTTAGCAAAATTAAAATAATGCAACTTGTCATAACAAAATTTTACTAAATGGCCTTTGCGGCCACAATGTGTACATATGTACACCTTAGTATGCTTATGTGTAGGAGTGTGATCATGTTGTGCAATATAAGCAAATGCATGGTTATGATGTGTATGAATGTGTGGAGTTTGTTTCTTTGAAAACATTGACTCCAACCTAGAATGATTAAAAGCACAAGAGTTCAAAGTTGAACTCAAACCATCCATTTTATTTTTCAAATCTTTAATCTCATTAGTGGTGGCATGAAAAGCATGATGAGATAAAGAATCACTTTTCTTTTTCTTTTGTGAAACAAAATCTTTTTCTTTTTCATAAAATTTTCTTTTCAAAGATTTATTTTCTTGAAAAACATCTTCCTTTTGTTTTTCTACCAAAGCAATTTTATTTTCCAAAGTAGTGTTCCCTTCACATAAATCATTCAATTTTGCAAGTAAGGAAACATTCTCATATTTCAAACCTTTATTTTCTTTTTTTAAGCATGCAACCTTATTTTTAAATGAATCTTTTTCTTTAAGCATGCAATCAAAATCCTTTTTAAAATTTTTATTATCTTTCTCTAAGCATGCAATGTTATCTATAAAAGAATCTTGTTCTTTATGCATGCAAGCAATGTTCTTTTTCAAATTTTTATTCTTCTTTTTAAGCATGTCATATTTTTCAAGCACAAGATGACAAAAGGTAGTAAGCTCATCATATGACATGTCTTCATCATCGGATTCGGAGTTTACCTCAAGGGGGTTATCCCCTTGGACCATGTAGCACTTGTTGGAGGTGTCGCTTCCAACGTCCGAATCGCTCCCGGCATAATATAGATCTTTTTCGCCAAGGGAGGTGATGATGTTCCAAACTACAAAAGCCGAGTCAATGTTAGCAACCCTAAATAAGTAATCATCATTTAGGGTACTCTTCAAAACATTTAGGGCTTTTGCATTAGCCTCAATGTACTTGCTATTATTAATATAAGAATCTTTAATTGTAGCAAGATAAACATGAATGCCTAAGGCCTTGAGGTACATAGACATCTTAACCTTCCAAATTTGGATGTTAAGAATGTCAAAGGTGGGTGGTGACATGAAGTCCATGGTGTGTTTACAAATATCTTGTGATTAGCCTAAAAGCAGGATCTTTAACTCAAGGTTGTTAGACCCAAATCAGAGTACCAAGCTCTGATACCAATTGTAGGTTCACCTAGAGGGGAGGTGAATAGGTGATGGCTAATCTAATGGTCACTTAATGCCAAATGATGCGGAAGCTAAAAACAATTATGACCTAATTAAACTTCTTACACTAAATACCACGTATAACCAAAGAGTGTTGCCGAATTCCCCGTGAAGGGCTCTGGACAAACTCCTCTAGATTCCCCTTGAATGGGTTGAGGTGCCGCATTGGCTCTCTTGGTTAAATACAAGTGTTCGCAAACAATCCCACACAAGTATATCAATATGAGCACAAGGAATATCTAGCATGTAATAATAAAGATGTGTAATAGCATGCAAGATATAAAAGAGACAGAGAGAGAGAGAGAGAGAGCAATCGCAAACACAAAGGGTTTGTTTCGAGGTTCGAGCACACTTGCTCTACATCCCCGCCTTCGACACACGAAGGATTTCTACTATGCAAGATCCCAATGGATCTCTCCTCGGTGCCGCAACACCTACAAGCCCTCGGACTCCCTAGTCCCGTACACACGCAAGCTCACAAGCTCGCCGAGGCCGCACCTCAAACTACCGAGTTCACACAAGAACTCTAAACCACCACGAGCACACTTGCCCGTCTCCTCAAAGTACAAAGATGAAATCTTGGTGATCTAAAACACTTTGATCACCAATTACAAACTCTCACAACACAATCCTATGGATAGATAAGGCAATGGATAGCTCAAGTGATTGTGAGAAAAGCAAGGATTGAATCTATGGTGAAAAACTCAAGAAATCACTTTTACACTCTTGATAAATTCTTCCCTTTAGATTGGAAGTATTTGCACTCAAATATGTGGGGAAAACTCTTTTGATGGAGTGGGAAAAACTGGCTCAAAGCTCTCCTAAAATCTTCTTGCAAAACAATAACAAGACCCTCAAATTTATAGGCCAGAAAAATATAGCCGTTGGGGTCTGTCAGGCCTGCCGGTCGACCCGGCCGGTCGACCCGCAATGGTCAAAAATCCGACCGTTGGAGCCTCCGGTCGACCCGCCCGGTCGACCCAAAAGAACAGAGAGCACTGCTCTCAGTTCCGGTCGACCCGCCCGGTCGACCAGCCAGACGTGCACGGTTCTGTGCACGTCGGTCGACCCTTGCGGTCGACCTGCCCTTGGTTCTGGTCGACCCGCCCGGTCGACCCGTAAGCCAATTCTGGGTCAGCATTTGGGAGAAAAATGTTGGTCTTTTGGCTTTCATAAAAATCTCATAAAATACATAAAAATCTACAAAAATAGTTTAACCAATATACTTTGATATACAAACATGCTTGCACAAAATCAAGGCATGTTATAAAAGATTTGGACTATTTTTGTAATATGGAAATATTTGGCTCATGTGAAAACTTGTATTTTCTAAAAAACTTATTTTCCAAAACTCTTCATCAAATACAAAAACAAGATATACTTTTAAAGCATAGTGTGTATGGATATGATCTACTACACAATCAAAATGAAATATCTATGTTTTTGGCATTAAGCATAAACTTGGTTTTGGTTGAAAGATGTAAACATGAATATCAAAAACCAAATAGTATTTTGTCACAAAGAAAAATCTTTTCTAAACTAAAAAATCTTTTATGAAAACAATTCTATCAAGAGTGTGTGTGTATATGTACTTGAGCAATCCACCAACTATTCTATCCTTTACATTTTAACTAAAACAAAATCTTATAAAAACAAACCTAGACACAAGTCTTGATCTTGAAGTCTTCCCTTGAAGTCTTCTCATCTTCTTGACCTGGTCCACACACGATCCAACGAGCTCAACTCTTGATGTGGTCTTGATGCATAGGCTCGTGAATCAACTAGTGCTAGCTCCAAAACTTGACTTAAAATCCTTTGTTGAAGCTCCACACCTACTAAGATCTTGATCATAAATCTGTCACTAATTAAACACAAGATCATTAGTACTATAACTACATGAGTTGATCATCATCAAAACTAGAGTGATGGGCCTTTGGGCCAACAGAAAATACAGAATTTCAGATTTAAGAATAAAGATGTGCAAGTGCTCAATTCTTACCGCTATAGCAAGTGGCTATGCGGGTCGTGATCCACAAGGAGGGTTTTGCGATAGAAGCGTTCACGGTTCTTTATTGAAATCTTTATGAAGACAAAACGAAAGTTCTTCTTTGTTTTTAAGAAATAAAAAAAATGAAAAAGAATTATGTTAAAGTTAGAAAGAAAATGGTAGAATGAGAAGGTGGAAAAGAATGGAGAATGACTATTTTCAAAGAAATGGGAAAGAAAGCGACTATGTACAAATGAGTTGGAAAAGAAGTGATTTGGAAGATATGGTGTTGGTGATTTAATTTACAGAAATAAAAGAAAAGAAAGAAAGATAAAGAAGTACTCACCTAGTTTGGTTGATGACTTACCTGGAACCCTCGCATGTTCTACCTTGCTTTGGAGGCGTTCAACGCATAGGTCATAGGATCGAGCTCAGTCCCCGTTCGCATTATATCATCAAGCCTAGCAAGAATGAAGTGATGCGGATCTTGAGGAGGAGAACGTCTTCATGAACTATCGTTGGCACTCACACAACATCGTTATACTTATGCTTCTGGATTCACTTGCAAGCTCATCAAAGACAAAAGAGGTAAAGTAGAAAGAGGAAGAAGAAAACAAAAGAAAATACGAACATAAAAAAAAAACATTTACCTTTATTACTTGCAGAAACAATGGAAGAAAGGAGGAGAGTACATCGGTGTCACTCTCAACATAACCCTCTCTCTCTTACTTACATGAATCTTCATCTAACCTAAGCTTACATACAAATTACATAACAAGAAAAGAAAAACCTAAACTACAAAGAATGAAAACTAGGCTAAATCCTATCTCTGATGGTCGTCCCATTTTCAGTGAAAATACTGGCTTTTTATAGGCAAAAACTCAACCTACAGGTTCCCAGGGAGATCGGGGGAGCAAACGCTCCCCCTAACTCCACAACCAAGCCGCGAAAATGCGGCTTTGCCGCGTTTTCGCGGCCAGGGTGTGGCCAGGTGGCCACACCCTGTTGGTGGGTCTTGCTGGATTTCCCTTCTGCTTTTATCTTCAGTTGGTTTCTTCGTTTGAGTCTGAGAGTTTGACGAAATAGCCTTTGATTTTTGCTTCAACCGATCGATTCTTAGAGGATTCTTCTCAACCAGTTTTCAACCTCTTGATTTTTCCCTGATTTACTGAGCTCGAATTAATTCTGATTTAATTCAGAATTCTAGTGGGTTTTTGGGCTCATTTCTCTTCATCTCCTTAAGGAATGGGCCTGCAAATAAATTAAATATTTAATTAGGACAATGCAGATTTTATTCTATAATAAGTATGGAAATATAATACTAAATATGCAACATTAGCGACCAATCACACCCCCATACCTATCTTTTGCTCGTCCTCGAGCAAAACAACTAAACTATACTAAGGATTATTAGACCACTTTCGCAGGTCACGCGATTGCACTGAGCATGTGCAACAAGCCCTTAAACCTCTAGGTTTCCAATAGAGAACGAATTTTGTCTCGTGAGGGTTTTCAGCGGATTGCACCCACAAAATTCATAAAGAAAGAGAAACAAAGAGTTAGTATTTTCGAAATGCATTTTGAAAGAGAAAAATAATTGAAATATAATTGGAAGATTTAAGCAATCTATAAGTTATGGAAAAACTGAATTTTTCATTCCTAAACTTAGTCTCTATTCAAAAATTTGTTATCAATCAAAGTAAGGAGTCAAATTGTACTTCTCATCTAGTCTATTACTTTACCCTAAGTCATATGCACCTTGTGATGACTAAGGGTTCATTAACTCTAACTCTTATGCCTTATATATATTATATATATATATATATATTTGGTGGTATTATTCCTTAGTTCTATTAGGCTTTCTAATCTGCCCATGTAACGAGCCTTTAATGATGACTCCCAAACCAAACGGTCTTAGGGCACCGGGTGAGAAAACACCCCAAGGACTTAAGGACTCGAGCAAACAAGGCCACAAAACTAAGGATTTTATTATATGAACCTCTTTTAGGCGTGAATACTTATGCTTTATTAGGAACAAATACCCAGCTTAATCAGAGGATTTTTATATATATATATTTTTCTTTTCAAACTTATCTAATCATCTTTCGTATAAATACTAAGGCTTGCTTAGGCCAAAGCGCCTAGCTAATCAATAATTAGATTTGTTTATATTTTTGTTCTTTTTTTTATAAGGCATAAGAATCTTTGTTTTTGAACCCTAAGTGTGTAAGTGTATGAAGTGTGCATATTTCATCAAGGTAAAGATCAAGACTAAATTACATTGACAAATTTTCTTCCTAACCCTAAAAATCAAACAAATAATCTTATTTTGACCAAGTATAAGAAATCCTAATTTGGATTTTCCTATTCCTTAAAATTAACTTAATATCTTACAAAAAAATATGTCAAAATATTGTTTCTATTTTCAAAAAGTTTTTAAAAGTAAAGAAAATGTTAATAAATTTTTTTTAATAAAAAGAAAAGAAACTAATTTATGTTAGACCCTCCCTCACACCTATCTCATGCATTGTCCTCAATGTATGAATTAATGCATAGATGCATGAAAAAGACGAAAGGGAAGGAAAATGTTACCTTAAGGTGGTGGTTCAGGTGGTGGTCTGATTGGTCCACGAAATGCGGCCCAATCGACTTTTCGTTGGGTTCAGAGGAACCCACCAGAAATTTCACTAATATAACCCATTAAAATGATGAATCCATAAAGGATTTTTATTAAATATTTGACCCCATCTAATTTTCAAATTCCATAATTAATTTCAGAGTCAAATTTGTCAACCCCCTTGTCCCAGAATGGAGTATGAAATGATAGAATGATTGACTTGGACTCAGGAAGTATAGGAACTAATACCGACTGGGGAAGATGACGTAAGTCAAGTAAAGGTTCAGGAGTCGAGATTGGTTCAAGAAGTGTGTCCAATTCAAGAAGTTGAAACTCAAGTCCACATTCATTTTCCAACAATGGAATGTGACTTAATATTGGTGATTCAAGTTCAGGAATGATAGGTGTGAGAATCAAAGCTGACTCTAAAATATTACCTAAGTCAGGTAACAAAACAGGAGTCAATATTGATTCGGGAATTTGAACTTGATCACAGATTTGAGAATCTAGGTCACATTTCTCATTGAGTTCAATTTCATAGAAATGAGAACTTGCCAATTTATCAATGGGATTTTCAAAATTATAAAGTTGGTCAAGTTCAACATGATGATCATTAAAGATAGGCGATTCAATTTCATTATAAATTGGCACAGGATTCAATGTTGACTCGGGAAAAAGATTGAAATCAGGTGAAGACACCGGAGTCATAATTGAATCAGGAAGTAGAATTGAATCACTAAGTTGGGGTTCAGGATCATATTCATTCTCAAGTTCTATTTCAGGAAAGGAATAACTTGCCAAACTGTCAATATCTTTTTCAAAATTTGGAGTTTGGGCAAGTTTAAATGGTTGTTCTAAAATAGAATCTTGATTTTCAAAACAACATGACTCTTCAACTCTAATAGAATGGTCAGTGACATCAGAATTGGTCAAACGGTGAGAACGTAGAGATTGGACCATCATATCTATGTCACGATTACGAGCGTTTTGAGCCTGAGTCATGGCTTCAAGCATCTTTTATAGTTGATAGGTTCATTGTTTTGATGAAAAGATGAAGTGTTGTCTTGGAATTGGTGGTGAAATTGTGAGTCCATCAGATTTTGGGATTTTTGTTTGGACTCATGCATACTCATTTCTAAAATTGATAGTTTTCTATTTTAGACTGGTGGAACTGAGTATGAATTTTGAAAATATTGTGGACTAGGTGGAGAAGGAGGACAAGTTGATTGAAAATTGGACTCGGGGTAGGTGAAATCCCCACTGACTCTGTGAAGAGTTGAAATCATTCTGAAAATTATAGTTATTAGATTCGGGGCATGGGTTATATTGATTCGGATAAGACCAATCCAGCACACTAGGTTAGTTAAAGTTATGATATGCCGGGTTGGTAATATCTGAAAATGAAGTTGGTGTGTAATATGGATTATTATTGAAGTTGGAAAAATTGTTATTATAAGCCATATCACATAATAGAATACAAACAAAAAGAAAGAAAAAACAAACAAATAAGCAAACAAATAAAAGGAAAAAATTCTAAACTAAGTTAGGGTAGACCTATGACCTAGACGACTCCTAACTGATTAGACTGTCCACGGGAGGTTTAATGCAGACTTTGACCACAAGCTAATCAGCCAGGTCAGGGCAAGGTTGGTGGGAGGTTTTCCGTCAAAGACGTTCCTTAATTAAATAACCACCAACCTTCGGGCTTTCGGCCCTTAATCCCTTTCCTAGACACTGATTTGGCAGGAGTCAAATTCCAACACCTTTCCCCCTTAGGATAATCTCCTAATTGAGTCCGAGATGTCCCTAGGGCCAACGTCTACTCATTTTTAGTTAGGCTTGGGTTAGTGAGTGCTTGGAATCTGATTTTTGGGCTAAGGAAGGGTGATTAAATCCCCACCTTATCTTGTTAATGGGTGGTGCCCTTAAAATCAATTTGTGCAAGTGTACAAGATATGTAAATAAGATTCACTCAAAGCGATGTAAATCAACCAAGAGATGAGTCCTATTCTACATGCAATGCGAATGTACCTTGCTCCAGCACTCTTCAACAGTAAAAATAAATGAATTGAAAAGACACGTGCCTAAAAATGTAAACGTCTAATCAATTTTTTATCTTTGTCAACAAGTATTTTACTGTTGGTTTATTAGCAGGCTTATGTGATGGCATATAAGAATTAAGATTTGCAGCAGCTTTGTTTTTGCAAAGAAAGCAACCCTGCAAAAAAAACCTGTTTAGTAGTCAACTCCTTTTTGCCGCGGATCCGCGGCTTTGGCCGAGAAAATGCGGCAAATCAGAGGGCACTTGGTCTCTGCTTTCTAGAGCAGAGGCCCAAGACCACTTATATGTTACTGCAATCTTATTTTCCTGCTTTGCTTGCCCTATAACCTGCAACAGAGAAGAAAATTCGTTTTAGTTCTAAAAAATTTTCAATAAAAATCTGATTTCAATAAAAACCGTTACCCTCCTCGGCAACGGCGCCAAAATTTGATTGAAGCTTAAACCTGCACACAAAATACAGAATTTCAGATTTAAGAATAAAGATGTGCAAGTGCTCAATTCTTACCGCTATAGCAAGTGGCTATGCGGGTCGTGATCCACAAGGAGGATTTTGCGATAGAAGCATTCACGGTTCTTTATTGAAATCTTTATGAAGACAAAACGAAAGTTCTTCTTTGTTTTTAAGAAATAAAAAAATGAAAAAGAATTATGTTAAAGTTAGAAAGAAAATGGTAGAATGAGAAGGTGGAAAAGAATGGAGAATGACTATTTACAAAGAAATGGGAAAGAAGCGACTATGTACAAATGAGTTGGGAAAGAAGTGATTTGGAAGATATGGTGTTGGTGATTTAATTTACAGAAATAAAAGAAAAGAAAGAAAGATAAAGAAGTACTCACCTAGTTTGGTTGATGACTTACCTGGAACCCTAGCATGTTCTATCTTGCTTTGGAGGCGTTCAACGCATAGGTCATAGGATCGAGCTCAGTCCCCGTTCGCATTATATCATCAAGCCTAGCAAGAATGAAGTGATGCGGATCTTGAGGAGGAGAACGTCTTCATGAACTATCGTTGGCACTCACACAACATCGTTATACTTATGCTTCTGGATTCACTTGCAAGCTCATCAAAGACAAAAGAGGTAAAGTAGAAAGAGGAAGAAGAAAATAAAAGAAAACACGAACATAAAAAAAAACATTTACCTTTATTACTTGCAGAAACAATGGAAGAAAGGAGGAGAGTACATCGGTGTCACTCTCAACATAACCCTCTCTCTTACTTACATGAATCTTCATCTAACCTAAGCTTACATACAAATTACATAACAAGAAAAGAAAAACCTAAACTACAAAGAATGAAAACTAGGCTAAATCCTATCTCTGCATGGTCGTCCCATTTTCAGTGAAAATACTGGCTTTTTATAGGCAAAAACCCAACCTACAAGATCCGGGGAGATCGGGGGAGCAAACGCTCCCCCTAACTCCACAACCAAGCCGCGAAAACGCGGCTTTGCCACATTTCCGCGGCCAGGGTATGGCCAGGTGGCCACACCTTGTTAGTGGGTCTCGCTGGATTTCCCTTCTGCTTTTATCTTCAGTTGGTTTCTTCGTTTGAGTCTGAGAGTTTGATGAAATGGCCTTTGATTTTTGCTTCAACCGATTGATTCTGAGAGGATTCTTCTCAACCGGTTTTCAACCTCTTGATTTTTTCCTGATTTACTGAGCTCGAATTAATTCTGATTTAATTCAGAATTCTGGTGGGCTTTTGGGCTCATTTCTCTTCATCTCCTTAAGGAATAGGCCTGCAAATAAATTAAACATTTAATTAGGACAATGCAAATTTTATTCTATAATAAGTATGGAAATATGATACTAAATATGCAACATTAGCGACCAATCAACAAGTTTTGGAGAAAACGGTTTTCCACTTCAAATATCCAAGTTTGGAAAATACCGATTTTTGTTTTAAGCCAAATTTCAATATCACAAAATGGTTCAAAATGTTTGTAATATGTGTTGAATTTTTGTCACATATATTTGTATTTCAAAGATCTTATAAGAACTTATTTTTGTGGAATTTATGTGTATTTTATGGGATTTTTTAGATGGCAAACAGACGAGTTTTTAATCCCTTATAACAGTTGCCCTGGCTATCTGCCAGTCGACCGACCGGTCGACCGAGGCAGAGGGCGGTCGACCAACATGCATAAAAGTGCACAAGTCAGAAGGATGGAGGACCGGTCGACTGGACCAGTCGACCGCCAGAGAGTTCTGCTCTCTAGAAATGGCCCCGGTCGACTGGCAAAAGCTGCTGCTCTTTGTATCCAGTCCCAGACGATCGGGCGGTCTACCGGAGGCACAACAGTCATCTGTATCCAGTCTCAGTCGACTGGGCGGTTGATCAGAGGCACAATGGTCATAAAAATGACCGTTGGCCGGTTGACCGGGCGGTCGATCGGAAGGTCATTTCTGACCTTTCCTGGCTGCCAACGGGCATATTTTTTTGAGGGTTATAAATAGCCCCCTCCTTAGCTGATTTCAAAAAAAGAATTTTAAGAGCAAAATTTTTATCTTTCTAGTGTGTTTCAGCAAAAGTTTTTGTGGTTAAAAAGATTTATTTTATTTGTTTTTAAAGTGTTGAAAAATTCAAAGAAAAGAGAGTCTTTTAGGAATTTGTTTTTGGTCTTGATTTCAATATCTATTTGAAGAATTTCCCAAGTGATTTTCTTTGCTCCAAACACTTTATTTTCTCACACTTGAGCTATCATATCTATCCTATCTATTAGGATTTTATTTTGTGTGGAAAATTGGCTTGTGGTCTTCGTGATCACCAAGTATTGTAACCTTCCTTATATTTGTTGGTATCCCACTAGTGAGAGGTGATTGTGGAGGTTGTGTTTGGTTGTGGTATCCCTCTAAGTAGAGGTGATTGAGGTTGGAGTTTTGGCTTTGAGCCTATCTCTCTAGTGAGAGGTGATTGTGTTGGCTTTGTGCCTTTCCCTCTAAGTGTAGAGGAGGTTGTGTAATTGGTTTGTTATTTCCCTCTAAGTGTAGAGGTGATTGTGGTGTTGTTGGCTTTGAGCCTTATCCCTCTAGTGAGAGGTTGATCTTGTTTTGGCTAAGTGACCATCCCTCTAAGTGTAGAGGTGATAGTTGTTGTGCCTTGTCTCATGTGTAGAGGTTGTATTTATTGGAGAGAGGAGTTGTGTACTCCCAAGTTGTATTACCTAAAATCCTCAGTGGAGATTTCCTGTGTGGGAAGTCCTATGTCGACGATATAGTGGAAATCCTTCTGTGTGAAGGCGGGGACGTAGAGCAGTGGCTCAAAGCTCGAAACATATCTTTGTGTTTGCGATTGATCCACTATCTCTAAACTCTCTCTCTTATTGTGCATTGCATCATTTTGTTCATATCATATATATGCTTGGTTTTGATTGTGTGCCGTACTTGTGTTCAACCAAGAGAGCTTTACATAGCACCTCAACTCTTATTTAGAGGAATTTAGAGGAGATAGTCCAGAGCCCTTCACCAGGAATTCGGCTACACTCTTTGTTTACGCTAAGTGTGTTGCAATTTATTTTTAATTCCGCATCATTTGTCATTAGATTAGCGGTACACCTATTTACCTCCCTCTAGGTGCACTTTTAGTTGGTATCAGAGCTTGGTACTCTTGATTTTAGTCTAACAACCTAAAGTTAAAGATCTTTTTTATTGGCTAATCACAATATTTATATGCACACATGGATTTCATGTCATCTCTCACTTTTGACATTCTTAACATCCAAACTTGGAAGGTTAAGATGTCAATGTACCTCAAAGACCTAGGTATTTATGTCTATTTTGCCATTATTAAAGATTCATATTGTTTAAATAGCAAACATTTAGAGGCTAACTCAAAAGCCCTTCATGCTTTAAGATCTACCCTAAATGATGAATATTTATCTAGAGTTGCTAATTTTGATTCGGCTTTTATAGTATGGAACACTATAGTCTCCTTTGGCGAACAAAAGCAATACTATGTGGGGAGCAACTCGGATGATGGAAGTGATGATTCCAATATATGCTACATGGTCCAAGGGGATAACC
Source organism: Agave tequilana (assembly GCA_038442645.1). NCBI lineage: Eukaryota > Viridiplantae > Streptophyta > Magnoliopsida > Asparagales > Asparagaceae > Agave > Agave tequilana. Next base: position 397,875 of record JAVJIF010000498.1, on the reverse strand, counting down.
CCCTTGAGGTAAATTCTAAATCCGAACTTGATGAGGATGTTGACATGTCATATGATGATCTTGCTTCATTTTGTCAACAACTACTTGAAAAATATGATGTGCTTAAAAAGGAAAATAAGAAATTGAAAAATAAATTTGATTCCATGTTAATAGAAAAAGATTCCTTTCAAAATAAATTGGAATGCATTTCAAAAGAAAATGATTTGTTAAAAAAGGATAATATTTCCTTGACTTCTAAATTAAATAATCTTTGTGAAGGAAATACTTCTTTGAAAAATAAAATTATTTTGGTGGAAAAAGAAAATGTGAAAAAAGAAAAGGAAATTATTTTGGAAGAAAACAACTCTTTGAAAAGAAAGTTTGTTTCAAAAGAAAAAGAAAATATTTCTAAAAAGAAAAAGAGTTTTGATTCTCATTCTCACCATGCTTTTCATGCTACTGTTGATAAAAATGAGATTTAATTTTTGAAAAATAGAATAGATTGTTTGAGCTTAACCTTGAGCAATTGTGCATTTAATCATAATAGATTGAAAACCTTATTTCAAAAGAAACAAGCTCCACATGTACATGCACATCACCCATGACACACATATGCACACTATGCTCATCATGATCACACTATTCACATGTGCATACTAGAGTGTATAAATGTGCACATTGCGACCGCAAAGGCCATTTATTAAAGTTTTGTTGTGATAAGATAAATTTTTTAAATTTTACTAATAAAAATGTTTGAGTTCCGAATAATGCAACCCCCGAGGACCCAAAAGAAAATGGGTACCAAAGTCCTCACCTCTTGTATTTGATGTAGGTGCGGGCTCTCACATGACATGAGAGGTTTGGTGCCCTGGTGGTGGATGCATGAGCTTGATGGACACATACAATTGATGCACCGCTATCAAGGGAGTTTGATGGGAGGACCACCTTGATTTGGAGGTATAGAGATGAGCCCTCTTGGTTTTGGTAACTATCTCTTACTCCCATTTAGTTTACATGCTTTCATTTATTGAGTTTTAGCATGACATGTTTTTAATGCACATTATGTTATATGCCATGTTAATTTGACTTATGACATATATGTATAGTATTTGAGATACACCCATGTTTATATAGATTATTATCTTTGTGTTCTCATTTTAGTTTAACTATTATGTATATCCTAATCTAAAACATGTGCATTTAGCCTAATGATCAGATTGATTTGTGTTTATAATTTTGCACTTCATATTTTGATTACATGTTTAAATGTAGTTTTCATAAAAACTTGTGCATATACTTGTACAACTAGTGAGCCACAAATAGATTATTATATGTTTGCACTTAATTACTCATTTGTACTCATTAGATGTACTAGTATAGCCTAGTTTTGATGATTCTTGCATATCGACTTGTGTTCCCCATTTTGTACATGTTTTCATATGTTTAACTTCATGTATATGTTAATTTTGTCTAAAATTATTGGATAACATTTATACCCTTGAGTTATTTGCGTTCCATGCAAATTTTAATTATGAACTCATTTGTGTTTGGGATATGTATGTATACTTTTAGTTTTAACTAAACATATATATACCTTGAAGTATATTTAGTTTTGATGTTATTCATGTTTATGGAGGAATTTCAATATGAGCGTTATTGCCTATTTGCTTGATCATCCTTTTCACATGATTCTTGTACACTCACATTTATTTTGTGTTTACTCATTACTTTATCTTATGAGTACCTTGTTGAGCTTTATATATCTTGAGTGCCTATTTTGTATAAAATGCATATTTTATGAAATATATGATTTGGTTTTATGTTTTGAAGAATTTATAACTAGTTAATTTCAAACTTTCTTAAACTTCTTCACTTGGTAGAAATTTTTAATTATGCCAAATTATTTTCAATCATATTTTTGAAAACTTCTACCCCTTAAGGGCGGTTGGATGGGCGACCATGCCTTGTATGCTTATTATTGAAAATTTATTTAAACATGTGCAAGAAAAGGGAGGTATTATGAGTTATACGCTTGATCCTCATCATATTTTCAATTGATATTACAATTGATATTTTTTTTGTATACTCATAATTTTTTTTTATATATATGTATGCTTCAAGCTTCATATAGTATCAATTTTGATTGGTATTTACATTTTCATACATATATATGTGATTTGATTGTGCTTACTGTATCTTTACATCTTAAAGCACAAGTTATGTTTATGCTAAGATTGATTTAGTCCTTAATGTTAATTATTTTTCAATTAGTATCTTATACAATCTTATGCATTATTTTTATTAGTATTTCATAAAGGGGGAGAAAAATTCATGTTTTATCTTTTAATCGGTTTTGTTTTTCAAACTAGTATCTTACTTCCATTCTTTATGATGAAAAATACTTTGGTTTGGTACATGCTAACATTTTCAATATTGGTATCAAGAAACTTAAACTAGTATTATTCTCAATTTGGTATCATTATTGCAAAATGATTTGTTTATCAAAAGGTTGATTTGATTTTCAATTGGTATAATGTTTCATTTTAAATTGGTATCTTTTGATCTGAGTTATGTTTACCAAAGACTTGGTTTTTACTTTTAATTGGTATCAAAATTATAAAATATATTCAATTGATATCAAAATTTACAATATATATTTTTCAATTGGTATCAAAAACATAAAATATTTCATTTTCTATTGGTATTAAAAATTTACAAGATATTTTCAATTGGTATCTTTTGGTATCTTAAAATTTTTGTTTATTTTCAATTGGTATCATAATTTTTTGATAGATACCTTTATCATAAATTTGTATATTCTCATTGGTATCATAAGTTTGCTTTAAAGAAGTTTCATAATGTTTTGATATGTATTGCTTATATGTAAGGAAAGCTTAACATCTTCTCTATATATAGATTCATATTGAGTGTATATAATATTGAAGTGATTGACCTCTCTTTGGTATGTAGTACACGTGTGTAGGGGGAGCTTCACATCTCCTTTTATACATTGTATATTATGCTTTATGTGGTTAGGGTTTAGTCATCTCTTTTCATATAAATGCATGCATGCAGTTGGAGTTAACTTCACGTCTCTCCTCTTCATGAATGTATATCGCATATATCTCTTTATTGTTTGATTTGACAAATAGGAGAAAATATTCTTTTAGTTTGCTTTTGCCCCTTTGTTGATGATTGACAAAAGGGGGAGAGAAATTTGAGATATTTGGAGTTTTATATATGCATTTTTTATTTTATACAAAAGGGGAAGAGAAATTTTGGAGAAGTATTTGATAAGTTTTACATATGCATGTTTATTTTCCAATTGGTATCAAAGCATATTGGTATCAAAGCATATATGTTTTTGTTTATGCAAAAAGGGGAGAAATATTTGGATTTGTTTATTGTCTATTTTCTCTTTTGTGCATATTTATGTTTAGCATTCATTACATATTTATGTTTAGCATTCATTACATATTTTATTGTTTATTTGCTATGCATGAGTTAAGGGGGAGCTTCTATGAAGCTTAACTTTAATCCATGCATATATAATTCCATGAGTTTCGTCATCATCAAAAATGCAGAGATTGTTGGCCCAGAGGCCCTTCACTCTAGTTTTGATGATGATTAACTCATGTAGTTATAATTTACTAATAATCTTATAATATTTAGTTTTAGATATTTGACCAAGATATTAATAGGCGATTACCTTCAATAAAGGAGTTTTGGAGCTTTCACATGTTGATTCAAGAGCTCGCTCATCAAAATCGCATCTAGCACTCGGTTGGAGTCAAGCTCGTTGGATCGTGTTTGGATCGAGTCGACTTGGAGAAAGAGTTCTACAAGAAAATCTCAGTTTGTTTAGTTTAATTTGTTTAGATCTTATGTAAAGATTAGATAGTGTTGATATGCTCAAGTTCACACACACACACACAGACACACAAGTTTCATGTTTTGATTTTTAGTTTAACCGGTATTGGATTTCTTGTCAAAAACATAGATATATATCTTTATATGTATATTAGATTCTATCCATATACAAAATGCTTCAAAGTTGTTTCAATATCATGTTTTTGTATTTTTACAAGTTTTGGAGAAAACGGTTTTCCACTTCAAATATCCAAGTTTGGAAAATACCGATTTTTATTTTAAGCCAAATTTCAATATCACAAAAATGGTTTAAAATGTTCGTAATATGTGTTGATTTTTGTCACACATATTTGTATTTTAAAGATCTTATAAGAACTTATTTTTGTGAAATTTATGTGTATTTTATGGGATTTTTTAGATGATAAAAAGACGAGTTTTTAATCCCTTATAATAGTTGTCCTGGCTGTCTGCCGGTCGACCGGCCAGTCGACCGAGGCAGAGGGCGGTCGACCGGTCCGGTCGACCGACATGCACAGGCCAGAAAGCTGGAGGGCCGATCGACCGCCAGAGAGTTCTGCTCTCTGGAAATGGCCCCGGTCGACTGGCAGAGAGCTGCTGCTCTCTGTATCCAGTCCCAGTTGACCAGGCGGTCGACCGGAGGCACAACGGTCATAAAAATGACCATTGGCCGATCGATCGGGCGGTCGATCGGAAGGTCATTTTTGACCTTTCCTGGCTGCCAACGGGCAGATTTTTTGGAGGGTTATAAATAGCCCCCTCCTTAGCTGATTTCAGAAAAAGAATTTCAAGAGCAAAAATTTCTATCTTTCTAGTGTGTTTCAACAAAAGTTTTTTGTGGTTAAAAAGATTTATTTTATTTGTTTTAAAGTGTTGGAAAATTCAAAGAAAAGAGAGACTTTTGGGAATTTATTTTTGGTGTTAATTTCAATTTCAATTTTAAGAATTTCCCAAGTGTTTTTCTTTGCTCCAAACACTTTATTTTCTCACACATGATCTATCATATCTATTCTATCTATTAGAATCTTGTTTTGTGAGAAAAATTGGTTGTTGGTCTTTGTGATCACCAAGTATTGTAACCTTCATTGTATTTGTTGGTATCCCTCTAGTGAGAGGTGATGTGGAGGTTGTGTTTGGTTGTGGTATCCCTCTAAGTGTAGAGGTGATTGAGGTTAGAGTTTTGACTTTGAGCCTATCCCTCTAGTGAGAGGAATCGTGTTGATTTTGTGTCTTCCCTCTAAGTGTAGAGGAGGTTGTGCAATTGAGTTTGTTGTATCCCTCTAAGTATAGAGGTGATTATGGTGTTGTTGGCTTTGAGCCTTATCCCTCTAGTGAGAGGTTGATCTTGTTTTGGTTAAGTGCCCATCCCTCTAAGCGTAGAGGTGATAGTTGTTGTGCCTTGCCGCTTGTGTAGAGGTTGTATTTGTTGGAGAGGGGAGTTGTGTACTCTTAAGTTGTATTACCCAAAATCCTCAGTAGAGGTTCCCTGTGTGGGAAGTCCTGTGTGGACGATATAGTGGAAATCATTCTGTGTGAAGGTGGGGATGTAGAGCAGTGGCTCGAACGTCGAAACATATCTTTGTGTTTGCAATTGATCCACTATCTCTAAACTCTCTCTTATTGTGCATTGCATCATATCGTTCATATCATATATATGCTTGGTTTTGATTGTGTGCCATACTTGTGTTCAACCAAGAGAGCTTTACATAACACCTCAACTATTATTTAGAGAAATTTAGAGGAGATAGTCCAGAGCCCTTCACCGGGAATTCGGGTACACTCTTTGGTTACACTAAGTGTGTTGCAATTTATTTTTAATTCCACATCATTTGTTATTAGATTAGCCGTACACCTATTCACCCCCCCTCTAGGGATACTTTCAATTCTAGGATGACCTTTCCTAGCAACTACAAACACAATCATAAATTGTAGGAATGGGTCTACGCGCATGACTTTCGGTGACATGACAAAGGAGGTGAATGTTTTCCACCTGGGAAAACAACCTCAGGAATTGGATGACTAATCATTTGAGGTAAACTTGATTGAAGACTCACAAGTGAACATGAGGAGGAGTTAGAGTATAAGTCTGACCATGAATTTGATTTGGAGTTAGATCACTTCAATCTTGGCCAGATTGTAGACTAAACAGTTGAGTGGGCAACAAATGCAACCTCAATCATTCCCTTGCAAAAAGAATAACTTTTGATAAATCACACCCCTTTTTCTGAACTGAAAGTTCTTCCTAGTCATCTCAAGTACCAGTACGTGGGTGAAAATGAGGCTTTTCCTGTGATCATAGCTTCTCATCTGATGGAAAAATAAGAAGAGGATCTTCTTGCTGTATTAAGAGAAAAATAGAGCGGCCATTGGTTGGACCAAGGCCGACATCAAGGGGATCAGCCTACCGATTGTGCAGCTTAGGATTCATTTGATTGAAGAGGCCAAGCCCAAACGTGATCTACAATATCGACTGAGCCCCATTATGCAAGAGGTTATCCGTGCTGAAATCTTAAAATTTCTAGACAACAGAAAAATTTATTCCATATCTGATAGCTAATGGGTAATTCTAGTCCATGATGTGCCCAAGAAAGCTGGTTTTACCGTGATAGAGAATGACAAAAAAGAAATGGTACATACTTGTCTTCCAATGAAGATACGAGTTTGTATAGATTATCGTAAGCTGAACGCTGCCATTTGTAAAGACCACTTCCGTCTTCCTTTTATAGATCAAATGTTCAAGAGATTGGCAGGACATGAATATTATTGTTTCCTGAATGGATATCCAGGATACAATCAAATTCCAATTTTTCTTGAGGACCAAGAAAAGACAACTTTCACCTGTCTATTTGGAACATTTGCGTACCGAGAATGCCATTTGGGTTATGCAATGCTCTTGCAACGTTTAAACGTTGCATGCTTTGTCTTTTCTCAGATATAGTAGAAAGATTTCTGGAGATTTTTATGGATGATTTTTTGATATATGAATATTCTTTTGACCAATGCCTGCATCATCTTAAGTTGGTCTTGCAAAGATGTATGGAAAAGAATTTGACACTTAACTAGAAAAAATGTCATTTCATGATCAAACACAGAATCATCCTTGGGTATGAGATTTCGAATAGAGGAATTGAGGTTAACAAATCCAAAGTGTAGGTGATAGCAAAACTCCCTAAACCTAAATACTCAAAAGACATCAGATTTTTTTTTAGGGCACGCTGGTTTTTACAAAAGGTTTATTAAAGAATTTAGCAAAATTGTTAGACCATTAACTAATCTTTTAAGAAAAGATGTGCCCTTCCATTTTGATGATGGATATCTGCAAGCTTGGGAGGACCTAAAACAAAAACTTGTCTTTGCACTGATAATATCAGCACCTGATTGGGTTAGACCCTTTGAAGTCATGTGTGATGCCTCTGATTATGCCATAGGTGCTGTCTAAGGACAACGCGTTAATAACAAGCAACACGTGATTTACTACGCAAGTAGGACCCTTAATGAGGCCCAACTCAATTACACAACAACTGAAAAAGAATTTTTACAGTTGTGTTTGTGTTGGAGAAATGTTGCCAATACCTACTTGGGTCTAAAACAACGATTTTCACCGACCATTCCGCCCTCAGATATTTGATTCAAAAGGACACTAAGGATAGACTCATTCGTTGGATCCTTCTTTAGCAAGAATTCGATTTAGAGATAAAGGACAAAAGGGCATTGAAAATGTGGTGACTGATCACCTTTCCAGGATTCCAAACGCACAAGTGGAAATGATCCCAATCAATGAAAGTTTTCCTAATGAACACATCCTAATGATGTGTAAGAAGCCCTGGTATGCTGAAATTGCAAATTACCTTGCAATTGGGCGAACACCTAAGTTGGTCAAAACCAGACAAGCATCGCTTTTTCACACAAATACGGTTCTTCCTCTCGGATGAACCATATCTATTCAAATATTGCCCTGACCAGATCATTAGAAGGTGTCTTCCTGAGGATGAACATCATAGTGCGTTGACATTTTGACACGAGTTTGCATGTGATGGACACTTTGGTCCATGAAAGATTGCTGAGAAAGTTTTTCGGAGTGGGTTCTACTGGTCCACTCTCTTTAATGACTCCAACAATTTTCACAAACTCTATGTAAGATGCCAATTGACGGGTTGAATCACATGCAAGGATATGATGCCCCTTACCCCAATCCTAGAAGTAGAAATTTTTGACGTGTCAGGCATCGATTTTATAGGACCCTTTCCAATTTCCTTCAGCAACCAATTCATTTTGGTAGCCGTCGGTTACGTTTCTAAGTGGGTAGAAGCTGTGCCAACGAGGACGAATGACAACCGAGTTGTCATCAAATTTTTAAGAGAAAATTTCATTTTACGCTTCGAGCCCCCCGTGCTATAATAAGCGACAACAAGAGTCATTTCTGCAATAAGGCTTTGAAGCCCTGATGTAAAAGTATTCCATTTCTCACAAATTATCCACGATCTACTATCCTCAGACGAACGGACAAGTGGAGGTGACAAATAGACAAATCAAACTCATCCTGGAGAAGACTATAGGACAGAATACGAAGGACTGGTCTATTAATCTTGTCGATGCGCTATGAGCTTATCGGACCGCCTACAAAACTGTCCTACGGATGTCTCCATATTGTGTGGTATTTGAAAAACCATGCCATTTTCCCATAGAGCTTGAGCACCATGCTTTGTGGGCTATTAGATAACTGAATTTTGACATGAAGAAAGCCTGTGACTTAAGAAAGTTGAAGATTTTCGAGCTTGAAGAAATAAGAAATGAAGCTTATGATAACACTCAGATTTCCAAAAAAAGAACCAAACTCTTCCATGACCAGTCCATAAATAAGAAGAATTTTGTCCCTGGATAAAAGATTCTGTTATACAACTCTAGGCTCCACCTTTTTTCTGATAAATTGAAGCATAATAGTCAAGACCCTATCTTGTGCATACAATTCTTCTACATGGTGCAGTGGACGTCTCTGATCCCAATAATGGTAACACTTTTAAAGTCAATGTTCAAAAATTGAAACGGTTCCACAACACTGAGCCTGAGTCACACGGGACTTTTGAACTGGGCCTTTACGACCCAATCTACACGTGACTAGGCCCCTTCTTTGAATTTTCCTGTCATTCACTGTAAATTTTTTGGGACACCTTCTTGTAAATACCACCAACTTTTTCTTTCTTTTTTCTTATAAAATAATAATAATAATAATAAAATAAAATAAACTTTTAAAGTAGAATAAAAAAACAAAAACATAAAAATAATAGGACTTGGTTGTTAAAACACACCTAGGATATCTCTCTTGTATATGTACCCATCCTTTACCCACAAAAATTCAGAAATAACACCTAGGTAAACTATTTATATTTTTACCTAAGGTTAAAAGGGAAAACACCTTTCTCAGCCCTCTATATAAAGCTTTCAACCCCTCTCTCGTGCCTTTACACTAGTTTTGAGATCAGATCTAGAGAGGAGAGACGAGCGTACCACCACCAAAAAAAATTCCAAATCCTGCCTCACTAATCCAACCACATTTTCTCTGCCAAAGTCGGGCATCCGCGATAGTCTTAAGTTTCCTTCGTGCTGTAAAATTTCTCCTTTGTCGCCTTCCCTTGTAGATCCTAGATATACAGCAAGCTCCGTGAGCTTCTATGTGGATTGCTTTGTGCAATTCAGTTTTTCGATCCCCCATGAATTTCAGGGGAGGTTTATGAATTCCTATTTCTTATCTGAATATCAATACATGACACCTACTATTTTTTGAAAAAAGGATTTTTCTAGGATCCTTAGCGATATGAATGGGTATAGGCATGTGTTTCTTGACAGGATTAGGGAGTGGAATTGGTTCACATTGATTTATTATAATTCAGAGTATGAAGCGTATTACTGCCCTAAACTTGTTAAGATCTTCTACTCTAGTATTGAGTCGACCACCATCTACTTTGATGCTAATAAGTTCACTATGCATCTAGAGATTGGGGAATAGTTGTCACCACTGATATGACAGAGGACTACACGCAAGTCTCCAACAACCCACATCAAAGCGAGCCCCTTCCTTTGATAGAGTACATGATCAACATGGGTGCTCGATGCACTGAGCAGGACCGTGGGCTTAAAGCCAGTATGACCTTTAGGAATGTTCATTGCGTTGGATGCTGGATCCAATGCAATATCCTAGGTCTTAACCACACTACTTTTTTCAATAGGCCGGTGTTACAGATTATTCATGATTTGATGACAAAGCAACACAAGTTTTCCTTAACACGGTCATACTCCACAGTCTCATCACCAATTCTTCACGCACTAAGGGTGCAAAGTACTCGCATCCTATCTTAGTGACTCATTTGCGTAGGAATTTCCTACCAGATGAAGTCTTCTCTACATGTGACCGAGTATTTGTCGCACCAGAATGGATAATTGGTGCGTACAACTGTTGTTTACACACCGTATGTAACCCTAGTATCCAACCTGAGGACGTCCCAACAGAGTCCTCTTTTGAGGAACTGTTAGGGAAAGATGAAGAGCCTGCTTTTTGGTAGCAACAGCCGCCCAAGAGCATTCATGTCTTCCATCAGGAAAGGCATGAAAAAAAATTTCAAGGGCCAGATTAGGTTGTGGAAGCAAATAGAGGAGCATACCACTCGTTTGGATTGTATTGAAGAGGACTTTAGGAGATCACGGTCGACCGATCCGAGCACTTCGGCCGGTCTGAGCCGTAGGAGGGGTGATATCCTTTCACTACCTTATTTCATGCATATGTTTTATTTTCATACATTGGGGACAATACATGAGATAGGTATGGGGGTGGTTACTAACTTAGATTTTGATTTTTTTTTTTTTAGGATTTTTAGTTTCTTTTAGACTTTATTTCTCCTTTCTTCTTAAATTTTTTTAAAAGGATTTTTCTTTTTTAGATTTTTTTCTTTTAGTAGATTTTTCTTTAAAATATAAAAAAAGAAAAAAATTATAATAAATTTTTTAATCCATTTTTAAGAAAATTAACTTGATCTTAGGAATTAGGAAAACTCTAAATTAAGATTTTTTAATATACGTTAAAATATGAAGAATTGTTGGATTTTTAGGTTAAGAAAGAACGAGTAGAAAGGTAATTAGATTTTGAATTTTTCTTAAGTATTATATACATTTACATGTTGAGGGATTAAAACAAAGGCCTATATAACTTTATTTGTAAAAAATTATATATATATATAAATAAATAAATATAAAAATGAAAAAATTGTAAATATAAATAAATAAATACTTATCACCAATTAAGCTAGTTAGTTGTGCCTTAAGAAGCATGATCAGTCACGCCTAAAGGTGGTTAAGTTCTTAGTATTTGTAGTCTTGTTTATTCGAGACCTTGAACCTTAGGGATGTATTCTAATCTGGTGCCCCAAGATCATCTGTTCTGAGAGTCAACGGTTTAAGGCTCGCTACATGGGTAAATTAGAGAGCCTAATAAAGATAAAAAAATAATAAGTGTACATATATGCTTATATAAAAAATATAAAAATAATATGTGTGTGTGTGTGTGTGAGTGTGTGTGTGTGTGTATGAAAATATAAGTAAAGGTATCATAGTATAAGTGCAATTCCTCATACATATAAGTGTATATATTCTAAACTCGATGCAAAATCCAATGATCTCTCTACTTTTGAAACTTAACTTTAATTAAAGACAAAGTTTTAAGTGGAGACTTATAATAAGAAGGAATACTTTAGATTCTAAAACCATAAAATCACTTAAATTTTTGCAAAAATGCATCATAAACTTTCTTTCTTTTTCTTTGTGAAAAAAATCACTAATCATTTCTTTTTCTTTTTTATGGATTTTATGGCTGCAATCTGCTAAAAAGCTCAGGAAACAACACTCCTCCTCTAGGGATAACCTAGAGGTTTAATGGCTTGTTGCACATGCTCAGTGCAATCGTGTCACCTACGAAAGTGGTGTAATAATTTAGTAAGGATTTTTTCTTTCTTTACTTATTTTACTCAAGAACGAGCAAAAGATAGGCTTGGTGGTGTGATTACTGTTCAATTTTGTATCATTTTTATCACATTGTCATGCATATTATCAATAAAAATAATGTTTTTAATGGCTTTTTTTCTTAAAATTCAGGTCCACTCTTTAATGGAGAAGAAGGCCCAAATCCAAGCAAATTAAGGAATTTAAAGGAGATTAAAAAGAGCCCAATTCAAAGTAGCCTACATCTGCAATAAACAAGAGAATATTCTCTAGATTCTAGAAGCTCCTATAATACACCTGGGCAGAGACAGCCTGTCAGCGCGACCGCTGGCATAACGGCCAAGATGCTGTCACGAAAACGCGGGTTTGGCCACGGATCCGCAGCAATCCTTGGACCATTGATGCAACGTCTGATCCTGGGGCTGTGATTGAATGCGATGAGTCTCCCGGTGCCTATATAAAGACCCCTAGGGCCTCTGTTGAAGAACGTTGGAGGTAGACATAAATTTTAGGAGAAGGATTAGAATTTCTTTAGGTTCTTTTTAGTAATCTCTTTTAATTTCATTTTCTCCTTTTAGATTCCTAAAAAAAGAGAGAGGATGAGAGTGAAATCTCTGTAATTGAGTGTGACAATTAAATATAAAGCTCATAATCTTCCTCCTCTAATTTCTTGCTCTTCTAATTCCAAGATTTTAATTCCTTGCACTTTAGTTTACCATGCTTTCTTTTTTATTTTACTTCTCCATGGCAAGATAACTTTCTAACATGACTAACTAACCTCTAACACTACTAACTATTAACTTTTGGGTGATGCTAACTCATATAATTCATTAGATGCTTATAATTTCTAGTCTCGTGCTTGACAAGTCTTTTTGATTCCCAATGAAGATGAGTGTTGATTTTGATCTTAATAAAGGTTTTGTGATTCCTTCCATAAGATTCATGTGTGCCTCATTTAGAGCCTTATTTCTTTAGCAAGAGCTTGATGGAACATGATGATGGGTTCACCTTAGTATGCTAACAAATTAATGCACTAGCTTCTTATTTCATACTAGCTAAACCATAGCTTTGATGATTTAATGAACTTGACATTCTTGTTATGCATATCTAAATTGTGAATGTCAAATTCTTATGTTTCATTCTTGTGAACCTATTGGGAGCCTATGATCTAAGGAGGCCACTTAACCAAGCTAAGAGAGGAACACTTCAACAAATTGTGCCAACTCTTTGACTTGATAAATCAAGATGGACAATATACCGATGACTCTACATAAGGCGCAATTCATCCAAGAGATTAGTAAGTTAGTAGTATAGAGTTGTTAGTTAGTCATGACTTCCCTTCTATTTGATAAAAACTTTTCTCATTTCTAAATCCTTCTTTCTAAAAGCAAAGTCTATTTTCTTGTCTACCTTTTCAAACACCATTTCATTCACTGTTTTCATTCTACCTTCCTTATTTTCATATTCATTTTCTTTTAACATAAAAAAAATCCACAATTTCATCTTCTTTTTACCTTCTTTTCTTTTTCAATTCTTGAACAAAGGAGAATTTTCATTTTCTTTCCAAAAATAAAAACAACAAGAACCAAGAAAGCTTCCATCGCATACCCTCCCTGTGGATACGATCTGTTATAGCTTTTGCTACAAATGGTAATTCAAAGGAGCACATTAACATCACATAAACATTCAGCGTGAACATTGACATATGGACCTACACGTTTGCTCTAAACTTCTACTCTTTTCACCTTCGAACAGGCATCAAAGAGGGAGAGGGAGATCTGATGAGGACAAAAACTGGCTTTGTCAGTTTCGGACCCTTCTAAAGCATTATTGGTTTGCACCGAGGTAATGTTAGACATGATGCACTACTACAGTCTCAGATCCTCCCTTAATCAATCTTGTTCAAAGGATCGACAGTGACGAAGAACCCATGCTCATTGGATAACTTTCTGGAGGCAAGATCTTTCATTAAGCGAAGGATTACAGCCTTGTGAGGGAGGAGGTCTTTCACACCTGACTGTATTTTGACCTCGAGAAACACCATTATTCTAAAGAGGAGAGGAAATGGATCTACCATTCTGCATGTAGAAAACCTGATCACGAAGCCAATTTCTATAGGAGAATTTTTTGCCAGAAGAAGAGTTGCAGGTCCAAGTCCTTGCTACCGTCGAAAAGAGGCACACTGAAGGGATATCCAACGTCTCAAGGAACAAATACAATCTCTTGCTGAGCAAGAGTGACTTTCTGTCCCTTCTTCTGTTTTGTAACACCTCATCTCATCGAATAAGAGAGTGTTTGTATCACTTTTTAATTTTAATATAAATAAAAGTGATAATTTTGTCTTCTTTTTTATCTTGACTTTCTTTTTGTGTTTGAAAAATCAGACAAATGAAAGCGATTGCCTTTGACTTTCTAGAGGTGATGATTAACATAGCAACTCAAAGTTTTAAAATTTTATTAAGAAATTTGAAAAGGTTACTGTCAGAGGAGTGATGTTAACTTGACAGAACTGAATTCGTGATTTGAACGAATTTTGTGGACTTGTTATCCTATTAATGGAATAACAAGTGGAGTTAAATCCACTGGGGATTTATGGAAATTTTTACTATCAGAGGTGTAATATTAATGTGACGGGTTAGAACTTGACAAGGAGGTGAACTCTAGAGGTGTGATATTAACTCAGCATCAAGGAGATCTCATTTTCATTGAGAAAACTGAGAAAATTATTATCATAGGTTTAGTATTAACTTAGCAGCAAGGCAAATGCTAGAGGTGTGATATTAACTTAGCATTTAACATCTTGGCTTCGATGAGAAGGCTTGAGGGTAGATCATTGTCATAAGTATAGTATTTAACTGAACAATGAAATGGATGTTAGAGGTGTGATATTTAACTTAGCATCGAATATCTCATTTTTGGTGGGAAAATCGAGAGAATCACTGTCATAGGTATAGTGTTAACTTGAAGGGATTTATATTGCAATATGAGTATTTTGGTCAGAGGTGTAATATTAACTTGACTGAGAGTTTTGCAATTTAAATAATTTGGTGGACTTGTCATTCTATCGAAGAGAATTGACAAGTTGAAATTTTATCCACTAGGGATATTGAGGGATATCACTGTTAGAGGTATAATATTAACTTAACAGTGGTTTTGATTGCGATATGAGCTATCTTGGTGAGAGGTGTAGTATTAACTTATTCGAGAATTTTGCGATTTGAGCAATTTGATGGACTTGTCATTCTATTGAAAAGAATTGACAAGTTAGAATTTTATCCACTGGGGATATTGAAGGAAATCATTGTTAAAGGTATAATGTTAATTTAACAGTGGTTTTGATTACGATATGAGCTATCTTGGTCAGAGGTGTAGTATTAACTTAACCAAGAAGTTTGCAATTTGAACAATTTGATGGACTTGTCATTCTATGAAAGGGAATTGACAACTTGAAATTTTATCCACTGAGGATATTGAGAGAAATCACTATTAGAGGTATAATGTTAACTTAACGGTGGGGTATGCCAGAGGTATAATATTAACTTGACATGTTTGATTTTGTGATTATTTCGCTGGGAAAATAATTACAACTTTTTTGAGGTCCTACCATTCCATGAACGAGAATTGGTAAGGGATTTTGAAAGGGAAAGTGGGATCAGGTCCCTCAGAATTTTTAGCAAACCCTTACTATCAAGGGATTTAGTATGCCTTTACCAACTACAGTTTGAGTTGGACTAGTCATGCTATTTCCCTCAGCATGATGAGTTATCGTGAGTTTTCTATTAGACTTAAATGCCAACTACTTCCTCTATCCTTTAGTCGTGGATGAGTCAGATGTAGTGTAGATAAACTAGAGAAGAGTGACAAGGCTAAAACTTGACATTTTACCTTTGTCCTTTCCTCAATGTTTACAGCGTACATCATGATGTCAACAATGTTCGATCGGCTCGGCGTCGGTCGACCGTGATATGATCCGTTGAAGGAAGAAACTCTTCTTTGGCGCTCTTCTAAACATTTTGGATTTCAAACCCTAATTCATCTAATTGATCAGGGTGAAGCTTTGATCAGAGATGTAATGTTAACTTGATCATAAGAAGAGTGATAAGGCTGAAATCGAAGTTTCACACTTTGTCTCTTCAATATTAACATCATGCATTATGATGTCAACAATGTTCGGTCAGCTTGGTGTCGATCGACCGTAATACGATCCGTTGAAGCAAGAAGCTCTTCTTTGGTGCTCTTCCAAATATCTTGGATCTTGAAGCTTTAATCAGAGGTGTAGTGTTAACTTGATCATGAGAAGGGTGACAAGGCTAAAACTAAAGTTTCGCACTTTGTCTTTTTGATGTTAACATCATGAATCGTGATGTCAACCATGTTCGGTCAGTTTGGCATCGATCGACTGTGATGTGATCCGTTGAAGGAAGAAGCTCTTCTTTGGCACTCTTTCAAACATCTTGGATCTTAAAACTTTGATCAGAGGTGTAGTGTTAACTTGATAATAAGAAGGGTCCTATTAAGGATAGTTCTTCAAAAATCTGCTGTTGATAGGCATCTTGAGCATATGACCATCTGGAGTTATGAGGCGGTATGTTCCACTTGAGTATACAACTCTACTACAGATGGTCCTTCCCATTTGGGTTGGAACTTTCCTTTTGTTTTATGTGTCATAACTATGGGTCTTTTGATAGCTAAGACAAGGTCGCCTTTCTTGAAAATACATTCTCTGACTTTCTTATTAAAGGCTCCAGAAATCCAAACTTGATTGAACTCGATTTGCTGTTTGGCTTATAGACGTTTATCGTCTAAACCTTCCAACTCCTGGAGGCGCAATTGATACTTTTCCTCATCTGCCATCTTGGTTGTCAAGGCAACTCACAAAGATGGGATTTAGATCTCCAGTAGGAGTACAGCTTCGCATCCGTACACCAAGGAAAACGGTGTGACCTTCGTCTGGGTTCTCACTGTTGTACGGTAAGCCCACAAGCATTCACCTAGTTTGTCGTCCCAGTCATGTCGACTTTTTGAGACGAATTTCTTGAGAAGCTTCCTAATAGTCTTGTTAAAAGCTTCAGTAAGGCCATTAGCAGCTAGATAGTATGCGTTGATGACACACTTTGGATTCTGAATTTATTACAGAACCTCTGAAATTCTTGGCTGATTGATTGGGGAAAATCGCGCTTGAAAAGTGTATGTTTTGAAATCAAGAGTTAAAGTGTGTGCTTTGGATTCCTCGATACTTTCGTTATAGCATAGAGGCTAAAACGAGTCAAATCCACAAGGACGGGAGGCGATAGAAGATTTATCGGTTGATTCACGTGTGTGTTAAAAGTTCTTCAATATTTGAAAGAATGAAAAGCAAAGAAAACAAAGAATGAAAAGAGAAGTACGGTGAAACACGAAGAAGTGGGAAACATAGAAAAGTTTGTATTTGTGATTTTTGGAATATTTCTAAAACAAAGTGAAAAAGAAAGAAAACTTATGGCTACTAACTACTAATGACTTCACTAACATGTTAACCTCTTAGTGATAGTTGCCTCACATGTATCATTGGCCATCACTAGTCCTTGGTTTAAGAGCATTTCAAAGCATGACCCATATGTCAACTTTCACATCCAAATTCAACCAACAAGTGCAAGCTACCCTTAAACCATAAAAAACCCAGCAAGAGCAAGCATGTAATAAAGTAATGTTAGCTTGTTAGAGAGTTAGATGCTGAGTGTTAGAATCCATCATCATGAGTCGTAAATGGCTCTTGCAAGAGTAAGGCCAAGTAGATTCTATTAGATTCATGTGGATTATCAAATAAGAAGTTAGACTAGTTAGTGGTTAGTAGTTAGTTGCCATGAGAGAAAAGATTAGCTAAACATGTAAAAGGAGTTAGAGAAGAAAACAAAGATAAGTTAAGAGAGCACCTTTCATAGATTGTCACCTTTTATTATAAGTACTCTTGCTTCCCAACCATGTACCACTATCTCTCCTATAACAAGACTTACAAGAAATGAAAAATACAAAGGAAGAAGAAGAACACTAACCTAAACTACCCTAAACTATAAAATCGAGATGAAACTACCCTAAAACATTACATATGTCCTGCTCTGGAAAACCCAAGGGGTATTTATAGGCACAGAGGAAAGGGGGGCCAGGCAGCAAACCCTGGCCCAAAGTACGGGCGCGGCAGCGCCATTACGGCCGCGGAAACGCCGCTATGGCCGCTGAAACGCTGCGCGTGCGGCGCTTCATGCCGCACGATGTCCCGTCTGTCTCCTGTCAGTTGCAGGTCCCGGTTTCTGGTTTTGGGCCCCTGGTTTTGACGAATCAGCTCTTCAAAGTCAATGGCTATATTATAGGCCTTTAATCACCGATTAAATAGTGATTTAGGGTCTTCTTCTTCATTAGATACCATGGACCTAGAAACATATAAGAGAGGTATTATTAGCAGAATTTAATATGAAATAAATGTGAAGATGTGGTATGAAATTGTAGTTTTAGAGACTAATCACACCCCACACTTATCTTTTGCTCGTCCTGAGCAAAACAAAAAACTAAAAAAATTATTACACCACTTTTGCAGGTAACGCGATTGCACTGAGCATGTGTAACAAGCCGTTAAACCTCTAGTTTCCCCTAGAGGAAAAGTTTTGTCTCCTGAGGGTTTTTAGCGGATTACACTCACAAAATCCATAAAGAAAGAATCAAATGTTAGTATTTTGAAAACATATTTTTGAAATAGAGAAAAGTGTTGAAGTATTTTTGTAAAAATATAAGTGATCTAAGGTCATAGGTTAACCAGAAATTAATCTTCCTTAAACTAAGTCGAAATGCAAAATCTTGTTATAAATTAAATGTAAGAATTTAAAATTGAATTCACTCTTTGATCTTTCATAAAACTCTTAGGAAAAATATGCACTTTGTGAACTGTGAAGATTTTTGAGATATTGACTCAAACTTTCATGCCATTTATTTAATATTTTTTCTTTTTTTAGTTTTCTTAGACTTTCTTATTTACCTGGATAGTGAGCCTTTAGCCGGTGACTCTCAAACCAGATGGTTTTAGGGCACCAGATGAGAAAATATCCCTCGGACTTAAGAACTCAAGTAAATAATGCCACAAAACTAAAGGGGATTATTTTATTTTTGCCCACCGTTTTTAGGTGTGAATAATCATGCTTCCTGAGGAATAATTACTCAACTTCAATAAGTGGTTTTTATTATCATTATATTTTTTTAATATATTTTTATGGCATTTTCAGTCTTTCTTTCAGTCTCAAAAATTGTGTAAGTGTGAAGTGCATAAATCTAAGGCAAAAAAATTTAAGATCAAATTATCTTTCTAATCTTACTTTCTTATTCTAAAATTTAAACAAGATCTATTATTTTGACCTGGTTTAAAAATTCATAATTTTAGGTCTTCCTAATTCCTAAGATAATCTTAATTTTCTTAAAAATAAATCAAAACTATTTCTCTTATATCAAAAAGTTTTGTAAAAAGAGTTTTTTTATATGAAAGAGAATTTTAAAAGGTTCTAAAAATGTGTAAATGAAAGAAAATTTAAAATAACCACACTTATCTCATGCATTATCCTCAATGCATTGTGAATGTGTATATACATGAAACAAATGAAAAGGGAAGAAAAATTACCTCATGGTGGTGGCTCCGGTGGTGGTCTGATTGGGCCAAGCGTTGCTACCCAATCAAGATATCGTGGATCTTGCAGAAACCCACCAGGGACCTCTATAATGCGACCTAGTAAAAGAATGATTGACTGAATGATCTTATTTAAAAAATATCTCCATCTAATTTTCAATTTTTAAAAATAATTACTAAGTCATTTTCTTCAACATCATTGTCAACGAAGAAGTGTGATTTTGGGGGATGTGGATTTGGACTCAAATGGATCAGGAACAAAAACTGATACCGGCTCTGGAATTTGACTCAGATCAAGTCGAGAGTCAACAATGAGAGTCGAAATTGGTTCAAAAATAGGGTTCAAACCAAAGAATTGATGTTCACACACTTTCCTCATTAATGAAGTGTGATCATAAGATATTGGTGATTCAATTTCACAGTGTACTGTACAGGATTCAATGTCGACTTCAGAATAGAGAAAAAAATCTGGTAAGGATACAGGAGTCATTATTGAATCAAAAAGTGAAATGGAATCACCAACATGAGGTTATGGATCACTTTCAAGCTTAAGTTCAATTTCGAAAAAGGATAACTTGCCAAAATGTCAAGAGGTTAATATTTGTCAAGTTCATGTTGGTATAGTGAATTGAAACTGGATTTCCAAAATGACATGATTCTTGGATCTAATCAGTAGAGTTAGGGATATAAGGATCGGTCAAAGGTCGACAAGAAAGACTTTTCTCACTCTCATTGATCAATTCGCTCATTAGTGAGTTTAACCTACTGATAGGCTGGGTAACAGAATTTAGATTTGGAATCATGTCTTTCATACTTTTTGCAATTGGTTCTTCTTGAAAAGGTGAGTATGGAAGTTGATTTTGAAAATTATGGTGAAATTGGGAGTCCATCGGATTTTGTGATTGCTGTTCGGTCTCACGCAAGGGTTCCATACTCAAGTCCAGTATTAATGGTTGTTCATTTTGAATCAGTGAGACTGAAAAAGATGAGTAGGACTCTTGAAAATTTGGCTGAGATGATGAGTCCAACATATTTTGAAATCGTTGCAATTTTTCTCAAAAGACTTCCAAACGCTCTTCTAGCTCAGATTCTTCTTCAATTGGATGTTCTAGAAAAGGAGTATATAGAGTTTGATTTAGAAGGATTGTGAATTGAGCAAATTTTAAATTTGTTGTTGGGACTCAAGCATGGCTTCCATACTCCTTTAAAAATTGGATTTTTCCTCAGTTGGTGGAACAGGAAAAGGAGGATATGAAGCCGAATCGGGGAATGAATATTGTGGACAAAGTGGTTGAAAATTTGACTCGGGGAGGTGAATCCCCATTGACTCTATGAAGAGTTGAAATTATTTTGAAAATTATGGCCATAAGATTGGGGATATGGGTCATATTGAGTCGGATAATCCTAGCTCGGCATATATTTTCGGTTCATGTTGTACATAGCCGGGTCGGAGTTATCCGAATCAAATGAGGTCAGGGTGAAATATGTATTCATATTATGATTAAAAAAATTGTTGTTGTTAAAATCCATTTCACAACTTACAAGAAAGAAAAACAAACAAACAAACAAATAAAGAAAAAGAAAAAGAAAACAAGTCTATGCTAGGGTTGACTTAGACCTAGACGACTCCTAACTGGTTAGACTATCCACGGAGGGTACATTGTCGGAAGCTGACCACAAGTTAATTGGCCAGGTAGGGGCAAATTAGTGAGAGGCATCCGTGCCAGGGCAGCGGGCCTAATTATGCCAAACCACTATTCTTCGAGGTTTCGCCTCTCAATCCCTAACCTTAGACACCGATTTGACAAGAGTCAACTTCTAACAACTTCCCCCTTAGGTTAATCTCTTAAGTGAGTCCGAGATGTCCCTAGGGGCCAACGTTTAGCAAATTTTTATTAAGGCTTGGGCTGTGTGAGTGGGGAGATGATTTTTGGGCTAAGGGAGGGTAATGACTTCCCCACCTTATATTGTATTGGATGTTGCCCTTAAGTTTAATTTGTGCAAGTGTGCAATATAGATAAGAAGGAACACACAAAGAGAGTAAATCACCCACGTGTTTGTCCTAACTATATGCAATGCAATATGTACACCTCCATCAAGATCACAACAACACAAGAATAAAATACAGTATATTGGAATGAAAATTGACAAGTGCCTAGATGCAAATGTCTAAACCATTTTAAAGCATCCAGTTTCTATATTTTAGTTCTTAAAATTATTTATAGTGCACAGATAATATAAAAAAATTAGCAGCAGAATATAAGAATATACAAGAATTTACCCGACCACACAAGAGTAAGTGTGGACTTCTGCAACGCTAAAAATTTAACCAGCACACCAAAAACAAAGATGAAAGGTTAATAAAACGTGAAATTAAACCGTTCCCATCCCCAGCAACGGCGCCAAAATTTGATCGGAGGAAAATCGCGTACAAAAAGTGTATGTTTTGAAATCAAGAGTTAAAGTGTGTGCTTTGGCTTCCTTGATACTTCCGTTATAGCATAGAGGCTAAAATGAGTCGAATCCACAAGGACGAGAGGTGATAGAAGCTTTACTGATTGATTATCGTGTGTGTTAAAAGTTCTTCAATATTTGAAAGAATGAAAAGAAAAGAAAACAAAGAATGAAAAGAGAAGTACGGTGAAACACGAAGAAGTAGGAAACATAAAAAAGATTGTAATTGTGATTTTTGAAATATTTCTAAAACAAAGTAAAAAAGAAAGAAAATTCATGGCTACTAACTACTAATGACTCCGCCAACATACTAACCTCTTGGTGATAGTTGCCTCACATGTATCATTGGCCATTACTAGTCCTTGGCTCAAGAGCATTTCAAAGCATGACCCATATGTCAACTTTCATATCAAAATTCAACCAACAAGTGCAAGCTACCCTTAAACCGTCAAAACCCAACAAGAGCAAGTATGGAATAAAGTAATGTTAGCTTGTTAGAGAGTTAGATGTTAGAGTGCTAGAATCCATCATCATGAGCCATCAATGGCTTTTGCAAGAGCAAGGCCAAATATAGGCTATTAGATTCATGTGGATTATCAAATAAGAAGTTAGACTAGTCAGTGGTCAGTAGTTAATAGCCATGAGAGAAAAGATTAGCTAAACATGTAAAAGAAGTTAGAGAAGAAAAATAAAGATAAGTTAAGAGAGCACCTTTTAAATATTGTCACCTTCTATTATAAGTACTCTTGCTTCCCAACCATGTACCACTCTCTCTCTCCTATTACAAGATTTATAAGAAATAAAAAATACAAAGGAGGGAGAAGAAGAACACTAACCTAAACTACCCTAAACTACAAAATGGAGATGAAACTACCCTAAAACATTACATATGTCCTGCTTTGAAAACCCAAGGGGTATTTATAGGCACAAGGGAAAGGGGGACCAGGGGTCAAACCCTAGCCCATAGTACAGGCGCAGCCGCGCCCGTACGGTCACCTTTCTAGAGCCGCGCCCGGCGCTTTCTGCCGTGCGCTGTCCCGTCTGTCCTCTGTCAGTTGCAGGTCCCGGTTTCTGGTTTTGGGCCCCTGATTTTGCGAATCAGCTCTTCAAAGTCAATGGCTATATTACAGTCCTTTAATCACCCATTAAATTGTGATTTAGTTTCTTCTTCTTCATTGGACACCATGGACCTAGAAACATACAAGAGAGGTATTATTAGTAGAATTTATTATGAAATAAATGTGAAGATGTGGTATGAAATATGTAGTTTTAGAGACTAATTACTGACGAATTGGGGTCCAGTGTTGTGGACGATTCATCGTGGTACAACGAAGCGGTAGAGCACATGATATTTGATGAACTTGATCACATTTGGCATCTTTACTTCCTTCAGGGGAGCAACTTCTTCCCATTTAGAGAAGTAATCTGTTATGGCTAAGATGAAGCAATGTCCTCTAGATATTGGGGGACTGATGGGTCCAATCACATCCATTCCCCACATCTCGAATGGCCATGAAGAGGATGTGGGATGAAGATTTCTTGGTGCTTGATGGACGAAGTCATCGTGGATCTAACAGGCATGTAATCACTTATCATAAGCGATGGCGTCAGGGATCATCTTTGGCTAGCAATAGCCAAGTCTTCTAAGCCTGTCTCTGAGCTTGGGTCTGGGTTGGTGAGCTCTGCACATACCATCATGAGCTTTTTTAAGTGCCTGTTGTGCCTCTTTATGTGAAAGGCATCGGAATAGGATTCTATCATACAATCGGTAATACAATGTTTGCATGATCGCATTGTAATAGAATCGAGGAGCTTTCCTTTTGATGGCAGCTACCACTTTGGGGTCGTCAGGCAATATGCTATATAAGACGAAGTCGTTATAAGGGAATCGCCAATCCCTAGGTTCGAGACTTGTCGAGGTCTCGAGTACCTCTTTGACTTGAAGGTCTCTTCTTGGAGTTTTACTATCATCAAGGGCGAATTTGTTACAGTATAAATCACAATTGTAGGCAAGTACTCTCTCTGCGGTTCCAGCGAAAATGGCCAATGAAGCGGCAAGGGAGGATAGTGCATTTGCATGTGCATTTTGCTGATGCAGTACATGGTCAATATAGAAGTTTTCAAACTTCTTTACCATGACAATGGTTACGTTGTGAAAAAGTACCAAGTCTTAGTGTCGGACTTCGTACTCCCCGTGAACCTACTTGATGATGAGTTTTGAATCGCCATATGTTTCAAGATTTTCCACTCCAATCTCTTCAGGAAGTTGCATTCCGATCAAGCGAGTATTGTATTTCGAGACATTGTTGGAACATGGCTTAGATGCACGAGGGATCACATAGTTATTTGGGAAAATAAGCACTACCCCCACGCCTGCGACAATATTTTCCTTAGGGTTCATCCTCAATGCTCTATCAAAGAATAGTTGTCACACTTGTTCTTCTGAGGAGACGTTGATGATGTTAGCTTCTGTAATCTCACCTGGGAGATCGTCATAAAGTTTTGAAATTCCTAGAACTAGATGATCAGCTAAAAAATCTGCCACAACTTGCCCTTTGACCGCCTTTTGTTGCATGAATAGCATCTCATATTGTTAGAGCAATATGGCTCATTTCGCTAGTCTACTGTTTAGCGAAGATGGTCTTGTTATAAGCAATCTCAAAGGATTAACTCTGAAGATGAAGTGAATGCCTTACCCCATGAGGTAGTGTCACATCTTCTAGACAGCGAAGACCAACGCTAAGCATTCATTTTCAATTGGGTTGTAACGGTGCTCCACCCCAATCATTATCCTACTTAAAAAGTAGATTGCTGACTGGAGTCATTTATGCATCATTTTCTACCACCATGCTATGCTTTATCTGAATAAATAGTTGATTTTTACTACTTTTTTCTTTTTTTCAGGTCCAATGTCTAATGGAGAAAGAGGCCCAACAATTGTGATTTTTGAGGAATTAAAAAAGCATTTAAGAAGCTCACAAGAGAAAAGCCCAAGTCTGAAAAGCTCCAAAACGTATTCTCAGTTTCTACAAGATCCAACAGGGGATACGAGATGCAACAGAAAGGCACAAAAATCCGCTAGCGCAGCGGCCAAGAAACGGCCGCGGAAACGCGGCACTTGCCGCGGACCCGCGGCAATCTTTAGGCCGTTACTTCAGCGTTTGATCCGAGACTGAAGTGGGATGGCCTCCTCTCATGAAGACTATAAATAGACCCCTAGAGCCTCTGTAATCGAGGAGGAGAAAAGAGCATTGTTTTTATAGGAAAATTGTTAGGGTTTCTCTAGGTTTTCTTTTTAGTCTCTTATGTAATTTTCTTTTTCTCCTTCTAGAATCTAGAAAAGAGAGAGAGAGAGTGAGAGTGAGCAATCTTTGTGATTGGAGATGGTGACAACACAATACAAGGATCGAGCTTTCAATCTTCATCTTCTCTTGTTCTAGTGCATTATTTTTCTTTTTAAGCTTTTACTTTATTTTATTTCACTTCTACAAGGAATTGTTTTTTGTTCTTTATTTCCATGTCTAGCTAATTCATTAACATGACTAACTAACTTTTAATTTTACTAACTACTAACTCTTGGGTGATTGCTGACTTATATGATTCTTGGGATACTTTCTTCTTTCAAGTCTTGCAAATTACAAGTCTATATCACTCCCAATGAACATGAGTTGCTTTTTATTCTTTGCAAATGCTAAGTTTTCCCTCCATATGACTCATGTGAGCCTCACTTAGAGCCTTGTCTTTAGAACAAGTGCCGTGATGGAACATAAAGATGGAGCACTTCACTATGCCAATGACTACATTACAAGTTCTTATTTCATGCTCGCTTTATTATATCTTTGATGGACTAATGAATCTTATATGTTTCTTAGCATCGTTAAAAGTGACTATCCTTGTTCCACTAATGAAAATCTATTTAGGGAGCCAATGATTCAAGGACGCAACTAGCCTAGATGAGAAACACCTTCGACATGGGACAACACAAGGACTTGGTAAAGCAAGACATACCATTGCCGATGAATCAATATGAGGCATGCATCACCCAACGAGAGTAGTAAGTTAGTAAATTATAATGTTAGTTAGTCATGGTTTCTCTTTATATTATTCTTAAAAATCTCTCTTTTGGAAACTTCTTCTTTTCAAATCTCTCCGTTTTCCTTCCATCTTTATTCTCATTTCTTCTTTTATTTTACAAAACACCCAAAGATTTTCCACTCACCTTTCACATCGTTTTATTTTTCATTTCTTAAAACAAAGAAGAACCTTCGTTTTTCTTCACAAAGATTTCAATATAAACCTTGAATGCTTCTATCGCTAAACCTCCCTGCAGATACGACCCGTCCTAGCTTATGCTACGAACGGTGATTCGGAAGGAGCAAAGTAAACCTGCATAAACATTCGAAGTTCTTGATCATCAGTACAGGACAACCAACGGTTTACTCTAAACCTCTTTTCAATACAACTAATCCTTCCGAACAAATTTTTGGCGCCGTTGCCGGAGAGCGTAACGGTTATTATTGAATTTTTGGAACTAAAACGAGTTTTTCTTCTCTGTTGCAGGTTACAGGTCAGGAAAAGCAGGAAAGAAGATTGCAGTAACATATAAGTGGTTTTGGGCCTCTGTTCTAGAAAGCGGAGACCAAGAACCCTCTGGATTGTCGCGTTTCCTCGGCTCTGGTCGCGGATCCGCGACAAAAAGGAGTTCACTACTGACTGACTTTTTGCAGGGCTGCTTGCTTTGCAAAATTAGAGTTTTCTGCAAACTTTATTTCTTGTATGCCATCACCAGGAGCTTGCTAATAAACCAACAATAAAACACTTGTTGAAAATTTTAAAAATTGATTAGACGTTTGCATTTTAGGCACGTGTCTTTTCAATTCATTTACTTTACTGTTGAAGAGTGCTGGAGTAAGGTACGTACGCATTGCATTCAGAATAGGACTCATCTCTTGGTTGATTTATATCGCTTTGAGTCAATCTTGTTTATCTTGTACACTTGCACAAAATTGATTTTAAGGGCAATACCCAATAACAAGATAAGGTGGGGATTTAATCACCCTTCCTTGGCCTAAAAATCAGATTCCAAGCACTCACAATCCCAAGCTTTTTAATAAAATTTGATAGACGTTGGCCCCTAGGGACATCCGGACTCGTTAAGAGATCAGCTGAGGTTGGAAATTATTTTTGATTCACACTCCAGTCAAATCAGTGACTAAGGTTAGGGATTGAGGGGCGAAACCCCGAAGGCTGGTGGTTTGGCTTAATTAGGCCCATCGCTTCTGCGCGGATACCTCCCACCAATCTTGCCCCCACCTGGCTGATTAGCTGTGGTCTGACTCGAGCAATAACCTTCTTCGGCTCATCGAACAGTTAGGAGTCGTCTAGGTCCAGATATCCTAGATAGCTTGTGATTGTTTTTCCTTTTTCTTGTTTATTGTTTTCTTTTTTCGCTTGATTGCTTGGTGAACATTGTCTGTGATTGTGCATGGAAGAGTGGTATCGGGACCCAATTTCAGCAAGACTTGTTAGGACTTCTACACTTGCACAAACACCACCTCCGACACAAGTTAAGTCATGGCCAACAACATTTCTCTCCAAGACAAGTTCTATCCCATTCGTACTTCACTTCCGTCATGCATTCTTTTACCCGAAGCAACTGGGAACAATTTTGAGCTAAAATCACAATTTATAAATACACTCCCAAGATTTCATGGCCTAGAATCCGAGGACACATATTTCTTCATTCGTGAGTTTGAAGAAGTGTGCTTGATGATGAGAATTCCCCAACTAGGGGAAGATGCTGTTAGATTAAGGTTCATTCCCTTCGCACTTAAGGACATAGCAAGAAGTGGCTATACAATCTGCCTGCCAGTTCTATCTCAACATGGGATGAATTTGTCAAAGTCTTTCTTAAGAAATTCTATCCCATTCACAAAATGGCCCTCATCAGAAAAAACATAATGCAGTTCAAACATGAATCAAGTGAACCATTCTGGAAGTATTTTGAACGGTTTAAAGATTTATTAGCCCAATGTCCTCATCACGGCATAGAGAAGTGGCGACAGTGCCAAATTCTCTATGACGGACTAGATTATCAAACTAAGACCCTCTTCGAAACTATGTGTCAAGGGAAATTTTTAAAGAAAGATGAGAACCAGAGTTGGGATCTTTTTAAAGCTTTAGCAGAAAAAACCATTCAGTGGGAATCTTGCCGTGAGAAAACCAATCCCACCACTTTCAGAGCTGGTATGCATTCGATTGAATCCTCTATAGCTGTCGAGGCAAAGATAACTCAATTGATGAGACGACTAGAACTGCTTGAGGCGAGGGAACCAAATTCTGTGAATCAGGTCAACCCACCACCTGTGATCAACCCGTGTTGTACCTACTGCCATGCTCTTAACCACCTGTTTGAGGAGTGTCCCGTCTACCAAGCCCAAATGTACCCTGAGAATATGAATGCAGCATAAACCAGACCTAATTACAATCCATACTCCAAAACATACAATACGGGATGGAGGAACCATCCAAACTTTTCTTAGAGTCAGTCATGTCATGAGCAACCAAGACCATAATTTTCACACCAATATCCTGCTCAGTCTCATCAACCGAGTTTCTGAAAAACACCTAGAGGGGGGGGGTGAATAGGTTTTAGTACTAATCTAGAAACTAAATGCGGAAGCTTAAAATAAATTTGCAACACACTTAATACAACCAACAAGTGTAGCCGAATTCCCCGTGAAGGGCTCTGGACTAACTCCTCTTGATTCCCCTAGATATGGGTTGAGGTGCTATATGAAGCTCTTGTGGTTAAGTATAAGTGAGGCACACACAAACAACCAAGCATATAAGATGAATAGGCAATATGAATATATGCAAGGCACAACACAAGCAATGTATGATATGAATAATGAATGATGCTTTGCACAAATAAATGAGAGAGAGTTAGAGAGTCAATGGATCAAACGCAAAGACAAAGATATGTTTCGAGGTTCGAGCCCCTAGCTCTACATCCCCGCCTTCACCACCGTGAAGGATTTCCAATCCACTAACTCCCACCGAGGGAACCTCCACCGAGGAGGATTTGTTACAACACAAGGAGTACCGAACTCCTCTCTCAAACACCACCTCACAACCGAGGGGTAGGCCCGTAGCCAAACAACAACCAATACACCTCTACCGAAGAGGGATACAAACCAAACTCCACCTCTCACTAGAGGGAGCAAACCACAATCTCAACCTCTACCAAAGAGGGAGCAAACCAATCACCCGATCAACCTCTACCAAAGAGGGATACAACAAAAACAAGGGTGTTTACAACTAGTGGTGTATCACAACCACAAACAATCACTCTTTTTTTACAAAACAATGATCCTAATAGAATAGGATAGAAGATAGCTCAAGTGTGAAAAACTAAGTGTTTTGATCAAAGAAATACTCTTGAGAAAATACCAAATAGATATTGAAATGAAGAACAATAAACCAATTTCCCAAAAACCTATTTTCTTTGAAAATAACAAAACACTTAAAACAAACAAAATGAATCTTTTTGCTCTTTAAACTCTTTTGAAAACTTCTTTTCAAAACCAGAGAGTAGGGAAAAATTAGCTCAGAAAATCTTAGCCAAAAACCCAAAGAAATGGGGTTCAAACAGAAAACTAGCCGTTAGGCTGATCTGTCAGCCTGACAGGCTGGCGGGAGACCGGCCCGGTCGACCGCCAACGGTTATATTTATGACCGTTGGGGCTTCCGGTCGACCGCTTAGATACAGAGAGCAGAGCTCTCTGGTCCGGTCGACCGTCCCAATGCCTGCCAGACGTGCACAAGGCTGTGCACGTCGGTCGACCGCAACGGTCGACCGGCCCTTGGTTCGTTCGACCGTGCGGTCAACCGACCTGGCCTGTCAGTCACTGTTCTGCGTCAGAAACTAGGGTTAAAAATATTTTAATAAATCTTGTAAAATCTTGTAAAAATACTCAAAAATAGTTTTATCATTTTGCATTGATATATAAACATGTGATAAAGATTTCAACTCAAATATCAAGCATATGAAACCATTTTTGTGTCTTATCATTTTTACCAAAAACCAAAACTTGTATTTTATCAAACTTGGATTTTTCAATACATAAATAGGAAAGTCAAAATAAGTTTGTATAAGAAGTTAAGCATGCATGTATAGAATGAAACTACTATACATAAACCAATTAAACTTGTTTTGATCAATCTATTCATGAAAACAAATATCGATTAAACTATAAACCGAAAAATCATAAAACGTGTGTGTTGTGCACTTGAGCATATCATCTAAACTAAGCTTTACAAATGGATCTAAACATACTAAACTAAAACTAGGATACCTAAGTCTTCTTGACGATCTTCATCTTCAAGTAGACCCGATCCAAACCGTGATCCAACGAGCATGGCTATGAATGAACTTGACTCTCGGGCTCGGGAATCACCAAGATAAATCTTCCAAACTCCTCTTTTTGAAGCAATCACCAACTAATATCTTGATCAATGATCTGTAACTAAAATCACAAGAATATTAGTAAACATAACTACATGAGTTAATCATCATCAAAACTAGAGTGGAAGGCCTCTGGGCCAACAATCTCCCCCTTTTTGATGATGACAAAACTCATGGAGTTATATATGCATGGATTAAAGTTAAGCTTCAAAGAAGCTCCCCCTTAACTCATGCATAAACAAAGAAACATAAATATGCAATGCATCAACATGCATAAAACACATCAACATGTTCTAGATGCTCTAGATACCAATTAAATTAACAAAAACACTAGATGCTCTAGATACCAATTAAACTTAATATATGCAAAATATAAATATGCATAAACACAAATTATTCTCCCCCCTTTTGTCAATCATCAACAAAGGGGTAAATAATCAAAACAAAACAAAATCTTCTCCCCCTTTTTAATACAAAGAAACAATCATCAATAAAGGGTAAAAGCAAAACCACATCAATAAATTTTTCTCTCCCTTTTTGTTCGAAACAATGAATCAACAAAGGGTTAATAAAGACAATGTTCTCCCCCTTTTTGTCTAAAATAAAAACAAAATCAAATAGGGGTGACAATCAATTAAGATATCAATTGAAAATATGTCAAAGTAGCATCTTGATACCAATTGAAAGTGAACATAAATAATTAAATGGTATATGCTATATACATTCATGAAGAGGAAGACGCTAAGTTAACTTCCCTACATACATGCATTACATGAAAAAAGGATGACAAACCCTAATTCACATAACACATAATATGCAATGCATAAAAGGAGATGTGAAGCTCCCCCTACACACGTGTATCACATAAAGAAGAGATGTCAAGTTCCTCAATACAAGATACACTCAACATGAATCTATATGTAGAAGAGATGTTAAGCACTCTTTGCATATAGGCAATACAAATCAAAACTTTTGTATTTATCTTTAAATAAAATTTTGAGATAGAAATTTAAAACATTCAAATAAACATCTTGATATCAAAAGAGAGTATTTTTCGTTTTAAGCAAATGATATTAATTGAAAATTTTTATTTTCTATCATAAAGCAAGGGAGTGGAAATACAAATACCAATTGAAATATAAAAGTCAAATTTTCTCCCCCTTTATGAAATACCAACAAAACACATGCATAAGCTTGATTTAAGATACCAATTGAAAACTGAATCAATTGAAACAAAGTTGAGGTTCAAGCTTTAGCATAAACTAAATTTTATGCTCAAGATATAGGGATATAATAAGCACAAATAAACCATATATGTATGAAAAATTAGATACCAATTGAAATTGATACCATTAGAATTGAAAGCATACATACACAAAAACAATATATGAGTATACAAAAATGATCATAATTGATACCAATTGAAAGAATTCAATGATACCAATTGAAACAACAATAATATCAAGTGTATAACTCATATAACCTATCCTCCCAATCATGTTCACGTTTAAAATGATTTTCAATATAAAGCATACATGAGCATGGTCGCCCATCTATCCGCCCTTGGAAGGTAGGGGTTTTAAAAAATAGATTTGAAAATAAAATATGTTTAAAAATCTCTACCATAACGAAGAATACCGTAGCTAGCTATATGAAAAATTTGTTAACTAGTACGAAATCTTTCAAGAAAGGAATAAAACAAAATTATTTTTCATGAAACATGAAATCCACATGATAATCAACACTCTAAGCCAATTAAGCATAAATATGACTCATGAAAACAAAACATGAGCAAACTAGAAAGGTGAGTGTACAAATAAGATGTGAAGATCATAATCATGAACGATGGACAATAAGCTCAATATTCCTTGAAACATGAAAACATGAAATTCATCAAAACTATTTAATCTTCAAGGTATACGTATGTCCTATACAAACTAAAGTATACATACATATCCAAACACAATGAGTCCACAAAGATATATGCATGAAGGCACGTGGCTCAAAGGATGTATATGTATAAACAATAGTTCGGATAAAATAGACATATACATGAAGTTTAAACATAAACACATGAAAGCATAAATGAAAAGCTAAGTTTTCATTAAAACAAATGTCATTTCAAGGTATATGTATGAGTTGTCAACACAAGAAGTATACATACATATCCCTAAACACAATTGAGTCCATAAATAAAAATTTGCATGAAAAGCAAATGACTCAAGGGGTATACATGTATATCTTAAAGTTTGGCAAAATACACGTATACATGAAATGGAAACACATAAACATAAAACAAATCCAAAAATAGGAATACAAGTTTAAAATGCATGAATCATCAAAACTAGACTATACTAGCACATCTAATGGGTTCAAATATGCATTAAGGCACAAACATATAAAGATTCATTTGTGGCCCACTATATGTAAAAGTATATACCTAGTGTTAATGAAAACTAATATTTAAACATATATCCAAATCATGAAGCATAAAACAAGATATAAATCAACATGATAAACATAAACATGATTATTATGAAAATCCACATGTTATTAAACCTATGATAAACATGATAGCTAAACATACACGAGAACACAAAGTAATAGTCCATTTTAAACATGGGTGCCTCAAAAACTATACATGTATGTCAAGAGTCTAATAATCATGGCATTGACATAATAATCTATAAACATCAAAAATATACTATAAACAAATGATATGAAAGCATGTAAATAAATAAGGAGTAAGAGATTCGATACCAAAACCAATGAGGGCACCTCTCTAGTTCTCCAAACCAAGGTGGTCCTCCCACCAAACATCCCTTGAAAGTGATGAATCTAATTGATTTCCATGAAGCTCGGAACGCATCCACTCCAAGGTACGGCTACTCTCACGTCATGTGAGAGCCCACACCTACATCAAAAATAATAGGAGGGGGGGTCTTTGGTACCCATATCTTATTGGGTCCATGGGGGTTAGTACCATTCCTAACCCAAACAAATTTATTTGCTAAATTTACATTATGTAGTCTATCAAAGCAAAATTTAGTAAGGTGGCCCTTACGTCCACAATGTGTACAAGTGTACACATGAGCATAAATAGTGTGATGGTGTCCGTGAGCAGCATGTGTATGCCGTGGATGGTGTGCATGCATGATAGATGGAATTTGTTTCTTGCGAAATATGGATTCCAAACGTGTATGGCTCTTGGCACATTGGCTCAAGGTGGAGCCCAAACAATCCATATTCTTCCTCAACAAATTTATATTATTTTTAATTATAGAAGAAGTGTCACATGCAATAGGTAAACTAGGTGAAACTACCCTAGCATGGCAAACATGTGAATCAATTTTATTTTGTAAAACTTCATTTTTCTTTAAACAAACATTTAAATCATTTGAAATGGAAATTATTTTATTTTTCAAAGCAACATTCTCTTTTATAATAAAATCAACTTTTGAAGATAAACACTCATTTTTCTTCAACACATTATCACAATCATTTTTATTTTTCAAAAAATTATTTTCTTTTAGTGCAAGATCAAGTTGAGATCTCAATGAATCCCTTTCATTATAGACCTCAACCTTCTCTTGCAAAACCTTATCAAGTTTAGAAGACAATTTTTCATTTTCTTTATTTAAAGCAAAAGTCTTCTTTTTCAACAAATTATATTTTTCTATTAATTTTTCGCACACAACGGAAAGTTCTTCATTTAAAGCATGGGGATCAATATTCTCATCAAATGAAGAACTAGCATGAAGAACTAGCACTATCATCACAATCTAAGTGGGATTCCGAATCTACCTCAAGAGAGTCATTCCCTTGGACCATGAAGCATTGTGAGTTGGATTCTCCACTAGATTCCTCCGGTTGGATTTGCACTTGAAGCTTGGAGGTGGTGGTGGTTGTCAACTTGTTCCACACTGCAAAAGCGGAATCAAGATTAGAAACATGCATAAGATCTTTTTTAGAAAGCGTGCTTCTAATAGCCTCAAGGGCTAGTGCATTGGCCTCTATATGCTTGCTATCACTAAGGTAGGATTCCTTGGTAATGGCAAGGTGAACCTTATATCCTAGGGCTTGTAGGTACATGGACATCCTAGTCTTTCAAACATGAATATTTGAAGGGTCAAACATAGGTGGGGTCATGAAGTCCATGGGTAAACTATATGTGTGCAAACAAGCAAATGCAAACAATAGATTAGCAAACAAGGATCTCACTCCTAGGTGGTTAAACCTAAGTATCAGGAGCGTAGGCTCTGATACCAATTGAAAAACACCTAGAGGGGGGGTGAATAGGTGTTAGTGCTAATCTAGAAACTAAATGCGGAAGCTTAAAACAAATTTGCAACACACTTAATACAACCAACAAGTGTAGCCGAATTCCCCGTGAAGGGCTCTGGACTAACTCCTCTTGAATCCCCTAGATATGGGTTGAGGTGCTATATGAAGCTCTTGTGGTTAAGTATAAGTGAGGCACACACAAACAACCAAGCATATAAGATGAATAGGCAATATGAATATATGCAAGGCACAACACAAGCAATGTATGATATGAATGATGAATGATGCTTTGCACAAATAAATGAGAGAGACAGTTAGAGAGTCAATGGATCAAACGCAAAGACAAAGATATGTTTCGAGGTTCGAGCCCCTAGCTCTACATCCCCGCCTTCACCACCGTGAAGGATTTCCAATCCACTAACTCCCACCGAGGGAACCTCCACCGAGGAGGATTTGTTACAACACAAGGAGTACTGAACTCCTCTCTCAAATACCACCTCACAACTGAGGGGTAGGCCCGTAGCCAAACAACAACCAATACACCTCTACCGAAGAGGGATACAAACCAAACTCCACCTCTCACTAGAGGGAGCAAACCACAATCTCAACCTCTACCAAAGAGGGAGCAAACCAATCACCCGATCAACCTCTACCAAAGAGGGATACAACAAAAACAAGGGTGTTTACAACTAGTGGTGTATCACAACCACAAACAATCTCTCTTTTCCACAAAACAATGATCCTAATAGAATAGGATAGAAGATAGCTCAAGTGTGGAAAACTAAGTGTTTTGATCAAAGAAATACTCTTGGGAAAATACCAAATAGATATTGAAATGAAGAACAATAAACCAATTTCCCAAAAACCTATTTTCTTTGAAAATAACAAAACACTTAAAACAAACAAAATGAATCTTTTTGCTCTTTAAACTCTTTTGAAAACTTCTTTTTAAAACCAGAGAGTAGGGAAAAATTAGCTCAGAAAATCTTACCCAAAAACCCAAAGAAATGGGGTTCAAACAGAAAACTAGCCGTTAGGCTGATCTGTCAGCCTGACAGGCTGGCGGTAGACCGGCCCGGTCGACCGTCAACGGTCATATTTATGACCGTTGGGGCTTCCGATCGACTGCCCGGTCGACCGCCTAGATACAGAGAGCAGAGCTCTCTGGTCCGGTCGACCGGCCGGTCTACTGTCCCAATGTCTGCCAGACGTGCACAAGGCTGTGCACGTCGGTCGACCGCAATGGTCGACCGGCCCTTGGTTCGGTCGACCGTGCGGTCGACCGACCTGGCCTGTCAGTCACTGTTCTGGGTCAGAAACTAGGGTTAAAAATATTTTAATAAATCTTGTAAAATCTTGTAAAAATACCCAAAATAGTTTTATCATTTTGCATTGATGTATAAACATGTGATAAAGATTTCAACTCAAATATCAAGCATATGAAACCATTTTTGTGTCTTATCATTTTTACCAAAAACCAAAACTTGTATTTTATCAAACTTGGATTTTTCAATACATGAATAGGAAAGTCAAAATAAGTTTGTATAAGAAGTTAAGCATGCATGTATAGAATGAAACTACTATACATAAACCAATTAAACTTGTTTTGATCAACCTATTCATGAAAACAAATATCGGTTAAATTAAAAACCGAAAAACCATAAAACGTGTGTGTTGTGCACTTGAGCATATCATCTAAACTAAGCTTTACAAATGGATCTAAACACACTAAACTAAAACTAGGATACCCAAGTCTTCTTGACGATCTTCATCTTCAAGTAGACCCGATCCAAACCGTGATCCAATGAGCATGGCTATGAATGAACTTGACGCTTGGGCGTGGGAATCACCAAGTGAAGGCTTCCAAACTCCGCTTTTTGAAGCAATCACCAACTAATATCTTGATCAATGATCTGTAACTAAAATCACAAGAATATTAGTAAACATAACTACATGAGTTAATCATCATCAAAACTAGAGTGGAAGGCCTCTGGGCCAACAATCTCTCCCTTTTTGATGATGACAAAACTCATGGAGTTATATATGCATGGATTAAAGTTAAGCTTCAAAGAAGCTCCCCCTTAACTCATGCATAAACAAAGAAACATAAATATGCAATGCATCAACATGCATTAAACAATAAACATGTTCTAGATGCTCTAGATACCAATTAAATTAACAAAAACACTAGATGCTCTAGATACCAATTAAACTTAATATATGCAAAACATAAATATGCATAAACACAAATTATTCTCCCCCTTTTTGTCAATCATCAACAAAGGGGTTAATAATCAAAACAAAACAAAATCTTCTCCCCCTTTTTAATACAAAGAAACAATCATCAATAAAGGGTAAAAGCAAAACCACATCAATTAATTTTTCTCTCCCTTTTTGTTCGAAACAATGAATCTACAAAGGGTTAATAAAGACAATGTTCTCCCCCTTTTTGTTTAAAACAAAACAAAATTAATTAGGGTTGACAATCAATTAAGATATCAATTGAAAATATGTCAAAGTAGCATCTTGATACCAATTGAAAGTGAACATAAATAAATAAATGGTATATGCTATATACATTCATGAAGAGGAAGACGCTAAGTTAACTTCCCTACATACATGCATTACATGAAGAAAGGATGACAAGCCCTAATTCACATAACACATAATATGCAATGCATAAAAGGAGATGTGAAGCTCCCCCTACACACGTGTATCACATAAAGAAGAGATGTCAAGTTCCTCAATACAAGATACACTCAACATGAATCTATATGTAGAAGAGATGTTTAGCTCTCCTTGCATATAGGCAATACAAATCAAAACTTTTGTATTTATCTTTAAACAAAATTTTGAGATACAAATTTATAACATTTAAATTAACATCTTGATATCAAAAGAGAGTATTTTTCTTTTTAAGCAAATGATATCAATTGAAAATTTTTATTTTCTATCATAAAGCAAGGCAGTGGAAATACAAATACCAATTGAAATATAAAAGTCGAATTTTCTCCCCCTTTATGAAATACCAACAAAACACATGCATAAGCTTGATTTAAGATACCAATTGAAAACTGAATCAATTGAAACAAAGTTGAGGTTCAAGCTTTAGCATAAACTAAATTTTGTGCTCAAGATATAGGGATATAATAAGCACAAATAAACCATATATGTATAAAAAATTAGATACCAATTGAAATTGATACCATTAGAATTGAAAGCATACATACACAAAAACAATATATGAGTATACAAAAATGATCATAATTGATACCAATTGAAAGAATCCTATGATACCAATTGCAACAACAATAATATCAAGTGTATAACTCATATAACCTATCCTCCCAATCATGTTCACGTTTAAAATGATTTTCAATATAAAGCATACATGAGCATGGTCGCTCATCCATCTGCCCTTGGAAGGTAGGGGTTTTCAAAAATAGATTTAAAAATAAAATATGTTTGAAAATCTCTACCATAAC
Organism: Agave tequilana; assembly: GCA_038442645.1. NCBI lineage: Eukaryota > Viridiplantae > Streptophyta > Magnoliopsida > Asparagales > Asparagaceae > Agave > Agave tequilana. The sequence continues at coordinate 359,687 of JAVJIF010000498.1, read as the reverse complement.
GAAGAATACCGTAACTAGCTATATGAAAAATTTGTTAACTAGTACGAAATCTTTCAAGAAAGGAATAAAACAAAATTATTTTTCATGAAACATGAAATTCACATGATAATCAACACTCTAAGCCAATTAAGCATAAATATGACTCATGAAAATAAAACATGAGCAAACTAGAAAGGTGAGTGTACAAATAAGATGTGAAGATCATAATCATGAAAGATGGACAATAAGCTCAATATTCCTTGAAGCATGAAAACATGAAATTCATCAAAACTATTTAATCTTCAAGGTATACGTATGTCCTATACAAACTAAAGTATACATACATATCCAAACACAACGAGTCCACAAAGATATATGCATGAAGGCACATGGCTCAAAGGATGTGTATGTATAAACAATAGTTCGGATAAAATAGACATATACATGAAGTTTAAACATAAACACATGAAAGCATAAATGAAAATCTAAGTTTTCATTAAAACAAATGTCATTTCAAGGTATATGTATGAGTTGTCAACACAAGAAGTTTACATACATATCCCTAAATACAATTGAGTCCATAAATAAAAATTTGCATGAAAAGCAAATGATTCAAGGGGTATACATGTATATCTTAAAGTTTGGCAAAATACACATATACATGAAATGGAAACACATAAACATAAAACAAATCGAAAAATAGGAATACAAGTTTAAAATGCATGAATCATCAAAACTAGACTATACTAGCACATCTAATGGGTTCAAATATGCATTTAGGCACAAACATATAAAGATTCATTTGTGGCCCACTATATGTACAAGTATATACCTAGTGTTAATGAAAACTAACATTTAAACATATATCCAAATCATGAAGCATAAAACAAGATATAAATCAACATGATAAACATAAATATGATTATTATGAAAATCCACATGTTAGTAAACCTATGATAAACATGATAGCTAAACATACACGAGAACACAAAGTAATAGTCCATTTTAAACATGGGTGTCTCAAAAACTATACATGTATGTCAAGAGTCTAATAATCATGGCATTGACATAATAATCTATAAAAATCAATAACATGCTATAAACAAATGATATGAAAGCATGTAAATAAATAAGTAGTAAGAGATTCGATACCAAAACCAATGAGGGCACCTCTCTAGTTCTCCAAACCAAGGTGGTCCTCCAACCAAACTTCCCTTGAAAGTGATGCATATAATTGATTTCCATGAAGCTCGAAACGCATCCACTCCAAGGTACGGCTGCTCTCACGTCATGTGAGAGCCCACACCTACATCAAAAATAATAAGAGGGGGGGTCTTTGGTACCCATATCTTATTGGGTCTATGGGGGTTAGTACCATTCCTGAGCAAAATTTAGCAAGGTGGCCCTTACGTCCACAATGTGTACAAGTGTACACATGAGCATACATAGTGTGATGGTGTTCGTGAGGAGCATGTGTATGCCGTGGATGATGTGCATGCATGATAGATGAAATTTGTTTCTTACGAGACATGGATTTCAAACGTGTATGGCTCTTGGCACATTGGCTCAAGGTGGAGCCCAAACAATCCATATTCTTCTTCAACAAATTTATATCATTTTTAATTATAGAAGAAGTGGCACATGCAATAGGTAAACTAGGTGAAACTACCCTAGCATGGCAAACATGTGAATCAATTTTATTTTGTAAAACTTCATTTTTCTTCAAACAAACATTTAAATCATTTGAAATGGAAATTATTTTATTTTTCAAAGTAACATTCTCTTTTATAACAAAATCAACTTTTGAAGATAAACACTCATTTTTTTTCAACACATTATCACAATCATTTTTATTTTTCAAAAAATTATTTTCTTTTAGTGCAAGATCAAGTTGAGATCTCAATGAATCCCTTTCATTATAGACCTCAACCTTCTCTTGCAAAACCTTGTCAAGTTTAGAAGACAATTTTTCATTTTCTTTATTTAAAGCAAAAGTCTTCTTTTTCAACAAATTATATTTTTCTATTAATTTTTTAAACACAATGGAAAGTTCTTCATTTAAAGCATGGGGATCAATATTCTCATCACATGAAGAACTAGCACTATCATCACAATCTAAGTGGGATTCCGAATGTACCTCAAGGGAGTCATTCTCTTGGACCATGAAGCATTGTGAGTTGGATCTCCACTAGATTCCTCCGGTTGGATTTGCACTTGAAACTTGGAGGTGGTGGTGGTTGTCAACTTGTTCCACACTGCAAAAGCGGAATCAAGATTAGAAACATGCATAAGATCTTTTTTAGAAAGCGTGCTTCTAATAGCCTCAAGGGCTAGTGCATTGGCCTCTATATGCTTGCTATCACTAAGGTAGGATTCCTTGGTAATGGCAAGGTGAACCTTATATCCTAGAGCTTGTAGGTACATGGACATCCTAGTCTTCCAAACAAGAATGTTGGAAGGGTCAAACATAGGTGGGGTCATGAAGTCCATGGGTAAACTATATGTGTGCAAACAAGCAAATGCAAACAATAGATTAGCAAACAAGGATCTCACTCCTAGGTGGTTAAACCTAAGTATCAGGAGCGTAGGCTCTGATACCAATTGAAAAACACCTAGAGGGGGGGTGAATAGGTGTTAGTGCTAATCTAGAAACTAAATGCGGAAGCTTAAAACAAATTTGCAACACACTTAATACAACCAACAAGTGTAGCCGAATTCCCCGTGAAGGGCTCTGGACTAACTCCTCTTGATTCCCCTAGATATGGGTTGAGGTGCTATATGAAGCTCTTGTGGTTAAGTATAAGTGAGGCACACACAAACAACCAAGCATATAAGATGAATAGGCAATATGAATATATGCAAGGCACAACACAAGCAATGTATGATATGAATGATGAATGATGCTTTGCACAAATAAATGAGAGAGAGAGTTAGAGAGTCAATGGATCAAACGCAAAGACAAAGATATGTTTCGAGGTTCGAGCCCCTAGCTCTACATCCCCGCCTTCACCACCGTGAAGGATTTCCAATCCACTAACTCCCACCGAGGGAACCTCCACCGAGGAGGATTTGTTACAACACAAGGAGTACTGAACTCCTCTCTCAAACACCACCTCACAACTGAGGGGTAGGCCCGTAGCCAAACAACAACCAATACACCTCTGCCGAAGAGGGATACAAACGAAACTCCACCTCTCACTAGAGGGAGCAAACCACAATCTCAACCTCTACCAAAGAGGGAGCAAACCAATCACCCGATCAACCTCTACCAAAGAGGGATACAACAAAAGCAAGGGTGATTACAACTAGTGGTGTATCACAACCACAAACAATCTCTCTTTTTCCACAAAACAATGATCCTAATAGAATAGGATAGAAGATAGCTCAAGTGTGAAAAACTAAGTGTTTTGATCAAAGAAATACTCTTGGGAAAATACCAAATAGATATTGAAATGAAGAATAATAAACCAATTTCCCAAAAATCTATTTTCTTTGAAAATAACAAAACACTTAAAACAAGCAAAATGAATCTTTTTGCTCTTTAAACTCTTTTGAAAACTTCTTTTTAAAACCAAAGAGTATGGAAAAATTAGCTCGGAAAATCTTAGCAAAAAACCCAAAGAAATAGGGTTTATATAGGCCAAACAGAAAACTAGCCGTTAGGCTGATCTGTCAGCCTGACAGGCTGGTGGTCGACCGGCCCGGTCGACCGCCAACGGTCATATTTATGACCGTTGGGGCTTCCGGTCGATCGCCCGGTCGACCGCCCAGATACAGAGAGCAGAGCTTTCTGGTCCGGTCGACCGGCCGGTCGACCGTCCCAATGCCTGCCAGACGTGCACAAGGCTGTGCACGTCGGTCGACCGCAACGATCGACCGGCCCTTGGTTCGGTCGACCGTGCGGTCGACCGTGCGGTCGACCGACCTGGCCTATCAGTCACTGTTCTGGGTCAGAAACTAGGGTTAAAAATATTTTAATAAATCTTGTAAAATCTTGTAAAAATACCCAAAAATAGTTTTATCATTTTGCATTGATATATAAACATGTGATAAAGATTTCAACTCAAATATCAAGCATATGAAACCATTTTTGTGTCTTATCATTTTTACCAAAAACCAAAACTTGTATTTTATCAAACTTGAATTTTTCAATACATGAATAGGAAAGTCAAAATAAGTTTGTATAAGAAGTTAAGCATGCATGTATAGAATGAAACTACTATACATAAACCAATTAAACTTGTTTTGATCAATCTATTCATGAAAACAAATATCGGTTAAACTAAAAACCGAAAAACCATAAAACGTGTGTGTTGTGCACTTGTGCATATCATCTAAACTAAGCTTTACAAATGGATCTAAACACACTAAACTAAAACTAGGATACCTAAGTCTTCTTGATGATCTTCATCTTCAAGTAGACCCGATCCAAACCGTGATCCAATGAGCATGGCTATAATTGAACTTGACGCTCGGGCTCGGGAATCACCAAGTGAAGGCTTCCAAACTCCTCTTTTTGAAGCAATCACCAACTAATATCTTGATCAATGATCTGTAACTAAAATCACAAGAATATTAGTAAACATAACTACATGAGTTAATCATCATCAAAACTAGAGTGGAAGGCCTCTGGGCCAACAGTTTCCAACAGAGCCTATCAAATTTTCAAACAAGCTTCCAACACAACTTCCAGCCCGCATATCAGCAACAAAATCATCCTGATAAAAAAATGTCAGATTTGGAAAGAATGATTGAAACCTTATCAAAAACCCAGGCCTCAATGATGAACACCCACAACCAGGCCATCAATAGGTTAGAAGTTCAGATAGGTCAACTGGCTAGCTCATTGAATGAAAGACAAAAAGGAACATTGCCGAGCCAACCAATGCCCAATCCTAAGAACCCCTTACCTATTCATGAAGCCGAAGACATAGGTCCTAGTCAGTGTAACACTGTTCATATTTTGAGATCTGGAAAGCAGATAGACAATCAGGTTTCCAGTCATCCTGTTCCAAATAAATCAGTGTCAACATCTCCTGTTCCAGTACCATTAACTAAAAATGATCCATCTTCAAGTTCACAACCTTCAACCTCCAAATCGAATAAAGACAAAGCAGATGAGCAACCATACAAGCCTATTGTACCATTTCCTAATAGGCTAGCGAACCAAAAGACTAATGCTCAAATGGAGAAAATTAGAGAAATGTTCAATCAGGTCCAGATCAATGTACCCTTTCTTGATGCCATACAATAAGTTCCCTCCTATGCCAAATTCTTGAAAGATATGTGCACTAAGAAAAGGAAAACTAATGTCCCAAAGAAGGTCTTCCTAGCTTCTAATATAAGTGAGTTGCTAACTGGGCCAATTCCCGTGAAATATAAAGACCCAGGGAGTCCAACTATTTCTTGTATTATAGGACAGACCACGATAAATAGGCCATTACTGGATCTAGGAGCCAGCATCAATCTTCTTCCTTTCTCCGTGTATCAGCAACTCGGGTTAGGCGACCTCCGTCCGACTAGGGTTACTATACAACTGGCTAATCGATCTGTAAAAATTCCAAAGGGGGAGATTATAGATGTTCTCATTCGGGTCGGGGAATTCATTTACCCCGTGGATTTCATTGTTCTAGAAACGCAACCCGTACATAATCCCAAAGCTCAGATACCTGTCATTCTAGGACAACCTTTCCTAGCCATTGCAAACGCAATCATAAACTGTAGGAATGGATCAATGCGTCTAACCTTTGGAGATATGACAAAAGAGGTAAATGTTTTCCACCTTGGAAAACAACCTTGAGATTTGGAAAATGAGTCATTTGAAGTGAACTTGATCGAAGGATTAGCAAGTGAAATGGAGATTGAATACGAATCTGATAGAGAATTTGAGTTGGAGTCTGATGACTTCAACCTTGATCAAATAATTGAATTCACAGTGGAGTGGGCAACAGATGCAGCCCCTATCCTTCCCTTACACAAGGAACAACCATTGACAGGTCAAGTCCCCTCTTCTGAGCTTAAGGTTCTTCCTAGTCATCTCAAGTATCAGTACTTGGGTGAAAAGGAAGCATTTCCCGTGATAATTGCGTCCCATCTGATGAAACAACAGGAAGAGGATCTTCTTATAGTATTAAGGGAAAATCGAGAAGCCATTGGTTGGACCATGGCTGATATATAAGGAATCAGTCCATCCATTATGCAACACCGAATTCATTTGACGGAAGATGCAAAACCTAAACGTGACCCACAACGTAGACTCAACCCGATCATGCAAGAGGCTGTTAGAGCTGAAATTTTGAAGCTACTAGACAATGGGATCATCTATCCCATATCTGATAGGCAGTGGGTTAGTCCAGTCCACGCTGTGCCAAAGAAAGCCGGGGTTACCGTGGTAGAAAACGATAAGAAAGAATTAGTACAAACTCATCTTCCAACGAAGTTTCGAGTCTGTATTGATTACCGAAAATTAAATGCTGCCACGTGTAAAGACCACTTTCCCCTTCCGTTCATCGTTCAAATGCTCGAGAGACTAGCTGGACATGAGTATTACTGCTTCCTGGATGGATATTCAGGATACAACCAAATCTCTATCGCTCCCGAGGATCAAGACAAGACTACCTTCACCTGTCCCTTTGGAACATTTGCATACCGAAGAATGCCCTTCGGCCTATGCAACGCTCCTGCAACGTTTCAACGTTGCATGCTTAGTCTTTTTTCTGACATGGTGGAGAAATTTTTGGAGATTTTCATGGATGATTTTTCCATTTATGGTGATTCTTTTGAACAATGCTTGCACCATCTTAAGTTAGTTTTACAATGATGCATGGAGAAAAACTTGACACTCAATTGGGAGAAGTGTCACTTTATAGTCAAGTAAGGAATTGTCCTAGGGCATGAAGTTTCACACAAAGGAATCGAGGTTGATAGATTGAAAGTGGATGTTATAACAAAGCTCCCTGAGCCGAAATACTTAAAAGACATTAGATCATTTTTAGGGCATGTTGGCTTCTATAGAAGATTTATTCAGGGGTTTAGCAAAATTGCTTGACCTTTGACGAATCTCTTAGGAAAAGATGTACCCTTCAATTTTGATAAAAAATGTCTACAAGCTTAGGATGAGCTAAAACACAGACTTGTTTCAGCACCAATAATCTCTGCGCCTGATTGGACTAGGTCGTTTGAAATCATGTGTGATGCCTCCGATTATGCCATAGGCGCTGTTCTCGGACAACGTACTGATAAACAGGCAACACGTGATTTACTATGCTAGTAGGACGCTTAACGAGGCCCAACTAAATTACACGACAACTGAAAAGGAATTTTTAGCAGTTGTGTTTGCGTTGGAAAAATTTCGCCAATACCTACTAGGATCCAAGACAACGATCTTCACTAATCACTCCGCCCTTAGATACTTAATGCAAAAGAAGGATGCAAAGGCCAGACTGATTCGATGGATACTTCTTTTGTAAGAATTTGATTTGGAAATTAAAGACAAAAAGGGCGTTGAAAATGTGGTGGCAGATCACCTTTCGAGAATTCCTAATGCACCAATTGAGACTTTACCTATCAATGAAGACTTTCCTGACGAACACATCTTTACGATGTGTAAAGAGCCCTGGTATGCTAATATAACAAACTACCTTGCAACCAGGCAAACACCTTCACATTGGTCAGGTCAAGACAAGTATCGCTTTATGAAACAAGTACGGTTTTTCTTTTGGGATGAACCGTATTTATTCAAATATTGCCCTGACCAGATAATTAGAAGGTGTCTTTCTGAGGACGAACATCATAGTGTATTGACATTTTGTCACGAGCTTGCTTGTGGTGGACACTTTGGTCCACGTAAGACTGCCGAGAAAGTCCTTCAGAGTGGGTTTTATTGCCCACTCTCTTTAAGGACGCTTATACTTTCTGCAAGCTCTGTGCCAGATGTCAAATGACGGGTCGGATCACACATAAAGACATGATGCCTCTTACACCGATCCTTGAGGTAGAAATTTTTGATTTGTGGGGCATCGATTTCATGGGACCCTTTCCTCTGTCTTATGGCAACCAATACATTTTGGTGGCCGTAGATTACGTTTCTAAGTGGGCTGAAGCTATTCCTGCGAGGACAAATGATAACCAAGTTGTCATCAAGTTCTTACGGGAAAACATCATTTCCCGCTTTGGAGCCCTACGTACGATAATTAATGATAACGGGAGTCATTTCTGCAACTGGGCTTTTGAAGCCCTAATGCGGAAGTACTCCATCTCTCATAAATTATCCACGACCAATCATCCTCAGACGAACGGGCAAGTGGAGGTCACCAACAGACAAATTAAACTGATATTGGAGAAAAGTGTTGGACAAAATCGTAAGGATTGGTCCATCAAACTGATTGATGCCCTGTGGGCATATCGGACCGCCTACAAGACTGTCCTCGGTATGTCTCCATATCTAGTTGTATTTGAAAAACCCTGCCATCTGCCTGTGGAGTTAGACCTCCTTTAACAGGCCGGTGCTGCAGATTATACACGACTTAATGACTCGGTAGCACACTATCTGTATCAACAAGATCATTTTTCATAGTATCATCACCAACTCCTCCCGCACACGCGGTGCAAAGTACTCGCACCCAGTTTTGATCACTCGTCTGTGTAGGACTTTCTTACCAGATGCAGTTTTTGACTCATATGATAGGGTGTTCGTTGCACAAGAGCGGGCGACTAGCGCTTATAATAGTTGTCTTCATGCGGTCTAGACTCCTAGTGTCCAGTCCGAAGATGTCCCTGTGGAGTCCTCTTCGGAGGAACTTTTAGAGGAGGAGGATGAGCCGGCTTTTTGGCAACAGGACCCCCCAGCTAATTCACGCGCCTTCATGTCCACCATTTGGTGAGGCATGAAGAAGATATTTCGGGGGCAGATTCGACTACGCAAACAAGTTGCGGAGCAAACATCGCGCCTCGATTGCATTGAGGAGGGTCTCCGTCGATCACAGTCGGCTGGACCTAGCACCACCGCTGGTCCAAGCCGAAGGCGGGGGTGATACCTTTCTTGTTCTATTTCATGCGTATATTTTCTTGCATATATTGGGGACAATGCATGAGATAGGTATGGGGGGTAGATACTACCATGAGAATTTTCTAGACTTTTTCTTTTAGATTTCTAGGTGTTTCTCTTTTCTTATATTTCTCTTTTCTTACTAACATAGGATTTTTTTTTCTAGACCTTTTCTTTTAGATTTCTAGGTTTCTTGTTTCTTATATATAAAAAAATAATAATAAAATAAACATAAAAAAATATTGATCCATTTCTTTGAAAAGAATTAACTTGATCTTAGGTATTAAGGAAATTCTAAGTTAAGATTTCTTAATATAAGTCGAAATAAGAAATTTTGTTGGATCTTTAGGTTAAGAAAGAAAAGAATAGAAAAGACAGCTAGATTTAGAATTTTTTCTAAACACTATATACATTTGCATATTGAGGGATAAATCTAAGACTTAGTGACTTTGTTTACAAAAATATATATATATATAAAATAATAATAATAAAAATATATATAGATATTCATAAATAAAACTTGATCACTAATTAAGCTGGTTGGTTGTGCCTTAAGAAGCATAACCAGTCATGCATAAAAGTGGTTGAGTCCTTAGCATTCGTGGCCTAGTTTACTCGAGACCTTGAACCTTTGGGATGTATCTTCATCTGGTGCCCTAAGACCATCTGGTCTGGGAGTCATCGGTAAAAGGCTCGCTACATGGATAAATTAGAAAGCCTAATGAAGCTAAGAGAATGTAAATATATACTCTATAAATATATATATATATATATATATATATATATATATATATATATATATATATATATATATATATTATATATATATATATATAAATATATATGTGTGTGTGTGTGTGAACAAACAAACTAAAGTCTAAGAAAAATCCCTCATACATATGTATATGTGTTAGACCTGATACAGAATCCAGTTTCTCTCTATTCTTGGAAAATTTAACCTAAGTTGAAAACAATATTTCAAATGGAAACTTATAAAAAAGAAGGAAAAGTTTAGAATAACCCTAAACCGATAGATCACCGAAATTCTTGAAGGAAATGGATCATAAAAAAAATGTTTCTCTCTTTTCATTTACATTTTCTTTTTCTTTGGGATTTTGTGGGTGCAATCCGCTGAAAACCATCAGGAGATAACACTCCTCCTCTAGGGTAACCTAGAGGTTTAACGGCTTGTTGCATGAGCTCAGTGCAATCGTGTCACCTACGAAAGTGGTGTAATAATTTAGTTAGGTTTTTCTTTTTGCTTATTTTGCTCAGGGACGAGCAAAAGCTAGGTATGGGGGTGTGATTGGAGTCATTTATGCATCATTTTCTACCACCATGCTATGCTTTATCTGAATAAATAGTTGATTTTTACTGCTTTTTTCTCTTTTTTCAGGTCCAATGTCTAATGGAGAAAGAGGGCCAACAATTGTGATTTTTGAGGAATTAAAAAAGCATTTAAGAAGCCCACAAGAGAAAAGCCCAAATCTGAAAAGCTTCAAAACGTATTCTCAGTTTCTACAAGATCCAACTGGGGATACAAGATGAAAGAGAAAGGCACAAAAATCCGCTAGCACAGCGGTCAAGAAACGGCCGCGGAAACGCGGCACTTGCCACGGACCTGCGGCAATCTTTAGGCCGTTACTTTAGCGTTTGATCCGGAGACTGAAGTGGGATGGCCTCCTCTCATGAAGTCTATAAATACACCCCTAGGGCCTCTGTAATCGAGGAGGAGAAAAGAGCATTGTTTTTATAGGGAAATTGTTAGGATTTCTCTAGGTTTTCTTTTTAGTCTCTTATGTAATTTTCTTTTTCTCCTTCTAAAATCCATAAAAGAGAGAGAGTGAGAGTGAGCAATCTTTGTAATTGGAGACGGTGACAACGCAATACAAGGCTCGAGCTTTCAATCTTCATCTTCTCTTGTTCTAGTGCATTATTTTTCTTTTAAGCTTTTACTTTCTTTTATTTCACTTCTACAATGAATTGTTTTTGTTCTTTATTTCATGTCTAGCTAATTCATTAACATGACTAACTAACTTTTAATTTTACGAACTACTAACTCTTGGGTGATTGCTGACTTATATGATTCTTGGGGTACTTTCTTCTTTCAAGGCTTGCAAATTACAAGTCCATATCACTCCCAATGAAGATGAGTTGCTTTTTATTCTTTGCAAATGCTAAGTTTTCCCTCCATATGACTCATGTGAGCCTCACTTAGAGCCTTGTCTTTAGAACAAGTGCCGTGATGGAACATGAAGATGGAGCACTTCACTATGCCAATGACTACATTACAAGTTCTTATTCCATGCTCGCTTTATTATAGCTTTGATGGACTATTGAATCTTGTATGTTTCTTAGCATCGTTAAAAGTGACTATCATTGTTCCACTAATGAAAATCTATTTAGGGAGTCAATGATTCAAGAAGGCAACTAGCCTAGATGAGAAACACCTTCGACATGGGACAACACAAGGACTTGGTAAAGCAAGACATACCATTGCCGATGAATCAATATGAGGCATGCATCACCCAACGAGAGTAGTAAGTTAGTAAATTATAATGTTAGTTAGTCATGGTTTCTCTTTATATTATTCTTAAAAATCTCTCTTTTGGAAACTTCTTCTTTTTCAAATCTCTCCGTTTTCCTTCCATCTTTATTCTCATTTCTTCTTTTATTTTACAAAACACCCAAAGATTTTCCACTCACCTTTCACATCATTTTATTTTCCATTTCTTAAAACAAAGAAGAACCTTCATTTTTCTTCACAAAGATTTCAATACAAACCTTGAATGCTTCTATCGCTAACCCTCTCTGCGGATACGACCTGTCCTAACTTATGCTACGAACGGTGATTCAGAAGGAGCAAAGTAAACCTGCATAAACATTCGAAGTTCTTGATCATCAGTACACAGCAACCAACGGTTTACTCTAAACCTCTTTTCAATACAACTAATCCTTCCGAACAATTGCCTATTTATAGTTTTGATCATTGTTCTAGGCTAATAAAGCTCATAAGGAATGTTCAATTGCTTGAATATATAGAAGGAAAGGTTTTCCTGATATTGGAGCTATCAGAACGGGCGAATGTGTGAGAAACTCCTTGATCTCTTCAAATACTTCTTGGCAAGCATTGTTCCAAATGAATGAGATATTCTTTATTAATATAGAGAAGGGTTGGCGGCGCCCTGAGAGATTTGATATGAATCTCCTGATGTACGTCAATCGTCCCTGTAGGCCTCTGAGTTCTTTAAGATTTCTCAGAGGTTGCATCTCTTGATGGCACGGATCTTCTCTGGATTGAGGCGAATTCCTTTGGATGTAACAACGAATCCAAGGAATTTATCATTGGCTACCCCCAGGAAGGACTTGGTTGGGTTCATCTTTAACTGGTGAACCCGCATGATGTCGAACACTCTTTTCAGGTCTTCGAGGTGATCGCCTTTGTCGCAGTTTTTCACAGCGGACAGAGCATTCTACAGTCTTGTGTATATGCTCATGGAAGATCGCATTCATGGCGTGTTGATATGTTCCACCAGCGTTCTTCAAGCCACTATGAACAGTATACTCCCAAAGGCATTCTGAAAGATGAGTGCTTTTCTTCTTCAGGGTGCATTATTATTTGATTATACCTTGAGAAGCCATCCATGAAAGACATCCTCTCAAAACTGCACGTGTTATCAATCATAACATCCGTGATCGGGAGAGAGAATTCGTCTTTAGGGCAAGCGACATTTAGATCATGGTAGTCGATGCAAATCCGGATCTTTCCATTCTTCTTGGGAACGAGCATTATATTGGCCACCCAATTAAGATGTTGCTCTTTCCTGATGAAACCAGAGTCTATAAGCTTTTTCACCTATGATTCGTTTACTTTCATAATCTTGGGACGAAACCATCATTGTTGCTGTTTGACTTGTTTGGCGTCCGGGTTAATGTTAAGATGATGTATAGAAATCTAGAGATCGAGCCTGGACATGTCCTCATAATTCCAAGCGAAGACATCTATATCTCTCGTATGAGCTGTATTAGGTGTTCTTTCTCAGAAGGCGACAAGCTCTCACTTATGAAATGGGCTTAGGGTTAGCTTCATCTCTAAGATTTATCTGAGTCACTTTATCCTCAGTGGGTGGTTCGCATTGTTCAAAATGCGTATCCCAAAGAGTATTTAAGTGTTTAATCTATAGATCAGAGTCTGACTGGATTAATTCTTTAGGTTCAAAAGTATCTTCTCCACCATCTTCCAAGTGGCTGGCTGATACCATGTTCACTGAGAGGCTTCCGAAGATATTTCCGGCGCTGACATCTGAGTCCCACGACGATGTTACTGATGAGTTGTCATGATAGACCTTATTTTTAGATTCGGGATCTGATGAGACTAGTGTAGTTTCATAACTGAGTCCTCTTCGGGTCTTGAGATAGTAATCGGGGTCTTTTCCTTTTGGTACAAATGAACGATGTAGTACTCATTTTTCTTTGCCGAAAATAAAGCCTGATTCCTTGATAAATCATACCCCATTCTTTCCATCATATGACATGACTTTTGTCCATAATGGAAGAATTGTGCAGGCTCAAAATTACCCCTTGAGCTTTACAAGCTACGAGCTCGATTTCAATCCGCCCGAATAGAATCAACTTTTGACCTTTTCACTTGGCTGGTACTTCAAAGAGGACATTGTGTGCGCTTCCAATCTTTTCGCGTACCAGGAGAGATGACTTTGTTGGTGCGTGCAATGATGTCAAAGCATTCACTATTGACCAAGGATCCCTGCCTACGTCAGTACTAGTGTCTGACGGTACAACATCTAAAGCAATTGTAGAAAAGTAAGCGAAATCTAAATCTTTATTGATGAACCACTCGCTTTCAACATTAGCGGTGGTATCCAAATTGAGTTTATCAATGCTCGTTATAAGAGAATTTATTTCCTAGAGATACTCATCTTCTTTTGGCTCTGTTTCTGCTTCATTGCTAGAGTCGAGTTCTTCTGAGTGTGGATTCTCAACAAACTCAAGTGAATCCTAAAAAGAAGAGAATCAGTAAAAAAATTCTTGACTCCTCTGAACGGATGCCTTTTGACAATCAACGTTCTCACATTTCCATCTTCATCAATATTTTTCATTACTTGATGAAGAGTGGATGGGACGATGACATTGCGGTGAATCCATGGTCGTCCCAGCAACAGATTGTACGAGGTGTCGGTGTCAATGACATAACATGTCACCTCGAATTTCAGGTCCCCAATTTGACACCTGAATTATTTTTCCCATTCGGAGACGTACCATTGGCGTTGAAGCCATAGATGGTTGTCTAAATGGTGCTCAATCAGTTCGTGAAGATTCCCAAATGTTGCATGACCCTGCGGGTCATAATGCTCAACGCGGATCCTGGATCAACTTGAATGCGGCTCACTTCAGATGATCTAATGTACCCTGTATAATACAGGGATATGTCTTGTTTTCCTTTAACTTGCATGTCTTCTAGGGTGAAGGTGATGCAGAAAAACTGCTTCGAGGTATGGTAGCAAGGTTTTCGTCTTCCTCTTCACATATAGCAGAAAACTGAGTTATGAAAACCTCTGTATCTACTAATGCTTCTCTTAGAGCATCCCTTGTAGACTTAGAAAGCCTTAGGAGCTCATAGAGAGTAATTCGAGTAAGGATGTTGGCTAGTTGAGCCACGACATCAAAACGGAAGGGAGTTGATGGTCCCGCACCGCTTTTCGAAAGAGCTTTGACATACCGAAGCTCTTTCTGCTTTTCCACGGATGGCTTCGTGGACTGCTCGATTGCCTCCTCAACTGGCTGTGGGGAGTTTACTACCGACTCACCATACTATTTTAGGTACTGCTTGTCAGATCGAGTTTTAAATGTGGGAGGTATGCCAGCGTCAGCAACAAAGGCGGACTCCTCGTCTCCCAAACTAGTAAGCGAAGAGACATCTTCCTCAATTTCTCTTGTGGAGATGCTCAGCATATTGCTAGAGGAATGTTTTAGCTTTCCCTTTGGACTTCCTACTTATGACAGTCATCCACTGCTGGATTTGAACAATGTCAGGGTGGACCCACATTGCTTCTCCTCGAGGAGTAGGCACTGGAATGAGGCCTTTCTCCTTCAGATTATGAGGATCAGTATTGATCACTCTTAATTCTCCTTTCAGGATGGGAACCGCTCCTGTTGGTGCTAATGGGAGATTTTGTCCGAATTGAATTGGTGATGTAGCCGTCATGTTGATGGTCACCTTCTTTTGTTCTGGATGAAGCTTCAACACCTTTGCATCGATCAGAGCCTGAAGGATATCTTTAAAGATGTAGCAGTTCTTCGTAAGGTGTCCCAACGTCCTATGATATAAACGGTAGTTGGGACATCAGTCTTCCCCACTTATTCAGGGCATCTGATCTCCAGAAGTTTGAGTCGTTACTCTTTTGGAGTTACTTGAATAAAGAGGCCATGTGCTCATCCTTGAAGGAATACAATTTATTAGCACATGCCTGGATGGGAGGCATTCCTTCTCTGACTGACTCGGTCTTCGAAGGTGATTTGACTTCTGTCGCCAGAGTATCTCTTATTCTCGGTTAAGAAGACGACTCTGGTGAGCGTCGCATTGACTTATCGGGTCTCGATTTGCTGTCTTTTTCTTTAGCCCTAACCCTGACGACGGTCTCTTCCGCCTGCTCTCCTTGTAGTACCAACTGCTTCCAAGTGTGGCATTGCGCCACTCCCATTTGAGCGAGTAGGAAAGTTTGTAGATTGTGATGGCACGTCTCAACTAGTGCAGGCTGTGTCATGCTACTGGGACAACGGAGCTCCATGCTCTGAAATCTCTCGACGAAAGTTTTGATAGACTATTCTTTCTTTTGTTTGGCTACAAGGAGAGTTGACACTGAGATTTCTGTATCGTCTTCAAAGAAACGGGCCAGAAATAACTTCTTTAGGTTGGTCCATGTCTTAATCGAGCCAGCAGGAAGTTTTATGAATCATTCAAAGGTGACCCCCTTACGGGTGCTAATAAATAAACAAGCCATGTTAGCACCGTTCGATACTACATTCCCAGTTTAGGATTTAAAGTAGTATATGTGTTGGTTAAGCGACCCAACTGTCGAAAATAAGAAGGGACAGTGCCTTGAATTTGTGAGGGTAAGGAGCCGTGTCCCACGCTACTGGGTAGGGTCGGACTACCCCACATCTTGAAAACCGTCTCGATTTGCAAGGGTCTTGAGGCATTGCTCTAATTTGCTCATCCCCTTGGAATGACTGCTCCCATTCTCTAAGTTATCCTTCTCTTCAGATGAAAATTTGGATGGCTCAGAGTTGAAACGCTCATCACTCTCAGTGTTTGTAGAAGATGGGCTCTCTCCCTCCTTCCTTTTGCCCTTGGATATCTTGGAAGGAGTTTTAGCCTTTGGTTTTTTTTTCATCCTTAAGCAGTTATGATAGCATCTGCTTAAGGGTGTTAATAGATTCTTGTCGAGTTCAAATAATATCGAATTATTCCCTTTGGACTCGGGCCTGCTCTTTAAATCTCTTGGCCACCTCCTAAGGAGTTCCCGCCACGTAGGCTAAGGCGATTTTTGTCTTTGAACTAGAATTCAAAGACCGAGATTCGACTACGGTGGAGTGCTCATCATTTACTTCAATTCCCCTGGCTAACAAACTGTAGACAACAGAGGCGATCATTCCCATGCGGGTCCGAGTGTGTTGATAGACCCCTTCAGGTTCGGTAAGGGCATCCTTCAAACCTGGAGACTGATCAACACCCGACTCCTCTGAACTAATAGCCAGTTACTTTCCCTTGAACTTACTTGGTGTGGAACTCGGCCCCACCATATTTGCAGTCACTTCTGGGTAATCGACATCGGAGAACAATTTTTTCTTCCAGGATCGTCGTCTCTTGGTTGAGTTTGAACTCGCTAACAACCAGCTAAAAACTGAAGGTTTAATTATTTGAAAGCCGCAATAACAATCAAAGAGTACTGCTGAGATTAGTTGCTCGCAGTGACACCGGTGAGCGAGTGATGGACACTTCTCTTCCTTGTCAGGTAGTCCCTTAGATCCATTGAGAGAGCATCTGGGGAGCCAGCCTCGAACCCCTAAGGGTAAGGGCTTTTAGGCATTTTATGTCTTGAAGACATGCAATGCTGAACGTGGGTCTCGTGTTGTTTTGTTGAAACGCAGACCTCGCGTTGTGTTGAAATGCCGCCATCGCGTTTAGAGTTAGAAACACGGGCATCGTGTTCTGAAATAGATAGAACATAAGCCTCGCGTTTTGGAGCTGGTAGAACGTGGGCCTCGCGTCTGACGCGGACCTCGCATTGTTTATGAACGTGGGACTCGCGTTCTGGAATAGAAACGCGGTCCTCGTGTTGCTTAAAAGAAACGCGGGTATGAACCTCACATTCTAAATTTGAAGAACATATTGCTTCTGCAAAATTTTCAATCTGTTGTCGACGAGCCCGACGCCTTCGTCAACCTTCAACATTCCGGTTGAGTCGTAAAAGTTATTTAGAACCCCCGACAACCTGGAATTGCAGAGTTTTGAGAAGAGATGGATGTCAGAATTGATCTTCACTGTCATTTTGATTGTGCACTGACACACTGGCCCTGCGGATCTCCTGAGAGATGATCGGGGCAAACCAGTACTTTAAAATGTGTGTTTTGTAAAATCAGTGAAAAGCGTGTGTGCTAATGTTCCCTCGATACTTCCGTTAAGCATTGGCTCAATGGGTCGAATCCATAGGGACAGGAGGTGATAGAAGTATTAACAGTTCTTATTTATGTTGGTTGTTAACAAGTTCTTTGTTAAAGAATGAAAAAAGAAGAAAGAAATGAAATCCAAAAGTGATAGGTGAAGATGGCGATGAAACGGCGATGTGAAAATAAAAGAGAAGTGGTTTTGAAAATAAAAAGAAGATGAAACAAAGATGAACTAAGAAGTTGGTGAAAACAATGATGAAAATGATAAATGAGTTTTGAAATTAATTTTTAAAATAAGATAAAAGAGAACTCATGGCTACTAACTACTAATTTCTCCACTAATCATGACCTCTTAGTGATAGTTACCTCACACGGATCCTTGGCCATCACTAATCCTTGGCTTCAAGAAACGATACAAAGCATGGCCCATAAGATTATTCATAAACATTCAAACCACACATCCAGACCACACAATAAGTTGCAAGTTATTATTAGAACATCAAAATCGGTTATAAGTGAGCATAAAATAAAGTTAGCATTGCGAGTTAGCAAGTTAATGGTTAGATGTTAAAATATTAGAATGTTAGAATCAATCGTCATGAGCCATCAATGGCTCTTGCAAGAGCAATGCCTTGTAGAGGCTATTAGATTCATGTGAATTATCAAGTAAGAGGTTAGATAGGTAGTGGTTAGTAGTTAGATTGTCATGAGAAGAAAAATTAGCTAAGCATCATGTAGAAAATGGAGAAGATTACAATAGAGAAGAAAGGAGACACCTTTACATAGATTGTCACCATCTATTACATCAATCTCTCTCGTTCTCTCTCTGAATCTCTCAACCCTAATACATGATCTAAAAATGAAAAGAAAATATAAAAGAAAAGAAAAGAAGAACACCTACACTAAAAGAGAAAACCTAGCCTATTTCTTAATTTTCTTACATTTCAGGTCTCGACAAGGCTATATATAGGCAAAAGGAGGTTCTAGAAGATGAGACGAGGCCACGCGTCGAAAATCAACGCGTGGCTCGCCAACATTGCCGCGAAAACGCGGTAATTGCCATGTTTTTGCGCCAAAACCAGGGACTTAGGTCCCTAGTTTTGGCGAGTGATTTCGCCTTTCTTCTAGGACCTTCCAGATATGCTAAGATTCGGTTATTTCGGTCCAGATTTTTGTCAGACACCTGCCAACGTCTAGATTCAATGTATCTTCTAGAAACTCTCTAGCTTGGCCTCAAAAAAATCTGTATTTAATTACCTGAAAATGGGTTTAATTAAGTTCTTATTACTCATTTTCCCCTAGACTCTTGATTATCTGCAAAGTAGGCCGAAACACAATTAGAAATGATATTTTATTCATAAATCGGTAGGAAATGCGATATAATAATGCAGAATTGTAGACTAATCACACCTCCACACTTATTTTTTTGCTCGTCCTGAGCAAAACAAGGAAAAGAAAACCTATATTACAAATGTTATTACACCACTTTCGTAGGTGACGCGATTGCACTGAGCATGTATAACAAGCCATTAAACCGCTAGGTCACCGCTAGAGGAGGAGTTTTATCTCCTGAGGGCTTTAAGCGGATTGCACCACAAAATCCATAAAGAAAGAAAATAAATGTTAGTGTTTTCAAAATGTATTTTGAAAGAGAGACAAGTTTTCAAAATATTTTTGTAAAAATATAAGTGATCTAAGATCATAAGTCCACCAAAAATTATTTTCCCTTAAACTTAATTTATATGCAAGATCTTGTCTTCAATTAAGGTAAGAATTTAAAATTAATTGAATATTTTATCCTTCATAAAACCTATATAATATGCACTTTGTGATTGTGAAGATTTCTGGGATTTCAACTCTAACTACCAAGCCATATATATATATATATATATATATATATATATATATATATATATATATATATATATATATATATATATATTTCTTTCCTTCTTTTTTTTTTCTCCCTTAGTTTTTTAGGCTTTCTAGTTTACCTGGGTAGTGAGCCTTTAACCGATGAATCCCAAACCAGATGATCTTAGGGCATCAGATGAGAAAACATCTCTCGGGTTTAAGAACTCGAGTAAATAAGGCCACAAAACTAAGGGGAATTATTTGTTTCTTATGACTACCGTTAGGCGTGAATAATCATACTTCTTGAGGCATAGTTATCTAGATTTAATAAGTGATTTTTTTAATTCATGTATACCATATATATTTTTTCTTTTTATGTATTTTTGCTTTATGACATTTTAGGACTTTGTTTCCATACCAAAAATGTGTAAGTGTGAAGTGAAATCACCTAGAGGGGGTGAATAGGTGATAGGCTAATCTTATGAACTAAATGCGGAATTTAAAAACTAATTGCAACTATACTTAATGCAACCAACGAGTGTAGCCGAATTACCCGTGAAGGGCTCTGGACTAACTCCTCTTGATTCCTCTGAATAAGAGTTGAGGCGCTATATGAAGCTCTCGTGGTTAAGCACAAGTGAGGCACACAAACACACAATCATGTATATGATATGGCAATAGTAAAGCAATGCACAAGGTAGAGAGAGAGAGAGAGTGAGAGTCAATCGATCAAACGCAAACAATAAGATTTGTTTCGAGGTTCGAGCATCGAGCTCTACATCCCCGCCTTCACCGAGAAGGATTTCCAATCCACTAGGAGTACCGAACTCCTCTCTCAACCAATACAACCTCCACCGAGGCAATACAAATGGTCTACCGAAGACCGGAGTACGGAACTCCACAAATCCACACCTCTACCGAGGCAACACAACAACAATCCACCTCTACCGAAGAGGGATACAAATCCAATACCAACTCCACCTCACCAAGAGGGAGTAAACCACAACCTCAACCTCTATCAAAGAGGGAGCAAACCACAACCCAAATCAACCTCTACTAAAGAGGGATATCCACAAAGAAAGGGTGGTTACAACAAGGTGGTTACAAAGACCACAAACTATCTCTTTTCTCACAAAACAAATGATCCTATAGAATAGGATAGAATGATATAGCTCAAGTGAAAAACAAGTGTTTTTGATCAAAGAAAATCTCTTGGGAAAATACCAAATAGATATAGATTTGTAGATCAAGAAACTAATTCCCAAAAACCTATTTTCTTTGAAATAACCAAAACACTTCTTAAAACAAATAAGATGGATCTTTTTGACACTAAAACACTTTTGAAAACTTGTTTAAAACACTGGAGAAACTCTGTAAATTTTGCACTTAAAAATCTTAGCCAAAAACTCAAACAATGGGGTATATATACACCCCAATAAAAAAAACTAGCCGTTAGAGCTGTTTTTTAGCTCTGGCGGCTGGCGGTCGACCGGCCCGGTCAACCGCCAACGGTAAAAAAAATGACCGTTGGGGCAGCGGTCGACCGGCCCGGTCGATCGAGGCCTGGAACAGAGAGCAGAGCTCTCTGCCGGTCGACCGGCCCGGTCGACCGGGGCTTTCCAGAGAGCAGAGCTCTCTGGACGTCGACTGGGTCGGTCGACCGGCCCTCCAGCCAAAACTGGCGTGCACGTTTGTGCATGTCGGTCGACCGTCCCGGTCGACCGACTCCTAGCTCGATCGACCGGCCCGGTCGACCGGCAGAAGCCAGACAGGATTTTCTAGGGATTAAAAACTAGGTTTTTATTTGTCAAATAAATCCCATAAAACTTCTAAAAATCCACAAAAATAAGTTCAGTATAATACATTGATATACAAACTTGTTTGAGTAAAAATCAAACCAAGTTACAAACATTTTGAACCATTTTTGTGTTATGGAAAAATTGCCGAAAACCAAAAACCGTATTTTTCCAAACTTAGATTTTTCAAATGAATTTTGTCCAAAACTTATCCAAATACAAAAACATGATACTTAAACATTGTAAAGCATGTTGCATATGGATAGAAATTCAATATACAAGAAATATATATATCATTGTTTTTTACTTTAAATCCGGAACTACGTTTTGTTAAAACACAAAACACCAAACTCATGAATAGGTATATCAAACTAAGTTTGTTTAGGAAATTTAGCATGCATGTATATAAAACACATCTAATATACATAAAACCAGGTAAACTTGTATTGATACTATCTATTCATGAAAACCAATATCGGTTAAACCAAAAATCAAAAAACTGAATCCAAAAACATGAAACGTGTGTGTGTTGTGAACTTGAGCATATCACACTATCTAGTCTTTACAAATGGATCTAAACACAACAAACTAAAGGTACCGAAGTCTTCTTGACGAACTCCGTCTTCAAGGCGACTCGATCCAAATCGATGATCCACCGAGCTTGACTCCAACGAGTGCTATATATGATCTTGATGCTTGGGCTCTGGAATCACCATGTGAAAAGCTCCAAAACACCTTTGTTGAAGCTAATCACCAACTAATATCTTGATTAAAGATCTGAAACTAAACATCATAAGTTTATTAGTAAACATAACTACATGAGTTAATCATCATCAAAACTAGAGTGGAAGGCCTCTGGGCCAACAATCTCCCCCTTTTTGATGATGACAAAACTCATGGAGTTATATATGCATGGATTAAAGTTAAGCTTCAAAGAAGCTCCCCTTAACTCATGCATAGGAATAAATAATAAATATATGCAATAAAAGCTCATAAACATGTATGCAAATACATGAAGATAAACATGCATAAACAAGCATGAAACATATAAAACATGATCTTGATAACAATTAAACGGTAAAACTCTATTAAAGCTCTTGATACCAAAAAAAAAAAAAATTAATAAAAAACAAACAATGTTTCTAGATTAACAAAACATGCATACAAAAACATGCATATAAACTCAAATAATTCTCTCCCTTTTTGTCAATCATTAACAAAGGGGTTAAAGTAAACACAAAACTATAAAATACTTCTCCCCCTTGAAAAAAAATCAACAAAGGGGTGAACTCAAGACAACCAATAAAAAGTTATATGTGATATACATTCATGAAGAGGAAGACGCTAAGTTAACTTCCCTACATACATGCATTACATGAAGAAAGGATGACAATCCCTAATTCACATAACACATAATATGTAATGCATAAGAGGAGATGTGAAGCTCCCCCTACACACGTGTATCACATAAAGAAGAGTTGTCAAGCTCCTCAATATAGGATACACTCAACATGAATCTATTTGTAGAAGAGATGTTAAGCTCTCCTTGCATATAGGCTATATAAATCAAAACATTTTTTTTTAAAAAAAATACCAATTGAAGGTAAACAAATAAACATCTTGATACCAATAGAAAGTATATTTCATTTTGAACATATGATACCAAACCAAAATCAATATTCACTTTTCAATTATTTTTCATCATAAAGTATGGGAGTGGAATATCAAAATACCAATTGAAAGATGAAAATACACATTTTCTCCCACTTTATGAAATACCAAATAAAACGATGCATAAGCTTGTATTGAATACCAATTGAAAACTAGTCAAGTGAAACATGATAGTCATTAAACACTCAAGCTTTGCATAAACAACATTTGTGCTAAAAAATATAGGGATATAGTAAGCACAAATAAAACATATATAGGTGTATGAAAAAATGAGTAGCAATCAAAATAGATGATACCAATTGAAAGCATACATACACAATAACAATATATGAGTATACAAGAAGAATGTCAATATTTGATACCAATTGAAATAATCCAATGATACCAATTGAAAACATGATATGATCAAGTGTATAACTCATATTACCTACCACCCATTTCATGCACATGTTTAAAATGATTTTCAATAAGAAGCATACAAGGCATGGTCGCCCATCCAACCGGCCTTAAAAGGTTGGGGTTTTCAAAAATAGGTTTGAAAATAGAATATGTTTGAAAACTCTACCATAACGAAGAATACCGCAACTAGTTATATGAAAAAACTTATAAACTAGTACGAAATCCTTCAAGTAAGGAATAAAACAAAAATATTTTTCATGAAATATGAAATTCACATGATAGCCAACACTCAAAGTCAGTGAAGCATGAATATGACTCATGAAAACAAGCATGAGTAAACAAGAAGGGTGAGTGTTCTAATAAAATGTGAAGAACATAATCATGAAAGCTATGCAATAAGCTCAATATTCCTTAAACATGAAAATCATCAAAACTATTTAATCTTCAGGGCATATGTATGTATTATACAAACTAAAGTAAACATACATATCCAAATATAAATGAGTCCACGAATGTATATGCATGAAGGCACGTGGCTCGAAGGATGTATATGCATAATCAATAGTTTGGATAAGATGGACATATACATGAAGTTAAACATATAAACATGAAAACATGGATAAAATAGGAATACAAGTCAAATGCATGAATCATCAAAACTAGACTATACTAGCACATCTAATGGGTACAAATAAGCGTTCAAGCACAAACATATAAAAATTTATTTGTGGCCCACTATATGTACAAGTATAAATCCTAGTCTTAATGAAAACTAACATTTAAACATATATTCAAAACATGAAGCATAAAACGAGACATAAATAAACATGATAAACATAAAAACGAGCATTATGTAAATCCACATGCTATTAGAACTATGATATACATAATAACTAAACAATGGTGAGAACACAATATATGGGTCCATATAAATATGGGTGATCTCAAATGCTATATATGCATGTCAATGATCTAATAATCATGGCATTTACCATAATAATCTATAAACATCAAAACATGCTATAAACAATGATATGAAAGCATGTAAATATAAATGGGAGTTAGAGATTAATACCAAAACTGATGAAGGCACTTCTCTAGTTCTCCAAACTAAAGTGGTCCTCCCACCAAACTTCCCTTGAAAGTGATGCATCCATATAGTAATCTTTAGGCTCGGAACGCATCCAGATCAAGGCACTATAACTCTCACGTCATGCGAGAGCCCGCACCTACATCAAATACAATAGGGGTGGTCTTTGGTACCCATACTCTTTTGGGTTCATGGGGGTTAAAACCTTTTCTAACCAAAACAAATTTATTTGCTAAATTACTATCATTTATACGATCAAAATAAAATTTAGCAAGGTGGCCCTTACGTCCACAATGTGTACAAGTGTACACATGAGCATACATGTACTGGGTGTGACTGTGAAGAGCATGTGTAAGCCGTGTATGATGTGCATGCAAAATAGGAACTTGTTTCTTTCGAAACAAAGATTCCAACCGTGTATGATTTTTAGCACAGTGGCTCAAAGTGGAGCCCAAACAATCCATATTCTTCTTTATCAATTTTATATCATTTTCAATTAAAAAAGAAATGGAGCATGCAATAGGTAGGCTAGATGAAGAAGCTACACTGGCATGGCAAACATGTGAATCCATATTCTTTTTCAAAGATTCATTTTTCTTTAAACAAATTTCTAAATCCTTGGAAATGGAAGCAATTTTCATTTTTAAAGAATCATTTTCTTTTAAAACAAAATTAACTTTTGAAGACAAGTTTTCATTTTTCTTCAAAATTAATTCATAATCATTTTTAGATTTAAAAATTCATTTTCCTTTAATACAAGGTCTAGTTGAGACTTCAATGAATCCCTCTCATTTGAAATCTCCACTTTATCTTGCAAAATCAAATCTAGTTTAGAGCACAAAACCTTATTTTCTTCTTTTAATTCAAAACTCTTCTTTTTCAAAAGGTTGTATTTTTCTATCAATTTTTCACAAACTATAGATAGTTCTTCATTTAAAGTATTGGGATCAACATGCTCATTACTAGAAGAACAAGCATCATCACAATCTAATTGAGTTTCCGAGTATACCTCAAGGGAGTCATTCCCTTGGACCATAAAACATTGTGGCTCGGATTCTCCACTAGATTCATCCTCCATGATGTTGGGCATTTGAAGCTCGGAGGAAGTCAACTTGTTCCATGCTGCAAAGGCGGAATCAAAGTTAGAAACAAGCATAAGATAATCTTTGTTTAGCGTGCTTCTAATAGCCTCAAGGGCAAGTGCATTGGCCCCTATATGATTGCGGTTACCAAGATAGCATTTCTTGGTAGCGGCAAGGAAAACATGCAAGCCTAGGGTTTTCAAATACATGGACATCCTAAATTTTCACATGTCAATATTTGAGACATCAAACATGGGAGGTGACAAGCAATCCATGAGTGTGTGCAAACAAATATACGTGCAAAATGCAAATGGTAGATTAGCAAACCAAGATCACACTCCTAGGTGGTTAAACCAAATATCAGGAGCGTAGGCTCTGATACCAATTGAAATCACCTAGAGGGGGGTGAATAGGTGATAGGCTAATCTTATGAACTAAATACGAAATTTAAAATCTAATTGCAACTACACTTAATGCAACCAATGAGTGTAGCAGAATTCCCCGTGAAGGGCTCTGGACTAACTCCTCTTGATTCCTCTGAATAAGAGTTGAGGCGCTATATGAAGCTCTCGTGGTTAAGCACAAGTGCGGCACACAAACACATAAGCATGTATATAATATGGCAATAGTAAAGCAATGCACAAAGTAAAGAGAGAGAGAGAGAGAGTGAGAGTCAATCGATCAAACGCAAACAATAAGATTTATTTCGAGGTTTGAGCACCGAGCTCTACATCCCCGCCTTCACCGAGAAGGATTTTCAATCCACTAGGAGTACCGAACTCCTCTCTCAACCAATACAACCTCCACCGAGGCAATACAAATGGTCTACCGAAGACCGGAGTACCGAACTCCACAAATCCACACCTCCACCGAGGCAACACAACAACAATCCACCTCTACCGAAGAGGGATACAAATCCAATACCAACTCCACCTCACCAAGAGGGAGTAAACCACAACCTCAACCTCTATCAAAGAGGGAGCAAACCACAACTCAAATCAACCTCTACCAAAGAGGGATATCCACAAAGAAAGGGTGGTTACAACAAGGTGGTTACAAAGACCACAAACTATCTCTTTTCCCACAAAACAAATGATCCTATAGAATAGGATAGAATGATATAGCTCAAGTGAAAAACAAGTGTTTTTGATCAAAGAAAATCTCTTGGGAAAATACCAAATAGATATAGATTTGTAGATCAAGAAACTAATTCCCAAAAACCTATTTTCTTTGAAATAACCAAAACACTTCTTAAAACAAATAAGATGGATCTTTTTGGCACTAAAACACTTTTGAAAACTTGTTTAAAACACTGGAGAAACTCTGTAAATTTTGCACTTAAAAATCTTAGCCAAAAACTCAAACAATGGGGTATATATACACCCCAATAAAAAAAACTAGCCGTTAGAGCTGTTTTTCAGCTCTGGCGGCTGGCGGTCGACCGGGGCTTTCCAGAGAGCAGAGCTCTCTAGACGTCGACTGGGTCGGTCGACCGGCCCTCCAGCCAAAACTGGGGTGCACGTTTGTGCACGTCGGTCGACCGTCCCGGTCGACCGGCAGAAGCCAGACAGGATTTTCTAGGGATTAAAAACTAGGTTTTTATTTGTCAAATAAATCCCATAAAACTTCTAAAAATCCACAAAAATAAGTTCAGTATAATACATTGATATACAAACTTGTTTGAGTAAAAATCAAACCAAGTTACAAACATTTTGAACCATTTTTGTGTTATGGAAAAATTGCCGAAAACCAAAAACGTATTTTTCCAAACTTAGATTTTTCAAATGAATTTTGTCCAAAACTTATCCAAATACAAAAACATGATACTTAAACATTGTAAAGCATGTTGCATATGGATAGAAATTCAATATACAAGAATATATATATATATCATTGTTTTTTACTTTAAATCCGGAACTACGTTTTGTTAAAACACAAAACACCAAACTCATGAATAGGTATATCAAACTAAGTTTGTTTAGGAAATTTAGCATGCATGTATATAAAACACATCTAATATACATAAAACCAGGTAAACTTGTATTGATACTATCTATTCATGAAAACCAATATCGGTTAAACCAAAAATCAAAAAACTGAATCCAAAAACATGAAACGTGTGTGTGTTGTGAACTTGAGCATATCACACTATCTAGTCTTTACAAATGGATCTAAACACAACTAAACTAAAGTACCGAAGTCTTCTTGACGAACTCCGTCTTCAAGGCGACTCGATCCAAACCGATGATCCACCGAGCTTGACTCCAACGAGTGCTATATATGATCTTGATGCTTGGGCTCTGGAATCACCATGTGAAAAGCTCCAAAACACCTTTGTTGAAACTAATCACCAACTAATATCTTGATTAAAGATCTGAAACTAAACATCACAAGTTTATTAGTAAACATAACTACATGAGTTAATCATCATCAAAACTAGAGTGGAAGGCCTCTGGGCCAACAATCTCCCCCTTTTTGATGATGACAAAACTCATGGAGTTATATATGCATGGATTAAAGTTAAGCTTCAAAGAAGCTCCCCCTTAACTCATGCATAGGAATAAATAATAAATATATGCAATGAAAGCTCATAAACATGTATGCAAATACATGAAGATAAACATGCATAAACAAGCATGAAACATATAAAACATGATCTTGATAACAATTAAACGGTAAAACTCTATTAAAGCTCTTGATACCAAAAAAAAAAAATTAATAAAAAACAAACAATGTTTCTAGATTAACAAAACATGCATACAAAAACATGCATATAAACTCAAATAATTCTCCCCCTTTTTGTCAATCATTAACAAAGGGGTTAAAGTAAACACAAAACTATAAAATACTTCTCCCCCTTGAAAAAAAAAATCAACAAAGGGGTGAACTCAAGACAACCAATAAAAAGTTATATGCGATATACATTCATGAAGAGGAAGACGCTAAGTTAACTTCCCTACATACATGCATTACATGAAGAAAGGATGACAATCCCTAATTCACATAACACATAATATGTAATGCATAAGAGGAGATGTGAAGCTCCCTACACACGTGTATCACATAAAGAAGAGTTGTCAAGCTCCTCAATATAGGATACACTCAACAAGAATCTATTTGTAGAAGAGATGTTAAGCTCTCCTTGCATATAGGCAATATAAATCAAAACATTTTTTTTTTATAAAAAAATACCAATTGAAGGTAAACAAATAAACATCTTGATACCAATAGAAAGTATATTTCATTTTGAACATATGATACCAAATCAAAATCAATATTCACTTTTCAATTATTTTTCATCATAAAGTATGGGAGTGGAATATCAAAATACCAATTGAAAGATGAAAATACTCATTTTCTCCCACTTTATGAAATACCAAATAAAACGATGCATAAGCTTGTATTGAATACCAATTGAAAACTAGTCAAGTGAAACATGATAGTCATTAAACACTCAAGCTTTGTATAAACAACATTTGTGCTAAAAAATATAGGGATATAGTAAGCACAAATAAAACATATATAGGTGTATGAAAAAATGAGTAGCAATCAAAATAGATGACACCAATTAAAAGCATACATACACAATAACAATATATGAGTATACAAGAAGAATGTCAATATTTGATACCAATTGAAATAATCCAATGATACCAATTGAAAACATGATATGATCAAGTGTATAACTCATATTACCTTCCACCCATTTCATGCACATGTTTAAAATGATTTTCAATAAGAAGCATACAAGGCATGGTCACCCATCCAACCGCCCTTAAAAGGTTGGGTTTTCAAAAATAGGTTTGAAAATAGAATATGTTTGAAAACTCTACCATAACGAAGAATACCGCAACTAGTTATATGAAAAAACTTGTAAACTAGTACGAAATCCTTCAAGTAAGGAATAAAACAAAAATATTTTTCATGAAATATGAAATCACATGATAGCCAACACTCAAAGTCAATGAAGCATGAATATGACTCATGAAAACAAGCATGGGTAAAAAAGAAGGGTGAGTGTTCTAATAAAATGTGAAGAACATAATCATGAAAGCTATGCAATAAGCTCAATATTCCTTAAATATGAAAATCATCAAAACTATTTAATCTTCAAGGCATATGTATGTATTATACAAACTAAAGTAAACATACATATCCAAATATAAATGAGTCCACAAATGTATATGCATGAAGGCACGTGGCTCAAAGGATGTATATGCATAATCAATAGTTTGGATAAGATGGACATATACATGAAGTTAAACATATAAACATGAAAACATGGATAAAATAGGAATACAAGTCAAATGCATGAATCATCAAAACTAGACTATACTAGCACATCTAATGGGTACAAATAAGTGTTCAAGCACAAACATATAAAAATTTATTTGTGGCCCACTATATGTACAAGTATAAATCCTAGTCTTAATGAAAACTAACATTTAAACATATATTCAAAACATGAAGCATAAAACGAGACATAAATCAACATGATAAACATAAAAACGATCATTATGTAAATCCACATGCTGTTAGAACTATGATATACATAATAACTAAACAATGGTGAGAACACAATATATGGGTCCATATAAATATGGGTGATCTCAAATGCTATATATGCATGTCAATGATCTAATAATCATGGCATTTACCATAATAATCTATAAACATCAAAACATGCTATAAACAATGATATGAAAGCATGTAAATATAAATGGGAGTTAGAGATTAATACCAAAACCGATGAAGGCACTTCTCTAGTTCTCTAAACTAAAGTGGTCCTCCCACCAAACTTCCCTTGAAAGTGATGCATCCATATAGTAATCTTTAGGCACGGAACGAATCCAGATCAAGGCACTATAACTCTCACGTCATGCGAGAGCCCGCACCTACATCAAATACAATAGGGGTGGTCTTTGGTACCCATACTCTTTTGGGTCCATGGGGGTTAGAACCTTTTCTAACCAAAACAAATTTATTTGCTAAATTACAATCATTTATACGATCAAAACAAAATTTAGCAAGGTGGCCCTTACGTCCACAATGTGCACAAGTGTACACATGAGCATACATGTGATGGGTGTGACTGTGAGGAGCATGTGTATGCCGTGTATGATGTGCATGCAAAATAGGAACTTGTTTCTTTCGAAACAAAGATTCCAACCGTGTATGATTTTTAGCACAGTGGCTCAAAGTGGAGCCCAAACAATCCATATTCTTCGTTATCAATTTTATATCATTTTCAATTAAAGAAGAAATGGAGCATGCAATAGGTAGGCTAGATGAAGAAGCTACACTAGCATGGCAAACATGTGAATTCATATTCTTTTTCAAAGATTCATTTTTCTTTAAACAAATGTCTAAATCCTTGGAAATGGAAGCAATTTTCATTTTTAAAGAATCATTTTCTTTTAAAACAAAATTAACTTTTGAAGACAAGTTTTCATTTTTCTTCAAAATTAATTCATAATCATTTTTAGATTTAAAAATTCATTTTCCTTTAATGCAAGGTCTAGTTGAGACTTCAATGAATCCCTCTCATTTGAAATCTCCACTTTATCTTGCAAAATCAAATCTAGTTTAGAGCACAAAACCTTATTTTCTTCTTTTAATTCAAAACTCTTCTTTTTCAAAAGGTTGTATTTTTCTATCAATTTTTCACAAACTATAGATAGTTCTTCATTTAAAGTATTGGGATCAACATGCTCATTACTAGAAGAACAAGCATCATCACAATCTAATTGAGTTTCCGAGTATACCTCAAGGGAGTCATTCCCTTGGACCATAAAACATTGTGGCTCGGATTCTCCACTAGATTCATCCTCCATGATGTTGGGCATTTGAAGCTCGGAGGAAGTCAACTTGCTCCATACTGCAAAGGCGGAATCAAAGTTAGAAACAAGCATAAGATAATCTTTGTTTAGCGAGCTTCAATAGCCTCAAGGGCACGTGCATTGGCCCCTATATTATTGCGGTTACCAAGATAGCATTTCTTGGTAGCGGCAAGGAAAACATGCAAGCCTAGGGTTTTCAAATACATGTACATCCTAAATTTTCACATGTCAATGTTGGAGACATCAAACATGGGAGGTGACAAGCAATCCATGAGTGTGTGCAAACAAATATACGTGCAAAATGCAAATGGTAGATTAGCAAACCAAGATCACACTCCTAGGTGGTTAAACCAAATATCAGGAGCGTAGGCTCTGATACCAATTGAAATCACCTAGGGGGGTGAATAGGTGATAGGCTAATCTTATGAACTAAATGCGAAATTTAAAAACTAATTGCAACTACACTTAATGCAACCAATGAGTGTAGCAGAATTCCCCGTGAAGGGCTCTGGACTAACTCCTCTTGATTCCTTTGAATAAGAGTTGAGGCGCTATATGAAGCTCTCGTGGTTAAGCACAAGTGCGGCACACAAACACATAAGCATGTATATGATATGGCAATAGTAAAGCAATGCACAAAGCAAAGAGAGAGAGAGAGTGAGAGTCAATCGATCAAACACAAACAATAAGATTTATTTCGAGGTTCGAGCACCGAGCTCTACATCCCCGCCTTCACCGAGAAGGATTTCAAATCCACTAGGAGTACCGAACTCCTCTCTCAACCAATACAACCTCCACTGGGGCAATACAAATGGTCTACTGAAGACCGGAGTACCGAACTCCACAAATCCACACCTCCACCGAGGCAACACAACAACAATCCACCTCTACCGAAGAGGGATACAAATCCAATACCAACTCCACCTCACCAAGAGGGAGTAAACCACAACCTCAACCTCTACCAAAGAGAGAGCAAACCACAACCCAAATCAACCTCTACCAAAGAGGGATATCCACAAAGAAAGGGTGGTTACAACAAGGTGGTTACAAAGACCGCAAACTATCTCTTTTCCCACAAAACAAATGATTCTATAGAATAGGATATAATGATATAGCTCAAGTGGAAAACAAGTGTTTTTGATCAAAGAAAATCTCTTGGGAAAATACCAAATAGATATAGATTTGTAGATCAAGAAACTAATTCGCAAAAATCTATTTTCTTTGAAATAACCAAAACACTTCTTAAAACAAATAAGATGGATCTTTTTGGCACTAAAACACTTTTGAAAACTTGTTTAAAACACTGGAGAAACTCTGTAAATTTTGCACTTAAAAAACTTAGCCAAAAACACAAACAATGGGGTATATATACACCCCAATCAAAAAACTAGCCGTTAGAGCTGTTTTTCAGCTCTAGCGGCTGGCGGTCGACCGGCCCGGTCGACCGCCAACGGTCAAAAAAATGACCGTTGGGGCAGCGGTCGACCGGCCCAGTCGACCGAGGCCTGGAACAGAGAGCGGAGCTCTCTGCCAGTCGACCGGCCCGGTTGATCGGGGCTTTCCAGAGAGCAGAGCTCTCTGGACGGTCGACCGGGTCGGTCGACCGGTCCTCCAGCCAAATCTGGCGTGCACGTTTGTGCACGTCGGTCGACCGACTCCTAGCTCGGTCGACTGGCAGAAGCCAGACAGGATTTTCTAGGGATTAAAAACTAGGTTTTTATTTGTCAAATAAATCCCATAAAACTTCTAAAAATCCACAAAAATAAGTTCAGTATAATACATTGATATACAAACTTGTTTGAGTAAAAATTAAACCAAGTTACAAACATTTTGAACCATTTTTGTGTTATGGAAAAATTGCCGAAAACCAAAAACCGTATTTTTTCAAACTTGGATTTTTCAAATGAATTTTGTCCAAAACTTATCCAAATACAAAAACATGATACTTAAACATTGTAAAGCATGTTGCATATGGATAGAAATCCAATATATAAGAAACATAAATATATCATTGTTTTTGACTTTAAATCCGGAACTACATTTTGTTAAAACACAAAACACCAAACTCATGAATAGGTATATCAAACTAAGTTTGTTTAGGAAATTTAGCATGCATGTATATAGAACACATCTAATATACATAAAACCATGTAAATTTGTATTGATACTATCTATTCATGAAAACCAATATCGGTTAAACCAAAAACCGAAAAATCGAATCCAAAAACATGAAACGTGTGTGTGTTGTGAACTTGAGCATATCACACTATCTAGTCTTTACAAATGGATCTAAACACAACTAAACTAAAGGTACCGAAGTCTTCTTGACGAATTCCGTCTTCAAGGCGACTCGATCCAAACCGATGATCCACCGAGCTTGACTCCAACGAGTGCTATATATGATCTTGATGCTTGGGCTCTGGAATCACCATGTGAAAAGCTCCAAAACATCTTTGTTGAAGCTAATCACCAACTAATATCTTGATTAAAGATCTGAAACTAAACATCACAAGATTATTAGTAAACATAAGTACATGAGTTAATCTTCATCAAAACTAGAGTGGAAGGCCTCTGGACCAACAATCTCCCCCTTTTTGATGATGACAAAACTCATGGAGTTATATATGCATGGATTAAAGTTAAGCTTCAAAGAAGCTCCCCCTTAAACTCATGCATAGGAATAAATAATAAATATATGCAATGAAAGCTCATAAACATGTATGCAAATACATGAAGATAAACATGCATAAACAAGCATGAAACATATAAAACATGATCTTGATAACAATTAAACGGTAAAACTCTATTAAAGCTCTTGATACCAAAAAAAAATTAATAAAAAACAAAAATATTTCTAGATAAACAAAACATGCATACAAAAACATGCATATAAACTCAAATAATTCTCCCCCTTTTTGTCAATCATCAACAAAGGGGTTAAAGTAAACACAAAACTATAAAATACTTCTCCCCCTTGAAAAAAAAATCAACAAAGGGGTGAACTCAAGACAATCAATAAAAATTATATGCGATATACATTCATGAAGAGGAAGACGCTAAGTTAACTTCCCTACATACATGCATTACATGAAGAAAGGATGACAAGCCCTAATTCACATAACACATAATATGTAATGCATAAGAGGAGATGTGAAGCTCCCCCTACACACGTGTATCACATAAAGAAGAGTTGTCAAGCTCCTCAATATAGGATACACTCAACATGAAACTATATGTAGAAGAGATGTTAAGCTCTCCTTGTGTATAGGCAATATAAATCAAAACATTTTTTTTTTATAAAAAAAATACCAATTGAAGGTAAACAAATAAACATCTTGATACCAATAGAAAGTATATTTCATTTTGAACATATGATACCAAATCAAAATCAATATTCACTTTTCAATTATTTTTCATCATAAAGTATGGGAGTGGAATATCAAAATACCAATTGAAAGATGAAAATACTCATTTTCTCCCACTTTATGAAATACCAAATAAAACGATGCATAAGCTTGTATTGAATACCAATTGAAAACTAGTCAAGTGAAACATGATAGTCATTAAACACTCAAGCTTTGTATAAACAACATTTGTGCTAAAAAATATAGGGATATAGTAAGCACAAATAAAACATATATAGGTGTATGAAAAAAATGAGTAGCAATCAAAATAGATGATACCAATTAAAAGCATACATACACAATAACAATATATGAGTATACAAGAAGAATGTCAATATTTGATACCAATTGAAATAATCCAATGATACCAATTGAAAACATGATATGATCAAGTGTATAACTCATATTACCTACCACCCATTTCATGCACATGTTTAAAATGATTTTCAATAAGAAGCATACAAGGCATGGTCGCCCATCCAACCGCCCTTAAAAGGTTGGGGTTTTCAAAAATAGGTTTGAAAATAGAATATGTTTGAAAACTCTACCATAACGAAGAATACCGCAACTAGTTATATGAAAAAACTTATAAACTAGTACGAAATCCTTCAAGTAAGGAATAAAACAAAAATATTTTTCATGAAATATGAAATTCACATGATAGCCAACACTCAAAGTCAATGAAGCATGAATATGACTCATAAAAACAAGCATGGGTAAACAAGAAGGGTGAGTGTTCTAATAAAATGTGAAGAACATAATCATGAAAGCTATGCAATAAGCTCAATATTCCTTAAACATGAAAATCATCAAAACTATTTAATCTTCAAGGCATATGTATGTATTATACAAACTAAAGTAAACATACATATCCAAATATAAATGAGTCCACGAATGTATATGCATGAAGGCACGTGGCTCAAAGGATGTATATGCATAATCAATAGTTTGGATAAGATGGACATATACATGAAGTTAAACATATAAACATGAAAACATGGATAAAATAGGAATACAAGTCAAATGCATGAATCATCAAAACTAGACTATACTAGCACATCTAATGGGTACAAATAAACGTTCAAGCACAAACATATAAAAATTTATTTGTGGCCCACTATATGTACAAGTATAAATCCTAGTCTTAATGAAAACTAACAATTAAACATAAATTCAAAACATGAAGTATAAAACGAGACATAAGTCAACATGATAAACATAAAAATGATCATTATGTAAATCCACATGCTATTAGAACTATGATATACATAATAGCTAAACAATGGTGAGAACACAATATATGGGTCCATATAAACATGGGTGATCTCAAATGCTATATATGCATGTCAATGATCTAATAATCATGGCATTTACCATAATAATCTATAAACATCAAAACATGCTATAAACAATGATATGAAAGCATGTAAATGTAAATGGGAGTTAGAGATTGATACCAAAACCGATGAAGGCACTTCTCTAGTTCTCCAAACTAAAGTGGTCCTCCCACCAAACTTCCCTTGAAAGTGATGCATCCATATAGTAATCTTTAGGCTCGGAACGCATCCACCTCAAGGCACAATAACTCTCACGTCATGTGAGAGCCCACACCTACATCAAATACAATAGTGGTGGTCTTTGATACCCATCTCTTGTGGGTCCATGGGGGTTAGTACCTTTTTTAACCCAAACAAATTTATTTGCTAAATTACAATCATTTATACGATCAAAATAAAATTTAGCAAGGTGGCCCTTACGTCCACAATGTGTACAAGTGTACACATGAGCATACATGTGATGGGTGTGATCGTGAGGAGCATGTGTATGCCGTGTATGATGTGAATGCAAAATAGGAACTTGTTTCTTTCGAAACAAAGATTCCAACCGTGTATGATTTTTAGCACAGTGGCTCAAAGTGGAGCCCAAACAATCCATATTCTTCTTTATCAATTTTATATCATTTTCAATTAAAGAAGAAATGAAGCATGCAATAGGTAGGCTAGATGAAGAAGCTACACTAGCATGGCAAACAGTGAATCCATATTCTTTTTCAAAGATTCATTTTTCTTTAAACAAATGTCTAAATCCTTGGAAATGAAAGCAATTTTAATTTTTAAAGAATCATTTTCTTTTAAAACAAAATTAACTTTTGAAGACAAGTTTTCATTTTTCTTCAAAATTAATTCATAATCATTTTTAGATTTTAAAAATTCATTTTCCTTTAATGCAAGTTCTAGTTGAGACTTCAATGAATCCCTCTCATTTGAAATCTCCACTTTATCTTACAAAATCAAATCTAGTTTAGAACACAAAGCCTTGTTTTCTTCTTTTAATTCAAAACTCTTCTTTTTCAAAAGGTTGTATTTTTCTATCAATTTTTCACAAACTATAGATAGTTCTTCATTTAAAGTATTGGGATCAACATGCTCATTACTAGAAGAACTAGCATCATCACAATCTAATTGAGTTTCCGAGTATACCTCAAGGGAGTCATTCCCTTGGACCATAAAACATTGTGGCTCGGATTCTCCACTAGATTCATCCTCCATGATGTTGGGCATTTGAAGCTCGAAGGAAGTCAACTTGCTCCATACTGCAAAGGCGGAATCAAAGTTAGAAACAAACATAAGATAATCTTTGTTTAGCGTGCTTCTAATAGCCTCAAGGGCAAGTGCATTGGCCCCTATATGATTGCGGTTACCAAGATAGCATTTCTTGGTAGCGGCAAGGAAAACATGCAAGCCTAGGGTTTTCAAATACATGGACATCCTAAATTTTCACATGTCAATGTTGGAGACATCAAACATGGGGGGTGACAAGCAATCCATGAGTCTGTGCAAACAAATATACGTGCAAAATGCAAATAGTAGATTAGCAAACCAAGATCACACTCCTAGGTGGTTAAACCAAATATCAGGAGCGTAGGCTCTGATACCATTTGAAATCACCTAGAGGGGGGTGAATAGGTGATATGCTAATCTTATGAACTAAATGCGGAATTTAAAAACTAATTGCAACTACACTTAATGCAACAAACGAGTGTAGCCGAATTCCCCGTGAAGGGCTCTGGACTAACTCCTCTTGATTCCTCTGAATAATAGTTAGGCGCTATATGAAGCTCTCGTGGTTAAGCATAAGTGAGGCACACAAACACACAAGCATGTATATGATATGACAATAGTAAAGCAATGCACAAAGTAAAGAGAGAGAGAGAGAGAGTGAGAGTCAATCGATCAAACGCAAACAATAAGATTTGTTTCGAGGTTCGAGCACCGAGCTCTACATCCCTGCCTTCACCGAGAAGGATTTCCAATCCACTAGGAGTACCGAACTCCTCTCTCAACCAATACAGCCTCCACCGAGGCAATACAAATGGTCTACTGAAGACCGGAGTACCGAACTCTACAAATCCACACCTCCACCGAGGCAACACAACAACAATCCACCTCTACCGAAGAGGGATATAAATCCAATACCAACTCCACCTCACCAAGAGGGAGTAAATCACGACCTCAACCTCTACCTCTACCAAAGAGGGAGCAAATTACAACCCAAATCAACCTCTACCAAAGAGGGATATCCACAAAGAAAGGGTGGTTACAACAAGGTGGTTACAAAGACCACAAACTATCTCTTTCCCACAAAATAAATGATCCTATAGAATAGGATAGAATGATATAGCTCAAGTGGAAAACAAGTGTTTTTGATCAAAGAAAATCTCTTGGGAAAATACCAAATAGATATAGATTTGTAGATCAAGAAACTAATTCCCAAAAACCTATTTTCTTTGAAATAACCAAAACACTTCTTAAAACAAATAAGATGGATCTTTTTGGCACTAAAACACTTTTGAAAACTTGTTTAAAACACTGGAGAAACTCTGTAAATTTTGCACTTAAAAATCTTAGCCAAAAACTAAAACAATGGGGTATATATACACCCCAATCCAAAAACTAGCCGTTAGAGCTGTTTTTCAGCTCTGGCGGCTGGCGGTCGACCGGCCCGGTCGATCGCCAACGGTTAAAAAAATGATCGTTGGGGCAGCGGTCGACCAGCCCGGTCGACCGAGGCTTGGAACAGAGAGCAGAGCTCTCTGCCGGTCGACCGGCCCGGTCGATCGGGGCTTTCCATAGAGCAGAGCTCTCTGGACGGTCGACCGGGTCGGTCGACCGGCCCTCCAGCCAAAACTGGCGTGCATGTTTGTGCACGTCGGTCGACCGTCCCGGTCGATCGACTCCTAGCTCAGTCGACTGGCCCGGTCGACAGGCAGAAGCCAGACAGGATTTTCTAGGGATTAAAAACTAGGTTTTTATTTGTCAAATAAATCCCATAAAACTTCTAAAAATCCACAAAAATAAGTTTAGTATAATACATTGATAAACAAACTTTTTTGAGTAAAAATCAAACCAAGTTACAAACATTTTGAACCATTTTTGTGTTATGGAAAAATTACCGAAAACCAAAAACCGTATTTTTCCAAACTTGAATTTTTCAAATGAATTTTGTCCAAAACTTATCCAAATACAAAAATATGATACTTAAACATTGTAAAGCATGTTGCATATGGATAGAAATTCAATATACAAGAAACATATGTATATATATCATTATTTTTGACTTTAAATCCGGAACTATGTTTTATTAAAACACAAAACACCAAACTCATGAATAGGTATATCAAACTAAGTTTGTTTAGGAAATTTAGCATGCATGTATATAGAACACATCTAATATACATAAAATCATGTAAACTTGTATTGATACTATCTATTCATGAAAACCAATATCGGTTAAACCAAAACCGAAAAACCAAATCCAAAAACATGAAACGTGTGTGTGTTGTGAACTTGAGCATATCACACTATCTAGTCTTTACAAATGGATCTAAACGCAACTAAACTAAAGGTATCAAAGTCTTCTTGACGAACTCCGTCTTCAAGGCGACTCGATCCAAACCGATGATCCACCGAGCTTGATTCCAACGAGTGCTATATATGATCTTGATGCTTGGGCTCTGGAATCACCATGTGAAAAGCTCCAAAACATCTTTGTTGAAGCTAATCACCAACTAATATCTTGATTAAAGATCTAAAACTAAACATCACAAGATTATTAGTAAACATAACAACATGAGTTAATCATCATCAAAACTAGAGTGGAAGGCCTCTGGGCAAACATGAAGTGCATACTTTCTAAAGAAAAAATTCAAGATAAAATTATCTCTCCAATCTCTCTTACTTAACCTATAATTTTAAAAAAGATCTATTATTTTGACTAGGTTTAAGATGACATAATTAAGGTTTTCTTAATTTCTAAGATCATCTTAATTTTCTTAAAAATAGATCAAAACTTTGTCACTTATTTCAAAATATTTTTAAAGAAAGGAAAAAATCCTATACAAAAAGAAAAAAATTCTAAGAATATTCCAAAAAAATGAAAAAGAACGAAAATATAAAAACTCTACGTTAGTAGATCCTCCCTCCCTACTTATCTTATACACTGTCCTCAATGCATCATGAATGTATGTATGCATGAAACAAATAGAGAGGGAAGGAAAAATCTCCTCAAGGTGGTGGTTTCGGTGGTGGTCTGATTGGTGCACGAAATGTGGCCTAATCCAACTTGCGTGGAGTTCGGAGGAACCCACCAATGACCTCTATAATATAACCCACTATATGATATATATATATATATATATATATATATATATATATATATATATATATATATATATGAACAGTTTTTATTAAGTATTTTACCCGATCTAATTTTCAAATTTTCAAAATAGTTTCAGAGTCAGTATTATCAACACCCTTGTCCCAAAACGGTGTGTGAAAAGATGGAATGATTAATCTATAATCAGTAAGGGCATGAACTACAATCAACGCAGGAAATTGACTGAAGTCAAGTAAAGATTTAGGAGTCAAAATTTGCTCAGGAGGTGGGTCAAAATCAAGAAGTTAAAATCCTATTTCACATTCATTTTCTCACAACGGAATGTGACTTTCTAAGATTGGTGATTCAAGTTCAAGAATAACAGGTATGGGACGTAAAACTGACTCTAAAATGTTGCTCAAATCGGGAAGTAAAACAAGAGTCATAATTAATTCAAGAATTTGAACTGGATCACAAATTTGAAAATTGAAGACATATTCTTATCTGAGTTCAATTTCATAAAAATTAGAACTTACCAATTTGTCAATAGGACTTTCAAATGTATGAAATTGGTCAAGTTTAATTTGTTGATCATAAAAGATTGGTGATTCAATTTCATGATGGACTGGCACAGGATCCAATACTGAATCGGAAAACGGATTGAAATTAGGTAAAGACATCAGAGTCATTATTGAATCAGAAAGTGGAATTGAATTACCAAGTTGTTGTTTAGGATCACATTCATTATCAAGTTCAATCTCAGGAAAGAGATAACTTGCTAACATGTCAATGTGGTTCTCAAAAATTTGATGTTGATCAACTTCAAATGGGTGTGCTGAAATTGAATCTTGGTTTCCATAATAACAAGAGTCCTGGGTCAAATCAATAGAGTTAGAGATATCTGAATTGGTTAAAGGTTGATAAGAGAGAGTTTCCTCATTCCTATAAATGTTAACCAATTGACTCAATTGTGTTTCCAACAAATTGATAGACTGGGTAGAAGATTTTTGAAATTGTAGCGCAGACTCTTGCAAGATTTCTATACTCTTTTCTAGATCTGATTTTTCTTCAAGTGATTGTTCTAAAAAGAGAGTGGAGGAATCTTGGTTTCCAAACAACAAGAGTCCTGGGTCAAATCAATAAAGTTGGAGATATATGGATTGGTCAAAGATTGATAGAGAGAGTTTCCTCATTCCTATAAATATTGACTCAATTGTGTTTCCATCCTATCGATAGATTGAGTAGAAGATTTTTGAAATTATAGCGCGGACTCCTACAAGATTTCTATACTCTTTTCTAGATATGATTTTTCTTCAAGTGGATGTTCTAAAAAGGGAGTGTAGGAATCTTAGTTTTGGAAAATTTGTGAAGAGTGTGAATCTAACATGTTTTGAGATTGACGTTCAGACTC
Source organism: Agave tequilana (assembly GCA_038442645.1). Classification (NCBI taxonomy): domain Eukaryota; kingdom Viridiplantae; phylum Streptophyta; class Magnoliopsida; order Asparagales; family Asparagaceae; genus Agave; species Agave tequilana. Next base: position 317,772 of record JAVJIF010000498.1, on the reverse strand, counting down.
ACGTAAGCATTCCATACTCATTTTCAGGAAAGATGGTTGTTCATTTTGAATAGGTGAAAATAAGTATGATTTTGAAAATATTGTAAAATTTGGGAGTTGAGCTTCTTTTATTGGAACTCAAGCATGGCTTGTACAACTTCTATACTTTTTTCAACTCAGATTTTTCTTCAATGGGTCATCTTGAAAAAGGAGTATATGAATCAAAATCAGGGAATGAATATTGTGAAAATTATGGACAAGGTGGTTGAAAATTTGACTAGGGAGAGGTGAATCCCCATTGACTCTGTGACGAGTTGAAATTATTTTTTAAATTGTGGTTATAAGATTTGGGGATGGGTTGTATTGATTCGGATAAGTCTAACCCGGTGTATTTAGTTGGTTCATGTTGTAAAAAGCTGGGTTGGAATTGAAAGTACACCGAGAGGGGGGGTTAATAGGTGTACGGCTAATCTATGAACAATAATGTGAAAATTAAAAACTAAATTGCAACACACTTAATGTAACCAATGAGTGTAGCCGAATTCCCGGTGAAGGGCTCTGGACTAACTCCTCTTGAATCCTCTGAATAAGAGTTGAGGTGCTATATGAAGCTCTCATGGTTAAACACAAGTGAGGCACACAAACAAACACAACCAAGCATATAAGTATGAATGAGCAATATGAATCAATGCAAGGCACAAAGAAAACAGAGAGAGTTAGAGAAAGTGGATCAAACACAAATACCGAGATATGTTTCGAGGTTCGAGCACACAACTCTATGTCCCCGCCTTCACACAGAAAGATTTCCACTAACTTGTCCACACAGGACTTCCCACACAGGAAAACCTCTATTGAGGATTTGGGGCAATTACAATATGGAGTACACAACTTCTCTCAAAACCAAAAAACCTCTACACTTAGAGGCTAGGCACAAAGCCAACACAAATCAATCACCTCACACTTGAGGGATTCCAACACAATCTCCACCTCTCACTAGAGGGAGCTAAACACAATCTCTACTACTCACTAGAGGGAGCCAACCACAACTTCCACAATCATCTCACAATAAAGGGATACCAAATCAAACTCCTCTCACTAAAGGGATATCACAATGAAGGAAGTTTACAACTTGGTAGTTTCCACAACCATAAACTAATTTTTCTCACAAAATAAAGATCCTAATAGATAGGATAGTAGATAAGCTCAAGTGTGAAAAACAAAGTGTTTTTAACAAAGAAAATCAATTGAGAAAATCTCCAAATAGACATAAAATTTTTAGACTAAAAATAATTCCCAAAAGACTATTTTCTTTGAATTAACAAACACTTTAAAAACAAATGAAGATTGATCTTTTAAACCCAAAAACTCTTTTGAAAACTAGTGTTAAAACACTTAAGAAGATCAGGAATTTTTCACTCTAAAAAACTTGTTAAGAAATAACTCAAATGTGGGGTATTTATAACCCCCACAAAATTCTGCCCGTTGCTGGCAGAAAGGTCAAAAATGACCTTCCGGCCGACCGGCCGGTCGATCGGCCAACGTCAAAAAATCGACCGTTGAGCCAGCCGGTCGACCGCCCGATCGATCGCGCCCAGAACCAGAGAGCAACAGCTCTCTAGTCGGTCGACCGCTCGATCGACCGGGCCAACCCGAGAGTGGGTTGACTTCAGTCGGCCGACCGCTCGGTCGACCGGCCAAGCAAGCTGGCATGCGTGCACGTCCTTGTGCACGTCGGTCGACCGGTCCGGTCGACCAACTCTTGGTCCGGTCGACCGGCTCGGTCGACCGCCAGAGCCTGGCAGGGCAATTTTGGATTTAAAACTTAGGTTCTTATTATTAATTAAATCTCATAAAATCTCTAAAAATTCACAAAAATAAGTTAATGTATTACATTTGAATTACAAACATGTTTGAGTAAAAATCAAATCATGTTACAAACATTTTGAACCATTTTTGTGACTTAGAAATTTTGCCGAAAACCAAAATTCTTATTTTTCAAAACTTGAATTTTTGAGACGAAAAATCATTTTGTCCAAAACTCATCCAAATACAAAAACATGATATTGAAACAACATTTAAGCATGTTGTATATGGATATAATCCAATATACATGAAATAGATATATATCAATGTTTTTGACATTAAATCCGAAAATAAGTTTTGTTTAAATACAAAACCCAAATACATGAATAGGTTATCAAAATAAGTTATTCTAAGAATATGAACCATACATGTTTATAGATCAAATCTAATATACATTAAACCATGTAAACTTTGTTTTGATTAAATTCTATTCATGAAAACCAAGATCGGTTAAACCAATCAAACCGAAAATCAAATCATGAAACGTGTGCGTGTGTTGTGATCTTGAGCATGTCACACTATCTAATCTTTAACAATGGATCTAAAACATAAACTAAATAATGTACCGAAGTATTCTTGTAGAGCGCCGTCTCCAAGTCGACTTGATCCAAACGTGATCCACCGAGCTTGACTCCAAAAGAGTGCTAGATATGAACTTGACGCTCGGGCTCTTGAATCACCATGTGAAAGCTCCAAAACACCTTTGTTGAAGCTAATCACCTACTAATATCTTGGTTAAATATATGAAACTAAATATCACAAGATTATTAGTAAACTATAACTACATGAGTTAATTATCATCAAAACTAGAGTGGAAGGCCTCTGGGCCAACATCTCCCCCTTTTCGATGATGATAAAACTCATGGAGTTATATATGCATGGATTAAAGTTAAGCTTCAAAGAAGCTCCCCCTTAACTCATGCATAGCAATAAACAATAAGATATGCAATGAATATTAAACATGAATATGCATAAACATGCATAAAACAATGAACATGCTTTTGATACCAAATTTTTAAAATAAATTATTTCTTCTTCTTTTTTAAAATAAACATGTTCTTAAATACCAATTGAAAATATAAACTTAGAATAAACATGTTCTTTAAATAATGCTCTTGATATCAATAAAAATTTCAATTGAAAGCTAATCAATACAAATTCTTGATACCAATAATAAAACTTTTAATAAAAGCTCTTGATACAAATTGAAAGATCATGTAAAGATTTTGATACCAACAATAAAAATTTTAATAAAAGTTCTTGATATTAATAAAACAAAACAACAAACTACGTTCTTGATACTAATATCCATACTTTTGATACCAATATCAACAAAACATAAAACAAACTTTCTTTATCATATAAGCAAACTTTAATAAAAACATGCATAAAAATATGCATATATACTCAAATACTTCTCCCCCTTTTTGTCAATCATCAACAAAGGGGTGAAAGAAAACAATAAAACAATGTTCTCCCCCTTTTTGTCCGAAACAAAAACCAACAAGGGGTGAAGTCAAAACAAACCATTATGATAGCAATTAAAAAATATATCAATTTAGTGCTTTATGATACCAATTGAAAATAAACAAATAGGTAAATCAACCAAAAAAAATTGAAGAATTACCAATTGAAAGTAAATAAGGCATTGAAAATCAATCTTGAAGAAACCAATTGAAAATACCTATTGAAAGTATATAAAACATTTGTGAAGAAACCAACCAAAATTTTGACATCTATTGAAAGATGTAAACATATAGATAATCTTGATACCAATTGTAAAAAAAATTAGCACCAATTGAAAATATTTTACACTTTTGATACCAATCAGAAAAACATAAACCAATTGAAGATATTTTTCATTAGAAGCGTATGATACCAAATTAAAATCAATATTAATTTTTTAATCATTTTTCATCATAAAGTGTGGGAGTGGAATATCAAAGGTAAACAAAACCAATTGAAAGGTGACATAAGAATTTTCTCCCCCTTTATGAAATACCAAATAAAATGATGCATAAGCTTGTATAAAATACCAATTGAAAAATAATCAATTGAAACATAATAGTCATTTAAGAAATCAAGCTTAGCATAACTAAATTTTGTGCTCAAAGATTTAGAGATATAGTAAGCACAAATAAAACATAAATATATATGTATGGAAAAATGAATACCAATCGAAATTGATACTATTTGAAGTGTAAGCATACATATATAAAAACATATATGAGTATACAAAAAGAATGTCAATAGTGATACCAATTGAAAAGATACAATGATATCAATTGAAAACACAATAAAATCAAGTGTATAACTCATATTTCCTACTACCCATTTCATGCACATGTTTAAAAAAATTTTCAATAATGAGCATACAAGGCATGGTCGCCCAACCAACCGCCCTCGGATGGGTAGGGGTTTTCAAAAATAAGTTTGAAAATATAGTATGTTTGAAAAACTCTACCATAATGAAGAATACGAACTAGTTATATGAAAATTTTGAAAAACTAATACGAAATCCTTCAAGCAAGGAATAAAACAAAAATATATTTCATGAAACATGAAAATCACTCAACAATTGACACTCAAAAGATATAAAGCTTATATAGGACTCATGAAAATAAAATCATGAGAAAACCTCAAATAATGTGAGTGTACAAGTTTTGTGTGAAAGACATTGTCATGAAAATAGGCAATAAGCTCAATAAGAAATTCCTTAAAAACATGAAAATCATCAAAACAATTTAATCTTCAAGGCATATGTATGTCTTGTACAAACTAAAGAATACATACATATCCAAACATAAGAGTCCACAAAAGTATATGGATGAAAGCAAGTGGCTCAAGGATGTATATGTATAGTTATTAATTTGGACAAAATAGACATATACATGAAGTTAAACATAAACATGAAAAACATGTACAAAATGGGAATACAAGTCAAAATGTTTGAATCATCAAAACTAGACTATACTAGTACATCTAATGGATACAAATGAGCGTTCAAGCACAAACATATAATAATCTATTTGTGGCTCACTAGTTGTACAAGTATATACCTAAGTTTTAATGAAAACTAACATCTAGACATGTAATCAAAACATGAAGCATCAAAACAAAACTTATATAATCATTATGGTAAATGCACATGCATAGATCTATGATATACACATTAGTCAAACTAAAGTGAGAACACAAAATATGGATCCATATAAATATGGGTGTGTCAAATACTAATCATGTATGTCATAGGACTAATAAACATGACATATGGCATAATGAGCATTAAAACATGACATGCTATAAAAGAATGATCTAAAAACATGCAAACATAAATCAGGAGTGAGAGATAGTTACCAAAATCATGAGGGTAACTCTCCATGTCTCCAAACCAAGGTGGTCCTCCCACCAAACTCCCCTTGAAAGTGATGCATCCAAATTGTCCTCTTTAAGCTCAGAACGCATCCACCTCAAGGTACCATTACTCTCACGTCATGCGAGAGCCCACACCTACATCAAATAAAATAGGAGTGGTCTTTGGTACTCATACTCTTTTGGGTCCATGGGGGTTAGCTCCTTTCCTAACCCAAACAAACTTAGTTGCTAAATTTGAATCATGTATACGATCATAACAAAACTTAGCAAGGTGGCCCTTACGTCCACAATGTGTACAAGTGTACACATGAGCATACAAAGTGTTATGGGTGTGAACGTGGGAAGTATGTGTATGCCGTGATTTGTGTCCATGCATGGAAGGAACTTGTTTCTTTCGAAACATGGATTCCAAATGTGTATGGTTCAAAGCACATTGGCTCAAAGTGGAGCCCAAACATTCAACACTTTTCTTCAAAACATTTATATCATTTTTAATACTTGAAGATAAAGTGGAGCATGCAATAGGTGAGCTGGATGATGAAGCTACAGTAGCATGGCAAACATGAAAATCAATATCATTTTTCAAAGAAATATTTTTCTTGGAAACTAAATCCAAATCCTTTGAAATAGAAGCAATTTTGTTTTTCAAAGATTCATTCTCTTTTAAAACAAAATCAAGTTTTGAAGTTAAAATCTCATTTTTCTTCAAAACATTTTCACAATCATTTTTATTTTTCAAAATTTCATTTTCTTTTAGAGCAAGGTCAAGTTTGAATTTCAATGAATCCCTTTCATTAGAAATCTTTACTTTCTCTTGCAAAATCAAATCAAGTTTTGAACACAAATCCTTATTTTCTTTGTTAAGTCCAAAACTCTTCTTTTTCAAAAGATTATATTTTTCAAGCAATTTTTCACAAGCAATGGAGAGTTCTTCATTCAAAGCATTGGCATCAATATAATCATTACTAGAAGAACTAGCATCATCATCATCTAATTGAGTTTCTGAGTTTACCTCAAGGGAGTCATTACCTTGGAGCATGTAGCATTGTTGCTCGGATTCTCCACTAGATTCATCCTCCACAATGGTTGGCATTTGAAGCTTGGAGGAGGTCAACGTGTTCTACACTGCAAAGGCGGAATCAAAGTTAGAAATCATAGAAAGATTTTCTTGGTTAAGCGTGCTTCTAAGTGCCTCAAGGGCTTGTTCATTGGCCTCTATATGCTTGCTATTACCAAGATAGGATTTCTTGGTAGTGGCAAGGAAAACATGCAAGCCTAGGGTTTTTAGATACATACTCATCCTAAATTTTCACATGTCAATGTTGGAAACATCAAACATGGGAGGTGTCAAGAAATCCATGAGTGTGTGTAAACAATATAAGTGTGCAAATGCAAATGATAGATTAGCAAAATTAAGATCACACTCCTAGGTGGTTAAACCTAATATCAGGAGCGTAGGCTCTGATACCAATTGAAAGTACACCTAGAGGGGGGTGAATAGGTGTACGGCTAATCTATGAACAATAATGTGGAAATTAAAAACTATATTGCAACACACTTAATGTAACCAACGAGTGTAGCCGAATTCCTGCCTCTTGATTCCTCTGAATAAGAGTTGAGGTGCTATATGAAGCTCTCGTGGTTAAACACAATTGAGGCACACAAACAAACACAACTAAGCATATAAGTATGAATGAGCAATATGAATCAATGCAAGGCACAAAGTAAGAGAAAGAGAGTTAGAGAAAGTGATCAAACACAAATACCGAGATATGTTTCGAGGTTCGAGCACACAGCTCTATGTCCCCGCCTTCACACAGAAGGATTTTCACTAACTTGTCCACACAGGACTTCCCACACAGGGAAACCTCCAATGAAGATTTGGGGCAATTACAATATGGAGTACACAACTCCTCTCTCAACCAAAACAACCTCTACACTTAGAGGCTAAGCACAAAGCCAACACAAATCAATCACCTCACACTTGAGGGATTCCAACACAATCTCCACCTCTCACTAGAGGGAGCTAAACGCAATCTCCACCACTCACTAGAGGGAGCCAACCATAACTTCCACAATCACCTCACAATAGAGGGATACTAAATCAAACTCCTCTCACTAAAGGGATATCACAATGAAGGAAGTTTACAACTTGGTGGTTTCTACAACCACAAACTAATTTTTCCCACAAAATAAAGATCCTAATAGATAGGATAGTAGATAAGCTCAAGTGTGAAAAACAAAGTGTTTTTAATAAAGAAAATCACTTAGAAAAATCTCCAAATAGGCATAAAATTTTTAGACCAAAAACAATTCTCAAAAGACTATTTTCTTTGAATTAACAAACACTTTAAAAACAAATGAAGATTGATCTTTTAAACCCAAAAACTCTTTTGAAAACTAGTGTTAAAACACTTAAGAAGATCAGGAATTTTTCACTCTAAAAAACTTGTTAAGAAATAACTCAAATGTGGGGTATTTATAACCCCCACAAAATTCTGCCCGTTGGCTGGCAGAAAGGTCAAAAATGACCTTCCGGTAGACCGGCCGGTCGACCGGCCAACGTCAAAAAATCGACCGTTGAGCCTGCCGGTCGACCGCCTGGTCGACCTTGCCCAGAACCAGAGAGCAACAGCTCTCTGGCCGGTCGATCGCCCGGTCGACCGGGCCAACTTGAGAGTAGGTTGACTTCAGTCGGTCGACCGCTCGGTCGACTGGCCAAGCAAGCTGGCCTGCGTGCACGTCCTTGTGCACGTCGGTCGAGCAACTCTTTGTCCGGTCGACCGGCTCGGTCGACCGCCAGAGCCTGGCAGGGCAATTTAAGGATTTAAAACTTGGGTTTTTATTATTTGATTAAATCCCATAAAATCTCTAAAAATCCACAAAAATAAGTTCATGTATTACATTTGAAATACAAACATGTTTGAGTAAAAATTAAATCATGTTACAAATATTTTGAACCATTTTTGTGACTTAGAAATTTTGCCGAAAACTAAAATCCGTATTTTCTAAAACTTGGATTTTTGAGACGAAAAATCATTTTGTCCAAAACTCATCCAAATACAAAAACCTGATATTGAAACAATATTTAAGCATGTTGTATATGAATATAATCCAATATATATGAAATAAATATATATCAATATTTTTGACATTAAATCCGAAAATAAGTTTTGTTTAAATACAAAACCCAAATACATGAATAGGTTATCAAAATAAGTTATTCTAAGAATATGAAGCATACATGTATATAGATCAAATCTAATATACATTAAACCATGTAAACTTGTTGATTCAATGCTATTCATGAAAACCAAGATCAGTTAAACCAATCAAACCGAAAACCAAATCATGAAACGTGTGTGTGTTGCGAACTTGAGCATGTCACACTATCTAATCTTTAACAATGGATCTAAAACATAAACTAAACAATGTACCAAAGTCTTCTTGTAGAGCGCCGTCTCCAAGTTGACTTGATCCAAACGTGATCCATCGAGCTTGACTCAAAAAGAGTGCTAGATATGAACTTGATGCTCGGGCTCTTGAAACACCATGTGAAAGCTCCAAAATACCTTTGTTGAAGCTAATCACCTACTAATATCTTGGTTAAATTCTGAAACTAAATATCACAAGATTATTAGTAAACTATAACTACATGAGTTAATCATCATCAAAACTAGAGTGGAAGGTCTCTGGGCCAACAGGAATTATCCGAATCAAATGGGGTCAGTGTGAAATATGGATTCATATTAGGATTAAAAGAATTGTTGTTGTTGAATTCCATTTCACAAATAATCATAAACAAGAAAGAAAAAGCAAACAACAAACAAAAGAAAGAAAATCAAAACCAAGCATATACTGAGGTTGATCTAGACCTAAACGACTCCTAACTGGTCGACTATCCGGGGAAGATTGTTGTATGAATCCGACCACAAGCTAATCGGCCATGTAGGGGCAAAATACGGTGGAAGGAATCCGTGTGTAAGCAACGGCTCTTAATTACACCAAATCACGGTATCTTCAAGGCGTAACCTCTTAATCTCTAACCTTAAACACCGATTTCACAAGAGTAAGATTCAAAACAAGTTATACCCTCGATCAATCTCTTAATGAGTTTGACATGTCCCTAGGCTCCAATGTCTATCAATTTTTATTAAGGCTTGGGTTATTGAGTGGGGAGGTGGTTTTTAGGCTGAGAAAGGGTGATAAATTCTCCAACTTATCTTGTATGGGTTTTTCCCTTAATTTCAAGTCATGCAAGTGTGTAATATAGACAAGAAGACAACACAAAGCAAATAATTCACCCACGTTTTTGTCCTATACTATATGCAATGCCATATGTATACCTCAGTTCAGATCAAAACAACAGAACAAAATACAGTATATTGGAATTGAATTGACACATGCCTAAATGCAAATGTCTAAACCGATTTAAAAGCATCCAACTACTATATTTTAGTTCTTAAATTTATTACAGTGTGTAGGCAATCAAAGTAGAAAATTAGCAGTAGAATATATCAATATATGCAACTTACAAGAAACCTGCAAAAGATGAAGTCCAAATGCCACATAAATGCTGCATTTTTTCAGCTTTTCTTTGGTTTTCACGACACAATTATGGAAGCAGGGTCCTTGCTTTTTAGAGCAGGGACATGCAAGCAAAAGGAGAATTCTGCAATGTCCAGTTTCTACAAAAATTAACCTGCACACCAAAATAGAGAAGAAAATGATAACAAAAATGTGAAATCAAAACCATTCCTGTCCCCGAAAATGGCGCCAAAAGTTTAATCGGGGCGGAACCAGCACTTTAAAATGTGTGTTTTATAAAATCAGTGAAAAGCGTGTGTGCTAATGTTCCCTCGATACTTCTGTTATAACATTGGCTTAACGGGTCGAATCCACAGTGATGAGAGGCGATAGAAGCATTAACTGTTCTTATTCACGTCGGTTGTTAACAAGTTCTTCTTTGTTAAAAAATGAGAAAAGAAGAAAGAAAAGAAATCCAAAAGTGATGGTGAAGAAGGCGATGAAACGGCGATGTGAATACAAAAAAGAAGTGGTTTTGAAAACAAAAAGAAGATGAGCCATTAATGGCTCTTGCAAGAGCAAGGCCATGTAGAGGCTATTAGATTCATGTGGATTATCAAGTAAGAGGTTAGATAGTTAGTAATTAGTAGTTAGAATACCATGAGAAGAAAAATTAGCATCATGTAGAAAATGGAGAAAATTATAATAGAGAAGAAAGGAGACACCTTTACATAGATTGTCACTATCTACTACATCAATCTCTCTCGTTCTCTCTTTGAATCTCTCAGCTCTAATACATGATCTAAAAATGAAATGAAAATACAAAAGAAAAGAGAAGAAAAGAAGAACACCTATACTAAAAGAGAGAAAACCTAACCTATTTCTCAAATTGCTTGTGTTTCAGGTCTCGCAGGGCTATTTATAGGCAAAAGGAGGTTCCAGAAGTTGAGACGAAGCCACGCATTAAAAATCGACGCATAGCTTGCCAACATTGCCATGAAAACGCAATTGCCATGTTTTCGTAGCAAAACCAGGGACTTAGGTCCCTGGCTTTAGCGAATGGTTTCGCCTCGCTTCGGGGACCTTCTAGATATGCTCAGTTCAGTTATTTGGGTCCAGATTTTCGTTAGAAACCCGCCAACGTCTAGATTCAATGTATCTTTTAGAAACTCTCTAGGTTGGCCTCCAAGAAATCCAGATTTAATTACCAAAAAATGGGTTTAATTAAGCTCTTTTTACTCCTTTACCCCTAGACTCTTGATTATCTGCAAAGTAGATCAAAACAGAGTTAGAAATGAGATTTTATTCATAAATCAGTAGAAAAATGCGATATAATAATACAGGATTGTAGACTAATCAAGAGACGTTGACGCGGGTCGCATGGGCTGAATGAGAGGTTTTCAAAACCTTTTCTGAAGTGACATCGCTTACGCTGGGGGCAGTGGTCCGGCCACTTTAGGAGTAATCTCCAAAGATATTCGAGAGCGTGTCTCAGAAGAAACTTTGTGGTATTGCATCATTGCCTTGGGACTGGCGGAGCCTAAAAAAAGAATTTCTCAAACTTTTCTTGGTCGAATTCAATGACGAGGGATTCTACCATCTTCCCGAGGGGCTGGACATCGCTTGCTCCATGGCGTTCTCATCTGTAGAGAATGTGGTCCCCAGCGGAGTCCCCATCTTTTGTTTGGTCAGAAAAGCTTGGTCGATATAAAGTTTCTTTGAGTGGCAAAAAAGTTACAACGGAATAATTATGATTACAAAAGAGGGAAGAAGGTATGATTCTCCCCTTTGTTTAAAGCTGGGTTCGTCAGTGTAGCGATGGAGAGTGATTCTCGTTCTTCGTTGACTGGTCGACTGTCAAGCTTCTCTTCAGGATGCTCTCAGGGATCAATTGAAGGGAGCTTTGTTTTTAACACACTAGGTGTTTAGAGTTCACTGATTACTCCTTTTCTTCTCCAAAAGGCAAGAATCTTTTAGCTTGAGAATTCTCAGCTCTTAATCTCAGAAAAACCTCTCCTTCTTTTAAAGAAACAACCTCTCCCTACTTTACAGCTCCTTAGGCTATTTATAGGAAGCCATAGAGGTATTATTATCCCTTAAAATCCCTCCATAATAGGGATTAACTCTCACATTACGTGGGAAGTCAATTAACCCAGTAATGGGGTTGTTACAATAGAAACGCGGGTCTCACGCTGGATGTGGGTCTCGCATTGCCTGTTGTAGACACGAACACAGTTAGTACGTGGAGTTGCTCAGACCCACATTTGAAGTGAGATGCAGGGTTTCTCAAACCTGCGTCTGAAGTGGAGCGCCGAGTTGGTTAAACCTGTGCTGAAAAGGGGCGCGGGGTTGCTTGGACCCGCGTGAGACATGGAATTTCTCAGACTCGCGTTGGATGGGACACAGAGTTACTCAGACTCACGTTTGAGTCGAGACGCGGGATTCTTCAGACCCGCGTTAGATGTAGAGTTACTCAGACTCATATTGAACGTGGGTTTACTTAGGCCCGTGATTAGTCACATATACTGCATATACATTGTCACCTTACCATACTTTTTAGCTAATAAATCGTATTAATAAGTCTTCTTTTTCTTTGTTAAATGTAGGCCCAAATTGCTAAGAGAAAGGAAAGAGAAACAAGCCCAAAAGCCCATCAAATTCTGATTTAATTCAGAAGAAATTCGAAATCAAGGAATCAGGGCTAAATCTTGGCATATCAGAGAGGTTGAAAACCGGTTGAGAAGAATCCTCCCTGAATCAAGCGGTTGAAGCCAACAATCAAAGGCAGTTTTGTCAAATCCTGGAGCAGAAACGAGAGAACCAGAAGAAGATACAGGAGAATCACCAAAACAGGGGACACCACCAATTGGGTGTGGCCACACCAGGGCCGCGGAAACGTGGCCCTAGCTGCGTTTCTGCGGCCTTGTTATGTCAGTTGGGGGAGCGTTTGCTCCCCCAATCTTCCCGGGATTCCCCCTTTTGGTTTTTCCCTATAAATACCAGTTTCAGCAGAGTAAAAGTGAGCGAAGACTAGGATTAGAATTTTTGTTTATTTTCTAAGTATTTAGGCTCTTTGTTAGATAGCACAAAAGTTGTATTTTTATTTTTCAATTTGTAGTCCAGTACAAATACTTGTGAGAGAGAGGAATTGAGTGCTTGTACTTGAAGATTGAAGTGACATCAACACAAGAATCGAGCCACATTTTCTTCCACTCTTATTACGGTATGTCATGCATTATTTACCTGCTTTTTTCTTTGTTTTCCATGAGTAGCTAGATCGATTTTCTGGGCTCACTATTGTACCTTTCTTCAATTCTTCTTCTCCTCTGATTTTAATGAAAAAGACCCAATGAATCATTTGCATGTCTTACTTAAAGCCTTTCTTCTTGAAAGTGTTCTTGAAGGCACATAAGGATGGGTTAAAAAATCTCGTACTTCTTTTAAGAACGTATCTTGAACTGTTTTTATTTCATACTTGCTTCTTCGCGCTTGATGATTTAACATCCGATTCAAAACGATTTCTTAAAGAAAAGAGTGAACTCTTCCAACCATTTTATGCGCTTTACTTCAAACTTTCTAAAGTCAGTCTTAAGTATTACCCATGATCAAGTTGAGGCATTTAGGATTTCAATAGAAGAATGAACAGTTGAGTCGTGAGATAGTAAGCCCAGATTTTCTTCCTTATTATAATCAACAAAATGATTTTCGAGTTTTTTTAAAATCACCTTCTCCAAAGCCTTGTCTAAAGTTGCAATTTCTCTTTTAATCATCTCCTTCTTTCCATTCTCTTTTCACTAAAAAACGAGCATAATTCTTTGTTATTAAATGAATCACCGAAAAGCTTTCATCGCATTCCTCCTCGTGGACACGACCCGTTAGTTACAAGCTACACGGTAAATTCTTAACTCTTTGATTGTTCTTTTCATTTAGCAGTCAAATTTTGGCGCCGTTGCCGGGGAGGGAACGGTGTATTTGTTTTTTAACAAATTTTGTATGTTATTTCAGGGACTTGAAGATTCAGATCTAGCATTCAAGCTTTGCAAGAGAAGACTTGCAAATTCTGTGCCCCTACTCTCGAAAGTAGGAAACAAAATTTCAAGAAATTGCATTGCAAAAGATTAAAAATTTCATTGGACTACAAAAACTTTTTTTTGCAGGACATATTGCTCGCAAAAAATTAAGTTTTTATACGTTATATTCTTGTTATTTCTGCTATCTACCATCCCTGTTTTAATCCAACAGTAATTTGAGTGATTGTTAATTGCTTAAAAAACATTTAGACTTGCATTCTAGGCATTTGTCTAATTACGTTTACTTTACAATTACTGTTGAAGAGAGCTGGAGACAAGGTACGTATGTATAGCATATAGTTTAGGAAACATTCTTGGGTGATATTTGCTTTTGAATGCTACTTTTCTATATCTTGCAGACTTTGCACAAGTAATTCTAAGGGCAAAATCTAAGTCAAGATAAGGTAGGGAAGTCATTACCCTTCCTTAGCCCACAAACAATTTCCAAGCACGCACAACCTAAGCCTAAGTAAAATCTGATAGACATTGGCCTTAGGGACATCTCGAACTCATTAGGAGATTATCCTAAGAGGGAAAAGTGTTGGAATTTGACTCCTGCCAAATCAGTGTCTAGGAAAGGGATTAAGGGACGAAAGCCCAAAGGTTGGTGGTTACTTAATTAAGGAACGTCTTTGACGGATAACCTCCCACCAATCTTGCCCTGACCTGGCTGATTAGCTTGTGGTCAAAGTCTACATTATACCTCCAGTGGACAATCAACCAGTTAGGAGTTGTCTAGGTCAAGGTTACCTTAGACTAGGCTTGGTTGTTTTCTTTTCTTGACTATTAGTTAACTTGTTTGTGATTGTGTTTGTGTATGCAAGTGTGGTCAAGAGACCCTAATTCATCTAGGTTAACTAGAAACACATCACCACCCAAGTTCGAAACAAGACTAGATTCGGTTACGGATCGACCGACATCTTTGCAGGATAGGTTCTATCCCATTAGAACATCACTTCCATCCTGCATCCAACTTCCATCGGTTGGTGAGCACAACTTTGAGCTTAAGCCATAGTTCATCAATACACACCCTAAGTTCCATGGCTTAAAGTCCGACGATGCTTATTTCTTCATAAGTGAATTTGAGGAAGTATGCTTAATGATGAAAATCTCACACCTTGCAGATGATGCTATTAGGTTGAGATTTGTCCCATTTGCTCTTAAGGACTTAGCCAAGAAATGGCTCTACAGCTTAGCGGCCGGTTCTATCACCTCTTGGGATGGTTTCATCAAGGTCTTCTTGAAGAAATTCTATCCAATCCACAAGACCGCTCTCGTTAGAAAAAATATCATGCAGTTCAAGTAAGAACCTAGTGAACCGTTTTGGAGGTACTTTGAACGCTTCAAAGACCTCCTTGTCCAATGTCCTCATCATGGAATAGAGAAATGGCGACAATGCCAAATTCTTTATGACGGTTTAGACTACTCGACCAAGACCCTCTTAGAAAGCATGTGCCAAGGGGGATTCTTGCAGAAGGATGAGCATGAAGAAGGGATTTATATGAGAATCTAGCTGAAAAGACCATCCAATGGGAACCTACTAGTGAAATCTCTAGAAATCCAAACTCTATCTCTTCAAAAGGAGGTCTCCATTCGACTCCATAGCTAACGAGGCTAAGTTAGCTAACCTAGCAAGAAGACTGGAAGTTTTAGAAATTAAGGAACCAAGTCCAGTTAATCAAGTTAGCCCAAACCAATTTCCAACTCCGGGTTGTACTTACTATCAGACCATGAATCATGTGTTTGAGGAGTGTCCTGTATTTCAAGCTCACCAACACTTTTCTGAACCGATGAATGCGGCCTTTTCAAGGCCGAACAATGATCCTTACGCTCCAACATACAATCCTGGCTGGAGAAATCACCCAAATTTCTCATGGAGCCAACAAAATAATGACCACCCACGGTCAAACCATGCAAGCCACATCCATCATTCCAATAATTCTTCCAATCATCAACCCAACTTTTCCAATCACCCTCACAATTCTCCCAACAATTTTTCAAATTATCAACAAAATTTTTCCAACCAAGCTCCACCTTCCTTCCAGAATTCTCAACTTGAAAGGAGAGTGACTGATTTTAAGAGAAACATGGAAAGGTACATGAAGAACCAAGATTCCCTCATGCAAACAATACAGAGGCTAGAGGATCAAATAAGCCAGTTAGCTAACCCACAACATGAGAGGCAAAAGGGTACCTTGCCCAGTCAACCAATTATGAATCCTAGGAATTCATAACAAGCTCATTTGGTTGAGGATTAATCTCTGAATCAATGTAATGCTGTTCATACATTGAGGTCGGGAAAGAAAGTTGATAACCAAGTGTCAACACCACCTAATCCTAGTCAGCACAATCATACTTCAGCATCCACCTCATCTAATCCCACTCCTCCTAAATTTGATGAATCTGAAAAAGATAAATCAACCAGTCATGTGCACCAGCCTATAGCACCATTTCCTAATAGGCTAAAAAATAAGCAAAATCCACACATGGATAAGATAATTGAGATCTTTAATCAAGTAAAGATAAATGTGCCACTTCTTGATGCCATCCAACAAGTCCCATCTTATGCTAAGTTTCTTAAAGACATGTGCACCAAGAAGAGAAACACTAATGTTCCTAAAAAGGTCTTCTTAGCCACTAACATTAGTGAGCTACTATCGGGTCCGATCCCTATTAAGTACAAGGATCCAGGTAGTCCAACCATTGCCTACACAATAGGACAAGCCGAGATTAGTCGTGCACTTCTTGACTTGGAAGCAAGTATCAACTTGCTTCCATTCTCGGTTTATCAACAACTCGGGTTGGGCGATCTTAGTCCAACTCGAGTCACTATCCAACTGGCTGACCGTTCAGTAAAAGTTCCAAAAGGGGAGATTAATGATGTCCTTATCTGGGTTGGCGAGTTTATTTATCCTGTTGATTTCATAGTTCTAGAGACACAACCTGTGTCTAACTCGAATCATAGGACTTAAACTCCTGTTATCCTAGGGCGACCATTCCTTGCTACTGCCAATGCCATCATCAATTGTCGGAATGGGTCCATGAGGTTAACTTTTGGGGACATGACTAGAGAAGTCAATGTCTTCAACCTAGAAAAACAACCTCGTAAAAGAGATCAAACATTTGAGGTGAACTTTGTTGAAAATAATTGTGATGAAAGTGAAGATATAGAAGATGAGTCGCTGTTTCTTAATGAATTATTTAAGAATGAAGGCGATTATCTTGATGAGAAGGCATATGTCGGAGATCCTAATGTTAGGGTACCTTTTAAAAAGGGAAATTTGATTTGAATATCTTCACTTTCGATGAGCCAATCAATAATGCATCGCATGAGAATATGATTCAAGAACCTCCGATTGACATACTCTTTGAAAACATCTTCAAAGAAGAACTCATGTGTTTGGATGAACCAATTAGGGATCTTTTGGTTAATTATACATCTCTAGGGGAAAGTGTTGACCTAAGCTTTGAGGAGATATATGGAACTGAGTTAGAATTCCTAGGCATTCATAGTGAGGAAGTTTCAACTTAGAAGTGTGGTGGTGATCAATTTTTGAATAATGAATGTAGAAATGTGAGGAAAGAAAACCTAAGGAAGTTGAGACTGGGGAGGAAGAGAGCTAAAATGACAAAAATATTGGCCTCCCCACGATGCCCTATAAAGAGGACCCATTGGAATGACGGGAAGAGAGCTAGAGGGATAAGACCGAAAAAGATCTAGGTGTGGGAGAAACTTGATGTTGTACATATTTTTGTATAATATATGCACTTCTTTTACATTTCATTTCATGCATGTATACATTTCTTTCATACATTGGGGACAATGCATGAGATAAGTGTGGGGGAGGGCTCTAACATAACTAATATAAAAAAAAAGTATATATAAAAAAAAACTTTTTGAAAGGTAAGAACAATATTTTGATATATTTTTGTAAGAAATTAAGTCAATTTTAAGGAATAGGAAAATCATAATTAGGACTTCTTACACTTGGTCAAAATAAGATAACTTGTTTGATTTTTAGGGTTAGGAAGAAAATTTGTGAAAGTAATTTAGTCTTGATATTTACCTTGATGAAATATGCACACTGAATACACTTACACACTTAGGGTTTAAAAACAAAGACTCTTATGCATTATAAAAAAAATATATGTAAAAAAATAAAAAAATAATAAACAAATCTAATTATTGATTAGCTAGGTGCTTTGGCCTAAGCAAGCCTTGATATTTATGCAAAAGATAATTAGATAAGTTTGAAAAAAAATATATATAAATCCTCTGAATAAGCTGGGTATTTGTGCCTTATGAAGCATAAGTATTCACGCCTAAAAAGGGTATATTTTATAAATAAAAATCTTAGTTTCGTGGCCTTGTCTGCTCGAGTGTTTAAGCCCTTAGGGGTGTTTTCTCACCTGGTGCCCTAAAACTGTCCGGTTTGGGTGTCACCGACTAAAAGCTCGTTACATGGGCAGATTAGAAAGCCAAATGGAATTGAGGAATAAATACCACCATAAATAAATATAATTAAGGCATAGGAGTTAATGTTAAAGAACCCTTAGTCAACTTCACAGTCACGATGGTGCATATGACTAAGGGTAAATTAATAGACTAGATGAGAAAAATAATTTGACTCCTTACTTTGATTGATGACATGTTGTTGAATAGAGACTAAGTTTAGGAATAAAAATTTGATATTCCTATAACTTATAGATTACTTAAACTCTCACAAATATACTTCAAATATTTTCTCTTTTCAAAATGCTTTTAGAAAATACTAACTTTTTTTCTTTCTTTATGGATTTTGTGGGTGCAATCCACTGAAAACCCTCACGAGACAAAACTCGTCCTCTAGGGGTAACTTAGAGGCTTAATGGCTTGTTGCACATGCTCAGTGCAATCGAGTGGACCTGCGAAAGTGGTCTAATAATTGATTAGAATTAGTCTGATGTTTTGCACGAGGGCGAGCAAAAGATAAGTGTGGGGGTGTGATTAGTCACATATATTGCATATACATTGTCACCTTACCATACTTTTTAGCTAATAAACCCTATTAATAAGTCTTCTTTTTCTTTGTTAAATGTAGGCCCAAATTGCTAAGAGAAAGGAAAGAGAAACAAGCCCAAAAGCCCACCAAATTCTGATTTAATTCAGAAGAAATTCGAAATCAAGGAATCAGGACTAAATCTTGGCATATCAGAGAGGTTGAAAACTGGTTGAGAAGAATCCTCCCTTAATCAAGCTGTTAAAGCCAACAATCAAAGGCTGTTTCGTCAAATCCTGGAGTAGAAACGAGAGAACCAGAAGAAGATACAGGAGAATCACCAAACCAGGGGAAACCACCAATTGGGTGTGGCCACATGGCCACACCAGGGCCGCGGAAACGCGGCCCTAGCCGCGTTTCCGCGGCCTTGTTATATCAGTTGGGGGAGCGTTTGCTCCCCCAATCTTCCCGGGATTCCCCCCTTTTGGTTTTTCCCTATAAATACCAGTTTCAGCAGAGCAAAAGTGAGTGAAGACTAGGATTAGAATTTTTGTTTATTTTCTAAGGATTTAGGCTCTTTGGTAGATAGCACAAAAGTTGTATTTTGTTTTTCATTTTGTAGTCTAGTACAAATACTTGTGAGAGAGAGGAATTGAGTGCTTGTACTTGAAGATTGAAGTGACATCAATATAAGAATCGAGCCACATTTTCTTCCATTCTTATTACGGTATGTCATGCATTATTTACATGCTTTCTTCTTTGTTTTCCATGAGTAGCTAGATCGATTTTCTGGGCTCACTATTGTACCTCTCTTCAATTCTTCTTCTCCTCTGATTTTAATGAAAAAGACCCAATGAATCATTTGCATGCCTTACTTAAAGCCTTTCTTCTTGAAAGTGTTCTTGAAGGCACATGAGGATGTGTTTGGATTTTTAAACTCATACTTATTTTAAGAACGTATCTTGAACTGTTTTTATCTCATACTTGCTTCTTCGCGCTTGATGATTTAACATCCGATTCAAAATGATTTCTTAAAGAAAAGAGTGAACTCTTCCAACCATCTTATGTGCTTTACTTCAAACTTTCTAAAGTCAGTCTTAAGTTTTGCCCATGATCAAGTTGAGGCATTTAGGATTTCAATAGAAGAATGAACAGTTAAGTAGTGAGATAGTGAGCCCAGATTTTCTTCCTTATTATAATCAGCAAAATAATTTTTGAGCTTTTTTTTAAATCACCTTCTCCAAAGCCTTGTCTAAAGTTGCAATTTCTCTTTTAATCATCTCCTTCTTTCCATTCTCTTTTCACTAAAAAACGAGCACAATTCTTTGTTATTAAATGAATCACCAAAAGGTTTTCATCGCATTCCTCCTCGTGGACACGACCCGTTAGCCACAGCTACACGGTAAATCTCTTAACTCTTTGGTTGTTCTTTCATTTAGCAATCAATTTTTGGAGCTTCTGAAGTCTTTATCTTTCTTTGGACGCGAAGTCTGCGTTTTAGTCAAAACAAGACCTTCGCGTTGAAGTGAGGCTCGCATATGATGGCTTGTCCTTAGTGATTATTTAGACAGCCTATAAGTGGATTACACCCACAAAATTTCAAAAAAAAGAGAAATAAAGTGTTAGTATTTTTGAAAACATATTTTGAAAAGATAAGAAAATATTTGAAGAATTATTGTAAAAATTCAAGTAATCTATAAGTTATAAGAAAATCGAACTTTTCATTCCTAAACTTAGCCTCTATTCAAAAACTTATTATTAATCAAGGTAAGGAGTCAAACTGTATTTCTCATATAGTCTATTATTTTACCCTAAGTAATATGCAACTTTGTGACCATGAAATTTTGACTCGAGGTTCTTCAACTCTAACTCTTACACCTTATTTTTCATATTTATGGTGTATTATCCCTTAATTCTATCTGACCTGTAATGAGCCTTAGGTCAATGACTCCCAAACCGGACGGTCTTAGGGCACCGGGTGAGAAAACACCTCAAGGACTTAAAGACTCCAGCAAACAAGGGTACAAAACTTTAAAAAGTTTATTAATTATATGAACCGCTTTTAGGCATGAATACTTATGCTTTATGAGGCACAAATACCTATCTTAAACAGAGGGTTTTTTGATATATATATATTCTTTTTTCTTTTCTTTTTTCTTTTTTTATAAGGCCTAAGAATCTTTGTTTTTGAACCCTAAGTGTATAAGTGTATAAACTGTGCATATTTCATCAAAGTAAAAAATCAAGACTAAATTACTTTTTCAATTTTTCTTCCTAACACTAGAAATCAAACAAATAATCTTATTTTGACCAAGTACAAGAAATCCTAATTATGATTTTCCTATTCCTTAAAATAAAACTCAATTTCTTACAAAAATAGGTCAAAATATTGTTTCTCTTTTCAAAAAGTTTTTAAAACCAAAGAAAATGTTATATTATTTTGTCATAAATTAAAAAAAAACCTATGTTAAGTTAGAACTCTCCCCTATACCTATCTCATGTATTGTACTCAATGTATGAATGAATGCATATATGCATGAAAAAGAAGAAAGGAAAGAAAAATGTTACCTTAAGGTGGTGGTTCTGGTGGTGGTCTGGGCCAAGCATTGTTACCAAATTTTAATATTGTGGATTATCAAGAAATTCACCTTGGATGACCTCTTTCCTATTTACATATTTATAATCCCCAATATGAATAGGATCATGCATGATCCTATCATGAAAATCATCTCCTTTATATGACCAATCTTGGAATATTATCTCAGAGTCATTATGGTCTATGCCTTGGTCCAACAATAGAATATAATTTTATTGAATGGATGATTTGGGCTCTGAAATGAAAAGTTTGGGAACTAATACTAACTCAGAAAAATCAAATTTGAATTCGAGAGTCAGTTTCGGTTCAAGAATTGAGTTCAAATCAAAAGAATTAAATTTCACATTCTTTTCTCATCAGTGAAATGTGACTATCCAAAATAAGTGGTTCAAATTCAAACTTTATGTGTATAGGAATCAGTGTTGGCTTAGGAAATGGGTCCAAATAAGCTAAGGACATCAGAGTCAATATAGATTCGAAAATTAAAATTGAATAACAAACTTGAGGATCGGGGTCACATTCATAACCAAGTTCAATTTTCTTGAATGGAAAACTTGCCAATTTGTCAAAGGATTGGTATTGGTCAAGTTCAAGATGTTGTGGTGGAATTGAATCTTGCCTAAAGTTATTTCTAAAACACCAATTCTTGGTTCCTAACTGTTGGCCCAAAGGTTATAATCGCCAGTTTTGTGTTTGGATGATAACAAAGTAAATGAAGTTATTTGGTACTAAATCAAATTCAAGAGTGTATTTCAGGGTTCAAAAAGATCTAACAGGTTTCTTCCTCTAAAGAAAGGTGTTGATGGCTCAAAGGTACTCAAGAACGGGATCATAGCTCAAAGCTCCCAACATCGCTTAAATGTCACTATCAGACCCGCTTGAAAATTCTTGTAGTCGATTAGAACCTTGTAAAAAACTTGTTTGTTAAAGAGTAGAATACAGATTTGAGGCTCAAAGATATAGACACAAAAAATGCACGTTATCAAAAATATGGTTTTTGACTTGTTTGATTTTGATACTTGTTCCACATTTTCTTAAAAATTTCTTTCTCAGTTTAGAATTTGTATCACATGGCTATGCATGTCTTCTCTCTTCCAAAATCTAAAAAAAAAATTATTTAAAAAGTTTCTTTATCTTCAAATTCCTTGACCTAATTTTTTGTCCTAGGTCGGTCGACCGGGCGGTCGACCGTGCCTATTATAGGCTAGAACGGTTGACCGCACGGTCGACCGAACGTCTGGCAATTGGGGTGTGCATGTTGTGCATATTCCCGCTCAACCGATCGGTCGACCGGTCCCCTATTGCGGTTGACCGGGTGGTCGACCGACTGTAACCAGTCTGGTCTCGGTTAAACACGGTCGACGGAGAGCCAACGGTCAAATTTTTTTGAATGGCCGGTCGACCAACACACTGCCAGATTAGCAGTAATAGCTAGTTTTTTAAAGCTATTTTTAAACATGTTTTTTAAAACGTGAAAAGTTGAATTTCTAAGTCAATTTCTTCAGTTTAGACCTGGTAAAACTATTCTAAAAGTGTTTTTCTAAAACCTATATAAAGCGTCATTGGGATTGAATATTTCACAATAGCAAATTTCATTGAAAATCTAGTTTTACTTTCAACGAGAAAAGTTTTAAGTTTTTTTTTGTGCTCTTATTTTCAAAGTTTTTAATTAAGTTTATCTACTTTTAAAATCTCTGTTTTCTGATTTTCACTCTCACTTACATTCTTGAGATTCAAATTTACATTTTATTCTATAGAGATTTTGTAAGAGAGTTGCAAAGAGAGTGTTTGTGATCTTTTAATCACCCAGAGCTTATTATCTCAATTGGCTTCGTGCTACTTCTGGTGTAGAGGATTGAGTTTGGGAGTTATGTACTCCGAGTGGTAGTAATTTCTTGTTATAAAGTCCCTTTGTGGAGGATCCAATAGTGGCTAGTGAAATCCTTCACAGTAGTGAAGGCGGGGACGTAGAGCGGTGGCTCGAACCTCAGAAAAAATCTTTTGTTTGCGATTTCTTTATTGTCTCTATTTACTTGTTTATCATTCTTTTTTTTTTGTCGATCAATATTCATCTCAACAAGATAACAATTGAGCACCTCAACTCTTACCTAGAGGAATTACGAGGAGAAGTTCAGATCCCTTCACGGGAAATTCGGCTTCAAGTCTTTTTTGAGTGATCGGTTGCATTGTTTCATATTGAAATTGATTAGAATTTTCATTTGATTAGATAGTACACCTATTCACCCCCCTTTAGGTGTATTTCAATTGGTATCAGAGTCTTGGTCTCTAGTTTTTTAGCTTAATAATCTCAGAGAGATCCTAGTTGCTAATAATTTCATTGACATCTTCATTCTCATCCACTATAGTAAAAATAACCAAAGGTATTAAGACCCCTCTCAAGTTTGATGGCTTTAACTTTCCTATATGGAAGGTTAAGATGACCGTGTTTTTGCAATCCCTAGGAAGTCGAGTTGCAAAGGTGGTGACTATACCCTTTAGTGTACTCATTGATGATAAGGACACTTGGTCCGATATTACCACTAAGGAGTTTGATGCCAATACAAGGCACACTATGCATTGCTTCAGGCTTTGAAAGATGATGACATAGCCAGGGTCATTCATTGTAAATCTGCCTACGAGATTTGGTCACACCTAGTGGTCACTTTGAGGGAACATCACAAGTCCAGAGGTCTAAAATTGATCTTTTGTGTTCCCAATATAAAAACTTCACTATGCATTAAAATGAGTCCATTGATGATATGGTTACAAAATTACTAAAATATCTAATGGTCTTGCTTCTTTAGGTGATGCCATTGACAATGATTAAAAAGTTTGGAAGGCCATTCGTGCACTTCCACCTTCATGGGAAGTTAAAGCTACTACATTGAAAGAGTTAAACGACAAAAAAGAGATGGAGTTCATCGGTCTTATCGACAATCTTAAGACCCATGAGATGGAGAGGAAGGCTAGAGAAGAAACGGCACCACAAAAAAAAAAATACAATTGTCTTCAAGTCTACTCCCACCATCTTTGGCGAGGATGAAGAAGAAGAATATGATGAAGATCTTTCTTTCCTTGTAAGAAATGTAAGGAGGAAGTACAATAAGGTAAAGATCAATAATAATAGCGATGGCAAGGAAAGGAGGAAAAGAAAATCATCTGTTTTAACTGTCAGAAACCCGAACATATCATTGTCGAATGTCTATATATATAAAACAAGCCATCTTCCTCAAACAAGCCAAAGAAGGCATTTAAGAAGAAATCTTTGAAAGCTACATGGGATTCAGAAAGTGAATCCGAAGAGGAGGTGAACACGACAAACATGTGTTTCATGGCAAATGATAACACACCTACGGTAATTTCTGAATCATCCCTTGATGATTGTGATTTAACAATGAATGAATTATGAGATGCATCTGTAGAACTTTCAAATAATTATGATTTTCTAAAGAAAAAATATCTAAAAGTGAAAAAGAAAAAATGAAGTTCTTCAAAATAAATTTATCACTCTTTCTAAAGAAAAAGATGATTTATTTTTCACTTTTTTATCCACACAAAAATATTTTGATGCATACAAGATCTCATGTAAAGCAAAATGTTCCATGATTGATGAAAATAAAATTTCTACTTTAAAAAGTGAAATCAACTCTTTGAGAAATGTTTTAAAGAAATATGAGTTAGATAAAGCTAAATTAGAGGCCATATGTTTTAAGAAAAATTCTTCAAGAGGACATATTCATACTACACACACTAAGCATGTGTTCCACATGCTCATCATACACATCATGCATTCATGTATGGTAGAGTTTATTCATGTACTTATTGTGGCCGAATGGGTCACTTAGCCAAATTTTGTTTTGATCGTATAAATATTTTTAATAATCATATTTGGGTTCGAAGTACTAACATCATAGGACCCAAGAAAATATGGGTACCAAAATCAACAACTTTATTATTTGATGTAAGTACACACCAAGGCTCCAAGACGTAGGGAGCGGTGGTATCTTGATAGCGGTTGCTCACGACATATGACTTGGGACATTAATAATTTTGCAACCCTATCAAGGTATCAAGAAGGTGGCACCGTCACCTTCGGAGATGACTCAAAGGGTAACATTATCGGCATAGGTAATATTAAAATTGGTTCATCTCTATTGATTGAACATGTTGTTTTAGTTGATGGACTCAAACATAACCTCTTGAGTATTAGTCAACTATGTGATCGAGGTTTCAAAGTTATTTTTGATGATTCTTCTTGTAATGTTTTAGATGGTAAAACCAATGCTTGCATTCTTTCCGGATTTTGTGAAAATAATCTATATATTATTGATATGTTAAATTTAGATTGCAATGCTACATGTTTAAATGCTTTTAATATGGATTCTTGGTTAGGACATAGAAGATTAGGCCATGTATCTTTTGACAATCTATCTGGAATTAACTCTAAGGAGTCGGTGAAGGGTATTCCTTCCTTAAAGTTTGAAAAGGACAGCATTTGTGATGCGTGCCAACTTGGGAAACAAACCAAGTCATCTTTCAAACCAATCAAGGATATAATGACATCTAGACCATTAGAGTTAATCCACATGGATTTATTTGGTCCTACTAAAACTAAGGTTTAAATGAAAATCATTTTGTTTGTTTTTGTTTTTGTTTTTGTTTTTGTTGACGATTTTTCTCGTTTTACATGGGTTTTCTTTTTGGAATATAAAGATCAAGCTTTTCACATTTTAATATTTTTAGAAAAAGGGTTAAAAAAGAATTTTTTTTCGATTTTACGTATAAGAAGTGATAGAGGTGGTGAATTCATTAACCATTCTTTTATCACTTATTGTGAAGAAAATGAAATTAGGCATGAATTGTCTTATCCTAGAACTCCACAACAAAATGGAGTCATTGAAAGGAAGAATCGTACTCTTCAAGAAATGGCTAGGACAATGATTAGTAAATTGGACTCTCTCAATATTTATGGGCCAAAGCCGTAAACACTTCACGTTACATATCAAATAAAATTTATTTTTGTAAAAATACTTACAAAACTTCTTTTGAAACTTATTATTTGAGAAAGCCTAATATTTCTTACTTTCGAATTTTTGGATGCTAATGTTTTGTTTTAAACACCAAAGAGAACTTAGGTAAATTTGATATTAAAGCTTTTGAAGCTATTATTGTTGGTTATTCTAACACTAGTAAGCCTTATAGAATCTTCAATAAATCTACTTTATCAATTGAAGAATCTATGCATGTTAAATTTGAAGAATCTAATGCTTTTGTTAAGAATGTTATAGAGATTGATTCTCTAGCTGAAGACATAAAGAAAGTAACCTTGAAGGACTCACCTATCCTAGAAGATAAGCCAAAGCTTGATGAATAAGGTGAAGTTCAAGAGGTTGAAGTGGCACCAACACTACCACTTCAAAAGATTGGGATTCGCTACAAGTCATCCCAAGGAACTCATCATAGGAGATGTATCAAAGGAGTAACTACTTGCTCCAAACTCCATAATTTTTGTGGTCATTTTGCTTTTATTTCTCATATTGAACCAAAGAATATCCTCAAAGCCGAGGGCAACTCATATTGGTTACTTGCAATGCAAGAAGAGCTCAATTAATTTGAGCGCAACCAATTTTGGCACCTTGTTCTTAGACCCTATGATAGACCAACAATTGGTATTAAATAAATTTTCAGGAACAAGTTAGATGTGTCGGGTATTATTGTTAGGAATAAAGCTAGGTTAGTGGCCCAAGGTTACACCCAAATCGTAGGTATCAATTTTGAGAAAACCTTTGCACCCGTAGCACGGCTTAAAGCCATACGGATTACACTTACTTTTGTTTCTTATAAAGATTTTATACTTTTTCAAATGGATGTCAAAAGCGCATTTTTAAATGATTTTATTGAAGAGAAAGTGCATGTTGAATAACCCTCGGGTTTGTTGATCATACACATTCAGATTTTATTTTCAAATTAGACAACGTTTTATATGATTTGAAACAAGCTCCTAGAGCTTGGTATGAAAGACTTTCAACGTCTCTTATTTCATATGGTTTTGTAAAAGGTAATATAGATACCGCTTTGTTTACAAAACATGTAGATAGTAATATTCTCATTGTTCAAATTTATATTGATGATATTATAATTTGATTTACTAATGAAAAGCTTTGTAAAGATTTTGAATCATGCGTGAAGTATGAGTTTAAGATGTCTATGATGGGCAAGCTAAACTACTTCCTTGGACTCCAAATCAAACAAAGGAGTGATAGGATTTTTATAAATCAAGCTAAGCACACAAGCAAACTTATCAAGAAATTTAGACTTGAAGGGGCAAAGAGGAGCAAAACTCCCATGGCTACCATAACAAAACTTGACAAGGATGAACAAGATATAAATGTAGACATTAAACTTTATAGAAGCAAGATTGGTAGTTTACTATATTTAACGGCTAGTAGGTCGGGTATTATGTTTAGTGTATGTCTATGTGCTAGATTCCGATCTTGTTCTAAAGAGTCCCACTTGATTGTAGTAAAACACATTATTAGATATCTTAAGAGTACTATTGGAATGGGCTTGTCGTATCCGAAGACCGGACAATTTTTTATGACGAGTTTTTTGGATGCTGACTACACCGGTTATAGAGTGGGTAGGAAGAGCACAAGTGAAACTTGTCAATTTTTAGGAAATTGTCTTGTTTCATGGTCTTCTAAGAAATAAATTTTTGTAGCCCTCTCAATCGCCGAGACGGAGTATGTTGCGGCCGGGGCTTCTTATGCACAAGTCCTTTGGATGAAACATACTCTCTTTGACTATGATTTGCATTATGATCATATTAAGATATTTTGTGATAATACTAGTATTATTCATATGACTAAAAATGCAAATCAACATAGAAAGACAAAGCACATAAAAATTCGATATCACTTTTTTAGAGACCACTATGAGAAATGTGATATTGAAATTGATTATGTTTCAACTGGTTTCAACTAGCAGATATTTTTACTAAGCCACTTGATTTTAATAGATTCTCTTTCATTTGTGGAGAACTAAATGTTTGTATTGTTGATTCATGAGTTTTTCTTCTGATAAAATCTACATATGTATTAATTTTTGGCTGTTTTTGCTTACCCTTTTTGATGCATGATAAAAAGAGGGAGAAGTATTTATGAGTATTTATTGGTATTTGAGGTATTTATGAGTATTTATTAGTATTTGAGTATTTATTGGTATTTGTTTGATCATGCTCTTATACTATGCTATTATCATATAACTTGTTGAATCTAAATTTTTTTTTTTAAATAGCTCATATGTTTTGTCATCATAAAAAAGGAGGAGATTGTTGGCCCTTACAATCCCCAATTTGTGTTTTGATGATAGCAAAGCATATGAAGTTATTTGGTATTAATCAAGTTCAAGAGTGTATTTTAGGGTTCAAAAAGATCTAACAGGTTTCTTCCTCTAAAGGAAGGTATTGATGGCTCAAAGGTACTCAAGAATGGGATCATAGCTCAACGCTCTCAACATCGCTCAAACGTCACTATCAGAGAAGCCCGCTTGAAGATTTTTGTAGTCGATTAGAACCTTGTAAGAAACTAGTTTCTTAAAGAGTAGAATATAGATTTAAGGCTCAAAGATATACACACACAAAAATGCATGTTTTCAAAAATATGGTTTTGACATGCTTGGTTTGGATACTTGTTTCACATTTTCTTAAAAATTTCTATTTCAGTTTTGAACTTGTATCTCATGGCTATGCATGTCTTCTCTCCTTCAAAATACAAACAAAAATTATTTAAAATGTTTCTTTATCTTCAAATTTCTTGACCTAGTTTTTTTGGCCTAGCTCGGTCGACCGTGCCTATTACAGGCCAGAACAGTCGACTGCACGGTCGGCCAAACTTCCGGAATTTTGGATGTGCATGTTGTGTACATTCCCGGTCGACCCGACCGGTCGACCGGTCCCCTATTGCGATCGATCGAGTGGTCGACCGACTGTATCTAGTTTGGTCTCAGTTAAACACGGTTGACCAACCGGTCGACCGAGAGCCAACGGTCAAATTTTTTTGAATGGCCGGTCGACCGACACACTGCCAGATTGGTTGTAAGGGCCAGTTTTTGAAAGTTATTTTTAAACATGTTTTTAAAATGTGAAAAGTTGAATTTATAGAATCTTCAATAAATCTACTTTATCAATTGAAGAATCTATGCATGTTAAATTTGAAGAATCTAATGCTTTTGTTAAGAATGTTATAGAGATTGATTTTCTAGGTGAAGACATGGAGAAAGTAATCTTGAAGGACTCACCTATCCTAGAAGATAAGCCAAAGCTTGATGAATAAGGTGAAGTTCAAGAGATTGAAGTGGCACCAACACTACCACTTCAAAAGTTTGGGATTCGCTACAAGTCATCCCAGGAACTCATCATAGGAGATGTATCAAAGGAGGTAACTACTCGCTCCAAACTCCATGATTTTTGTGGTCATTTTGCTTTTATTTCTCAAATTGAACCAAAGAACATCCTCGAAGCCGAGGGCAACTCATATTGGTTACTTGCAATGCAAGAAGAGCTCAATTAATTTGAGCGCAATCAATTTTGGCACCTTGTTCCTAGACCCTATGATAGACCAACAATTGGTATTAAATAAATTTTCAGGAACAAGTTAGATGAGTCAGGTAATATTGTTAGGAATAAAGCTAGATTAGTGGCCCAAGGTTACACCCAAATCGTAGGTATCAATTTTGAGAAAACATTTGCACATGTAGCACGGCTTCAAGCCATACGGATTACACTTACTTTTGCTTCTTATAAAGATTTCATACTTTTCCAAATGGATGTCAAAAGCGCATTTTTAAATGATTTTATTGAAAAGAAAGTACATGTTGAATAACCCCCGAGTTTGTTGATCTTACACATCTAGATTTTATTTTCAAATTAGACAAAGTTTTATATGATTTGAAACAAGCTCCTAGAGCTTGGTATGAAAGACTTTCAACATTTCTTATTTCATATGGTTTTGTAAAAGGCTTTGTAAAGATTTTGAATCATGCCTGAAGAATGAGTTTAAGATGTCTATGATGGGCAATCTAAACTACTTCCTTGGACTCCAAATCAAGCAAAGGAGTGATAGGATTTTTATAAATCAAGCTAAGTACACAAGCAAACTCATCAAAAAATTTGGACTTGAAGGGGCAAAGACGAGCAAAACTTCCATGGCTACCATAACAAAACTTGACAAGGATGAACAAGACATAAATGTAGACATTAAACTTTATAGAAGCAAGATTTGTAGTTTACTATATTGAACGGCTAGTAGGCCGGGTATTATGTTTATTGTATGTCTATGTACTAGATTCCAATCTTGTTCTAAAGAGTCCCACTTGATTGTAGTAAAACACATTATTAGATATCTTAAGAGCACTATTGGAATGGGCTTGTGGTATCCGAAGACCGGACAATTTTTTATGACGAGTTTTTTGGATGCTGACTATACCGGTTATAGAGTGGGTAGGAAGAGCACAAGTGAAACTTGTCAATTTCTAGGAAATTGTCTTGTTTCATGGTCTTTCAAGAAATAAAATTCTGTAGCCCTCTCAATAGCCGAGGCGGAGTATGTTGCGGCCGGGGCTTCTTGTGCACAAGTCCTTTGGATGAAACATACTCTCTATGACTATGATTTGCATTATGATCATATTAAGATATTTTATGATAATACTAGTACTATTCATATAACTAAAAATGCAAATCAACATAGAAAGACAAAGCACACAAAAATTCGATATCACTTTCTTAGAGACCACTATGAGAAAGGTGATATTGAAATTGACTATGTTTCAACTAGCAGATATTTTTACTAAGCCACTTGATTTTAACAGATTCTCTTTCATTTGTGGAGAATTAAATGTTTGTATTGTTGATTCATGAGTTTTTCTTCTGATAAAATCTACATATGTATTAATTTTTTGCTATCTTTGCTTACCCTTTTTGATGCATGATAAAAAGGGGGAGAAGTATTTATGAGTATTTATTGGTATTTGAGGTACTTATGAGTATTTATTGATATTTGAGTATTTATTGGTATTTGTTTGATCATTCTCTTATACTATGCTATTATCATATAACTTGCTGAATCTAGATTTTTTTTTTAAAATAGCTCATATGTTTTGTCATCATAAAAAAGGAGGAGATTGTTGGCCCTTACAATCCCTAATTTGTGTTTTGATGATAACAAAGCATATGAAGTTATTTGGTACTAATCAAGTTCAAGAGTGTATTTCAGGGTTCAAAAAGATCTAACAGGTTTTTTCCTCTAAAGGAAGGTATTGATGGCTCAAAGTACTCAAGAACGGGATCATAGATCAACGCTCTCAACATCGCTCAAACGTCACTATCAGAGAAGCCCGCTTGAAAATTTTTGTAGTTGATTAGAACCTTGTAAGAAACTAGTTTGTTATAGAGTAGAATATAGATTTGAGGCTCAAAGATATACACACCCAAAAATGCACATTTTCAAAAATATGGTTTTGACATGCTTGGTTTTGATACTTGTTTCACATTTTCTTAAAAATTCTATCTCAGTTTTGAACTTGTATCTCATGGCTATGCATGTCTTCTCTCTTTCAAAATACAAACAAAATTTATTTAAAAAGTTTCTTTATCTTCAAATTTCTTGACCTATTTTTTTGGCCTAGCTCGGTCGACCGTGCCTATTACAGGCCAGAACAGTAGACTGCACGATCGGCCAAACTTTTGGAATTTGGGATGTGCATGTTGTGCACATTCCCGGTCGACCCGACCGGTCGACCGGTTCCCTATTGTGATCGACCGAGCGGTCGACCGATTGGAACCAGTTTGGTCTCAGTTAAACACGGTTGACCGACCGGTCAACTGAGAGCCAATGGTCAAATTTTTTTGATTGGCCGGTCGATCGACACATTGCCAGATTGGTTGTAAGGGCTAGTTTTTGAAAGTTATTTTTAAACATGTTTTTAAAATGTGAAAAGTTGAATTTATAGAATCTTCAATAAATCTACTTTATCAATTGAAGAATCTATGCATGTTAAATTTGAAGAATCTAATGCTTTTGTTAAGAATGTTATAGAGATTGATTCTCTAGGTGAAGACATAGAGAAAGTAACCTTGAAGGACTCACCTATCCTAGAAGATAAGCCAAAGCTTGATGAATAAGGTGAAGTTCAAGAGGTTGAAGTGGCACCAACACTACCACTTCAAAAGATTGGGATTCGCTACAAGTCATCCCAAGGAACTCATCATAGGAGATGTATCAAAGGGGGGTAATTACTCGCTCCAAACTCCAAGATTTTTGTGGTCATTTTGCTTTTATTTCTCAAATTGAACCAAAGAACATCCTCGAAGCCGAGGGCAACTCATATTGGTTATTTGCAATGCAAGAAGAGCTCAATTAATTTGAGCGCAATCAATTTTGGCACCTTGTTCTTAGACCCTATGATAGACCAACAATTGTTATTAAATAAATTTTCAGGAACAAGTTAGATGAGTTGGGTAATATTGTTAGAAATAAAGCTAGGTTAGTGGCCCAAGGTTACACCCAAATCGTAGGTATCAATTTTGAGAAAACCTTTGCACCCGTAGCACGGTTAAAGCCATACGGATTACACTTACTTTTGCTTATAAATATTTCATACTTTTTCAAATGGATGTCAAAAGCGCATTTTTAAATGATTTTTTGAAGAGAAAGTGCATGTTGAATAACCCCCCGGGTTTGTTGATCTTACACATCCAAAGTTTATTTTCAAATTAGACAAAGTTTTATATGATTTGAAACAAGCTCCTAGAGCTTGGTATGAAAGACTTTCAACATTTCTTATTTCATATGGTTTTGTAAATGGTAATATAGATACTGCTTTGTTTACAAAACATGTAGATAGTAATATTCTCATTGTTCAAATTTATATTGATGATATTATATTTTGATCTACTAATGAAAAGCTTTGCAAAGATATTGAGTCATGCGTGAAGAATGAGTTTAAGATGTCTATGATGGGCAAGCTAAACTACTTCCTTGGACTCCAAATCAAGCAAAGGAGTGATAGGATTTTTATAAATCAAGCTAAGTACACAAGCAAACTCATCAAGTAATTTGCACTTGAAGGGGCAAAGACGAGCAAAACTCCCATGGCTACCATAACAAAACTTGATAAGGATGAACAAGATATAAATGTAGACATTAAACTTTAAAGAAGCAAGATTGGTAGTTTACTATATTTAACGGCTAGTAGGCCGGGTATTATGTTTAGTGTATGTCTATGTGCTAGATTCCAATCTTGTTCTAAAGAGTCCCACTTGATTGTAGTAAAACACATTATTAGATATCTTAAGAGCACTATTGGAATGGGCTTGTCGTATCCGAAGATCGGACAATTTTTTATGACGAGTTTTTTGGATGCTTACTATACCGGTTGTAGAGTGGGTAGGAAGAGCACAAGCGAAACTTGTCAATTTCTAGGAAATTGTCTTGTTCATGGTATTTTAAGAAATAAAATTTTGTAGCCCTCTCAATCGCCGAGGCGGAGTATGTTTTGGCCGGGGCTTCTTATGCACAAGTCCTTTGGATGAAACATACTCTCTTTGTCTGTGATTTGCATTATGATCATATTGAGATATTTTGTGATAATACTAGTACTATTCATATAAGTAAAAATGCAAATCAACATAGAAAGACAAAGCACATAAAAATTCGATATCACTTTCATAGAGACCACTATGAGAAAGGTGATATTGAAATTGACTATATTTCAACTGATTTTCAACTAGCAGATATTTTTACTAAGCCACTTGATTTTAACAGATTCTCTTTCATTTGTGGAGAACTAAATGTTTGTATTGTTGATTCATGAGTTTTTCTTCTGATAAAATCTACATATGTATTTATTTTTGGCTGTCTTTTGCTTACCCTTTTTGATGCATGATAAAAAGGGGGAGAAATATTTATGAGTATTTATTGGTATTTGAGGTATTTATGAGTATTTATTGGTATTTGAGTATTTATTGGTATTTGTTTGATCATTCTCTTATACTATGCTATTATCATATAACTTGTTGAATCTAGATTTTTTTTTTTAAAATAGCTCATATGTTTTGTCATCATAAAAAGGAGGAGATTGTTGGCCCTTACAATCCCTAATTTGTGTTTTGATGATAACAAAGCATATGAAGTTATTTGGTACTAATCAAGTTCAAGAGTGTATTTCAGGGTTCAAAAAGATCTAATAGGTTTCTTCCTCTGAAGGAAGGTATTGATGGCTCAAATGTACTAAAGAATGGGATCATAGCTCAACGCTCTAAACATCGCTCAAACGTCACTATCAGAGAAGCCCGCTTGAAGATTTTTGCAGTCGATTAGAACCTTGTAAGAAACTAGTTTCTTAAAGAGTAGAATATAAATTTGAGGTTCAAAGATGTACACACACATCAATGCATGTTTTAAAAAATATGGTTTTGACATGCTTGGTTTTGATACTTGTTTCACATTTTCTTAAAAATTTCTATCTCAGTTTTGAACTTGTACCTCATGGCTATGCATGTCTTCTCTCTTTCAAAATACAAACAAAAATTATTTAAAAAGTTTCTTTATCTTCAAATTTCTTGACCTAGTTTTTTTGGCCTAGCTCGGTCGACCGTGCCTATTACAGGCCAGAACAGTCGACTGCACGGTCGACCAAACTTCTAGAATTTGGGATGTGCATGTTGTGCACATTCCCGGTCAACCCGACCGGTCGACCGGTCCCCTATTGCGATCGACTGAGCGGTCAACTGATTGTAACCAGTTTGGTATCGGTTAAACATGGTTAACCGACCGGTCGACTCAGAGCCAACGGTCAAATTTTTTTGAATGGCCGGTCGACCGACACACTACCAGATTAGTTGTAAGGGCCAGTTTTTGAAAGTTATTTTTAAACATGTTTTTAAAATGTGAAAAGTTGAATTTATAGAATCTTCAATAAATCTACTTTATCAATTGAAGAATCTATGCATGTTAAATTTGAAGAATCTAATGTTTTTGTTAAGAATGTTATAGAGATTGATTCTCTAGGTGAAGACATGGAGAAAGTAACCTTGAAGGACTCACCTATCCTAGAATATAAGCCAAAGCTTGATGAATAAGGTGAAGTTCAAGAGGTTAAAGTGACACCAACACTACCACTTCAAAAGTTTGGGATTCGCTACAAGTCATCCTAAGGAACTCATCATAGGAGATGTATCAAAGGGGGTAACTTCTCACTCCAAACTCCATGATTTTTGTGGTCATTTTGCTTTTATTTCTCATATTGAACCAAAGAACATCCTCGAAACCGAGGGCAACTCATATTGGTTACTTGCAATGTAAGAAGAGCTCAATTAATTTGAGCGCAATCAATTTTGGCACCTTGTTCCTAGACCCTATGATAGACCAACAATTGGTATTAAATAAATTTTCAGGAACAAGTTAGATGAGTCGGGTATTATTGTTAGGAATAAAGCTAGGTTAGTGGCCCAAGGTTACACCCAAATCGTAGGTATCAATTTTGAGAAAACCTTTGCACTCGTAGAACGACTTAAATCCATACGGATTACACTTACTTTTGCTTCTTATAAATATTTCATACTTTTTCAAATGGATGTCAAAAGCGCATTTTTAAATGATTTTATTGAAGAGAAAGTGCATGTTGAATAAACCCCCGGGTTTGTTGATCTTACAAATCCAGATTTTATTTTCAAATTAGACAAAGTTTTATATGATTTGAAACAAGCTCCTAGAGCTTGGTATGAAAGACTTTCAACATTTCTTATTTCATATGGTTTTGTAAAAGGTAATATAGATACCGCTTTGTTTACAAAACATGTAGATAGTAATATTCTCATTGTTCAAATTTATATTAATGATATTATATTTTGATCTACTAATGAAAAGCTTTGCAAAGATTTTGAATCATGCGTGAAGAATGAGTTTAAGATGTCTATGATGGGCAAGCTAAACTACTTCCTTGGACTCCAAATCATGCAAAGGAGTGATAGGATTTTTATAAATCAAGCTAAGTACACAAGCAAACTGTTGATCGAGTTTTACCTGCACACAAAATATGAATATTAGATCTGAGAATTAAAGGTGTGCGAGGTGCTCAATACTAATCCGCGGTAGCAAGGCTATGCGGGTCGTGATCCTCAGGGAGGGACTGCGATGGAAGCGTTAAGCAAGTTCTCTAAAGTTTTTATTTTTATTAGTTAAGTTAGAAAGATAGCGGTATTTACAATGGTCGGAAAAAGGATATGGAGATGAGTTATGATTTAATCTACAAAAAGAAAAGAAAAGAAAAGAAAAGAATACTTACTTGAGTTTGGTTGAAGAAAAACGTGAAAACCTTACATGTTCTACCTTGCTTAGGAGGCGTTCCACGAATAGTGTTGGCCCAAAGGCCATTATCCCAGTTATTTTGATGATAACAAAACATATTTAGTTATGTATTTAATATTTTTGTTTAAAAGGATTTCAGGTTCAAGAACAGGTTTTTGACGGCTCCGCTAAAAGACTCACAAGTTTGGACGCCGCAAAAATGAAGATTCCCAAGCTATGCACAACTAGGATGCTTCGGGATCAAGATGATGATGTGAAGATCAAGACAAGATCAAGACGCAAAGAAAACAAGATTTGTATTTTTATTTTCTATTTTAGATATTTTGTCAAAGCTAGATATTAGAAGTAGAGCTATGGGATTATCACACACACACCTTTTAGTTAGGTTCATGGCTTCAAAAAGATTTTCAATTTCCATTTCTAACTTAGTTTTTAAAGTGAACATGTTTGGAAATAAACCTTTTAGAAAGACAATAGTTTTGGAAAAACAATTTTATTGAAAAACAAGTTTTTATCAAAAGGATTTTTATCAAACTATTTTAACATGATAGAAGTATGACATATGCTCATACTCTATGTTTTACAAGTTCCAAAAATTTAACCCAAGACCTAAAACCAAAACCCCAGATTTCTGGTTCTGGAAGTTCTGATTTTTCAGAACTTACAGTAACCGGTCGACCGACCCGGTCGACCGATGTGCACAAACTGTGCATGTCTATATCAGTCGACCGACCCGGTCGACCGAGGCACAATTGCGTTCACAGGATTTTTCGGTCGACCGACCCGGTCGACCGCCTGCCCCAACGGTCGGATTTTTGACCGTTGGCGGTCGACCGACCCGGTCGACCGGGCTCTGTCAAAAGTTCTGACAGATCCAACAGCTATTTTTTCTGGCTGATTCTCTTTTGGGATTTGATTCCAACGGATTTCTTAGGATGTTTTTGACCCCTATAAATAGGAGGTCACTTCAGTTGATATGAACAACAATTTTAGAGCCATCAAGAATATTTTTACAAGAGATTTCTTAAGATTTCCAAGCTCTTCCTTTTAGACAAGATTTTCTCTCAAAAGCCAAAATTCCAATCACCCATCTTGAAGCCTACATCTCTACTTCTCTCT
Source organism: Agave tequilana (assembly GCA_038442645.1). Classification (NCBI taxonomy): domain Eukaryota; kingdom Viridiplantae; phylum Streptophyta; class Magnoliopsida; order Asparagales; family Asparagaceae; genus Agave; species Agave tequilana. Next base: position 279,899 of record JAVJIF010000498.1, on the reverse strand, counting down.
AGCTTAGCACTACACAATCCCATATATCTACATCTACATATTTGGTTCTAGGATTGTGCAAGTGAGCTATTTTGATCAAGTGTGATCACCTTTCTTATTGAGTGAAGTTGTAGAGGCATCGGCCTCAAGGGAGCTAGTGAGCTTCGGGTGGTGTTGCGGCATCACAAGTGTAGGGACAAGTGTGTCCTTGTATTGGCGATCCGGTGGGATCAACGATAGTAGTGCAAATCCTTCAAGTGTGAAGGCGGGGACGTAGAGCGTGGCTCGAACCTCGGAAACACATCCTTGCGTTTGCGTTTGCTCAAATTTTCTCTCAACTCTACTCCTTTTAATTCTTGCACATTTATTGTTATATTTATTGCAAGTCTATATTTGTGCTATTTGTGTGTTAAATTTTAAATTCCGCATTATTGACATAATTCATATAGCCATCACCTATTCACCCCCCCTCTAGGTGATTTCAATTGGTATCAGAGCCTAACCCTACAACTTAGGTCTAACCACCTTAGGGAGATCCATATTTGGCTATATACATTTGTGTTGCATTTACATTTGCTTGTACATTCATGGCATCCATGGACTTTTCTAGCATTAAATCCCCACCCAAGTTTGATGGCTTGAACTTTCCCATTTGGAAAGTCAAGATGAACTTATTTTTGAAATCCTTAGGTGTTAGGGTAGCTAGGGCTATAACCAAAGATTTTATTGAACCCACTAGTGATGAGAGCACATGGTCCGAGGATACTTCCAAAGACTATGAGGCTAATGCTAGGGCACAATATGCATTAACCCAAGCATTGAATGAAGATGACCTTGCACGCATAATTAATTGTAAATCCGCATTTGAGGTTTGGAACATACTCATTGTGACTCATGAGGGAACGTCTCAAGTCAAGAGAGCCAAAGTTGACTTGCTACGTTCTCAATATGAGAACTTTTACATGTTTGAAAATGAGAGCATTGATGATATGCTCACCCGTTTTACAAAAATAACTAATGCTCTTTCTTCCTTAGGCGACAAGATTGATAATGATCAAAAGATAAGGAAAGTGATTAGAGCTCTTCCCAAAGCATGGGAAGTCAAGGCGACCACACTCAAGGAGCTCAACGACAAAGAGGAGATGGACTTCTCCGGCTTCATCGGAAATCTCAAGACGCATGAGATGGAGATGAAAGTTAGAGAAGAGAGGGAGGCACCAAAGAAGAAGACGATTGCCTTCAAAGCCACTCCTACTACCATTGAGGAAGACGACTCATCCGAAGATTGCGATGAGGACTTCGCCATGCTTATTCGGAAGGTGGGCAAGATGTTTTACAAGAAGGGACGGCAAAGTAACTTCCGAAGGGGGAAGCCTCAAGGAAGGTACGAGAAGAAAAGAGAAGAACCCGGTCCTTGCTTTCATTGCAAGAAGATCGGTCACCTAATTGCCGATTGCCCCGCTCTCCAAGCAACCACTTCCAAGCATGGGAAGAAGAAGAAAGCCTTGGCCGCTACATGGGATGACTCGGAGTCGGAATCCGAAGAGGAGCACGACGCCGCCAACATGTGTTTTATGGCACAAGGTGAGGATTCATCTAAGGTATGTCTAGAAACTTCTATTGATGATGATGATCTCACAATGGATGAACTTGCTCAATTTTTTGAAGAATTGCAACATAGGTATGAGATTTCACAATCTCATAATAAGAAATTGAAAAAGGAAAATGATGTTTTGAAGAATAAACTTGAAATTTGTTTAAAAGAGAAAAATGAGTTATCTAGTTCTTTTGAAAAATTGAAAAATGATTTTGATAAGTATAAGGTAGCAAATAAAGGAAAAACCCCCATGATTTCTAGTAATAAAAATATTTTTGTTGAAATTGAAAAACGTGTTGATTCTTTAGATAACACTTTAAAGAAATGTGCATTTGATTTTAACAAGCTTGCATCTAAATTTCCTAAGGGAGTAGCCCAAGGGAAACATGTTCATCATAAACATGCTACACATAAACATGCACACACACATAACCATGCTTTTATGTACAATAGTGGTAGAATTTTTATTTGCACGTATTGTGGCCGCAAAGGCCATTTAGAAAAATTTTGTTATGCTAAGAACAATGTTAAGAATAAATTTGTTTGGGTTCGCCCCGGATCTAACCCCAAAGGACCCACTAAGATTTGGGTACCAAAAGAGCCACCGAATTTAAATGATACAGGTATAGGTGGATCTACCCCCTCCAAGACTTAGGAGGAGGTGGTGCCCGGGTGGTTGATGCATCGGAGCTTAAAGAACAAATCGTGCATGCATCACTATCGTGGAGGCACCTATTTTGGAGATTGCCCTTCAATTGGTAACATCTCCATTTAAAAGTTTTTGATTTTTAGTCATGTATACATATGTATAGAATTGATAGTTTGCTTTTGTACTCTATTGATATATGCTTGTATAGAACTACTTTTCTATCATGTTGTATATGTGCCTTGTGTTAACTTCTATATCTTTTGTTTCATGCCTTGTTTAATGTATGTCCACATGTATAGTTTATAATTTGTGTTTATTTAATTGTATACATATACACATTATTTTCATAAATAAAAATAATCATTTGTAAAATTTCCTATTTAAACAAACACCTTAAAGATGGCAATTGCGCACCTCAACTCATTCAAGAGGAATCAAGAGGATGAAGTTCAGAACCCGTCACTGGGTATTCGGCTTCAACATCTTTAAAATCTTTGTTTAAATATGAAAAATAAAATTTAAAAGGGATTGCATGAATTTTGATGTTGTAATAACTTAATGAAGATTTAAAACCTGTTGGTGTATTCCTATATGTTTATATGTCATACCTATTTTGACTACAAATTTATTTAAATTTTTTTTGGGCCAGATGCTGTTAACAGATTTCAGGCAAAGCCCCGGTCGACCGACTCTGCCTGAGAAGAAATTTTTATTTCTTTTCTGTTATCGGTCGACCGACTATATGTCCCGGTCGACCGATCTAGCCTGCAGAGCTCTCGGGATAAATCGGTCGACCGTGCCGGTCGACCGCTCTATATTTACAGAGCTCTCGGGTTGTTTCGGTCGACCGGACCGGTCGACCGATCGTCGAATTTTGCCCTATATCTGTCATTTCTCTTCACTTTTTTTTCTCTCTCTCTCACTTAGCCGACGAACCCACTCCATCTCTTCTCCAAAAAAATTTTTCTTTCTCTCCAATCACTCAACTGATCTCAAATCAATTTAAAACCCTCCTCAAACTCCTTTTTCTACTTTCAGATCTTCAATTTCAGGATCATCCAACCACAGGATTTGAAGAAATTCGGATTTCTTTGCTTAGGGTTTGAGTTCTTCTCAGTTAAGGTAAAAATTCGATTTTTGACTCTATTTTCATATCTTGCTTTGGAATCAACTATCTATTGTCATCAATTCTAGGTTTCTAAGCATCTAGATCAAGCCCTACCTTGTTTAAAACCTAAAAATTTCAAATTTCATCATGCCACCTAAACGTTCCCGATCTGAGAAGGGAAAGGAGGTTGCACAACCTTCCTCCCATGCTCCTAGACCCATTCGCCCCTTTATAAACGATCTTGCTGCTGATCGGTATTCCCATCTCTCCACGAGGAACATTAACTCGGGGAGATTCGTTGTCATCCAAGATTTCGAACATTTGAATATTCCACACATCCTGCAGTCCAACAATTTAGTGGAATTTTTGACCATCAAGGAGCAAGTTTACACCTCTCTTGTTCCTTACTTTTATGCTAATTTTGAATTTGATGGTAATCGGATCACATCTAGGGTTTTAGGTAGAGACATCGACCTTTCTATCGGTCGATTTGCTAGGATTCTGCATCTCTCCACTGGCGGAGCAGATGTGTACACCCATGATCTACATGACTTTGAATTCCCGGACGGTGAGTCTGCGCTCACCGCCTCTACCTTGATCCACAGGGATGACAACCCCGGTCTAGTAAGGAATGAGGTTGTGAGTAGGTACAATCTCACTGCTCAGGTCCTTGCTAAGATTATTTTCTTCAACATTGTCCCCAAGCATGGTGAGTATAGCCACGCTAGGGGTTGCGTACCTTTGATTATCTATTGCCTTCTTCGAGGCATTAAGGTAAACTTTCCTAGAGTCATAGCCTCTCACATGGCTTCTGATCAGATCCGTACTGCGGGTAGAAGCTTGCCCTACGGCATGCTTATTACCCATCTTCTTAGGGCTCTTGATTTTGATCGTTCTGCCGAAAGTCCCTCCAATCCTTTGACCAACATCAACGGAGTTGTCCTGAAGATGATGGAAGCTCAGTTGCGTAGACACGCTCCTGTGCAACCACCTATTCCTCCTGTTGGTCCTGGCTCATCGTCTGCACCTGGATCCTCTTCCTCTTCAGCCCCTGTTTTTCCTCCTGAGTTTCAGGCCCTTCTCTCTTCGGAGGTCCGCTCTCAGATCGAGGTGCACCAGGCCTGGGTCGAGAAGCGCGACGCAGCTATTCGTGCGGAGTTGGATGCTCGTGCCATTCAGGATGCTGCTTTTCGGGCGGAGATCCGGAATAACATGTCATATTTTGCTGAGTCCATGAGATTCGTGGCGTTCAGTTTCAGGCTCTTTTCTCTAAATTTGACATGCTCGTTCCTGACCGGACTCCGATTGCTTGTCGACTCCCAGCCACCGGTCCTCCATTTCCTCCCAGAGCTCGTTCGTCTGTTCCACCACCGCGCACCAGAGTCGATGGCAAGGATCCAAAGGAGGTTGCTTCTTCCTCAGAGGAAGAAGATGGTGGAGACAAGAAGATGGCTAAGGGCTCATCTGAGCATGCCGGCGACGAGGAGGACGAGGATGCTGGAGATGATGATGATGCTGCTGAGTGACCTCCCCTTTTGATGATGTCAAAAAGGGGAGAGTTATTTTGGGAGAGTTATCTTGTAGTATTTGTGTTTGGATATTTTGTGATGTAGTACTTATTTGTATTTGGACATGTAGTATTTACTTTGCTTTGGACATGTATTGGACATGGTTGTTTACTTTATGCGTATCTTTTGTTTTTTATGTATCTCTTATCTATGTCATGTATGAACTCATTTTCTTCATGTATGATATGACATGAGTATTTGGTATTATTTGGCATGGAAATATGGTGTTTATCATTTACATATGTTTTCCTATGTATGCATGTGTTGAGGGGGAGCTTCATTTGAAGTCTCTACCCAAAATATCTTGTGATAACTACATATGTTTTGCCATCATCAAAAAGGGGGAGATTGTTGGCCCAAAGGCCATTATCCCAGTTATTTTGATGATAACAAAACATATTTAGTTATGTATTTAATATTTTTGTTTAAAAGGATTTCAGGTTCAAGAACAGGTTTTTGACGGCTCCGCTAAAAGACTCACAAGTTTGGACGCCGCAAAAATGAAGATTCCCAAGCTATGCACAACTAGGATGCTTCGGGATCAAGATGATGATGTGAAGATCAAGACAAGATCAAGACGCAAAGAAAACAAGATTTGTATTTTTATTTTCTATTTTAGATATTTTGTCAAAGCTAGATATTAGAAGTAGAGCTATGGGATTATCACACACACCTTTTAGTTAGGTTCATGGCTTCAAAAAGATTTTCAATTTCCATTTCTAACTTAGTTTTTAAAGTGAACATGTTTGGAAATAAACCTTTTAGAAAGACAATAGCTTTGGAAAAACAATTTTATGGAAAAACAAGTTTTTATCAAAAGGATTTTTATCAAACTATTTTAACATGATAGAAGTATGACATATGCTCATACTCTATGTTTTACAAGTTCCAAAAATTTAACCCAAGACCTAAAACCAAAACCCCAGATTTCTGGTTCTGGAAGTTCTGATTTTTCAGAACTTACAGTAACCGGTCGACCGACCCGGTCGACCGATGTGCACAAACTGTGCATGTCTATATCAGTTGACCGACCCGGTCGACCGAGGCACAATTGCGTTCACAGGATTTTTCGGTCGACCGACCCGGTCGACCGCCTGCCCCAACGGTCGGATTTTTGACCGTTGGCGGTCGACCGACCCGGTCGACCGGGCTCTGTCAAAAGTTCTGACAGATCCAACAGCTATTTTTTCTGGCTGATTCTCTTTTGGGATTTGATTCCAACGGATTTCTTAGGATGTTTTTGACCCCTATAAATAGGAGGTCACTTCAGTTGATATGAACAACAATTTTAGAGCCATCAAGAATATTTTTACAAGAGATTTCTAAAGATTTCCAAGCTCTTCCTTTTAGACAAGATTTTCTCTCAAAAGCCAAAATTCCAATCACCCATCTTGAAGCCTACATCTCTACTTCTCTCTAGCTTAGCACTACACAATCCCATATATCTACATCTACATATTTGGTTCTAGGATTGTGCAAGTGAGCTATTTTGATCAAGTGTGATCACCTTTCTTATTGAGTGAAGTTGTAGAGGCATCGGCCTCAAGGGAGCTAGTGAGCTTCGGGTGGTGTTGCGGCATCACAAGTGTAGGGACAAGTGTGTCCTTGTATTGGCGATCCGGTGGGATCAACGATAGTAGTGCAAATCCTTCAAGTGTGAAGGCGGGGACGTAGAGCGTGGCTCGAACCTCGGAAACACATCCTTGCGTTTGCGTTTGCTCAAATTTTCTCTCAACTCTACTCCTTTTAATTCTTGGACATTTATTGTTATATTTATTGCAAGTCTATATTTGTGCTATTTGTGTGTTAAATTTTAAATTCCGCATTATTGACATAATTCATATAGCCATCACCTATTCACCCCCCCTCTAGGTGATTTCAAATAGATCATAAACTCGAGCTTAATCCCTGTGCACATTATATCGTCAAGCATATCAAGAACGAAGTGATGCATAGCTTGGAGGAGAACGTCTTCATGAACTATCGCTGGTTCTCACATAGCTTAGTTATACTTGCTTTTGGAATCCACTTGCATGTTCATCAACAACCACAAGAGATCACAGAGAAAAAGAAAGGAAAATAAAAAGAAAAATAAAATATAAGAACAATGAACAAAAGAAAAATAATTACCTTTATTGCTTTAATCAATGGCAGAGAAGAGAAGATACATCGGTGTCACGCTCAACATAAGCCTCTCTCTCTCTTGAAAATAAAAAGAAAAACCTAACTACAACCTAGAAGAAGACTAAAACCTAGCTTTTTGGCCCTTGGCTCGCCTCTGGACGACTCTGTACGTTGCACTGCAGGGGGTATTTATAGGTGCAGAAGGCCGAAGAGTCCCGGATGAAGTAGCCCACGAAAGTTGGTCCATGATGTCATCAACTTTGCCGCAGAAACTGGGATTTTGCCGTGGAATTGCGGCATTTTTAGGGAATCTGGCCACGCGCTTTGGCGCGTGGCTTCTTCTGGTCCGTCCATCTGGGCGCTTGCTTCTGGAAGTGTGATCCTGGCTCTTTATTCTGGATTTTCGAGATAACTTAGAAATCAAGTTACCTTGATCTCAAATATCCCAAATCTTTTATCCACGAATTTCCTTCTTATCTTTGGCTTTTATGCTCATCCTGCAAGAGTTTAGGGTTGGGTAGAATTCTATCCTTCCCTCATCTTTAATAATTGCAACTTTAGCCCTTGCATAATTGCACTTTGACAATCTGCTATTTGCACTTTGACTCTTGGGCTTCAAATATGGGCTTTTGGGCTTCATTAAGCTTTATTTATTATTAAAATAATAATTCGAGGCCTGCACACAATAAATTATAAATTATTAATAATTGTGCAGAATTAAATGAATAAATATGAAAATGTGATGGTAAATGTTATGATAAAAATGCACTTTTGACTACCAATCACACCCCCACACTTATCTTTTTGCTCGTCCTCGAGTAAAAACAAAGAAAAAGAAAAAGTTAATTTAACCTAACTCACTTTCGTAGGAATCACGGTTGCACTTAGCATGTGCAACAAGCCGTTAAACCCCTAGGTTACCCTAGAGGACGAGTGTTGTCTCGTGAGGGTTTTCAGCGGATTGCACCCACAAAATCCATAAAAAGAAAATATTTGAATTATTATTGAAGAGACTAAGTAGTCTATAAGTTTTAGGATCCTCATTTTTATTCATTCTTAGACTTAGTCTTTATAAAGTAAATTGTTTTCATTTTAGGTAAGGGTCAAAATTGAACTTCTAATATAGTCTTTTTCGTTACCAAAAATCATATGCATCCTTATGTTTTTACTAGGAATTCCTTAACTTGGACTCTCATGCCTCTATATATATATTTTTTTCTTTTTTTTTTAATATGTATAACGCATCTAATTTTCTTTCGTATAAGCATTAAGGCTTCTTGAGGCCCTCATACCTAACTAATTGACTATTAGATGTGTTAATACATATATAAGTAATTTTTCCTTAATTTCCTTAGGCTTTCTAATCCACCCATGTAATGAACTTAAAGTCGATGACTCCCAAACCGGTTGGCTTTAGGGCACCAGGTGAGAAAACACCCCGCGGACTGAAATTCGAGTGAACTAGGCCCCAAAACTAAGGACTTTATTTTATTTAATCACCTTTAGGCATGAATACTTATGCTTCTTGAGGCACATGTATCCAGCTTAATTAGTGATTTTTTTTTTCTTTTTTTTTTTATATATGGGGCACAAAGGTCTTCATCTTAGAATCCTAGATATGTATTAGGTATGCAAATTTCATTAAGGTAAAAATCAAGACTAATTAATTATTCAATTTCTTCTCCTATACCTAAAAATTAAACAATTTATTTATTTTGACCAAGTTTTTAGAAATCCTAATCATGATTTTCCTAATCCTTAAAACTAACTTAGATTTCTTTCAAAAAATAAGTCAAAATATTGTCCTTTTTATAATTTTTTTTTAAATTTTTTTTTTATTAGCAGATTTTTGTTAGTTTCTAACTATGTTAGTATGTTAGTAAAGCCCACCCCCTCACTTATCTCATGCATTGTCCTCAATGTATGAATGAATGCATGTTCGCATGAAACAGAACAAGAGAAGGCGGAAGTTACCTTAGGGTGGTGGTTCTGGAGGTGGTCTAATTGATCCACGAAATGCGGCCCAATCAAGATAACAGATAATTTGGTGGAACCCACCAGAAACTTTCCTTACATAACCCACTAAAATATATGTATAATCAATTTTTAGTATTTCCACCCCATCAAATTTCCAAATTTCATAATAAATTTCAGAGTTAATTGTCTCAACCTCCTTGTCCCAAAATGGAGTATGAAAAGATGAAATTATTGACTTGGACATTATAGGTACGGGAACGAATACCGACTCAAGGAAGATGCTCAAATCAAGTAAGGGCTCAGGAGTCGGGCTAGGTTCAAGAATTGAGTCCAAGTCAAGAAATTGAAACTCAAGTCCACAATCTTCTTCCCACAATGGAATGTGACCTAATATGGGTGATATCTCTTTACTTCCAATATTAAGGAATTCTAGCTCATCGCCATACAATTCTTCAAAACTAAGGTCAACATCTTCTGTCAGAATTGTACAATCAGTTTCAGAAGTAAAGAGATTGTGAGAATTTAGGTCGCATATCTCATTGGGTTCAATGTAATAAAAAGAACTTGCCAATTTATCCATAGGATTTTCAAAATTGCACAATTGGTCAAGTTCAATATGATCATCTAAAATGGGTGATTCAATTTCATGATGAATTGGAATAGGGTCCAATGTTGACTCGGGAAAAGTGAAATCAGGTGAAGACACTGGAGTCATTATTGGATCAGGAAATAAAATTGAATCATCAAGTTGGGGATCAAGATCATATTCATCCTCAAGTTCTATTTTAGGAAAGGAAAAACTTGCTAAATTATCAAGAATTGGAGTTTCGGCAAGTTCAAATGATGACACTGAAATAGAATCTTGTTGTCCAAAGCAACTTGGTTCGTCGGCTCTAAAAGAGTGGTCAGCGATATCAGAATTAGCCGGACGGTGAGAACGTAAGGATTGAACCATCAAATCTATGTCATGCTCACGAGCTAATCTAGCCTGAGTCATGGCTTCAAGCCTCTTTTGTGATTGGGCTTGGAAAAAGGAAGTGTAATCGTGATGAAGTTGTGAGTCGGTGGACTCACGCATCATCATGTCTAAGATTGATGGTGGTTGTTGCTTGGACTCATGCATACTTATCATTTTCCCGATAGATGGTAATCTATTCTGAATGGGGGGATCAGAGTATGAATCATTGAAAAAATGTGGACTAGATGGATATGAAGGACAATTTGGTTGAGAATTAAACTCGGGGGACTCGAAACCCCATGAACTCTGTGAAGAGTTGAAAGTATGAAAATTATGGTCATAAGATGGGGAGTGTGGGTTATAGTCATTCGGATAAGACCATTCTGCACACTAGATTGGTCAAAGTTATGATATGCCGGGTTGGTAATATCTGAATAATAGTTAGGTGTGTAATATGGATTAAAATTGGAATTATTATTATATGCCATATCACACCAACACAAACAAAGAAAAAGAAAACAAACAAATAAACAAAGAAAAATTCTAAGCTAAGTTAGGGTAGACCTATGACCTAGACGACTCCTAACTGGTTAGACTGTCCACGGGGGGTCGGGTGCAGATTTTGACCACAAATTAATCAGCCAGGTCAGGGCAAGAGTGGTGGGAGGTTTTCCGTCAAAGACGTTCCTTAATTAAATAACCACCAATCTTCGGGCTTTCGGCCCTCAATCCCTTTCCTAGACACTGATTTGACAAGAGTCAACTTCCAGCACTGTTCCCCCTTAGGATAATCTCCTATTGAGTCCGAGATGTCCCTAGGGCCAACGTCTACTAATTTTTAAGTTAGGCTTGGGTTAGTGAGTGCTTGGGATATGATTTTTGGGTTAAGGAAGGGTGATGAAATCCCCACCTTATCTTGTTAATGGGTTATGCCCTTAAGATGAATTAGTGCAAGTGTACAAGATAAATAGATAAGATTCACTCAAAGCAGAAAATCAACCAAGAGATGACCTACTCTACATGCAATGCGTACGTACCTTGCTCCAGCACTCTTCAACAGTAAAATAAAGTAATTGAAAAGACACGTGCCTAATATGCAAACGTCTAATCAATTTTTATTATTAAACAACGAATAGTTTACTGTTGAATTAATTAGCAGTAAGCAGGGTTATCACAGAACAAATTTTAATAGAGCAGTAGACAATATTTACAATTTGCAGCAACCTGCAGAAAACTGAGTCAGTAATTCACTGCTATTGCCGCGGATCCGCGGCTATTGCCGCGTTTCTGCGGCAAAGTAGCAGGCTCTGCTGCTCTGCCTTCGAGGGCAGAGGCACAGAGTTGCTATATGTCCACTTCTGCTGCTGTTTCCTGTTCTCCAAACCTGCAAACAGAAAAGAATAAAAGAATAGTTAATATTTTTTTTTTAGAGATAAAAACTTACCGTCCCTCCCCGGCAACGGCGCCAATTTGTTGATCGAGTTTTACCTGCACACAAAATATGAATATTGGATCTGAGAATTAAAGGTGTGCGAGGTGCTCAATACTAATCTGCGGTAGCAAGGCTATGCGGGTCGTGATCCTCAGGGAGGGACTGCGATGGAAGCGTTAAGCAAGTTTCTCTAAAGTTTTTATTTTTATTAGTTAAGTTAGAAAGATAGCGGTATTTACAATGGTCGGAAAAAGAATATGGAGATGAGTTATGATTTAATCTACAAAAAGAAAAGAAAAGAAAAGAAAAGAATACTTACTTGAGTTTGGTTGAAGAAAAACGTGAAAACCTTACATGTTCTACCTTGCTTAGGAGGCGTTCCACGAATAGATCATAAACTCGAGCTCAATCCCTGTGCACATTATATCGTCAAGCATATCAAGAACGAAGTGATGCATAGCTTGGAGGAGAACGTCTTCATGAACTATCGCTGGTTCTCACATAGCTTAGTTATACTTGCTTTTGGAATCCACTTGCATGTTCATCAACAACCACAAGAGATCACAGAGAAAAAGAAAGGAAAATAAAAAGAAAAATAAAATATAAGAACAATGAACAAAAGAAAAATAATTACCTTTATTGCTTTAATCAATGGCAGAGAAGAGAAGATACATCGGTGTCACGCTCAACATAAGCCTCTCTCTCTCTTGAAAATAAAAAGAAAAACCTAACTACAACCTAGAAGAAGACTAAAACCTAGCTTTTTGGCCCTTGGCTCGCCTCTGGACGACTCTGTACGTTGCACTGCAGGGGGTATTTATAGGTGCAGAAGGCCGAAGAGTCCCGGATGAAGTAGCCCACGAAAGTTGGTCCATGATGTCATCAACTTTGCCCCAGAAACTGGGATTTTGCCGTGGAATTGCGGCATTTTTAGGGAATCTGGCCACGCGCTTTGGCGCGTGGCTTCTTCTGGTCCGTCCATCTGGGCGCTTGCTTCTGGAAGTGTGATCCTGGCTCTTTATTCTGGATTTTCGAGATAACTTAGAAATCAAGTTACCTTGATCTCAAATATCCCAAATCTTTTATCCACGAATTTCCTTCTTATCTTTGGCTTTTATGCTCATCCTGCAAGAGTTTAGGGTTGGGTAGAATTCTATCCTTCCCTCATCTTTAATAATTGCAACTTTAGCCCTTGCATAATTGCACTTTGACAATCTGCTATTTGCACTTTGACTCTTGGGCTTCAAATATGGGCTTTTGGGCTTCATTAAGCTTTATTTATTATTAAAATAATAATTCGAGGCCTGCACACAATAAATTATAAATTATTAATAATTGTGCAGAATTAAATGAATAAATATGAAAATGTGATGGTAAATGTTATGATAAAAATGCACTTTTGACTACCAATCACAAACTCATCAAGAAATTTGAACTTGAAGGGGCAAAGATGAGCAAAACTCCCATGGCTACCATAACAAAACTTGATAAGGATGAACAAGATATAAATGTAGACATTAAACTTTATAGAAGCAAGATTGGTAGTTTACTATATTTAACGGCTAGTAGGCCGGGTATTAATTTAGTGTATGTCTATGTACTCGATTCCAATCTTGTTCTAAAGAGTCCAACTTGATTGTAGTAAAACAAATTATTAGATATCTTAAGAGCACTATTGGAATGAGCTTGTGGTATCCGAAGACCGGACAATTTTTTATGACGAGTTTTTTGGATGCTGACTATACCGGTTATAGAGTGGGTAGGAAGAGCACAAGTAAAACTTGTCAATTTCTAAGAAATTGACTTGTTTCATGGTCTTTCAAGAAATAAAATTCTGTAGCCCTCTCTATCGCCGAGGCGGAGTATGTTGCGGCCGGGGCTTCTTGTGCACAAGTCCTTTGGATGAAACATACTCTCTTTGACTGTGATTTGCATTATGATCATATTAAGATATTTTGTGATAATACTAGTACTATTCATATAACTAAAAATGCAAATCAATATAGAAATACAAAGCACATAAAAATTCGATATCACTTTCTTAGACACCACTATGAGAAAGGTGATATTGAAGTTGATTATTTTTTAACTGATTTTCAACTTGTAGATATTTTTACTAAGCCACTTGATTTTAATAGATTCTCTTTCATTTGTGGAGAACTAAATATTTGTATTGTTGATTCATGAGTTTTTCTTCTGATAAAATCTACATATGTATTAATTTTTGGCTGTCTTTGCTTACCCTTTTTGATGCATGATAAAAAGAGGGAGAAGTATTTATGAGTATTTATTGGTATTTGAGGTAATTATGAGTATTTATTGGTATTTGAGTATTTATTGGTATTTGTTTGATCATGCTCTTATACTATGCTATTATCATATAACTTGTTGAATCTAGATTTATTTTTTTAAAAATAGCTCATATGTTTTGTCATCATAAAAAAGGAGGAGATTGTTGGCCCTCACAATCCCCAATTTGTGTTTTGATGATAACAAAGCATATGAAGTTATTTGGTACTAATCAAGTTCAAGAGTATATTTCAGGCTTCAAAAAGATCTAACAGGTTTCTTCCTCTAATGGAAGATATTGATGGCTCAAAGGTACTCAAGAACGGGATCATAGCTCAACGCTCTCAACATCGCTCAAACGTTACTATCAGAGAAGCCCGCTTGAAGATTTTTGCAGTCGATTAGAACCTTGTAAGAAACTAGTTTCTTAAAGAGTAGAATATAGATTTGAGGCTCAAAGATGTACACACACAAAAATGAACGTTTTCAAAAATATGGTTTTGATATGCTTGGTTTTGATACTTGTTTCACATTTTCTTAAAAATTTCTATCTCAGTTTTAAACTTGTATCTCATGGCTATGCATGTCTTCTCTCTTTCAAAATACAAACAAAAATTATTTAAAAAGTTTCTTTATCTTCAAATTTCTTGACCTAGTTTTTTTGGCCTAGCTCGGTCGACCGTGCCTATTACAGGCATAAACAGTCAACTGCACGGTCGGCCAAACTTCTGGAATTTGGGATGTGCATGTTGTGCATATTCCCCGTCGACCCGACTGGTCGACCGGTCCCCTATTGCGATCGACCGAGCGGTCGATCGACTGTAACCAGTTTGGTCTCGGTTAAACACGGTTGACCGACCGGTCGACCGAGAGCCAACGGTCAAATTTTTTTGAATGGCCGGTCCACCGACACACTGTCAGATTGGCAATAAGGGCCAGTTTTTGAAAGTTATTTTTAAACAAGTTTTTAAAATGTGAAAAGTTGAATTTCTAGGGTCAATTTCTTCCTTTTAGACCTCGTAAAACTATTCTAAAAGTATTTTTCTAAAATCTATATAAAGGGTTATTGGGATTGAATATTTCATAACCACAAATTCCATTGAAAATCTAGTTTTGCTTTCAAAGAGGAAAAGTTTCAAGTTTTCTTTTGTGCTCTTATTTTCAAAGTTTTTCGTTGAGTTTTTTTGCTCTTAAAATCTCTCTTTTCTGATTTCCACTCTCACTTACATCCTTGAGCTTCCTGTTTACATTTTACTCTATAGGGTTTTTGTGAGAGAGTTGCAAAGAGAGTGTTTGTGATCCCTTGATCACCCAGAACTTGTCATCTCAATTGGCTTTGTGCTGTCTCTGGTGTATAGGATTGAGTTGGGAAGTTGTGTACTCCGAGTGGTCGTAATTCTTTGTTGTAAGGTCCCTTTGTGGAGGATCCAATGGTGAATAGTGAAATCCTTCACGGTGATGAAGGCGGGGACGTAGAGCGGTGGCTCGAACCTTGAAACAAATTCTTTTGTTTGCGATTGCTTTATTTTCTCTTTTTACTTGTCTATCATTTATTTATTTTTGTCGATCAATACTCATCTCAATAAGATAGCAATTGAGCACCTCAACTCTTATCTAGAGAAATCATGGGGAGAAGTTCAGAGCCCTTCACGGGGAATTCGACTTCAAGTCTTGTTTTGAGTGATTGGTTGCATTGTTTCATATTGAAATTAATTAGAATTTTCATTTGATTAGCTAGTACACCTATTCACCCCCCTCTAAGTATATTTCACTATCAATATAGCTAGGGATATTAGGATTGGTCAACGATTGATAAGGTAGAGGTTGCTCATTCTTATACATATTAGACAATTGACTAAGTTTTACTTCTAACCTATTGAAAGAATTATTTTGAGATTGAATGTAATTATTTTGGGACTGAATCATGGATTCCATACTCCTTTCTAAATCCGTAGGTTATTCTTCTTGTTGTAGGACTTGGAAAATAGATTAAGAATCTTGGATTTGGAAATCTTGATGGGATTGTGAGTCCAACATGTTTTGAAATTGATTTTTGTACTCAGTCAAGGCTTCTATACTCTTAGTAAATTCAAAATTTTCTTTTATGGGCTGATCTTGATAAGGAGTATATGAAGCTAGATGTTGGTAAGGTGGTTGATAAAATGACAGGAGAGTTATATCCCCACTGACTCTGTGAAAAGTGGAGATAATTGTTCCAGTCTTGTTCATAATACTTAGAATGGGACATATGTTGATTCGAATAAGGTCAATCTGGCATACTTGGTTGATTAAAATTATGAAATGTCGGGTTCAAACGAGGTCGGGGTGAAGTATGGATTACGATATGCATTAGAATAATTGTAATTGTAATTTATATTACAAAGATGTCAAAAAAAAAACAAACAAATAAACAAGCAAAAAGAAAAAAAATCTAGCCTACGTTTGGGTAGACCTTAGACCTAGACGACTCCTAACTGGTTAAACTGTCTACGGGAGGTATATTGCAAAAATTGATCACAAGTTAATCGGCCAGATCAGGGCAAAATTGGTGGGAGGTATCTGCGCTGAAAGCGATGAGCCTAATTAAGCCAAACTACTAGCCTTTGAGGTTTCGTCTTTCAATCCCTGACCTTTGACACCGATTTAGAAAGAGTCAGATTCTAATAACTTCTCCCTTAGGTCAGTCTACTATTGAGTCTGAGATGTCCCTAGCGCAAACGTCTACTCAGTTTTAATTAAGCTTGGTTAGTGAGTGAGGAAATGGTTTGTGGGCTAAGAAAGAGTAATGACTTTCCCACCTTATCTTGTTTATAGGATAAGCTCTTAATTCAATTTAGTACAAATGTACAAGTATATAGTATAAGCAACACTTAAGTAATATGAATCACTCAAAATATATTTCCTAAACTGTATGCAATGCACACATACCTTTGCTCCAGCACCCTTCAACAGTAATGTAAAGGTAAACGAAATTAGACACCTACGATGCAAGAGTCTAAATATTTTTTAGCATTTACAAGTTACGATTTACTATTGAGTTAATACATTGTATACAATAGGCTAAATAAGAAAAAATACTAGTAGAAGAGACTTAAACTTTTAAATTCAAACACCTGCAACCAAAGCAGAGTTAATAGTCCTCTCAGATTGCTACAGAAACGTGGTTTTTGCTGCGGCTGCATGGCAATTCTGAGGGCTTCTGAGCTCTACTTTCTAGAGCAGAGTCTAGAGCCACTTATATATCCACTGCAGCAATTATTTTCTTCAACTAAGCCCTTGAACACAAAACAGATGAGAAAGTTTAACCAGTAAAGTAAATTAAAAAACTTACCGTCCCTCCCCGGTAACGGCGCCAAAATTTGATTGAGATGGAACCTGTACTGAAAAGTAGAGTTTAAAAATTGAGAATAAAATATACTAAGTTCCTCAATACTACTGCTATAGCAAGTGGTTATATGGGTCGTGATTCATAAGGAGGGACTGCGATGAAAGCAATAAGTAAATTTCTTTCTTTTTAGTTTACTAAAATTGGTTAAAAGTTCTTCTTTGTTTTTGGAAAGAAAAAAGAAATAAAAGCTATATTATTTTGGAGAAAATGGAAGAGTGGAGAAGATGGTGATTGTTGGTATTTTGAAAAGAAAAAGATAAACAAAGCTAAAGTAAAGATGAATAAAGAGAGAAGTGTTTCGGAGATGTGTTTCTAACCAAATAAGCAAAGAAAGAAAGAACTAAAATAAATAGTTACCTCCTTGAAGCTTACTTACTTTGGATCCGTTACAACGATTTACCTTAGCTTGAAGGTAATCAAAGCATGGCGTATAGAATCTTCCCCATTTCCATTCTACTAAACTACGAAATAAAGGTTCAAGCTTAAACTAATTTAGAAATGGTTATCCATCACCATAAGCCATCAATGGCACTTGCAAGGGCAAGACAATTTCGAGACTATAAGATTCATTTGGATTACAAGCACCTCAGAAGAAAGTAGAAGAAAAACAGAAATGAAGAACAAAGAATATAACTTTAGATTCAATAAAGTAAAAATGATAGAAAAGAAGATTATCTACACTGGTCACTCTCAGTACAAGCTTCACTCTCACTCTCTCATGAAACTCTTCTCTCTTCTAAGTTACATAAATAAATCTAAAAATTACATAAAGAGAAAAATAAAACCTTTAACTAAACTAAAGTAAAAAACCTAGCCTAAAATCTTATTTTGCTCAGTCGTCCCCTTGCCTTCAGAAATGCAGATATTTATAGCCAAAACTGGATAAGGGAGAGAGCATACTAAGATAGGGGAAAAATCTCTTACCTAACAGAAAAGATCTTCTGATAGGAGATAAGTTTGGAGATAAAGTTTTATTTTATCTTTTAATCTTCAGCTAGATTGTGTCTTATCTCTCTGAATCTTCTTGAATATACATCCTAATCCTTTAGATATCTCTTTGTATATTAATAGAGTTTCCTTTGAACTTCTGAATTTGCCTCTATCTTCTTGATTTCCTAGCTAATAAAATAAATTCATATAAATCTGATTTAGTTGGATTAGATTTGTGATGATCTTCAGCTAACCAGAGTAAAAGTATGCTAGTTTATTAATAGTATTTTATAATATTTAACAAGTTAACAAGATTTTTTATCAGTAATGCGGTAACATGAATAAGTATACAATATAACAGAGTACATGAATATTCAAATGATAGCAATCTAGGTAACAGGAACGTGAGCCATGCAACAGAGTTACAGGAACATTTAGGGCATGAATATAGATGAATCCAGTAACAATGATAATAATATCCAGTGTAACAACTGTCCACTATACAAGTATCTATATGACATAATAGTGTTTAGTATATGCGAGTATCCGTGTAACAATGATACAAATACATGGAATTATAGTGTCCGTGCACCGGTGATACAAGCACATGAAACTACAGTGTCTAGTGTAAAGGGTATCTGTGTAATGATGACACAAGCGCATGAATAGCAGTGTCGAGTGTAACTATGATACAAGTATATCAAATAACAGTGTCTAGTGTAATAGAGTATCCGTGTAACAATGATACATGAAACAATAGTATCAACGGTAACAAGTATGCATATAACATAACGATGTCCAATGTAGCAGTAGTTATTCAGGTAACTGTGACAATGTCAGGGTATTACTAGTAGTATGAATATGTGTTAACATATAAACATATATATACACACACACACATACATATATATATATACACACATACATATATATATATATATATACACATACATACACACACATACAACATACACACACACACACACATCAGTGTTATTAATATGATCGTTATCATAACTTAGTTATATATAAATATCTATTTCTATGTTAATATTTATCAATTTATTTATTAATCTTAAACCTCTTTATCAACAGCCTTATTTTCAATCAATATGTAGATATTTCACCAATGTTTTATATGAATCAATAAATATAATAAATTATTATTTTATTGAATATGTTTAAAGAATAGTCAAGTATATTCTAATTATAGTTATTTATTAATAATTACAATTTAATAATTAATATTTACATGGATTATCGATATTCATGTTTTATCAATTAAAGCAATCAATCAGTTTCATTTAACATGATAAAATTATTATTTATAAAAACATTCACGTAACTATCACAGGGTGATGCTCTCTTTTATACGATCGCAACAGTTCAAGAATTGTCCAGATCGGACTCCGGATGGTCAAGATATTGCCCGAACACTAAAAGCATTAAAAATAAGTTAAATACGTAGTAAAATAATCTAAATTGTAAATATAATAGATAGGCAGGGGTTTTTATGAAAAATAACCTTTATAATGGTTTGGGTTTGATTGCTAACGGGTCAGGTTCAGATCAGTAACCTAGACCCAATTAACTTAAGTGGGTTATTGGGTAAATGGTTATTGGGTAGCAGTTTATTGGATTTGGTTTAATGCATGCAGGTTTAAATTGTTGGGTTAGGTCCAATCTAGGGGGGAGAGAGAGAAACAGAGAGGTTAAAAAGAGAAGAAAAGAACAGGGAAGGAAAGAAAGAAAAAGAAAAGCGAAAAAGAAAGAGAAAGAAAGAAAGAAAGGAAGGAAGGAAGCGGAGAGGAGAGAAGAAGAGAATGGCCAGGCTTGGTGGCCAGTCAGGAGGCGTCGGCAGCAGCGCGGGGACAGCCTGAGCCCAAGTGGGGAAGAGAGGAGGTGGATTTGATGATGGTGGTGTGTGGTGGTGATTATGGAAGTGGTGGTGATTGGGGAATGGTTGGGGTGAAATTGGTAGGAGATGGAGGGCCTGTGGGGTATAGTTGGTGGTGGCGGGCTTGGAGGTGGTGGCCGAATTTGGGGAAAGAGGAGAGGTTGAGGATTTTAGTGATGGAGGAATTAGATCTGGAGAGAGAGGGAAGATGTTTAAATTAGAGTAAGGTCGGTTGGGGGGGAAGTCGATGGAGAAGGAAGGTGGCGGCTTACTGAGGAAGAGAAGAAGAGAAATATTGGGGGAAAAAGAGAAGAAAGAATATGAATTATTTAATATTATTTAAATTCGGTAAAATTTGACTAGTCCAGAATGGTTCCCAAAACTTCTAAAAATTAGCAAATATTACCTTGAGGAGCAATTGAAATTAGATTCAAGAAACTCAGTCTGGTTTGTAAATTAAAAATCCTGAACTCGATCGGTGATACCGGGCGACACCGGTTTGGCCGAATTTTTGAATAATTCAGAAAAATCCCCAAAATTATGCTAAGGTTTTGAAAAATAATTTGAAAAAGATCCTTGAAATTTAATCCCGTTTGTGAATTAAAAATCTGAGAGCCTATTATCGGTATTGGTCAACACCGAATTTGGAGATTTTTCAAAATAATCTAAAAAAATCCAAAAAATTATGAAAATTCTAAAATATTGTAAATTAATATCTGGAGCTGAAATCAGTTCAATCTGACTACCAGGGAGATCAAATAAAATTGTATGCTATATTGGGTACTAATAACGTGACACGTACATCTGGGATTGGTGGTATACAGAAATAAAGCCTATGTTAGGTAGACCTTAGATTTAGATGACTCTTAACTGATTGATTATCCAGGAGAGGGTTATTGTAGTAATTTGACCATAGGTTAATTGACTAGGTAGGAACAAAACTCAGTGGGAGGTATATGTACAGAGCAACGGGTCTTAATTATGCCAAACCATTGGTTTTCGAGGATCTTGCCTCTTAATCCCTAACCTAGATACCGATTTGATCAGAGTCAAATTCTAATAACTTTCTCCTAAGGTCAATCTTCTATTGAGTCTAAGATATCCCTAGGGCTAACTTCCAGTCAATTTTTAGTTAGGCTGGTTAGTAAGTGAAGTAAAGATTTTTTTGAGTTAAGGAAGGATAATGACTCCCCCACCTTATCTTATTTAACGAGTTATGCCCTTAGATTTTTTTCGTGCGATGTGTCAGTATATAGCGAAAGCAACACTCAAGTAATATATCACTCAAAAATGTTTCCTATGTTAAATGCAATTCAGACATATCTTTGCTCCAACATTCTTCAATAGTAATAAAAAATAACGAAATTTTATTGTTGAGTTTAGAATAGTAAGAAAACACAAATATCAAGAAAACTTAAGATAGCAGAAGCTAGATTTTTGCGTGCATCAGACCCTGCAAAAGACAAAGTCAGAAGTCTTGCTACCTAGCCGCATTTGCCTGGCTTTGGTCACGTTTGCGTGGCTAAGTAGTGGGCTCCTATGCTCTGCTTTCAAGAGCAGAGACACAGGGCGGCAATATGTGTTCTACAACCTTTAATTTCTTGAAAAACTTGCACACTAAAAACAGAGAACAAACTTGCTAAATCCAAAAAGTACTGTCCCCTCCCCGGCAACGGTGCTAAAATTTGATCAAGGGGAAACCGAGCATTGAAAATAATATTTTGAAATAAGAGTTCAAGAATGGTGCTCTGACTATCTCGATGCTATCACTATAGAAAGTGACTATGCGGGTTATGACCCACAAGTCGGGATACGATGCAAGCGTTTTGATACTTTTCAAAAACAAATTATGCTTCTCTATTTTGAAAATAAAAAGAAACCATGAAAAGAATACAGTTTGGTGGAAGTTGAATTTAAAAAAAACAAAAAGAAAGAATAACAGAGTGTTGGGAAAATGGTAAAAAACACGAGGGAAGTAAATTAGTTTTGTAAAAGAAAAGAAAATTTAGGCCCACTAATCTACTAACTTCACTACGTACTTACATCTAAAAAGTTTCATGCCTCAATTGGATCATTCCAAGCAAAAAAAATAAAATAGTGAAGAATATAACTTCTTTAAAACTTCATACTTAAATTCGAATGTTAAACCATCAAGAAAATCAAGTATGGAATAAAAATGATTTCAAAAGTTATATTTTTAAAGAGAGTTAAAATCCAATACCAATCCTCATGTGCCTTCAAGAACACTCATACAATTGCAAGGCTTGAATTCAGGTATAAAAATGAGTCAATTGGGTCACAAAATCGATCAAAAGTAGAAGAAGGGGGTAGAGACTAGTAAGCTCAGAAAAAACAGATTTAGTTATACATGGTAAAACTTAAACAAAAAAGGGAAATAAATGAAAAACATTGGCATACCAAATAAAATCAAGATGATGAATTGTAGGAGTTAAATCCTTTCTTGATGTCACTTCAATTACATATTACGACTCTCCTTCTCTCTCTTTTCTGGACTAAGTTAGAACAAAAGAAAGAAAATAATAATGAAGATTATATTTTGATATACTTACTAACAAAATCCTAACCTAAATCTAAATTAAAAACCAAAACCTAAACTCTACTCTGTGTCTTCTGATCTGCTCTGGTGTTATATTTATAAGAGGGGAGGAGTGGCCAAAGCGCGTGGAGGATGTGAACAAAATCGCTGACCCAATAACCAAAATACTGCCTTAGAAACTCCAGCATTTCTGTGGCAAATTTATGGCCGCTAGATCAGCGCTTTGAGCGCAAGATCCCTTCTATTTTGTTACCTTAGTTTCTTCTGATAAGATTGCTTCTAGGTCTGTTGGATCTTCAGAATATCTTCGTTAATCTTGAACTAGATAATCTTATCCTTGAATATCCGATTTATTTAGGATATATCGGGCTTTTTCTTCTCTTTCTCCATTATTTACAACCTGCACACTATTGGACAATTAAACAATTAAATAGTAGAGTTTAATTAAAAATAAATATGAAAATGTGCGTAAAATATGCAATGTACGTGAGTAATCAAGATTCTCACCCCGATGACTAGACCTACTGTTTAGTCACATATGTTGCATATTTTGTATCATATTTCTACACTTAATTTATATAAAACTCTGCTAATTAACCCTTTTCTTGTCTAATGCTGTGCAATTTTTAATTAATGGTGAAGGAGAAAAAAATAACCCATAAAGCCCAAATAACACAAAATTTTGAAGGATTAATCTTTTTAGCTCAAAGAAATCAATGCTGATTCTCTGCAGACCTGAGACCCAAAACCCTTTTCTAAATAGACAGTGAAACATCTAGATGAGAGGATTCTGGATCTGAAAGCGCAAAGTCAATGGCCATGTGATTGCTACGCTTCCATGGCCAAAGCCACGGAAATGCAGAAAAATAGAGGACGTTGATCAAGTGCTTTGACGAGTGGCTATGACTCACTTGAGGCTGATTCTCCTATAAATGCCCCATCAGAATCAGAGGCAGGGGGATGCAGAAAAGAGGAGTTAAGAATTTCTTGAGTTTTTCTTGTTGTTATCTTATGTAATTTCTTTTTGTTTCTTCTAATTTAGGTCCAGAAAAATTGTGAGAGAGGTTTTCTATTTGAGGGTGACAATTGAATACAACTGATCAACATTTTCTCTAATCTTTTTTGGTGTAATTTCATTTTAGTGTGCTTCTTTCATTTACTTGCTTTTCCATTTACTTTTATTCAATGATGATGAACTAACTCTTTTTCATAGCTCACTAATCTTCATCGCCACTAACTTTTATATTTGCATGCTATCATAAATCCGATTGAATCATATGTATCCCTAAATCCAAGCCTTGTTATTTTGTGAGTGTTTTTGAAGGCACATGAGGATAGGTGCTAACATATTACTTACTATTCTAATACTTAGTCAATTCTTATTCTTATTTATGATTGATATGTCTTGATAGAGTATTGTTTAATTTTGATGAAATGTTAATGCAAGCAAGAACTCTTATCACCATCTTATATGTTTTACTTAATGCTCTTGCAAACTAAAAGGTGAAACTCTTGTCAATGGTTCAAAGTGAGGCACATATCCTTCAAAAGCTTAGAATATTAGTGGTGATAGATGATTAGTGAGCCTTGAGTTTTTCTCCTCTAAAAACCAAACTTCTTAGTCTTAGCTACTTATTTTTGATTTGCTTCTTCTACTTGATTCTTCTTGGTTATCTTTTTAAAAACTTGTTTTCTTCTCCCTTATGTTTTTTTTTTACCATCTTCAAAACCCTAATTTTCTTTCATATCATCTTTTAACATTCTTTTTCTTGTTTTCTTTTTTACATTCCAAAACTAATTCTAAAAACACCAACCAAAACAAATCTCTTTTCCCCCTTTTTTTATTTTATTTTTTGAAGAAGAGAAGAAATTACTTTAAGTAACATATCAAAAAGCTTCTTAGCATCCCTTCTTGTGGATCACGACCCGCATAGCCACTTGCTATAACAGTAGAATTGTGAGAAGCCAAAGAAATAATTTTAATTTCAGATTACACATTTTGAAATCACCTAAAGGGGGGTGAATAGGTGACTAGCTAATCTAATGAAGAATTAATGCGGAATTAAAACTATTTATGCAAACTAATAATTCTTTAGCACAACACACCAAGTATAACCTAAGAGTGTAGCCGAATTCCCCGTGAAGGGCTCTCAACTAACTCCTCAAGATTCCTCTAGATAAGAGTTGAGGTGCCGCTTTGGCTCTCTTGGTTGAATACAAGTGTGAGCAAATAATCCCCAAGTATATATCAATATAAGCACAAGATATATCAAGCATATAAAGATAAAGACAATATAAGCATGCAAGATATAAAGACAAGTGAGAGATAGAGGGAGAGCAATCGCAAACAAGGGAGAATTGTTTTGAGGTTCGAGCACTCTTGCTCTACGTCCCCGCCTTCAACGCTATGAAGGATTTTCACTAAAAACAGATCCCACCGGATCACTCGATGCCGCAATACCTACAAGCGAGTTCAAACTAGAACTCCTTTGGACTCTCTAGTCCTTCTCTTGTTCCCGCAGGAACAGCACACCGCAAGCACGCAAGCTTGCCGACACCGCACCTCTATAAAGAGCTCTCACTAGAACTCGAAACACCGCGAACCTGCAAGTCCGCCTCCTCAAAGTACAAAGATGAAAACTTTGGTGATCATAACACTTTGATTACCTAAAATCCTCTCACAATAAAGATCCCTATAGGATTGATATAGCAATGGATAGTTCAAGTATTTGTGAGAAAAACAAGGATGGAAGTGATGGTGAAAAACTCAAGAAACTCTTTTATAAAACACACTTGAAAATCTTTCCTTTTTATATGGCAATTTTGGCTCTTAAACAAGTAGAGATAAACACTTAATAGAGTAAGAAAAACTGGCTCAAAAACTCACTTAAAATCTTATATAAAACAGTCCATGGGAACCCCTTTATATAGGTCAAGAAAAAACTAGTCGTTGGGGTCCAAATCAGCAGTCTGCACTGCTGTCAGTCGACCGCCCGGTCGATCGGCCAACAGTCAGATTTCTAACCGTTGAGCCAGCGGTCGACCGGCCGGTCGACCGTGGCCTGGATACAGAGAGCAGACACTCGACCGCCCGGTCGACCGGGGCCATTTCTAGAGAGCAGAGCTCTCTGGCGGTCGACTGGGTCGGTTGACCGGCCCTCCAGCCAAACAAGTCGTGCACGTTTTGTGCATGTCGGTCGACCGACCTCTAGCTCGGTCGACCGTGCGGTCGACCGGCAAAAGCCAAAATAGTATTCTTTTAGGGATTAAAAGTTTGTCATTTTTTCTTTAATAAAATCCCATAAAATCTCTAAAAATCTACAAAAATAAGTTTAGTATAATACTTTGATATACAAACATATTTGGGTAAAAATCAAAACATGTTACAAACATTTTGAACTATTTTTGTAACTTAGAAATTTTGCCTTAAAACAAAAAACGTATTTTTCCAAATTGAATTTTTCAAAACTTCTCCAAATATAAAAATAAGATATTTTAAACACTTTTAAAGCTTAGAGTGTATGAATACATCCACTACACATATATGATGAAATATTTATGTTTTTGACATTAAGCTCTAAAATAGTTTTGGTTAAAACATATACATACATACATACATACATATATATATATATATATATATATATATATATATATATATATATATATATATATATATATATATATATATATATATATATATATATATATATATGAAAGTCCAAAACCAAAACGGTATTTTTCCAAAATAAAAATTCTTTTGCATTTTTTCAAAAGGAAAACTCTATGATGAAAACACATCTAAATCTTGTGTGTGAGTGTATATGATACTTGAGCAATCCACCAACTATTCTATCCTTTACATTTTATCTTAAAGCAAAATCTTAACAAAAACAAACCTAGATATAAGTCTTCTCTTGAAGGTCTTCACTTGAAAATCTTCTCTCCTTCTTGACTTGGTCCAAACATGATTCAAAGAGCTAGGACTCCTCTTGAGTACTTGATGTGGTCTTGATGCACAAGCTCTTGAATCAATACGTGTAAACTCTAAAACTTGACTTTAAATCCTTTGTTGAAGTTACACACCTACTAAGATCTTGATCATATATCTGAGACTAATTAAATACAAGATCATTGGTACTATAACTACATGAGTTAATCATCATCAAAACTAGAGTGATTGGCCTTTGGGCCAACAATCTCCCCCTTTTTGATGATGACAAAACTCATAGAGTTATATATGCATGAATTAAAGTTAAGCTTCATAGAAGCTCCCCTTAACTCATGCATAGCAATAAACAATATATATGCAATGAAGTACATAAAACTAAACAATTATATGCATCAACTAGGAGAGAGAAACATGCATAAATCAAACATATTTTTCAAAAACCTTCTCTCCCTTTTTGTTTAAACTCTCAAAATCATTTTTCTCATATCTATTTGTTTATTGTAAAATGCATAAACTCAATATATGCAAAAACTCAAATATGCATATATAAACTCAAAATCTTTCTCTCCCTTTTTGTCAATCATCAACAAAGGGTAAAATAAAACAAATCAATCATAAGGATATATATGCGATATACATTCATGAAGAGGAAGACACTAAGTTAACTTCCTTACATACATGCATTACATGAAGAAGGGATGACAAGCCCTAACTCACATAACGCATAATATGCAATACATAAGAGGAGATCTGAAGCTCCCTCTACACACGTGTGTCGTATAAAGAACAGTTGTCAAGCTCCTCAATATAAGATACACTCAACATGAATCTATATGTAGAAGAGATGTTAAGTTCCCCTTGCACATAGACAATACATATCAAAACATTTTTAACACAAATTTTGAAAATTTACTCAAGGTAATAAAATACATTTTGAAATACCTTTTGTACATAAACAAAATTTTAAGATACTAATTGTAAATAAACAATACAAATTTTGAATTTTTCAACAAATCAAATTCAGATATCACAAGATTTTGATAACATATGAAATAGGAAATTTGTGATACCAACTAAAATTGAAATACTTTACCAATTGAAATACATGATAAATTTTTGATACCAATTGAAATCGGAATACCAATTGAAATCGAAATACTTGTACATTTTTGATACCAATGAAAGAAAACATTTTATATTTTGATATCAATAGAAATGTATGGTAAATTTTTATACCAAATAGGTAAAACATATTGATACCAAATGAAATTTAAACTCAATTGGAAATTTAAACTCAATTGATACCAATTGAAGTATATTGTAAATATTGATACCAATAAAAACACCAATTGAAAATAATGCATAAGCTTATAAAAGTACAAATTGAGATACCAATTGAAAACAAGATTTAATGCAAGCTTAGCATAAACATAATTTGTTCTTTAAACATGTAAATATTTGTAAATCAAGTACAATCAAATTATATATATGTATGAAAAGAAAATACCAATAGAAATTGATATTATTTGAAATTTAAAGTATACATTGAGAAACAAATTTATGAGTAAATAAAGAGATATCAATTGAAATACCAATTGAAAATATGATGAGAAGCAAGTGTATAACTCATAAAAATTCACCCTTTTTATGCACAAGATAAGAGATTTTTAATTTGAACATACAAGGCATGGTCGCCCATCCATCCGCCCTTAAAGGGGTTGGTAGTGGTTTTCAAAAATAAGAGTTTAAAAATATTTTTGCATTGAAAACACTACCAAATGAAGAATAAATAACTAGTTAAAGTAATTTTTGAAAAACTAGTTAAAGATCCTTCAAATATGAAAACAAATCATATATATCTCATGAATTATACTAAATACACAAATATTGTCACTCAAGATTGATAAAGCTCAAAAATGCTCACGAAAACATAGTCATGAGAAAACAAATAAAATGTGAGTGTACAAGCATCATGTGAATAGCATATTCATGAAAATATTCAATTAGGCTCAAAAACATCAATCATGTGAAAATCATGAAAATTTATTTTTCATCTAAAAACAAACTTCTAGTATATGCATGTTTTTATCCAAAACTAACAATATACATACATATCCCAAACATATAAAGAGTCTATGATATAATTTGCATGAAGGCAAGAGACTCAAGGACATACATGTATATTTATTAGTTTTGAATAAGAATTACATATACATGAAGTAAAACATGAAAGTAGGCAAAACAAGTGTAAATAAGTGAATCAGCAAAACTAGGCTATACATGTGCATTTGGTGAGTACAAATGAGCAATGAAGTGCAAACATATATGAATCAAATGTTGCTCACAACTTGTACACGTATATACACAAGTTTTAATAAAACTACATCTAAACAAGTATTTACCACATAAAGCATAAACACAAAACATGCTTATTTTAACAAACACTGAAACATGCTAAAAATCATCAATTATAAAAGTATGTAAGCTAAATAGAGTTTAGATATAGTTATCAAACCAAAGAACTATACTCTAAGTCTCCAAAACTTGGTGGTTGTCCCACCAAACCTCCTCGATAGCTGTGCATCAAACGTATGTCCATCAAGTCCATGCATCTACCACCAAGGCACCAAATCTCTCACGTCATGTGAGAGCCCGCACCTACATCAAATACAAAAGGTGGGGACTTTGGTACCCATTTTCTTTTGAGTCCTCGAGGGTTAGCATTGTAAGGAACCCAAACATTCTTATTAGCAAAATTTAAAGAATTTTTTCTATCATAACAAAATCTTGCTAAATGGCCTTTACGGTCGCAATGTGTACACTTGTATACTCTAGCATGCATATGTGTATGAGTGTGATCATGACGTGCAAAGTGTGCATATGCATGTTGTGGGTGATGCACATGAACATGTAGAGCTTGTTTCCTTTGAAACAAGGTTTCTAATCTAGAATGGTTAAATGCACATTCCCTCAAAGTTGAGCTCAAACAATCTAATTTATTTTTTAAAAATTTAACTTCATTTTTATCAATGGTTGTGGCATGAAAAGCATGATCAACAATCTTTTTCTTTTTAGAAACATTATCTTTCTCCTTTGAATTAATTTTTCTTTTTAAAGAGTTGTTTTCTTGCAAAGCAATCTCCTTTTGTTTTTCAACGAAGCTAATTTTATTTTTCAAAGAAGTATTTCCGTCACAAAGATCATTTAATTTAGAAGATAAGGAAATATTCTCCTTTTTCAAAACTTCATTTTCTTTTGAAACATTTTCAAATTTAGTTTGAAAAGAATCTTTTTCTTTTAACATGGACACAAATTTATTTTTCAAATTCTTGTTATCTTTTTAAGCACGTCAAATTTTTCAAGTAGTTGTTGACAAAATGAAGTAAGCTCATCATAATACATGTCAACATCCTCTTCTAACTCAGATTTAGAGTTTACCTCAAGGGGGTTATCCCCTTGGGCCATGCAGCATACGTTGGAAGCCTTACTTCCAACATCCGAGTCGCTCCCCGCATAGCATTGTTCTTGTTTGCCAAGGGAGACTATAGTGTTCCAAACTATAAAAGCCGAATCAATGTTAGAAACCCTAGATAAATATTCATCATTTAGGGTTGAATTTAAAGCATGAATGGCTTTTGAGTTAGCCTCAATATACTTGCTATTACTAAAATATGAATCCTTAATGGTAGCAAGATAAACATAAATACCTAGGCCTTTGAGGTACAAATACATCTTAACCTTCCAAGTACGGATGTTTAGAATGTCAAAGGTGGGAGATGACATGAAATCCATGTATGTGTAAAAATATTATGATTCGCTGCAAATGAGGATCTTTAACTCAATTTTGTTAGACCCAAATCAAAAGCACTTGGCTCTGATACCAATTGAAATCACCTAGAGGGGAGTGAATAGGTGACTAGCTAATCTAATGAAGAATTAATGCGGAATTAAAACTATTTATGCAAACTAAAAATTCTTAAGCACAACACACCAAGTATAACCTAAGAGTGTGGCCGAATTCCTCGTGAAGGGCTCTGGACTAACTCCTCAAGATTCCTCTAGATAAGAGTTGAGGTGCCGCTTTGGCTCTCTTGGTTGAATACAAATGTGAGCAAACAATCCCCAAGCATATATCAATATAAGCACAAGATATATCAAGCATATAAAGATAAAGACAATATAAGCATGCAAGATATAAAGACAAGTGAGAGATAGAGAGAGCAATCGCAAACACAGGAGAATTGTTTTGAGGTTTGAGCACACTTGCTCTACGTCCCCGCCTTCAACACTATGAAGGATTTCCACTAAAAACCGATCCCACTGGATCACTCGGTGCCGTAGCACCTACAAGCGAGTTCACACTAGAACTCCTTTGGACTCTCTAGCCCCTCTCTTGTTCCCGCAAGAACAACACACCGCAAGCATGCAAGCTTACCAAGGCCGCACCTCTACAGTGAGCTCTCACTAGAACTCGAAACACCGCGAACCCGCAAGTCCGCCTCCTCAAAGTACAAAGATGAAAACTTTGGTGATCACAACACTTTGATCACCTAAAATCCTCTCACAATAAAGATCACTATAGGATAGGTATAGCAATGGATAGCTCAAGTATTTGTGAGAAAAATAAGGATGGAAGTGATGGTGAAAAACTCAAGAAACTCTTTTATAAAACACTCTTGAAAATCTCTCCTTTTTATATGGAAATTTTGGCTCATAAACAAGTGGAGATAAATACTTAATAGATTAAGAAAAACTTGCTCAAAAACTCACTTAAAATCTTATATAAAACAGCCCATGGGAACCCCTTTATATAGGCCAAGAAAAAAACTAGTCGTTGGGGTCCAAATCAGCAGTCTGCACTGCTGTCGGTCGACCGGCCGGTCGATCGGCCAATGGTCAGATTTTTGACCGTTGAGCCAGTGGTCGACCGGCCGGTGGACCGTGGCCTGGATACAGAGAGCAGTCACTCTCTGTCAGTCGACCGCCCGATCGACCGGGGCCATTTCCAGAGAGCAGAGCTCTCTGGCGGTCGACTGGGTCGGTCTACAGTCCTCCAGCCAAAAAGGGCGTGCATGTTTTGTGCACGTAGGTCGACTGCCTGATCGACCGACCTCTTGCTCGGTCGACCGTGCAGTCGACCGACAGAAGCCAAAACAGTATTCTTTTAGGGATTAAAAGTTTGTCATTTTTCCTTCAATAAAATCCCATAAAATTTCTA
This sequence comes from Agave tequilana, assembly GCA_038442645.1. Lineage (NCBI taxonomy): Eukaryota > Viridiplantae > Streptophyta > Magnoliopsida > Asparagales > Asparagaceae > Agave > Agave tequilana. Next base: position 248,276 of record JAVJIF010000498.1, on the reverse strand, counting down.
AAAATATACAAAAATAAGTTCAGTATAATACTTTGATATACAAACATGTTTGGGTAAAAATTAAAACATGTTACAAACATTTTGAACTATTTTTGTAACTTAGAAATTTTGCCTTAAAACAAAAACCGTATTTTTCCAAATTGATTTTTTCAAAACTTCTCCAAATACAAAAATAAGATATTTTAAACACTTTTAAAGCTTAGAGTGTATGGATATGATCCACTGCACATATATGATGAAATATCTATGTTTTTGATATTAAGCTCTAAAATAGTTTTGGTCAAAACTTTACACACACACACACACACACACACACACACATATATGAAAGTCTAAAAATCAAAACGGTATTTTTCCAAAATGAAAATTCTTTTGTTTTTTTTTTCAAAATGAAAACTCTATGATGAAAACACATCAAAATCTTGTGTGTGAGTGTATATGATACTTGAGTAATCCACCAACTATTCTATCCTTTACATTTTTTCTTAAAACAAAATCTTAACAAAAACAAGCCTAGATACAAGTCTTCTCTTGAAGGTCTTCACTTAAAAATCTTCTCTCCTTCTTGACTTGGTCCAAACATGATCCAAAGAGCTAGACTCCTCTTGAGTACTTGATGTGGTCTTGATGCACAAGCTCTTGAATCAACACGTGCAAGCTCTAAAACTTGACTTTAAATCCTTTGTTGAAGCTACACACCTACTAAGATCTTGATCATATATCTGAGACTAATTAAACACAGGATCATTGGTACTATAACTACATGAGTTAATCATCATCAAAACTAGAGTGATGGGCCTTTGGGCCAACAATCTCCCCCCTTTTGATGATGACAAAACTCATGGAGTTATATATGCATGGATTAAAGTTAAGCTTCATAGAAGCTCCCCCTTAACTCATGCATAACAATAAACAATATATACGCAATGAAGTACATAAAACTAAACAATATTATGTATCAACTAGGAGAGAGAAACATGCATAAATCAAACATATTTTTCAAAAACCTTCTCCCCCTTTTTGTTTAAACTCTCAAAATCATTTTTCTCATATCTATTTGTTTATTGTAAAATGCATAAACTCAATATATGAAAAAACTCAAATATGCATATATAAACTCTAAATCTTTCTCCCCCTTTTTGTCAATCATCAATAAAGGGGTAAAATAAAACAAATCAATCATAAGGATATATATGCGATATACATTCATGAAGAGGAAGACGCTAAGTTAACTTTCCTACATACATGCATTACATGAAGAAGAGATGACAAGCCCTAACTCACATAATACATAATATACAATGCATAAGAGGCGATGTGAAGCTCCCCCTACACACGTGTATCGTATAAAGAAGAGTTGTCAAGCTCCTCAATATAAGATACACTCAACATGAATCTATATGTAGAAGAGATGTTAAGTTCCCCTCGCATATAGACAATACATATTCAAATATTTTTAACACAAAATTTGAGATTTACTCAAGGTAATAAAATACATTTTGAGATTTTTTTTGTACATAAACAAAATTTTAAGATACTAATTGTAAATAAACAATACAAATTTTGAATTTTTTAACAAATCAAATTGAGATATCAAAAGATTTTTATAACATATGAAATAAGAAATTTGTGATACCAATTAAAATTAAAATACTTTACCAATTGAAATACATGATAAATTTTTGATACCAATTGAAATCGGAATACCAATCGAAATCGAAATACTTTTTTTTGATACCAATGAAAGAAAACATTTTATATTTTGATATCAATAGAAATGTATGGTAAATTTTTATACCAAATAGGTAAAACATATTGATACCAAATGAAATTTAAACTCAATTGGAAATTTAAACATATTGATACCAATTGAAGTATATTGTAAATATTGATACCAATAAAAACACCAATTGAAAATAATGCATAAGCTTATAAAAGTATCAATTGAGATACCAATTGAAAACAAGATTTAATGCAAGCTTAGCATAAACATAATTTGTACTTTAAACATGTAAATATTTGTAAATCAAGCACAATCAAATCAATATATGTATGAAAAGAAAATACCAATAGAAATTGATATTATTTGAAATTTAAAGTATACATATATAGAAACAAATTTATGAGTATATAAAGAGATATCAATTGAAATATCAATTGAAAATATGATGAGAAGCAAGTGTATAACTCATAAAAATTCACCCTTTTTATGCACAAGATAAAAGATTTTTAATTTGAGCATACAAGGCATGGTCGCCCATCCATCCGCCCTTAAAGGGGCTGGTAGGGGTTTTCAAAAATAAGAGTTTGAAAATATTTTTGCATTGAAAACACTACCAAATGAAGAATAAATAACTAGTTAAAGTAATTTATGAAAAACTAGTTAAAGATCCTTCAAATATGAAAACAAATCATATATATCTCATGAATTATACTAAATACACAAATATTGTCACTCAAGATCGATAAAGCTCAAAAATGCTCATGAAAACATAGTCATGAGAAAACAAATAAAATGTGAGTGTACAAGCATCATGTGAATAGCATATTCATGAAAATAGTCAATTAGGCTCAAAAACATCAATCATGTGAAAATCATGAAAATTTATTTTTCATCTAAAAACAAACTTCTAGGTATATTCATGTTTTTATCCAAAACTAACAATATGCATACATATCCAAAATATAAAAAGAGTCTATGACATAATTTGCATGAAGGCAAGAGACTCAAGAACATACATGTATATTTATTAGTTTTGAATAAGGATTACATATACATGAACTAAAATATGAAAGTAGGCAAAACAAGTGTAAATGATGTTGGCCCAAAGGCCCATCACTCTAGTTTTGATGATGATCAACTCATGTAGTTATAGTACTAATGATCTTGTGTTTAATTAGTTTCAGATTTATGATCAAGATCTTAGTAGGTGTATAGCTTCAACAAAGGATTTAAAGTCAAGTTTTGGAGCTAGCACGCTGTTTGGACCAAGTCAAGAAGATGAGAAGACTTCAAGAAGATGAAGACTTGTGTCTAGGTTTGTTTTTATAAGATTTTATTTTAGATAAAATGTAAAGGATAGAATAGTTGGTGGATTGCTCAAGTATCCTATACACACACACTCTTGTTTTAGTTTGTTTTTATAAAAGAATTTTCTTTTAGAAAATACATGTTTGGTTTTTGGTTTTCTAGTTTATATGTTTTATCCAAAAACATGTTTAGAGCATAATGTCAAAAACATAGATATTTCACCATGTTTGTGTAGTGGATCATATCCATACACACTATGCTTTAAAAGAGTTTAAAATATCTTGTTTTTGTATTTGAAGAAGTTTTAGAAAACATGTTTTAGAAAAATCAAGTTTTGGAAAATACTGTTTTTCATTTGAGCCAATTTTTTCATATTACAAAAATAGTCTAAATTATTTGTAACATGCCTTGATTTTGTGCAAACATGTTTGTTTATCAAAGTATATTGGTAAAACTATTTTTGTAGATTTTCTGTGAATTTATGGGATTTTATTTCAATCAAAATGACCAAGTTTTCTTTCCCAAAATCCCTGACCAGGCTTCAGCCGGTCGACCGGGATGGTCGACCGCAGCTTGAAGTCGGCCGACCGTCTCGGTCGACCGACGTGCACAGACTTGCACGCCTTTGTGCACTGGAGGGCCGGTCGACCGACCCGGTCGACCTCTAGAGAGCTTCTGCTCTCTGGAAAACCCCGGTCGACCGAGCGGTCGATTGACAGAGAAACTATTCTCTGTTCCAGAGGCTCGGTCGATGGGGCCGGTAGACCAAAGCCCCAACGGTCAGATTTCTGACCGTTGGCGGTCGACCGGCCGATCGACCGACAGTTCTGTCAGACCCCAACGGCTAGTTTTTCTAACCCTATAAATTTGGGGGTTTGGGCATTATTTTTCTCTAAGATTTTTAGTAGACTTTGAGCCAGTTTTTCCTACTTCATTAAAAGATTTTTCTCCACTAAATTGAGAGCTAATACTTCCAATCAAAAGGGGAGTTTTATCAAGAGTGTAAAAGTGATTTTCTTAAGTTTTTCACCACCATTCTCATCCTTGTTTTTCTCACAAACACTTGAGCAACCCATTGAGCTATTTATCTTATAGGAGTGTTTTTGTGAGAGCTTTTTATTGGTGATCAAAGTGTTTAGATCACCAAGAGATCTTTTCTTGTGCGTTGAGGAGGCGGACAAGTGTGTTCGCGTTGTTTAGAGTTCGTGTGTGAACTCTTGGTTTGAGGTGCGGCCTCGGCGAGCTTGTGGGGCTTGCAGTGTGTACGGGACTGTACGCGCCGGAAAGAAGAGAGGAAGAAGTTGCTGTAAAAATTTCCTTGAATCAGATGAAATATTACAATAGGAACAACTTTTCTTTCCAGTTACAAGGGAGGGAGGATGTTGAATCTTGAATCCCGCCTTTGTTTAAGGCTGGGTTCTTCGTGTGGCGGTGGAGAGTGAGTCTTGTTCTCCGTTGACCAGATGACCGTCGGGACCGTCAGGGGATCGATCCTTCACTTAGAATATTTCTAATTGTGATGGGTTCGGACGCGGTCTTGGTTTGCGGAACGCGGATTTGATCCTCGCGTTTCTTTCACCTTGACGCGGATTTGCAGGTCTGGACGCAGATTTCGATAATTTCTGCGTCTAGTGTCTTTTCTGCGTCTGAATTGTAGACACTTAACACCTTTTTCTTTTCTGACAAGATGTCTAATCAAGTGTCTTTTTCTTTTGCAGTGCCACACCCTACTGCGCCACTTGCCAAGAATGGCCACTTCGGGTGCGTAGGTGGTGCCGACCGCAATTTGACCTTTGTGCTGCAAAGGACTGTACCTGCGACTACTGACAAGTCGCAGGAGCGCAAGGAAAGGATCTCTAATGTTGACGGGAGAACCTTTCGGGTGCTCATGACTGATGCAGCATTCACAACGGATGCTCACATAGTTCCTATGGATTGAAGACCGCGTCTCTCAAATGAGCTGATGACCGCGTCTCCCGGAGGAGTAATGCCGCGTTTTACCTAAGTTCAGCGTTCACAGTCAGTTAATCAAAGATTGTGGATTGAATTCATCTGCAACGAAGCCAAGAAGATGGAACAAAAATTTTAAAGACTTTTATTATATCAAAAAATGATAAAAGTTAACACAAACACTCTTGGTAAACAGAGTGTCCTCTTCTTTACAAAAAAGGGGAAGAGAAAGAAGGCTAAAAGTCCTGGTTTGGTAAGGAACGGATGCGCTCCCTAAGACGATGCATCTTGTGCTGACGCACCTCCTCAGCCTCCATGAAAGCTTGGGCCCGCAGATCATCATCAGACAAAAATCCCTGCGCTTGTACCCGGAGGGATTCCAGTTCGGCTGAACGAATAGAGAGGTTCGCGACCGACAATCCCAACTACTGTCTATACCACAGAATGTTGGGGCACCCTACCAGAAGCTGCTATGTCTTCAAAGACATCCTTCAAGCTCTGATTGACGCGGAGGTGTTGAAACTCCGACCAGAGCAGAAGAAGGTGACGGCCAATGTGACGTCAGTTCTCCAATTTGGAAGACAACCTCCAACGCCTGCGGGGGTGGTCCCTATTCCAAGAGGAGAACTGAGAATAGTCAACACAGACCCTCACCAGCAGCAAGAGAAAGGCTTGGTACCCGTTCCCACCCCTCAGGGAGAAATCATATGGGTCCACCCTGACCTTGTCAATGAACAGCAATGGACCACTGTGACTAGCAGGAGGTCCAAAGGCAAAGCTAAAGCCTCGTCTTGCAATGTGGTATGCGCCTCTTCTCGAGAAGCGGAGACTGATATCCCTTCGCTAACCGACTCAGAAGAGGAGACAATAGTTCTGTTTGGTCTCTTCAGACGGAAGCGTCTCTTTGATCGCCTTTCACGTCTCTGTTCTGATGCAGAGAAATCTGCTCTTGACAGAGGCCTCTGCGGGTATGCCATTCCGACCCGCCATGATGTCTTTAGTCCACCGTCAACCAACTGCGGAGGCCTCCACAACCAACTGCGGAGGCCTCTGCGGGTATATGTAGGTACTCTTTTGAAGGGCTCGAGAAAATCGAGTCTCCTTCCGCTTCTCCACAGGTGGCTTTGTGGAGGGCCTGACTGGCTCCGCAGTTGATTGTGGAGGGGCTACTGCTGTCTCGCCGTACTGTTTCAAGTACGATTTTCCTGAGCGGGTTTCCGCCACCAGCCGACCGGGTTCTGCGGCCAGAACTATTGTCTCCTCTTCCGAGTCGGTTAGCGAAGGGATATCAGTCTCCGCTTCTCGAGAAGAGGCGCATACCACATTGCAAGACGAGGCTTTAGCTTTGCCTTTGGACCTCCTGCTAGTCACAGTGGTCCCTTGCTGTTCATTGACAAGGTCAGGGTGGACCCATATGATTTCTCCCTGAGGGGTGGGAACGGGTACCAAGCCTTTCTCTTGCTGCTGGTGAGGGTCTGTGTTGACTATTCTCAGTTCTCCTCTTGGAATAGGGACCACCCCCGCAAGCGTTGGAGGTTGTCTTCCAAATTGGAGAACTGACGTCACATTGGCCGTCACCTTCTTCTGCTCTGGTTGGAGTTGGTGTCGAGCCAACGCGCCTTGATGCTGAGACGCGGGTGTCGAGCCAACGCGCCTTGATGCTGAGACGCGGGTGTCGAGCCAACGCGTCTAGAACTTGAGACTCTGCTTTTATTGGCTTGTCTTTTAGTGACTTTTAGACAGCCTACAGGGACTAGGGAGTCCGAGGGCTTGTAGGTGTTGCGGCACCGAGGAGTGATCCATTGGGATCGTGCATAGTGGAAATCCTTCGTGTGTCGAAGGCGGGGATGTAGAGCAAGTGTGCTCGAACCTCGAAACAAATCCCTTGTGTTTGCGATTGCTCACTCTCTCTATCTCTTGTTTATATCTTGCATGCTTCTTTTGTGTTTATCTTTACATGCTTGATATCTTGTGTGCTTAAATGCTATACTTGCTTGGAGATTGTTTGCTAACACTTGTATTTAACCAAGAGAGCCAACGCGGCACCTCAACCCTTATCTAGGGGAATCTAGAGGAGTTTGTCCAGAGCCCTTCACGGGAAATTCGGCAACACTCTTGTGTTATACGTGGTGTTTAGTTTAATAATTTTAGTTTAGGTCATAATAGTTTTTAATTCCGCATTGTTTGATATTTAGTGACCATTAGATTAGCCATCACCTATTCACCCCCCCTCTAGGTGATCTTCAATTGGTATCAGAGCCAAGTGCTCTGAATTTGGGTCTTACAACCTAGAGTTAAAGATCCTTATTTTAGGCTAATCACATAATTTGTACACACTCCATGGACTTCATGTCACCGCCCACTTTTGACATTCTTAACATCCAAACTTGAAAGGTTAAGATGTCTTTGTTCCTCAAAGGCCTCGGCATTCATGTTTACCTTGCCATCACCAATGATTATTGTTTAAATGGCAAGAATTTGAGGCTAATGTAAAAGCCCTTTATGCTTTGAAGAGTACCCTAAATGATGAATATTTATCTAGGGTTTCTAACATTGATTCGGCTTTTGTAGCTTGGAATACCCTCCACTCCCTTGGCGAAAAAGATCAATATTATGCGGGGAGCGATTCGGATGTTGGAAGTGAAGTCTCCAACAAGTGCTATATGGTCCAAGGGGACAACCCCCTTGAGGTAACTACCGAATCCGAGGTAGAAGATGTTAACATGTCTTATGATGAGCTTTTATCTTTTTGTCAACTTTTGTTAAGAAAATATGACATGCTAAGAAAAGATAATAAAAATTTGAAAAAGAAGTTTGATTGCATGCTAAAAGAAAATGATTCATTTAGAAATAAGGTTGCATGCATTGAAAAAGAAAATCAATCTTTGAAAAATGAGAATGTTTCCTTGATGTCTAAATTGAATGATTTGTGTGAAGGAAACACTATTTTGAAAATAAAATTGTTTTGGTAGAAAAACAAAAGGAAGTTGCCTTTCAAGAAAACAACTCTTTGAAAAGAAAATTTATTGAAAAAGAAAAAGAATATGTTTCTAAAAAGAATAAGAAAAATGATTTTATATCTCATTATGATTTACATGCCACCACAAATGAGATTAAATTTTTGAAAAATAAAATAGATGGTTTGAGCTCCAATTTGAGCTCATGTGCATTTAACCACACTAGATTGGAGTCCTTATTTTCAAAGAAACAAACTCCATATGTTCATGCACATCACCCTCATGCATATTCACTTTTTGCACGTCATGATCACACACACACTCATATGCATTCTAAGGTGTACAAATGTACACATTGTGGCCGCAAAGGCCATTTAGTAAAGTTTTGTTATGATAAGATCAATTCTTTAAATTTTGCTAATATTTGTTTGTGTTCCTTACAAAGCTAACCCCCAAGGACCCAAGAAAAAATGGGTACCAAAACTCCCACCGTGTGTTTTTGATGTAGGTGAGGGCTCTCACACAACGTGAGAGGGATGGTGCTTGATGGTGGTTGCACATGGACATGATGGACTTATTTTTGGATGCACCGCTATCAAGGAGGTTTGGTGGGACAACCACCATGTTTGGAGTTTTGGAACATAGTTCCTTAGTTGGTAACTATTTCTAAACTCTTAATTTATTTACATGCTTGTTCATATGTCATATTTTTAGCATGTTCATGTTTTTGTGCTTCATGTGGTAAATACTTGTTTAAATGTAGTTTTTATCAAAACTTTGATGTATACTTGTACAAATAGTGAGCAACATTTGATTCATATATGTTTGGACTTCATGCTCATTTGTACTCACTATATGCACATGTATAGCCTAGTTTTGATGATTCTCTCATTTACACTTGTTTTGCCTATTTTTATGTTTTGCTTCATGTATATGCAATTTTTATTCAAATCTAATAAATATACATGTATACCCGTGAGTCTCTTGCCTTCATGCAAATATTATTAATAGACTCTTTTATGTTTGGGATATGTATGCATATTGTTAGATTTAGATAATCATACATATACCTAGAAGTTTATTTTGTTTTTATGAAAAATAAATTCATGTTTTGTTTGATAAAATAAAATAAATAATTTGTTTTGATCATTTTGAGCTTCATTGACTATTTTCATGAAAATGCTAGTTACATGATTTTTGAACACTCACACTTTATTTGTTAATTCATGACTTTGTTTCATGATTATTTTTGAGCTTTATGGACTATGAGTGCTTAAATTTATATGTATTTAGTATGATTCATGAAAAATATATGATTTATTTGAAGGATCTTTAACTAGTTTTTCAAAAATTACTTTTAACTAGTTATTTATTCTTCAATTATTAGTTTTATGAGTTATACACTTGACCCTATTATTGCTTCAATTGTATCATTGAATCATTTTAATTGGTATCAATTTGACTCTATTTTTGTATATACTCATATTTTGTTTTTTCCTATATATGTATGTATCAATTTCAATTGATATACTCATTTTTCATACAATATATGAGTTATTTGTGCTTGAGTTAACTTTGATTTATACATTTAAAGCACACAATTTGTTTATGCTAAGCTTAATTCAAATTTTTTTTAAGCTTATGCATTATGTTTTAAAGTTGGTATCAAAATTAAAAAAAAATTACGTTTATTTGATATCTCAAAATTTGTTTTAATTTTAAGAAAAATTGAAAATGTTTTTGATTTGTATTGCCTATATGCAAGGAGAGCTTAACATCTCTTCTACATATAGATTCATGTTGAGTGTATCTTGTATTGAGGAGCTTGACATCTCTTCTTTATGTAGTACACGTGTGTAGGGGGAGCTTCACATCTCCTCTTATGCATTACATAATATGTGTTATGTGAATTGGGGCTTGTCATCCCTTCTTCATGTAATGTATATGTGTAGGGAAGTTAACTTAGCGTCTTCCTCTTCATGAATGTATATCGCATATATCCCTTTATTGATTGATTTGTATTTACCCTTCATTGGTTCCTTGTTTCGGACAAAAAAGGGGAGAAAATTTTTGATGATTTTGTTTTACTTTAACCCTTTGTTGATGATTGACAAAAATGGGGAGAGGTATTTGGTATATATGCATGCTTTTGGAAGAAGTATTTATGTTTATGCATATATTGTTTTGTTTTGCAAATAGGAGAAAAAGAATTTGTGTTTTATGCTAGAATTGCATGTTTATCTCCAAATATTTACATACATGTTTATGAGCATACATTGCATATTTATTTCTTAATTGTGATGCATGAGTTAAGGGGGAGCTTCTTTGAAGCTTTACTTTAATCCATGCATATATAACTTCAGGAGTTTTGTCATCATCAAAGAGGGGGAGATTGTTGGCCCAAAGGCCCATCACTCTAGTTTTGATGATGATCAACTCATGTAGTTATAGTACTAATGATCTTGTGTTTAATTAGCTTCAGATTTGTGATCAAGATCTTAGTAGGTGCATAGCTTCAACAAAAGATTTAAAGTCAAGTTTTGGAGCTAGCACGGTATTTGGACCAAGTCAAGAAGATGAAAGACTTCAAGAAGATGAAGACTTGTGTCTAGGTTTGTTTTTATAAGATTTTGTTTTAGATAAAATGTAAAGGATACAATAGTGGTGGATTGCTCAAGTATCCTATACACACACATTCTTGTTTTAGTTTGTTTTTATAAAATTTTCTTTTAGAAAATACATGTTTAGTTTTTGGTTTTCTAGTTTATATGTTTTATCCAAAACCATGCTTAGAGCTTAATGTCAAAACATAGATATTTCACCATGTTTGTGTAGTGGATCATATCCATACACACTATGCTTTAAAAGAGTTTAAAATATCTTGTTTTTGTATTTGAAGAAGTTTTGGAAAACATGTTTTAGAAAATCAAGTTTTGGAAAATACTGTTTTTCATTTGAGCCAATTTTTCCATATTATAAAAATAGTCCAAATTATTTGTAACATGCCTTGATTTTGTGCAAGCATGTCTATTTATCAAAGTATATTGGTAAAACTATTTTTGTAGATTTTCTGTGAATTTATGGGATTTTATTTCAATCAAAATGACCAAGTTTTCTTTCCCAAAATCCCTGACCAGGCTTCAGCCGGTCGACCGGGACGGTCGACCGCAGCTTGAAGTCGGCCGACGTCTCGGTCGACCAACGTGCACAGACGTACACGCCTTTGTGTACTGGAGGGCCGGTCGACCGACCCGGTCGACCTCTAGAGAGCTTCTGCTCTCTGGAAAACCCCGGTCGACCGAGCGGTCGACCGACAGAGAAACTATTCTCTATTCCAGAGGCTCGGTCGACCGGGCCGGTCGACCGAAGCCCCAACGGTCAGATTTCTGACCGTTGGCGATCGACCGGCCAGTCGACCGACAGTTCTGTCAGACCCCAACAGCTAGTTTTTCCAGCCCTATAAATTTAGGGATTTGGGCATTGTTTTTCTCTAAGATTTTTAGTGGACTTTGAGCCAGTTTTTCCTACTTCATTAAAAGAGTTTTCTCCACTAAATTGAGAGCTAATACTTCCAATCAAAAGGGATTTTTTATCAAGAGTGTAAAAGTGATTTTCTTGAGTTTTTCACACCATTCTCATCCTGTTTTTCTCATAAACACTTGAGCAACCCATTGAGCTATTCATCTATAGGAGTGTTTTTGTGAGAGCTTTTTATTGGTGATCAAAGTGTTTAGATCACCAAGAGATCTTTTCTTGTGCGTTGAGGAGGCGGACAAGTGTGTTCGCGTTGTTTAGAGTTCGTGTGTGAACTCTTGGTTTGAGGTTCGGCCTCGCGAGCTTGTGGAGCTTGCAGTGTGTACGGGACTAGGGAGTTGAGGCTGAGGCTTGTAGGTGTTGCGGCACCGAGGAGTGATCCATTGGGATCGTGCATAGTGGAAATCCTTCGTGTGTCGAAGGCGGGGATGTAGAGCAAGTGTGCTCGAACCTCGAAACAAATCCCTTGTGTTTGCGATTGCTCACTCTCTCTCTCTCTGTCTCTTGTTTATATCTTGCATGCTTCTTTTGTGTTTATCTTTACATGCTTGATATCTTGTGTGCTTAATTGCTATACTTGCTTGGGGATTGTTTGCTAACACTTGTATTTACCCAAGAAAGCCAACGCGGCACCTCAACCCTTATCTAGGGAATCTAGAGGAGTTTGTCCAGAGCCCTTCACGGGGAATTCGGCAACACTCTTGTGTTATACGTTGTGTTTAGTTAATAATTTTAGTTTAGGTCATAATAGTTTTAAATTCCGCATTGTTTGACATTTAGTGACCATTAGATTAGCCATCACCTATTCACCCCCCTCTAGGTGATCTTCAAATGAGTGAATCATCAAAACTAAGCTATACATGTGCATGTGGTGAGTACAAATGAGCAATGAAGTGCAAACATATATGAATCAAATGTTGCTCACAACTTGTGCGTATATATACGAGTTTTGATAAAACTACATCTAAACGAGTATTTACCACATAAAGCATAAACACAAAACATACTTATTTTAACAAACACTGAAACATGCTAAAAATCATCAATTATAAAAGCATGTAAACTAAATGGAGTTTAGAGATAGTTACCAAACCAAAGAACTATACTCTAAGTCTCCAAAACTTGGTGGTCGTCCCACCAAACCTCCTTGATAGCGGTGCATCAAATGTATGTCCATCAAGTCCATGCATCCACCACCAAGGCACCAAATCTCTCACGTTATGTGAAAGCCCGCACCTACATCAAATACAAAAGGTGGGGACTTTGGTACCCATTTTCTTTTGAGTCCTCAGGGGTTAGCATTGTAAGGAACCTAAACATTCTTATTAGCAAAATTTAAAGAATTTATTCTATCATAACAAAATCTTGCTAAATGGCCTTGCGGCCGCAATGTGTATACTTGTATACTCTAGCATACATATGTGTATGAGTGTGATCATGATGTGCAAAGTGTGCATATGCATGTTGTGGGTGATGCGCATGAACATGTAGCTTGTTTTCTTTGAAACAAGGTTTCCAATTTAGAATGGTTAAATGCACATTCGCTCAAAGTTGAGCTCAACAATCTATTTTATTTTTCAAAAATTTAACTTCATTTTTATCAATGGTTATGACATGAAAAGCATGATATCTTTCTCCTTAGAATTAATTTTTCTTTTTAAAGAGTTGTTTTCTTGCAAAGCAATCTCCCTTTGTTTTTCAACGAAGCTAATTTTATTTTTCAAAGAAGTATTTCCATCACAAAGATCATTTAATTTAGAAGATAAGGAAATATTCTCCTTTTTCAAAACTTCATTTTCTTTTGAAACATTTTCAAATTTAGTTTAAAAAGAATCTTTTTCTTTTAACATGGACACAAATTTATTTTTCAAATTCTTGTTATCCTTTTTAAGCATGTCATATTTTTCAAGTAGTTGTTGACAAAATGAAGTAAGCTCATCATAAGTGTCAACATCCTCTTCTAACTCGGATTTAGAGTTTACCTCAAGGGGGTTATCCCCTTGGACCATATAGCATACGTTGGAAGCCTCACTTCCAACATCCGAGTCGCTCCCCGCATAGTATTGTTCTTGTTCGCCAAGGGAGACTATAGTATTCCAAACTACAAAAACCGAATCAATGTTAGAAACCCTAGATAAATATTCATCATTTAGGGTTGACTTTAAAGCATGAATGGCTCAATATACTTGCTATTACTAAAATATTAATCCTTAATGGTAGCAAGATAAACATGAATACCTAGGCCTTTGAGGTACAAAGACATCTTAACCTTCCAAGTTTTGATGTTAAGAATGTTAAAGGTGGGAGGTGACATGAAATCCATGTGTGTGTAAAATATTGGGATTAGCTGCAAATGAGGATCTTTAACTCAAGGTTGTTAGACCCAAATCAAAAGCACTTGGCTCTGATACTAATTGAAATCACCTAGAGGGGGGTGAATAGGTGACTAGCTAATCTAATGAAGAATTAATGCGGAATTAAACTATTTATGCAAACTAAAAATTCTTAAGCACAATACACCAAGTATAACCTAAGAGTGTAGCCGAATTCCCCGTGAAGGGCTCTAGACTAACTCCTCAAGATTCCTCTAGATAAGAGTTGAGGTGCCGCTTTGGCTCTCTTGGTTGAATACAAGTGTGAGCAAACAATCCCCAAGCATATATCAATATAAGCACAAGATATATAAAGCATATAAAGATAAAGACAATATAAGCATGCAAGATATAAAGACAAGTGAGAGATAGAGAGAGAGAGAGAGAGAGAGAGCAATCGCAAACACGGGAGAACTGTTTCAAAGTTTGAGCACACTTGCTCTACGTCCCCGCCTTCAACACTATGAAGGATTTTCACTAAAAACCGATCCCACCGATCACTCGGTGCCGCAACACCTATAAGCGAGTTCACACTAGAACTCCTTTGAAGTCTCTAGTCCCTCTCTTGTTCCCGCAAGAACAACACACACCGCAAGCACGCAAGCTTACCAAGGCCGCACCTCTACAGTGAGCTCTCACTAGAACTCGAAACACCACGAACCCGCAAGTCTGCCTCCTCAAAGTACAAAGATGAAAACTTTGGTGATCACAACACTTTGATCTCCTAAAATCCTCTCACAATAAAGATTCCTATAGGATAGGTATAGCAATGGATAGCTCAAGTATTTGTGAGAAAAACAAGGATGGAAGTGATGGTGAAAAACTCAAGAATCTCTTTTATAAAAACACTCTTGAATATCTCTCCTTTTTATATGGCAATTTTGGCTCTTAAACAAGTGGAGATAAACACTTATTAGAGTAGGAAAAACTGGCTCAAAAACTCACTTAAAATCATATATAAAACAGTCCATGAGAACCCCTTTATATAGGCCAAGAAAAAACTAGCCATTGGGGTCTAAATCAGCAGTCTGCACTGCTGTCGGTCGGCCGCCCGGTCGATCGGCCAACGGTCAGATTTCTAACCCTTGAGCTAGCGCTCGACCGGCCGGTCGACCGTGGCCTGGATACAGAGAGCAAACACTCTCTACCGGTCGATCGCCCGGTTGACCGGGGCCATTTCTAGAGAGCAGAACTCTCTGGCAGTCAACCGGGTCGGTCAACCGGCCCTCTAGCCAAACAAGGCGTGCGTTTTATGTACGTCGGTCGATCGCCCAATCAACCGACTTCTACCTCGGTCTACCGTGTGGTCGACCGGCAGAAGCCAAAACAGTATTCTTTTAGGGATTAAAGTTTGTCATTTTTTTCTTCAATAAAATCCCATAAAATCTCTAAAAATCTACAAAAATAAGTTCAGTATAATACTTTGATATACAAACATATTTGGGTAAAAATCAAAACATGTTACAAACATTTTGAACTATTTTTTTAACATAGAAATTTTGCCTTAAAACAAAAATCGTATTTTTCCAAATTGATTTTTTCAAAACTTCTCCAAATACCAAAACAAGATATTTTAAACACTTTAAAGCTTAAAGTGTATGGATATGATCCACTACACATATATGATGAAATATCTATATTTTTAACATTAAGCTCTAAAATAGTTTTGGTTAGAATATATGTATATATGAAAGTACAAAAACCTAAATGGTATTTTTCCAAAATAAAAATTCTTTTGTATTTTTTCAAAATGAAAACTCTATGATGAAAACACATCTAAATCTTGTGTGTGAGTGTATATGATACTTGAGCAATCCACCAACTATTCTATCCTTTATATTTTATCTAAAAACAAAATCTTAATAAAAACAAACCTAGACACAAGTCTTCTCTTAAAGGTCTTCACTTGAAAATCTTCTCTTCTTCTTGACTTGGTCCAAACATGATCCAAAGAGCTAGACTCTTCTTGAGTACTTGATGTGGTCTTGATGCACAAGCTCTTGAATCAACACGTGCTAGATTCAAAACTTGACTTTAAATCCTTTGTTGAAGCTACACACCTACTATGATCTTGATCATATATCTGAGACTAATTAAACACAAGATCATTCGTACTATAACTACATGAGTTAATCATCATCAAAACTAGAGTGATGGGCCTTTGAGCTAACACATTTTAGTATCTTGGGTTTTTCACAATCAAATTTTGCGCCGATGCCAGGGAAGGAATGGTATTTTTCAAGGACTAACAGTTTGCTTCTCTATTTTTGTGTGCAGGAATAAATCTCAGGAAATTAATTCCTACTGGACATACACAATTGACCTATGTCTCTGCTCTTGAAAATAGAGCACAGGAAGCCTCAGAAAAGTCACATTTTCGCAGCCAAAGCCGTGATTTTGTGGCTTTCTGGTCGAACTACTGACTGTTCTTCTGCAGGGGGTGTGCTTAAATTGTTCTTCTCCTATTATTAATATTTCCTGATTGTTTGGTTCTGCTCACTTTTCTAAATCAATAGTAAACCATCATTTGAAAATTGTTTAAAAAGAGTTAGACTTGCATCTAGGCATTCGTCTAATTCTGTTTGTTTTCAATACTGCTGAAGAACGCTGAATTACATGCATTTAGCATAGGAAAAATACTTGAGTAATTTACATTGCTTTGAGTGTTGATTTTTTTTTGGTAAATACTTATACACATCGCACAAAAATGACTTAAGGGCATAACCTGATAAATAAGATAAGTGGGGGAGTCATTACCCTTCCTTAGCCCAAAAATAATCTCCACTGCACTCACAACCCAAGTCTAATTAAAACTGCATGGACATTGGGCAAAGGATATCTTGAACTCAATAGGAGATTGACTTCGGGAGGAAATTGTTAGAACTTGACTCGAGAAAAATCATATCCCCAGGGAAGGAATGGTATTTTTCAAGAATTAACAGTTTGCTTCTCTATTTTTTATGCGTAGGAACAAATCCGAAGAAATTAATTCCTGTAGGACATCCACAATTGACATGTGCCTCTTCTCTTTAAAACAGGGCACAGGAAGCCTCAGAAAAGTCGCATTTTCGTGGCCCAAGCCGTGATTCTATGGCTTTCTAGTTGAACTATTGACCTGTTCTTCTGCAGGGGGTATGCTTAAATTGTTCTTCTGTTATTATTAATATTTCCTGATTGTTTTGTTCTGCTCACTTTTCTAAATCAACAGTAAACCATCATTTCAAATTGTTTAAAAATAGTTAGACTTGCATTTACGCATTCGTCTAATTCTGTTTATTTTCTATACTGTTTAAGAATGCTAGAGTAAGGTACGTTTGCATGCATTTAGCATAGGAAAAATACTTGAGTAATTTACATTGCTTTAAGTGTTGATTTTTTGCTAAATACTTATACACATCACACAAAAATGACTTAAAGCCTAACCCGAAAAATAAGATAAGGTGGGGGAGTCGTTACCCTTTCTTAGTCCAAAAATAATATCCACTACACTCACAAACCAAGTCTAATTAAAACTGAATAGACATTGTAAGGACATCTCGAACTCAATAAGAGATTGACTTCGGGAGAAAATTGTTAGAATTTGACTCGTGCAAAATCGGTACCTAATGAGTGGGGACTAACAGGCAAAACCTCAAAGATAAATGGCATAACTAGGGCCATTGCTTAAAGCACGGATACCTCCACTGAATCTTACCCATACCTGCCTGATTAGTCTGTATTCTGATTACTACAATATACCTCTCCTGGACAGTCATCCAGTTAGGAATTGTCTAGGTCTAGAGTTACCTTAGTCTAGGCTTAGTAACCCAAGATCTAAACTAGTATCAACTTGCTCCTTTCTAAGTATATCAGCAACTCAGGTTGGGTGAGCTTAGTCCAACCTGAGTCACCATCCAATTGGTTGACCGGTAAGTTAAAGTTCCAAAGGGAGAAATAACTGATGTCCTTATCTGGGTTGGAAAGTTTATCTACCCATTAGATTTCATTATTCTTAAGACCCATCAAGTGTCAAATCCTAGGTTTCAAACTTCCATCATCCTAGGGCATCCGTTCCGTGCTACTGCCAATGCAATTATCAATTGTAGGAACGGATTCATGAGGTTAACCTTTAGAGAAATGACTAAAAGAGTCAATGTCTACAACCTAGAAAATAACCCTGAGACATTGACTATCAAACCTTCGAGGTGAACCTCACAGAGTACTTAATATGGTGAACACAATGAGGAGATAGAGCTAAAAATCGACTATGAGTTCAAGTTGGAATCTGAAATTTTCAATCTTGATCATATTGTCAAGTTTGCTGTGAACTGGGCATCAAGCCCTATTTCATTGAATTTAGAGCCAACAAACTTGACTCCTATAATGCCCTGATCTCACGGTTAAAGAGACGTTACTACGACGTATATACATATGTCAGAAATACCCTCACATATATAGCATCAGTACAGGAAAGAATTAGAATACGAAAGCACGTGGTACATTATGCATTCCAACATATGAGTACAATTAC
The DNA here is from genome assembly GCA_038442645.1 of Agave tequilana. Classification (NCBI taxonomy): domain Eukaryota; kingdom Viridiplantae; phylum Streptophyta; class Magnoliopsida; order Asparagales; family Asparagaceae; genus Agave; species Agave tequilana. The sequence continues at coordinate 229,922 of JAVJIF010000498.1, read as the reverse complement.
AATGTTATCATAAGATGTGACACAATATTTCAAGAATATTACATCACTGATAGGCGCAAATGCGAGAATATAAAGAGGTACACAATTATGAACTGTACAAAAGGCGCTCACGAGTCATAAAGGGAAAACTCGAGAGCCGAGCAGGGAACCTTAAAGGAAAGGACTCTGGACGGTCTGCCGATGATCCATGCTTTCACTACGTATCTCTGATCAGCAACCGGGAGAAATCTACAAGCTCCAAGCTCCAGATCTGGCATAAGGATCCTGGGAGTCAAAAACTCACCAACGAGTGGCGTGGCAAATGCCAAGTGGCGTGCAGGGACAAGCACAAGTGTATCGATAAATTCAAGTCCAAGAGCATGCATTGAAAACTGTATTGTGAGCATATACATATAGGAGCAGGTTAGGAGGTAGAAAGTACAGGAGATAAGGCAACATCAACTATCTCCTAACTAACATAAACCGATAAAATTGATAAAACTAAATAAAATTAAATACGAGCAAAAACCAATCGTATAAGCTTAGATCACGGCTCCATTAGACTAGTGCGTCAATGCAATAATCCAAATAAGGAACCCTCATCTATATACCTTTCTCCCATGTCACCGTAATCCGAACGTATACAACCTGAGCTGCAAAACAACATAACGAATTGTATATTAGCATCTTATTATAATTGAGGTCGTCTAAGTTGTAGGTTTAAATATGCGTCCCACTTCACATACTTTTACTTACAACTTATAGAGCAAGTTATTTGAAAACTAATAGAGTTCGATGAACCATGTCTAGTATTGGTCCTATACATGCCCTGGACAATGGTCCAGGAGTATCCGGTGCTGAGCCAGAACGTACCGTTAGATACCAAGACTTATTTTACACCCGAATAGGAATAGGATATCGTAGATCCCATAGAAATAGGTCTAGGATTTGTGCATATACCCGGCAGAATAAACAGAAAGAGTAGGGGTGCCATATACCCCACAGAATCCCTGGTGGCGGCCAGGGGATCCCTCAAGTATGTGGCCATGCGTGTACGATATGACCACCATAAACATGAAACTATTCGAGACCCATCAGTTTCCCCCAAACCCTGTGCCAGTTGTCTTATTTATAATTTATTATGTTATTTTAAAATTACGGGAATAGCAGGAGCAGGACATGTTCAGGAATTCAGAGTACATGAGTACATGTATAAAGAATACAGGTTATTGTATATAATATAGGATAACATGTCACTATATATACAAGATAATAGGTCACTGTATATAATACAGGATAACAGGTACAGAATTCCCGTAAATGTTATAATCACAGGTTAAGTGTTAACATGACAGGAGGCAGGTGATAAGTTATATCATAATAGGGGCAGGTATCAAGTAGTAGCTTGTCAGGTGTCAGGTGGTAACACATCAGTTACCAAGTGATAAGGCAGGTGACAAGAGATAGCATTGTAAATTTTGGCACATAAAGTGAAAGCATGTCAAGCAATACAGGAAAACAGTACCGATATAAGAGATCGGTCCGAATACCGAAAACCATGCTGTCTCAGAAAATAGTATAAGTAAGATTTCAAAACTTTTCACAACCAATAATAGAAGAATAGATAAACTGGCAAGCAGGTAATTAACAAGCAAGTGAACATCCAGGCGGAGCTAAGCAATGTTGGGGCAAGATCAGCGAACAGAGATTTATCACCAAAGTGCCAGTGGAACTTAGAAACGACTAGGCTTAAGATGCAAGTTTAAAATTTGGCAGAGTTCCGTCTAGGCGTGTTTAGTGGTAAAACACTGAGCGCTAAGCTGCCTTTCCAGGCGTGGTTAGAAAGTCCAGAGGATTTTAATAAATCTTGGAGAGGTTAAGCTTTGAGGCTAAGCAAACAGGTGCATAACTAGACCGTGCCTAAGGAGGCTATGCAATTAACTCTGCTTGCAGACAGACGGTATAGCTATTAAAACTCAGGGGTTTGAGAAAAGCGGGAGCGTAGTAAGCTGTGCCTGACGAGGTGTCCAATAGGCTAATTACACAGGTACACGCCTTAGTTAGGCTCCCGATGAAGCTAGAAAACCCAGAGAGTTTAGCCCGAAAGCTAATTAGAACCGCAGAGCAGTTAAGCCCGGAGGCTGAGTACCTGCAGAAGACGTTAGTACTGAACAACACACATATAGAATATTGTCTATACTGTTACAAGTATCAGTCCAAAGAATACAATACATCACATTGTACAACTACACATGTTTGAAAACACAATTCAAAGTCCAAGAAATACAGTTAAACGCCCGTCAAAGCGAGGTTTTCAGAAAAGCGAGAACACTCGCCTAAATACAAAAAACACCGCGAAATTCTCAACCTCCAGAATCCAGGTAACCAATGTGTGAACACGTTCAATTAATAAAAATAAATAATAAATATATACTGTATATTAATATGTAGATAGAGGAGATACCGAAGAGGGAAAGAATCTAGGGGAAGAGAAATGAAGAAACGCGGGGTTGGCGAACCCGCATTCAGGCACCAAGCGGGCACGTAGATGCGTCCAAGGAACCATGAGCATGCGTAAGAAGCCATGAACACCGCGTCTAGGCGTGGGTTAAAGGAGAAGGAAGAGGGAGAGCGATAATCAGGAGAGAGAGAGCGCAAGGGAGAGAGAAAAAGGGAGTTTAGATGGTGGGGGGAGAGAGAGAGACTAGAATCAGGGGGAGAGAGATAGAGCATCAGTGAGAGTGAGAGAGATTGAAAGTGAAAGAGGGCAAAGGGAAGAGAAAAACAGATAAGGAAATGAGAAAGAAAGAAGGAAAGAAAAGAAAGAAGGAAAGAAAGGTAAGAGAAGGAAGAAAAAAGGGGAAAAGAGGGAAGGAGTTGGCCGGTCAGTGTCGGCGCCGGTGGCGGGGAGGCGTACTGGAGGTTGGGTGTGTGTCTGGTGGCCGGTGGTGAGGAGTGGAGGAGGATGAGGAGGGTGCCATGGTGCAAGTGTAGTTGAAGTGGAAGAATTTGGGGTTGACGAAATGTTGTTTTGGAAAGCGATAATTGGCTAGAATGAGAGAACTTGCCAAGGAGGGATGCTTGGTGAAGTTGGTGGTGGACGTGATGGTGTACGCAGTGGTAGAGGTGGTGGAGAATATGGTGGTGAAAATGGGTTTTTGGAGGGGAGAAGAAAGGAGGTGGTGCTGAAGGTATATGGAGTTGGTGTTGGTGGAGAGAGAGTGGAGGAGAAGATATGGAGTTGAATTGGTGGTGGTTGTGGCCTAGGGACACTGACCAACGAGGAGGGCATGGGTGTGCTGTTGTTGCTGCCGTTGGTTTTATGAAGAAGAAGAAAAGAAAAGATGAAAGAGGGAGAATGGGTTTATATATACACACACACACACACACATGTGCATACATATAAGGAAAGAGAGTGGGGGTTAATGATTTTGAGACTCACATCTCTAGCCAAACCAGATCAACATCTGGTTTGATTAGAGCTTAGATGATTGAGGCAAAACCTGCACGTAAAAATAAAGAATTTCAGATTTAGAATGAAGATGTGCAAGTGCTCAATTCTTACCGCTATAGCAAGTGGCTATGCGGGTCGTGATCCACAGGGAGGGTTTTGCGATAGAAGCATTTACGTTTCTTGATTGAAATCCTTATAAAAACAAAACGAAGATTCTTCTTTGTTTAAAGTTAAGAAAATGAAAAAGAGTTAATAGTTAAAGTTAAGAAGAAAGTGGTAGAATGGAAAGTGGAAAACTCAGAAAACGGCGAAAGCGACTACGTACAAATGATTATTTACAAGGAAGTGAAAAGGATGATTTAGAAGAGGTATTGTTGGTGATTTAATTTACAGAAATAAAAGAAAAGAAATAAAAATAATTGCTTACCTTCTTTTCACCAAAAGCTTACCTTGAGTCTTCAGCGACGATTTTACCTTGAAGTGGAGGCATTCAGCGCATAGCCCATAAGATTTGAGTATTGGTCTCTTCCACATTACATCATCAAGACTACTTCAAGAATGAAATGATATAGAGAGAGACTCCATTCCATCGTCATGAGCTTTGGTGGCACTCGCAACGGCAAGGCTCTTTCGATGCTTTTAGACTCACTTGGAAGACAATTGTACCAAAAAGAAAAATAAAATAGAAAAGAAGAAGAAGAAGAAGAAGAAGACTAAAAAGAAGTACATATACAGAAAGAACATCGATTCGATTTCATAACAATCAAAGAAAAGAAATAAATCTTACACCGGTGTCACTCCAGCTCAAGCTTCATTCTTGTTCTTCGATGAAAGTCTGATCTCCTCTTATTTACATAAATGAAAATTACAATTGCATGAAAAAGAAAAACAAAAACAAAAACCTAAACTAAGAAATGGAAAAATAGTCTAAATCCTATCTCTGCATGTCGTCCCTTTTGCCTTTGAGTGCAGGTATTTATAGGAGAAATGGAGAGGGTAGAGGAGTATGAAGATAAGTAATCTGGCAATTTTTGAACTCCCCTTATCTTCAAACTTGATTTGAGGTGGATATTCAGTTCTGATCTGCAGTTTGTTGGCGTATTGATTGCTAAATATCACTTATCAAATAATAGAATTAGAAATAATAATCACATAAGAGTTGTAGCTCTGTAAGTCTGCTTTCTGGATTATCTTGAATCATCAGAATTGAGATTCTGTATCAAAAGTTATGATTCGAATACTAAAATGTATCCAGTCAGAATCTGAATCAAACTTGCTTCATCTCATCCGTTGATCTTCTCTCTATCCATTTATCTCTCTGTATTTGATATTATCCTCAGTTGATCTTTGCTTCAACCGATCGATTCTGAGAGGATTCTTCTCAACCGGTTTTCAACCTCTTGATTTTTCCCTGATTCACTGAATTCGAATTAATTCTGATTTAACTCAGAATTTGGTGGGCTTTTTGGCTCATTTCTCTTCATTCTCCTTAAGGAATGGGCCTGCAAATAAATTAACATTTAATTAGGACAATGCAGATTTTATTCTATAATAAGTATGGAAATATGATACTAAATGTGCAACATTAGCGACCAATCACACCCCCATACCTATCTTTTGCTCGTCCTCAAGCAAAACAACTAAACTATACTAAGGATTATTAGATCACTTTCGAAGGTCACGCAATTGCACTGAGCATGTGCAACAAGCCGTTAAACCTCTAGTTTCCTTAGAGGATGAGTTTTATCTCGTGAGGGTTTTCAGCAGATTACACCCACAAAATCCATAAAGAAAGAGAAACAAAGAGTTAGCATTTTCGTAAAGCATTTTGAAAGAGAAAAATATTTGAAATATAATTGTAAGATTTAAGCAATCTATAAGTTATAGGAAAGCTGAATTTTTCATTCCTAAACTTAGTCTCTATTCAAAAATTTGTTATCAATCAAAGTAAGGAGTCAAATTGTACTTCTCATCTAGTCTATTACTTTAACCTTAATTCATATGCACCTTGTGATTGTGAAAATTTTGACGAAGGGTTCATTAACTCTAACTCTTATGCCTTATTTATTTTTGATGGTATTATTCCTTAGTTCTATTAGGCTTTCTAATCTGCCCATGTAACGAGCCTTTAATCGATGACTCCCAAACCAAACGGTCTTAGGGCACCGGGTGAGAAAACACCCCAAGGACTTAAGGACTCGAGCAAAAAAGGCCACAAAACTAAGGATTTTATTATATGAACCCCTTTTAGGCGTGAATTCTTATGCTTATTAGGCACAAATACCCAGCTTAATCAGAGGATTTTTATATATATATTTTTTTTCAAACTTATCTAATCATCTTTCGCATAAATACTAAGGCTTACTTAGGCCAAAGCACCTAGCTAATCAATAATTAGATTTGTTTATCATTTTTTTCTTTTCTTTTTTTTTCAACTTATCTAATCATCTTTCGCATAAATACTAAGGCTTGCTAGGCCAAAGCACCTAGCTAATCAATAATTAGATTTGTTTATTATTTTTTTATATTTTTTTATAAGACATAAGAATCTTTGTTTTTGAACCCTAAGTGTGTAAGTGTATGAGGTGTGCATATTTCATCAAGGTAAAGATCAAGACTAAATTACTTTGACAAATTTTCTTCATAACCCTAAAAATCAAACAAATAATCATATTTTGACCAAGTATAAGAAATCCGAATTTAGATTTTCCTATTCCTTAAAATTAACTTAATTTCTTACAAAAAATATGTCAAAATATTATTTCTATTTTCAAAAAGTTTTAATAAAAAAGAAAACCTAAGTTATGTTAGACCCTCCCCCACACCTATCTCATGCATTGTCCTCAATGTATGAATTAATGCATAGATGCATGAAAAAGAAGAAAGGGAAGGAAGGTGTTACCTTAAGGTGGTAGTTCTGGTGGTGGTCTGATTGGTCCACGAAACGCGGCCCCATCGACTTTTCGTGGGATTCGGAGGAACCCACCAGAAATATCTTTAATATCACCCATTAAAAATATAAATCCCTGAAGAATTTTTATTAAAAATTTAACCCCATCTAATTTCCATATTCCATAACTAATTTCGGAGTCAAATTTGTCAACCACCTCGTCCTAGAATGGAGTATGAAATGATAGAATGGTTGACTTGGACTTAGGAAGGACAGGAACTAATACCGACTCAGGAAGGTGACTTGAGTTAAGTAAAGGTTTAGGAGTCGAAATTGGTTCAAGAAGCAGGTCCAAGTCAAGAAGTTGAAACTCAAGTCCACATGTATTTTCTAACAATGGGATGTGACCTAATATGGGTGATTCCAGTTCAGGAATGATAGGTGGAGGAATCAAAACTGACTCTAAAATATTACTTAAGTTTGGTAATAAAACAGGAGTCAATATTGATTCAGAAAGTTGAACTAGATCACAGATTTGAGAATCTAGGTCACATATCTCATTGAGTTCAATATCAAAAAATTGAGAACTTGCCAATTTATCAATAGGATTTTCAAAATTATATAATTGGTCAAGTTCAATATGATCCTCAAAGATGGGGGATTCATTTCATAATGAATAGGCATAGGATCCAACGTTGACTCGGGGAAATGATCAAAATCAGGTGAAGATACCGGAGTCATAATCGAATCAGGAAGTAGAATTGAATCACGAAGTTGGGGTTCAGGATCATATTCATTTTCAAGTTCTATTTCAGGAAAAGGAAAACTTGCTAAACTGTCAATATCTTTTTCAAAATTTGGAGTTTGGGCAAGTTCAAATGGTTGTTCTGAAATGGAATCTTGATTTCCAAAACTACAGGACTCTTCGGCTCTAATAGAATGGTTCGTGACATCAGAACTGGTCCAACGGTGAGAATGTAGAGATTCGACCATCATATCTATGTCACGATTACGAGTGTTTTGAGCCTGAGTTATGGCTTCAAGCATCTTTTCATAGTTGATAGGTTGATGAAAAGATGAAGAATTGTCTTGGAAGTGGTAGTGAAATTGTGAGTCCATCAGATTTTGGGATTTGTGTTTGGACTCACGCATACTCATTTCCAAAATTGATGGTTTCCTATTTTGGACTGGTGGAACTGAGTATGAATCTTAAAATATTGTGGACTAGGTGGATAAGGGGGACAAGTTGGTTGAAAATTATGCTCGGGGGAGGTGAATCCCCACTGACTCGGTGAAGAGTTGAAATCATTATGGAAATATAGTTATATTAGATTGGGGGCATGGGTTATATTGATTCGGATAAGACCAATCTGGCACACTAGGTTGGTAAAGTCATGATATGCCGGGTTGGTAATATTCGAAATGAACTCGGTGTGTAATATGGATTATTATTAAAGTTGAAAAAATTATTATTATAAGCCATATCACACAATAGAATACAAAAAAGAAAGAAAAAACAAGCAAAGAGGCAAACAAATAAAAGGAAAAAATTCTAACTAGGTTAGGGTAGATCTATGACCTAGACGACTCCTAACTGATTAGACTGTCCACGGGAGGTTTAATGCAGACTTTGACCACAAGCTAATCAGCCAGGTCAGGGCAAGGTTGGTAGGAGGTTTTCCGTCAAAGACGTTCCTTAATTAAATAACCACCAACCTTCGAGCTTTCGGCCCTTAATCCCTTTCCTAGACACTGATTTTGCAGGAGTCAAATTTCAACACTTTTCCCCCTTAGGATAATCTCCTAATTGAGTCCGAGATGTCCCTAGGGCCAACGTCTACTCATTTTAAGTTAAGCTTGGGTTAGTGAGCGCTTGGAATCTGATTTTTGGGCTAAGGAAGGGTGATTAAATCCCCACCTTATCTTGTTAATGGGTGGTGCCCTTAAAATCAATTTGTGCAAGTGTACAAGATAAATAAGATTCACTCAAAGCGATATAAATCAACCAAGAAGTGAGTCCTATGCTAAATGCAATGCATACGTACCTTGCTCCAGCACTCTTCAACAGTAAAAATAAATGAATTGAAAAGACTGTTGGCCCAAGGTTACAATCAACCCATGTTTAGTGTATTTTGATGATTACAAAACATATTAGTTATTTGTACTAATATAAATTGTTGTTTAAGTGTGTTTCAGGTTTATATATTTAAGAGATGAATTCTTCCCTAAAGGAGGTACATTGGACTCAAGACAAGTCAATTTGGGCTCAAAGTGCAATATTGAAGATCAAGTGAAGATTGCCCTTGTTGAAGTCTTGAAGACCTAGAAGTTTGTAAGTGTAGTTTTGTTAAAGATAGAATATGTGAAATTTGGCTCTAGGATTTGCACACACACTTGTTTTGTATGTTTCCTTTGTTTTTGAAAATGTTTATTTCTAAGTTTATGCCTTAGTTTATACATACATGGACTCAAAGCTTTATATCTTCAAAAACTTGTTTAAAACATGATATAAACTATTTTTTTCTTACATAAACACTTAGCTTCAGATTTTTAAAGAATTTTTACAAAATTTTCTATCTCAAAAACTGCCCAGAAAAAATCTTGTTTCAGGCAGACCGGTCGACCGGCAGTCGACCGGCTGCTGTGTCCGGACATGCACAGGTTGTGCATGTCTGTCGGTCGACCGGACCAACTGACGGTCGACCGAAAAGAGACGTTTGCTCTCTGTATCTTTTCGGTCGACCGGGTCGGTCGACCGATAGAAGGAAACTGTGTTTCCTTTGTTGGATCGGTCGACCGGCAGTCGACCGAAGCTCCAACGGATCTTTTGCCAGCAGGGTCCCGGTCGACCGGCAGTCGACCGGTAGGCCTGCAACAAGCCTAACGGCTCTTTCTTCTTTTGGAATTTCTGAAAAACTGTTTTTGGTTTTCTCTTTAACAGAGTTTTTAGGAGTTGTTGGGACTCTTTTTCTGATCAAATTAGCTGGAAAAATCAGAGTTTTAACCTATTCTCTCCCTATAAATAGTGGGGAATAGGCCTTAGTTATGCACACTAAGAAAAATACAAGTTTTCATAGTTTTCAAGAGAAAGAGAAAATAGTTTAAAGCTTTCATTTTCATTCTTTCAAAATTGGTTTTTCAGTTGTTGTTTGATCTTTAATATCACTCTACAACTGAAGCTTTTCTCACCACACTTCATAGAGCCAAAAATTTCATATTCTTTCTATAGGTGAAGTTGTAAAAGAGTGAGAGTGTTTGTAAAAGAGTGTTGTGGTCTAGTTAAAGATCACTATTTGTAATTCTTGTTCTTGTGGAGACAAGCTCCTCGGTGGAGTTTCTTTGTAAGGTGAAGCTACGGGCTTGAGGTCTTTGAAGGCCTAACTTGTACGGGATCCTAAGGGATAGTGGAAACCCTTCACGGAGGTGAAGGCGGGACTAGAGCAACGGGCTCGAACCTCGAAACAAATCATCTTGTTTGCGATTGCCTTGGCGTTCTTCTTGCTTACTTTCTTGCTTTATATCATTTCCAATTTATTGCTTGAGAACTAACCTTTATTTGTGCAATCCTTATTTGTTTACTTTACTTGTTATTTTACTTGTGGAATCTTGTTGATATACTTGTTGTGTTACATTGTGAGCTTTTCATTTTCATCATCATACTTGGAATTGATCAATCACACCTCAATACAACACGGTTGCATTGCGCACCTCTAACCCATTCAAGGGGAATTGGGAGGAAGGAGTTCAGAACCTCGCAAGGGGTATTCGGCTCTTAGTCGTGTTTTTGAGAGATTGTTGCATCACTCATTTCATATGTTTAAAAGATCATTAGATTAGCAATTACACCTATTCACCCCCCTCTAGGTGTATTTCAATTGGTATCAGAGCTTGGACTCTAGGATTTGGCTTAACAACCTTAGAGAGATCCTCATATTGCTAATCATTTCATTCATTTCCACATAGTAAACATGGCCGATGGTATTAAGACACCCCCTAAGTTTGATGGACTTAACTTTCCCATATGGAAGGTTAAGATGACTGTTTTCTTGCAATCTCTAGGTAGCCGAGTTGCAAAGGCCGTGACTAAACAATTTAGTGCCCCCGATGGTGATGAATCTACTTGGTCCGAAATTGAGACCAAGGAGTTTGATGCCAATGCTAGGGCTCATTATGCACTCCTACAAGCCCTCAATGATGATGACATAGCTAGAGTCATCCATTGCAAATCCGCCTATGAGATTTGGACCCATTTGCTAGTAACACATGAGGGGACATCACAAGTGAAGAGGGCCAAGATAGACCTTCTTCGGTCCCAATATGAAAATTTTAGCATGAAAGAACATGAAACCATAGATGATATGGTTACTAAATTTACTAAGATTACTAATGGGCTTTCTTCTCTAGGTGAAGACATCAACAACGACCAAAGGGTGAGAAAGATCATCCGGGCTCTTCCTCCATCATGGAAGTGAAAGCTACAACATTGAAGGAACTCAATGATAAAGATGAGATTGAGCTCATCGGACTCATTGGGAATTTAAAAACCCATGAGATGGAGAGGAAGGCAAGGGAGGACATGGCACCCTCCAAAAAGAAGACCATTGCCTTCAAAAGTCATGCTACCTACTCCGACGAAGATGACGAAGAAGAAGATGACGAGGAGCTCTCACTTCTAGTCAAAAATGTCCGGAGGATGTACAACAAGGCAAAGTTCCAAGGAAGGAGGAGATGGCAAGGAGGCAAGGAAGAAAGGAAGATCATTTGCTTTAATTGCCAAAAGCCGGGACACATTGTAGCGGAGTGTCCGGACCAAGTGAAGCCATCTTCATCCAAGAAGCCATACAAGAAGAAGGCCATGAAAGCAACATGGGATGACGAAAGTGAATCCGAGGAGGAGATCGACACCGCCAACATGTGCTTCATGGCAAATGAGAGCACAAGCAAGGTAACCCCCTCAACTCTTCTTGATGATGATTTATCCATGGATGAGCTAGGAGAAGCATTTATAGAACTTTCTCAAAATTATGACTTCATGAAGAAAAAGTACTTGAAAATGAAAAAGGATAATGAATCTTTGAATATTCAAGTGTTAAATCTTTCTAAAGAAAATAATGACTTGCATTCTTCTTTAGTTTCCACTAAAAATGATTTTGAAAAATATAAGATTGCTTGTAAGGAAAGACCCCATTTGTAGATTCTAATGAGATTGCCATGCTTAAGGAAAGAATAGACTCATTAGATGTTGTTTTGAAAAAGTGTAGTGAGTTTGATAAGAAGAAGATGGAGAATATGTTTCCTAAGAAACAAGCTCCTAAGAAAAATATTCATCATGCTCATGCTCATGCTTATGTACATGCTACACAACCTATGCATCATGGTAAACCCCAAAGCATGCTCACACTTCACATTCACACCATGCATTCATGTATAGAAAAGTGTACTCATGTTCACATTGTGGACGGAAGGACACTTAGCTAATTTTTGTTATGATAGACTAAGTGCATCACATCATAATGTTTGGGTTCGTAACACTAACTTTCAAGGACCCAAGAAAGTTTGGGTACCAAAGTCAACAATTGTTTTAAATGATGTAGGTACTTTCCAAAGCCCAAAGACGTAGAGGTTTATGGTATCTTGATAGCGGTTGCTCAAGGCACATGACTTGGGACATCAACAATTTCGCAACCCTATCAAGATATCATGAAGGTGGCACCGTCACCTTCGGAGATGACGCCAAGGGTAAAATCATCGGTATTGGTAATGTAAAACTTGGCACCTCTCCTTTAATTGAAAATGTGGTTTTAGTTGATGGCCTCAAGCATAATCTCTTGAGTGTTAGTCAACTTTGTGATAAAGGTTTTGATGTAGTTTTTGACAATGTTGCTTGTAAAGTAATTGATAGAACTTCCAATGTTTGTGTATTTTCCGGTTTTCGTGAAAGCAATGTTTATATGATTGATATGCTAAATATGTCTTGTAATATAACATGTTTAAAAGCCCTCGATGACGACTCTTGGTTATGGCATAGGAGATTAGGCCACGTTTCATTTGACCATATTTCTAGGCTTAACTCTAAGGAAATGGTGAAGGGTATTCCTTCATTGAACTTTGAAAAGGACCGAGTTTGTGACGCATGTCAATTTGGGAAACAAACTAGGTCCTCATTCAAATCAATTAAGGATATCATGTCATCATGTCCATTGGAGCTAATCCACATGGATTTATTTGGCCCAACACAAACCAAAAGTTTAAGTGGGAGTAGATTTGCGTATGTTTTAGTAGATGATTTTTCGCGTTTTACTTGGGTTTATTTTCTTGAACATAAAAGTCAAACCTTTTCACATTTTCAAGCCTTTAAGAAAAGAGTTGAAAAGGAAAATGACTCCTCAATAATTAAAATAAGAAGTGATAGAGGAGGTGAGTTCATTAACCATCCCTTTACCACTTTTTGTGAGGAACATGGAATAAAACATGAACTTTCTTGTCCTAGAACTCCACAACAAAATGGAGTAGTTGAGCGGAAAAATCGTACTTTACAAGAGATGGCTAGGACAATGTTAAATGAATATGGTCTACCACATTATTTGTGGGCCGAGGCCGTTCATACTTCATGTTACATTGCAAATCGTGTTTTCCTATGTAAAAATACTACTAAGACTTCTTATGAGATGTATTTTTCTAGAAAACCCAATGTTTCTTATTTCAAAGTGTTTGGTTGCAAATGTTTTGTTTTAAATACAAATATTAATTTGGGAAATTTGATGCTAGATCATATGAGGCTATTTTTGTAGGTTACTCAAATACTAGTAAGGCTTATAGAGTCTTCAATAGGTCAACTTTGACTATTGAGGAATCTATTCATGTTAAATTTGAGGAATCTAACAAGTTTGTTAAGAATTGTGTAGAAATTGATGCTTTAGATGAAGGCTTGGAGAAAGTGACCTTGGAGGATGCTTCTACCATGGGAGACAAGCCAAAGGATGGTGATGGAAGTGAAGCCAAAGTGGAAGAGGCTCAAGGAAATGAACATCGAGCAAATGAAGAGGAGCCCTCTCAACCACTACCAAAGGATTGGAGATTCAATCCTCATCATCCCAAGGACCTCGTCATAGGTGAAGTATCAAAAGGGGTAACCACTCGCTCTAAGATTCAAGATTTTTGTGGTAATTTTGCTTTTATTTCACACATAGAACCTAAAAATGTCCTCGAGGCCGAGGCCGATTCATATTGGTTGCTTGCTATGCAAGAGGAGCTCAATCAATTTGAGCGCAACCAAGTTTGGCACCTTGTTCCTAGGCCCCAAGATAGACCAACTATTGGCACTAAATGGATCTTTAAGAACAAGTTGGATGAATCGGGTAATGTAGTTAGAAACAAGGCTAGGTTAGTTGCCCAAGGTTACACTCAAATCGAGGGAATCGATTTTGAAGAAACCTTTGCACCCGTAGCACGGCTCGAAGCCATACGGATGACCTTAGCATATGCCTCATTTAAAGATTTTAAGTTATTTCAAATGGATGTAAAGAGTGCTTTTCTAATGGTTATATTGATGAGGAGGTGTATGTTGAACAACCCCCCGGTTTGTTGATCCTACACACCCTAACTATGTTTATAAATTAGATAAAGCACTATATGGTTTAAAACAAGCCCCTAGGGCTTGGTATGAAAGATTGTCTTCATTTTTGATTTCAAATGATTTTAAGAAAGGAAAAGTTGATAAAACATTATTTACCAAACATATAGATCTAGATATCCTCATAGTTCAAATTTATGTTGATGACATTATTTTTGGATCTACTAATGTTTCACTTTGCAAGAATTTTGAGTCATGCATGAAAAAGGAATTCGAGATGTCTATGATGGGAGAGCTCAACTTCTTCCTTGGACTTCAAATCAGCAACGTAGTGATGGGACATTCATCAACCAGCCAAGTACACCAAAGAACTCATCAAGAGGTTCGGGCTTGAAGGATCCAAAGTAGCAAAGACTCCCATGGCAACCACTACAAAACTTGACAAGGACGAACAAGGTAAGGAAGTAGACATCAAATTATTTCGTAGCATGATGGTAGTTTACTCTATCTTACGGCTAGTAGGCCGGATATAATGTTTTCCGTATGTTTATGTGCACGTTTTCAATCATGTCCTAAGGAATCACACTTAATAGCGGTAAAACGCATAATTAGGTATCTTAAGGGCACAATTGATTTAGGTTTGTGGTATCCGAAAACTAACCAATTTACCATGACTAGTTATTCGGATGCCGACTATGCCGGTTGTAGGGTAGATAGGAAGAGCACAAGTGGCACTTGCCAATTCTTGGGCAATTGTCTTGTGTCTTGGTCTTCCAAGAAGCAAAATAGTGTAGCCCTTTCAACCGCCGAGGCGGAGTATGTAGCAGCCGGAGCTTGTTGTGCACAAGTACTCTGGATGAAACATACTCTTCTCGATTTTGATTTACATTTTGATCATGTTAAGATTTATTGTGATAATACTAGTGCTATTCACATGACCAAAAATGCTAATCAACATAGTAAAACAAACATATAGACATTAGATATCATTTTCTTAGAGATCACTTTGAAAAAGGTGACATAGATATTGATTTTGTTTCCACAGATTTTCAACTTGCAGATATTTTCACAAAACCTTTAGATTATGCAAGATTTTCATTTATTTGTGGTGAATTGAATGTATGTAAGATTGATACTTAAAATATCTTAGTTTGTTTTGTTTGGTTTCTAATATGTTGGTTTGTTTTGTCTTAAAATTTTTTTTAACCCTTTTTGATGTATGACAAAAAGGGGAGAAATATAAATATATGGAGGAAAAATATATGGTTGTTTTTAAATTTTGTTATTCCTTATGATAGTTTATTTTTTTGTGATGATATTTTTCAATGCTTTATGTATGCTTACATAGTTGTTCATATTCATGTTAAATACATAGCATTGTTTAAGGGGGAGCTTTCCAAGCTCTTTCCTCTTTTATTTGTTTAATAACTCATATGTTTTGTCATCATCAAAAAGGGGGAGATTGTTGGCCCAAGGTTACAATCAACCCATGTTTAGTGTATTTTGATGATTACAAAACATATTAGTTATTTGTACTAATATAAATTGTTGTTTAAGTGTGTTTCAGGTTTATATATTTAAGAGATGAATTCTTCCCTAAAGGAAGGTACATTGGACTCAAGACAAGTCAATTTGGGCTCAAAGTGCAATATTGAAGATCAAGTGAAGATTGCCCTTGTTGAAGTCTTGAAGACCTAGAAGTTTGTAAGTGTAGTTTTGTTAAAGATAGAATATGTGAAATTTGGCTCTAGGATTTGCACACACACTTGTTTTGTATGTTTCCTTTGTTTTTGAAAATGTTTATTTCTAAGTTTATGCCTTAGTTTATACATACATGGACTCAAAGCTTTATATCTTCAAAACTTGTTTAAAACATGATATAAACTATTTTTTTCTTGCATAAACACTTAGCTTCAGATTTTTAAAGAATTTTTACAAAATTTTCTATCTCAAAAAACTGCCCAGAAAAAATCTTGTTTCAGGCAGACCGGTCGACCGGCAGTCGACCGGCTGCTGTGTCCGGACATGCACAGGTTGTGCATGTCTGTCGGTCGACCGACCAACTGACCGGTCGACCGAAAAGAGACGTTTGCTCTCTGTATCTTTTCGGTCGACCGGGTCGGTCGACCGATAGAAGGAAACTGTGTTTCCTTTGTTGGATCGGTCGACCGCAGTCGACCGAAGCTCCAACGGATCTTTTGCCAGCAGGGTCCCGGTCGACCGGCAGTCGACCGGTAGGCCTGCAACAAGCCTAACGGCTCTTTCTTCTTTTGGAATTTCTGAAAAACTGTTTTTGGTTTTCTCTTTAACAGAGTTTTTAGGAGTTGTTGGGACTCTTTTTCTGATCAAATTAGCTGGAAAAATCAGAGTTTTAACCTATTCTCTCCCTATAAATAGTGGGAATAGGCCTTAGTTATGCACACTAAGAAAAATACAAGTTTTCATAGTTTTCAAGAGAAAGAGAAAAATAGTTTAAAGCTTTCATTTCCATTCTTTCAAAATTGGTTTTTCAGTTGTTGTTTGATCTTTAATATCACTCTACAACTGAAGCTTTTCTCACCACACTTCATAGAGCCAAAAATTTCATATTCTTTCTATAGGTGAAGTTGTAAAAGAGTGAGAGTGTTTGTAAAAGAGTGTTGTGGTCTAGTTAAAGATCACTATTTGTAATTCTTGTTCTTGTGGAGACAAGCTCCTCGGTGGAGTTTCTTTGTAAGGTGAAGCTACGGGCTTGAGGTCTTTGAAGGCCTAACTTGTACGGGATCCTAAGGGGATAGTGGAAACCCTTCACGGAGGTGAAGGCGGGGACTAGAGCAACGGGCTCGAACCTCGAAACAAATCATCTTGTTTGCGATTGCCTTGGCGTTCTTCTTGCTTACTTTCTTGCTTTATATCATTTCCAATTTATTGCTTGAGAACTAACCTTTATTTGTGCAATCCTTATTTGTTTACTTTACTTGTTATTTTACTTGTGGAATCTTGTTGATATACTTGTTGTGTTACATTGTGAGCTTTTCATTTTCATCATCATACTTGGAATTGATCAATCACACCTCAATACAACACGGTTGCATTGCGCACCTCTAACCCATTCAAGGGGAATTGGGAGGAAGGAGTTCAGAACCTCGCAAGGGGTATTCGGCTCTTAGTCGTTTTTTGAGAGATTGTTGCATCACTCATTTCATAAGTTTAAAAAGATCATTAGATTAGCAATTACACCTATTCACCCCCCCTCTAGGTGTATTTCAAAGACACGTGCCTAAAATGCAAACGTCTAATCAATTTTTTATCTTTTCAACAAATATTTTACTGTTGATTATTAGCAGGCTTATGTGATGGCATATAAGAAAAAGTAAAGTTGCAGAAACTACAATTTGCAAAGCAAGCAGCCCTGCAAAAAGACAGTTAGTAGTCCACTACTTTTGCCGCGTTTTCGCGGCATTGGCCGCGATCCGCGGCGAAGCAGAGGGCACTTGGTCTCTGCTTTCTAGAGCAGAGGCCCAAGGCCACTTATATGTTACTGCAACTTTAATTTCCTGTTTTGCTTGCCCTTAACCTGCAACAGAGAAGAAAATTCGTTTAGTTCTAAAAAAAATTTCAAAAAAAAATCAGATTTCAATAAAAACATTACCCTCCCCGGCAACGGCGCCAAAATTTGATTGAGGCAAAACCTGCACATAAAAATAAAGAATTTCAGATTTAGAATGAAGATGTGCAAGTGCTCAATTCTTACCGCTATAGCAAGTGGCTATGCGGGTCGTGATCCACAGGGAGGGTTTTGCGATAGAAGCGTTTACGCTTCTTGATTGAAATCCTTATGAAACAAAACGAAGATTCTTCTTTGTTTAAAGTTAAGAAAATGAAAAAGAGTTAATAGTTAAAGTTAAGAAGAAAGTGGTAGAATGGAAAGTGAAAAAACTCAGAAAACGGCGAAAGCGACTATGTACAAATGATTATTTACAAGGAAGTGAAAATGATGATTTAGAAGAGGTATTGTTGGTGATTTAATTTACAGAAATAAAAGAAAAGAAATAAAAACAATTGCTTACCTTCTTTTCACCAAAAGCTTACCTTGAGTCTTCAGCGACGATTTTACCTTGAAGTGGAGGCATTCAGCGCATAGCCCATAAGATTTGAGTATTGGTCTCTTCCACATTACATCATCAAGACTACTTCAAGAATGAAATGATATAGAGAGAGACTCCATTCCATCGTCATGAGCTTTCGGTGGCACTCGCAACGGCAAGGCTCTTTCGATGCTTTTAGACTCACTTGGAAGACAATTGTACCAAAAAGAAAAATAAAATAGAAAAGAAGAAGAAGAAGAAGAAGAAGACTAAAAAGAAGTACATATACAGAAAGAACATCGATTCGATTTCATAACAATCAAAGAAAAGAAATAAATCTTACACCGGTGTCACTCCAGCTCAAGCTTCATTCTTGTTCTTCGATGAAAGTCTGATCTCCTCTTATTTACATAAATGAAAATTACAATTAAATGAAAAAGAAAAACAAAAACAAAAACCTAAACTAAGAAATGGAAAAATAGTCTAAATCCTATCTCTGCATGTCGTCCCTTTTGCCTTTGAGTGCAGGTATTTATAGGAGAAATGGAGAGGGTAGAGGAGTATGAAGATAAGTAAATCTGGCAATTTTTGAACTCCCCTTATCTTCAAACTTGATTTGAGGTGGATATTCAGTTCTGATCTGCAGTTTGTTGGCGTATTGATTGCTGAATATCACTTATCAATGACAGAATTAGAAATAATGATCAACATAAGAGTTGTAGCTCTGTAAGTCTGCTTTCTGGATTATCTTGAATCATCAGAATTGAGATTCTGTAGCAAAAGTTATAATTCGAATACTAAAATATATCCAGTCAGAATCTGAATCAAACTTGCTTCATCTCATCCGTTGATCTTCTCTCTATCCATTTATCTCTCTGTATTTGATATTATCCTCAGTTGATCTTTACTTTAACCGATCGATTCTGAGAGGATTTTTCTCAACCGGTTTTCAACCTCTTGATTTTACCCTGATTCACTTAGTTCGAATTAATTCTGATTTAACTCAGAATTTAGTGGGCTTTTGGGCTCATTTCTCTTCATTCTCCTTAAGGAATGGGCCTGCAAATAAATTAGCATTTAATTAGGACAATGCAGATTTTATTCTATAATAAGTATGGAAATATGATACTAAATGTGCGACATTAGCGACCAATCATTAGACGCGAGGCTCAGGTCCCCGTCTCAGATGCTGGAGCTCCGCGTTTGCAGAGGAGAGAGAAAGAGTGAGAGATGTAACAGAAGGTGATTTTGATTGATTCAGAAAGGAAGTAAATGAAGGAGAGAGGGGAATCTTTGTACCTTAAAGACCAGACTCGCGTCTGGTTGCGTTAAGCTCAGACATGGGATTGAGGTCCGCGTCCTGGGCTCGAGCTGTATACTCGTCATAAATGCGGAGAGAGAAAATTGGTTGGGATATTTATTGTGTTGCTGGGAATATTTGCAGAAAGAAAAGGAAAGAAAAGAAATAGAAAATATAAGGGGAAAGAATGAGTGGAGGAGAAAAATTAGAAAAGAGAAAGCAGAAAAGAAAAATACCTGGTTAAAATCTCAGAATCTGGGAAAACACCGAAAACTACGAAAAAGCCTGGAAAATAAAGTAACTTGGAATGATTTTCAAAAATTCTCAAAAATAATAAATATTATTTTAAGACACATGATTAAATTGGATTTTAGAAATTTAATACCATTTTTAAAACAAAAATCCTGGAATCTACTAGCAGTACAGGTTGAAACCAAATCTGGTAGAATTTTGATAAATTTAGAAAAATCTCCAAAATTTTTTTAGATAGAAAAATATGATTTTAAGATACAATATGAAAGTAGTTTCTAAAAATTCAACTTTGGTTGTAAATTAAAATATGAGAATCGATCAGCGATACTGGTCGACACGGTATTGAAGATTTGTAATTTAATTCAGAAAATTTTCAAAAAATCATGGAAAATATAAAATTTTAGAAAATGATGTTTGAAACTAAAATCAATCAAATCTTATTACTAAAAAGGTCAAATCGATCAATATACTGGGATTGGGTTCCCGGTTCAGACTCGGGCGGATTCTAAATTATGAATCCGGATCTAATGCAAAACGATCACATAAATATTCATAAAATAAAAACAAATATGGAAAGTAAATCAAAAAATAAGAATAAAAAATTAGAATATGCATCTCAATACGTATTCCGGGAGCGGGGTGTTACATTCCATCCACCTTACAGAAATTACGTCCTCGCAATTTTGATATGGGGTAAAATGAACACAAAAGGACAGAGACAGGGAATATACCAATTAAGATCTGAATAACTACAGATAATACTCCCAAGTCGACTGAATGATAATCAGAATATAGACATCTTCTGCACTTCCTGCCACATATATCTTTAAACGGTGCCATATAATACTGACCTGATAATATTTCTTTTTCTGAGAGGCCTGAAGCTGTACTTGATGAAGAGTCTATAATAGAACTCTCGATGTGATGTATGCTTAATATTACTCCAAGAATAGATCGAAATACAGAAGATAAAGAAAACCCTGATAATACTGAGCATAATAAAGAAAAATGATAATTAAGAATTCTGAATACTGGCGTCGATCACTCTGAAAGATATAGCGAAGAATATAGAATAACCATAGAGAAACCCGTATACTGACTTCTGAAAGATAACCCGATCGTAGATCAATTTTGAGAATACCCGAGCTTCATAGAGTTGGTCAAAGAGATCATATAATGCTTCATTTAAAATTTTGCTGCTACATCTCTAGTCTACCCATATCTTAAGTTGATATAAAGACGATTGGAATGGAAAATGAGAAGATGGAAAAGACGATCAAGAAAGAATAGATAACTCTGTACTTGTAGTTGGACTGTATAACCGGGATCCATACGTTCCAGTTGCAAATTTTTTTACCATTAATTTGTTAATTGGTTGTACTGAAGATGTGAGAGCCTAGGCTCTTATACCACCCTGTAATACCCTAATCTCGTGAGTACGAAGATATTACTGTGACATATATACGTAGGTCAAAAATACCCTCACATATATACACTAAGCATCAGTGTAAGTAAGAATCAGAGTACGGAAGCACGTGGTGCATTATATATTCTAACATATAAGTATAATTGCAAAGTTATCATAGGATGTGGCACAATATTCCAAGAATATTACATCACTGATAGGTGCAAATGCGAGAATATAAAGAGGTATAAAATTACGAACTGTACAAAAGGCGCTTACGTGTCACAAAGGGAAAACTCAAGTGCCGAGCAGGGGGCCTGGATGGAAAGGACTCTCATCGGTCTGCCGATGATCCATGCTTCCACTGCGCATCTTTGATCAGCAACCGAGAGAATCCACAAGCTCCAAGCTCCGGGATCTGAACATGAGGATCCAGCGGAGTTAGAAACTCCCCAACGAGTGGTGTGGCGAATGCCAAGTGGCATGCAATGACAAGCACAAGTGTATCGATAATTCTAAGTCCAAGAGCATGCATTAAAATCGTGTCATTAGCACATGCATATAGGAGCAATTAAGGAGGCAGAAAGTATAACAGGGAAGCCAACACCAACTATCTCCTAAACTAACATAAAACCGATAAAACTGATAAAGTAGAAGGAAATAAATTACGAGCAAAACCAATCGTACAAGCTTAGGTTACAGCTTCATTAGGCTAGTACGTCAAAGGAATAATCCAAACAAGGAAACCTCATCTGTATACCTTTATCCCATGTCACCGTAATCCGAGCGTATACAACCCCAGTTACAAAATTACACAACGAATTATATATTAGTATCTTATTATAATTGAGGCCGTCTAATTTGTAGGTTTTAATATGCGACCCATTTCACATACTTTCACTTACAAGTTATAGAGCAAGTTATTTGAAAACTGATAGAGTTTGACAAATCATGTTTAGCATGGGTCCCGTACATGCCCGGGACAACGGTCCAAGAGTATCTGGTGCTGAGCCCGCACATACCACTAGGTACCAGAATTTATTGTACGCCCGAATAGGAATAGGGTATAGCAGATCCTATAAAAATAAGCTTAGGGCTTGTGCATACCTGACAGGAATAAACAAAAGGAGTAGGGGTGCCAGTACACCCCACAGAATCCCTGGTGGCTGCCATGGGATCCCTCAAGTATGTGGCCACGCGTGACACGATTTGACCACCATAAACATGAAACTATTCGGGACCCATCAGTTTCCCCCAAACCCTATGCAAGTTGTCTTATTTATAATTTATTATGTAATTATCAAATTACGGGAATAACAGGAGCAAGACAAGTTCAGGAATTCAGGAGACATGAGTACATGTATAACAAGAATACAACTCACTGTATATAATATAGGATAACAAGTCACTGCATATAATACAGGATAACAGGTACAGAATTCTCGTAAATGTGATAATCACAGGTCAAGTGTTAACATGGCAGGAGGCAAGTAATAAGTGATATCGTAACAGGGGCAGGTGTCAAGGAGTAGCATGTCAGGTGTCAGGTGGTAACACATCAGTTACCAAGTGATACAGGCAGGTGACAAGAGACAGCATGGTAAATTTTGGCACATCAAGTGAAAGCATATCAAGAAATACAAGAAAACTGTACTGATATAAGAGATCGGTACGAATACCGAAAAATCATGCAGTCTCAGGAAAACAGTATAAGCAGGATTTCAAACTCTTCACAACCAATAATAGAAGAATAGATAAACTGGCAAGCAGGTAATTAGCAAGCAAGTGAACATTCAGGCGGAGCTAAGCAATGCTGGGGGCAAGATCAGCAAATAGAGATTTATCACCAAAGTGCCAGTGGAACTTAGAACGACTCGTTTAAGATGCGAGTCTAAAATCCGGCAGAGTTCCGCCAGGCGTGTTTATTGGTAAAACGCTGAGCGCTAAGCTGCCTTTCCAGGCGTGGTTAGAAAGTCCAGAGGATTTTAATAAATCTCGGAGAGGTTGAGCTCGGAGGCTAAGCAAACATGTGTATAACTAGACCGTGCCTGATGAGGCTACGCAATTAAGCTTCGCTCGTAGATATACGGTATAGCTATTAAAACCCAGAGGTTTGAGAAAAGCGGGAGCATAGTAAGCCATGCCTGACGAGGTGTCCAATAGGCTAATTACACAGGCACACGCCTTAGCTAGGCTCTCGACGAAGTTAGAAAATCCAGAGAGTTTAGCTCGAAAGCTAATATAGAACCGCAGAGCAGTAAAGCCCGGAGGCTGAGCCCGGAGGCTGAGTACCTGCAGAAGATGTTAGTACCGAATAGCACATATATAGAATATTGTCTACACTGTTACAAGTATCAGTCCACAGAATATAAATACATCACACTGTACAACTACACATGTTCGGAAACACAATTCAAAATTTCAGAAAATACAGTAAAACTCCCATCAAAGCGGGGTATCCAAAAAAATGAGAACACTGCCTAAATATGGAAAACACCACAAAATCCTTAACCTGCAGAATCCAGGTAACCAACGCAGAACAGGTTTAATTAATAAAAATTAATAAATATATTATATATAGTAATATGTGAGAGAGGAGATACAGGAAGAGGGAAAGAATCCAGGGGAAGAGAAACAACGAAACACGGGGTTGGCAACCCCGCGTTCAGGCACCAAGCAGGCGCGTAGACATGCACGAGGAGCCATGAGTGTGCATGAGGAGCCATGAGCCCTACATCTGGGCATTGGTTAAAGGGGAAGGAAGAGGGAGAGAGATAATCAGGGGGGAGAGAGAAAGCGAAGGGAGAGAGAAGAAGGGAGTTTAGAGAGCGGGAGAGAGAAGACCAGAATCAAGGAGAGAGAGACAGAGCATAAGTGAGAGTGAGAGAGGGCACAAGGAAGAGAAAAATAGGGAAGGGAATGAGAAAGAAAGAAGGAAAGAAAAGAAAGAAGGAAAGAAAAGGAAAGTGAAGGAAGAAAAAAGGGAAAAGGGGGGAGGAGATGGTCGGCCTGGTTAGGCAGTGCCATGGAAGGGAGGCACGCCGGAGGCTGGTCAGGAACCTGGGGGCCGGTGGTGAGGAGTGGATGAGGATGAGGAGGGTGCCATGGTGCAAGTGTAGTTAAAGGGAAGATTTTGGGGTTTAACGAAATGTTGTTTCAGAAAGCGAGTATTGGCTAGAATGAGAGAGCTTACTGAGGAGGGAAGCTTGGTGAAGTTGGTGATGGACGTGGTGGTGTACATAATGGTGGAGATGATGGAGAAGATGGTGGTAAACACGGGTTTTTGGAAGGGAAGAAGAAAGGAGGTGGTGGTGAAGGTATATGGAGTTTGTGTTGGTGGAGAGGGAGTGGAGGAGAATATATGGTGTTGGGTGAGTGGTGGTGGCGTCCTAGGGACGCCAGCCAAGGAGGAAGCCACAGGTGTGTTGTTGTTGTTGCCGTTGGTTTTATGAAGAAGAAGAAAAGAAAAGATAAAAGAAAGAATGAGTGTATGAATATATATATATATATGTATATATATATATATACACACACACACACACACACACACACACACATGTGTATACTTATAAGGAAAGAGAGTGGGGGTTAATGATTTTAAGACTCGGATCGCTAGCCAAACCAAACTTGTGTCTGGCTTGATTAGAGCCCAGACGCGAGGCTCAGGGCCACGTCTCAAATGTTGGAGCTCCGTATTTGCCGAGGAGAGAGAAAGAGTGGGAGATGTAACAAATGGTGATTTTGATTGATTGAAAAAGAAATTAAATGAAGGAGAGAGGGGGATCTCTATGCCTTAAAAACCAACCCGTATCTGGTTGGGTTGAGCTCAGATGCGGGATTTAGGTATGCACTGGGTACGAGTTGTATACTCGTCATAAATGAGGAGAGAGAAAAGTGGTTGGGATATTTATTGTGCAGCGAGAATATTTGCAGAAAGAAAAGGAAAGAAAAGAAATAGAAAAGGTAAGGGAAAGAATGAGTGAAGGAGAAAAATTGGAAAAGAGAAAAGTAGGAAAGAAAAATATCTGGTTAAAATCTCAGAATTTGGAAAAACACTGAAAACTTCGGAAAAGCTTGAAAAATGAAGTAACTCAGAATGATTTTCAAAACTTCTCAAAATAATAAATATTATTTTAAGACACATTGTGAAATCAAATTTCAAAAATTCAATCCTATTTACAAAATAAAAATCCAGGAATCTACCAGCAATACCTATCGACACCAAATCTGGTGAAATTTTGATAAATTCAGAAAAAACTCCAAAAATTGAAATCACCTAAGAGGGGGATGAATAGGTGATAATGCTAATCAATGCACAATTAAAAAATTATGATGTAACAAACACCCAAAATAAGTGAATATAGCAATGAATGTAGAGAGCAAGTAATAAGAGCAATGAAAGTAGAGCAAGAAATAAGAGCAAGTAAACCAAATGCAAACACCGAGAATTTTTCCGAGGTTCGAGCACCCAGCTCTACGTCCCCGCCTTCCCCAGAAGGATTTCTAACTACTATAACTTCACAAAGAGGTTACAAATACACCGGAGTACCCAACTCCACAATCTCAAGTACAAGTTCTCTCTGTTGGTCCAAGGTTACAATCACCCTTGTTTAGTGTATTTTGATGATTACAAAACATATTAGTTATTTGTACTAATAACAATTGTTGTTTAAGTGTGTTTCAGGTTTATCATCACACTAGAAGTACTCTCACTC
Organism: Agave tequilana; assembly: GCA_038442645.1. Lineage (NCBI taxonomy): Eukaryota > Viridiplantae > Streptophyta > Magnoliopsida > Asparagales > Asparagaceae > Agave > Agave tequilana. The sequence continues at coordinate 204,287 of JAVJIF010000498.1, read as the reverse complement.
AAATACAAGGCTTTTGGACTCAAGACAATTCATTTTGGGCTCAAGTTGCAAATATTGAAGATCAAGTGAAGATAGCCCACCTTGAAGAATAGCCTTGAAGTCTTTTAGCAAGTTTGTAAGTTTAGAATGTTAAAGTTTGAATATAGGAAATTTGGCTCTAGGATTTGCACACACACACTTGTTTCATGTATTTCCTATGTTTTGAAAAACTTGTTTAAAAACATGTACCAAAGCTTTAGCTTATGCCTTAGTTTATATATACATGTACCAAAGCTTTATATCTTGAAAAACTTGTTTAAAACATGTATATAAACTATTTTCTGCATAATACTTAGCTATAGGTATTTTCAAATATTTTTACAAAAAAATTCCATCTTCAAAATAGCCCAGTTTTCGCCTCAGGCAACATCGGTCGACCGGCCCGGTCGACCGGCGTTGTGCCTGGACATGCACTGTTTGTGCATGTCCGTCGGTCGACCGGACCGGTCGACCGACAGAGAGCCTTCTGCTCTCGGGAAATTTCGGTCGACCGGACCGGTCGACCGGAAGAAGGAAACTGTGTTTCCTCCTTTTTGGTCGGTCGACCGGACCGGTCGACCGGGAGCCAACGGCCATATCCAGCTAGGCTGGCGGTCGACCGGACCGGTCGACCGCCAAGCCTGCAACTCAGCAACGGCTCTTTCCTCTTTGAGATTTTCTGAAAAACTGTTTCTTTTTCTGTTTTAGCAGACTTTTGGAGAGTGGTTGGGGAGCTTTTGCAGGTTGTATTAGGTGAAAAGAAATTGTTTTTAATCTATTTTCTAACCCTATAAATAGAGGAGAAGTCTCTCTTCCTCATTACTAAGAAAAATCCTCAAGTTTTGTTGTTTTCAAAAGAGAAAAGAAAAATTGTTTTAAGCCTTCAATTCCTACTCTTTCAAGATTGTTTTTCAGTTGTGTTTGATTCTCTATATCACTCTACAACTGAAGTTTTCTCACCACACTTCATAGAGCCAAAAATTCTATACTCATTCTATAGTGAAGTTGTAATTGGAGTGAGAGTGTTTGTAAAAGAAATTGAGAGAAGTGTAGTGATCAAGTTGTGATCACTTTGTTCTTGTAATTCCTTCTTGTGGAGCAACCTCTTCGGTAGAGGTCCTTTGTACTCGGTGGAGCTCGGTGCTCGGTCTTCGGTAGACCTAATTGTAAAGGCATCCTCGGTGGATAGTGGAAACCCTTCACGGAGGTGAAGGCGGGGACTAGAGCAAGTGCGCTCGAACCTCGAAACAAATCATCTTGTTTGCGATTGCCTTTGCGTTCTTCTTGTTTTTAATTTCTATTGCTTTATATTCCCTTGAATTAATTGCTTGAGAACTAACCCTCTACTTGTGGAATCTTGTGTTGTTTACCTTACTTGCTATACTTGTTGTTTTACATTGTGAGCATTTCATCTTCATCATCATACTTGGCATTGATCGATCACACCTCAATACAACACGGTTGCATTACGCACCTCTAACCCATTTAAGGGGAATTGGGAGGAAGGAGTTCAGAACCTCGCAAGGGGTATTCGGCTCTTAGTCGTGTTTTTGAGAGATCGTTGCATCACTCATTTAATTAAAGTTTAAAAAGATCACTAGATTAGCATTCACACCTATTCACCCCCCCTCTAGGTGTTTTTCAATTGGTATCAGAGCTTGGACTCTAGGATTTGGTTTAACAACCTTAGAGAAGATCCTAATTTGCTAATCATTTCATTCATATTCATATAGTAAAAATGGCCGATGGAATTAAGACCCCTCCTAAGTTTGATGGACTTAACTTTCCCATATGGAAGGTTAAGATGACCGTGTTTTTGCAATCTCTAGGTAGCCGAGTTGCAAAGGCCGTGACTAAGTCCTTTAGTGTACCCCCCGGTGACGAATCCACTTGGTCCGAAATAGAGACTAAGGAATTCGATGCCAATGCCAAAGCTCACTATGCACTCCTACAAGCCCTAAATGATGATGACATAGCTAGGGTTATACATTGCAAATCCGCATTTGAGATTTGGTCACACTTGATAGTCACTCATGAGGGGACCTCACAAGTTAAGAAGGCTAAGATTGACCTTCTTCGGTCTCAATATGAAACATTTAGCATGCAAGACAATGAAACCATAGATGATATGGTTACAAGGTTTACCAAGATTACTAATGGACTCTCTTCTTTAGGTGAAGATATCAACAATGATCAAAGAGTAAGGAAGATCATCCAGGCTCTTCCTCCTTCATGGGAAGTTAAAGCAACAACCTTGAAGGAACTCAACGACAATGAAGAGATGGAGCTTATAGGTCTCATTGGGAACCTCAAAACCCATGAGATGGAAAGGAAAGCAAGAGAAGACTTGGCTCCTACCAAGAAGAAGACAATTGCCTTCAAGTGTCAATCATCACACTCCGACGAAGAAGATGAAGAAGAAGATGACGAAGAGCTCTCACTTCTAGTCAAAAATGTTCGGAGGATGTACAACAAGGCAAAGTTTCAAGGTAGAAGGAGATGGCAAGGAGGCAAAGAAGAAAGGAAGATTGTGTGCTTCAATTGCCAAAAACCGGGACACATAGTTGCGGAGTGTCCGGACAAAGCAAAGCCCTCCACATCAAAGAAGCCATACAAGAAGAAGGCTATGAAGGCAACTTGGGATTCGGAGACCGAATCCGAAGAGGAGATAGACACCGCCAACATGTGCTTCATGGCTAATGAAGGCACAAGCAAGGTAACCTCTTCCCCTTCTCATAATGATGAACTTTCTATGGATGAGTTAGAAGAAGCTTTTGTTGAGTTGTCACAAAACTATGATTTCTTAAAGAAGAAGTATTTAAAAATGAAAAAGGAAAATGAATCTTTAAGTCATCAAGTATTTACTCTTACAAAAGAAAAGGATAATTTAGTTTCCACCTTGACCACTACTAAAAATGATTTTGAAAAATATAAGACTTCTTGCAAGGGTAAGGCCCCACTAATTGACTCAAATGAAGTTTTCATGCTTAGGGAAAGATTAGACTCATTAAGTGTTGTTTTGAAAAATTTTGAATTTGATAAGAAAAGGATTGAGGCTATGTTTCCTAAGAAACAAGCCCCAAAGAAAAATGCTCATGCTCATGTTCATGTTCATGCTACACAACCTAAACAACATGGCAAACCCCAAAAGCATGCTCACACTACTACACATACACATCATGCATTCATGTATAGAAAAGTGTACTCATGTTCACATTGTGGGCGGAAAGGACACTTAGCAAATTTTTGTTATGATAAACTAAGTGCATCACATCATAATGTTTGGGTTCGTAACACTAACTTTCAAGGACCCAAGAAAGTTTGGGTACCAAAGTCAACAATTGTTTTAAATGATGTAGGTACTTTCCAAAGCCCAACGACGTAGAGGTTTGTGGTATCTTGATAGCGGTTGCTCAAGACACATGACTTGGGACATCAACAACTTTGCAACCCTATCAAGATATCATGAAGGTGGCACCGTCACCTTCGGAGATGACGCCAAGGGTAAAATCATCGGTATTGGTAATGTAAAACTTGGCACCTCTCCTTTAATTGAAAATGTGGTTTTAGTTGATGGCCTCAAGCATAATCTCTTGAGTGTTAGTCAACTTTGTGATAAAGGTTTTGATGTAGTTTTTGACAATGTTGCTTGTAAAGTAATTGATAGAACTTCCAATGTTTGTGTATTTTCCGGTTTTCGTGAAAGCAATGTTTATATGATTGATATGTTAAATATGTCTTGTAATATTACTTGTTTAAAAGCCCTCGATGATGACTCTTGGTTGTGGCATAGGAGATTAGGGCATATTTCTTTTGATCATATTTCTAGATTAAATTCAAAGGAAATGGTGAAAGGTATTCCTTCATTGAATTTTGAAAAGGACCGAGTTTGTGACTCATGTCAATTTGGGAAACAAACTAAGTCTTCTTTCAAATCAATTAAGGATATCATGACATCACGTCCTTTGGAATTAATCCATATGGATCTATTTGGCCCAACACAAACCAAAAGTCTAAGTGGGAATAGATTTGCTTATGTTTTGGTTGATGATTTTTCAAGATTTACATGGGTTTTCTTTCTTGAACATAAAAACCAAGCATTTTCGTATTTCCAAACTTTTAAGAAAAGAGTAGAAAAAGAAAAGGATTCTTTGATTTTGAGAATAAGAAGTGATAGAGGAGGTGAATTCATTAACCAACCCTTTACCACTTTTTGTGATGAACATGGAATAAAGCATGAACTTTCTTGTCCTAGAACTCCACAACAAAATGGAGTAGTTGAACGGAAAAATAGAACATTACAAGAGATGGCTAGGACAATGCTAAGTGAATACGGTCTACCACATTATTTGTGGGCCGAGGCCGTTAATACATTATGCTACATATCAAATCGTGTTTTCTTGTGTAAAAATACTACTAAGACTTCTTTTGAAATGTATTTTTCTAGAAAACCTAATGTTTCCTATTTTAAAGTTTTTGGTTGCAAATGCTTTGTTTTAAACACAAAAGATAATTTAGGAAAGTTTGATGCTAGATCTTATGAGGCTATTTTTGTAGGTTACTCAAACACTAGTAAGGCTTATAGAGTTTTCATTAGATCATCCTTGACTATTGAAGAGTCTATTCATGTTAAGTTTGAGGAATCTAACAAGTTTGTTAAGAATGTTGTAGAAATAGATGCCTTGCATGAAGGCTTGGAGAAAGTCACCTTGGAGGATGCTTCTACCATGGGAGACAAGCCAAAGGATGATGATGGAAGTGAAGCCAAAGTGGAAGAGGCCCAAGGAAATGAACATCAAACAAATGAGGTGGAGCCTACTCAACCACTACCTAAGGATTGGAGATTCAACCCTCATCATCCCAAGGACCTCGTCATAGGTGAAGTATCAAAAGGGGTAACTACTCGTTCTAAAATTCAAGATTTTTGTGGCCACTTTGCATTTATTTCACACATTGAACCCAAAAATGTGCTCGAAGCCGAGGCCGATTCATATTGGTTGCTAGCTATGCAAGAAGAGCTCAATCAATTTGAGCGCAACCAAGTATGGCACCTTGTTCCTAGGCCCCACGATAGACCAACAATTGGTACTAAGTGGATCTTTAAGAACAAGTTGGATGAATCGGGTAATGTAGTTAGAAACAAGGCTAGGTTAGTTGCCCAAGGTTACACTCAAATCGAAGGAATCGATTTTGAAGAAACCTTTGCACCCGTAGCACGGCTTGAAGCCATACGGATGACACTAGCATTTGCCTCATATAAAGATTTCAAATTGTTTCAAATGGATGTTAAAAGTGCTTTTCTAAATGGTTTTATTGAAGAGGAAGTGTATGTTGAACAACCCCCCGGGTTTGTTGATCCTACACATCCGGATTTTGTTTTTAAATTAGACAAAGCTCTTTATGGTTTAAAACAAGCCCCTAGGGCTTGGTATGAAAGATTGTCTTCATTTTTGATTTCCAATGGTTTTAAGAAAGGTAAAATTGACACAACATTGTTTACAAAACATGTAGAAAAAGATATTCTTATTGTGCAAATTTATGTAGATGATATTATTTTTGGTTCTACTAATGAATCTCTTTGCAAAGTTTTTGAGTCATGCATGAAGGATGAATTTGAAATGTCTATGATGGGGGAACTCAACTATTTCCTTGGACTCCAAATCAAGCAAAGGAAGGATGGGATCTTCATCAATCAAGCCAAGTACACAAAGGAACTAATCAAAAGATTCGGGCTTGAAGGATCAAAAGTAAGCAAAACTCCCATGGCAACAACTACCAAGCTTGACAAGGATGAACAAGGTAAAAGTGTAGACATTAAACTTTATAGAAGCATGATTGGTAGTTTGCTTTATTTGACGGCTAGTAGGCCGGATATCATGTTTTCCGTTTGTTTATGTGCACGTTTTCAATCATGTCCTAAGGAATCACACTTAATAGCGGTAAAACGCATAATTAGGTATCTTAAGGGCATAATTGAATTGGGTTTGTGGTATCCTAAAACCGGATTATTTGAAATGAAGAGTTTTTCGGATGCTGACTATGCGGGTTGTAGGGTAGATAGGAAGAGCACAAGTGGAACATGTCAATTCTTAGGTAATTGTCTTGTATCTTGGTCTTCCAAAAAGCAAAATTCGGTAGCCATATCAACCGCCGAGGCGGAGTATGTTGCGGCCGGAGCTTGTTGTGCACAAGTTCTTTGGATGAAACATACTCTCCTTGACTATGATTTACATTTTGATCATGTTAAGATTTTTTGTGATAATACTAGTACAATTCACATGACCAAAAATGCTAATCAACATAGTAAAACCAAGCACATTGATATTAGGTATCATTTTCTTAGAGATCACTTTGAAAAAGGTGATATTGATATTGACTATGTTTCTACCGATTTTCAACTTGCCGATATTTTCACTAAACCTTTAGATTATGCAAGATTTTCCTTTATTTATGGTGAGTTGAATGTATGTATGATTGATTCTTAAAATACTTTTGTTTTGACATGTTTGTATTTTGGTATGTTTTAACCCTTTTTGATGTATGACAAAAAGGGGGAGAAAAATATATAAAAATATATAAGTTTGGATATATAAGTTTGGAGAAAAATATACTTAGATTTTTGAAAGATTTTTGAAAATAATAAATTTGTTCATTATTTGGTTTTCCTTGACAAAATTTATGGTGATGATTTTTTAAAAGCTTTGTGTATGATTTCATAGTTTTTCATATTCATGATAGATACATAGCATTGTTTGAGGGGGAGCTTTCCAAGCTTCTTCCTCTCTTTATTTGTTTAATAACTATATGTTTTGTCATCATCAAAAAGGGGGAGATTGTTGGCCCAAGGTTACAATCACCCTTGTTTAGTGTATTTTGATGATTACAAAACATATTAGTTATTTGTACTAATAACAATTGTTGTTTAAGTGTGTTTCAGGTTTATCATCACACTAGAAGTACTCTCACTCAAATACAAGGCTTTTGGACTCAAGACAATTCATTTTGGGCTCAAGTTGCAAATATTGAAGATCAAGTGAAGATAGCCCACCTTGAAGAATAGCCTTGAAGTCTTTTAGCAAGTTTGTAAGTTTAGAATGTTAAAGTTTGAATATAGGAAATTTGGCTCTAGGATTTGCACACACACATTTGTTTCATGTATTTCCTATGTTTTGAAAAACTTGTTTAAAAACATGTACCAAAGCTTTAGCTTATGCCTTAGTTTATATATACATGTACCAAAGCTTTATATCTTGAAAAACTTGTTTAAAACATGTATATAAACTATTTTCTGCATAATACTTAGCTATAGGTATTTTCAAATATTTTTACAAAAAAATTCCATCTTCAAAACAGCCCAGTTTTCGCCTCAGGCAACATCGGTCGACCGGCCCGGTCGACCGGCGTTGTGCCTGGACATGCACTGTTTGTGCATGTCCGTCGGTCGACCGGACCGGTCGACCGACAGAGAGCCTTCTGCTCTCGGGAAATTTCGGTCGACCGGACCGGTCGACCGGAAGAAGGAAACTGTGTTTCCTCCTTTTTGGTCGGTCGACCGGACCGGTCGACCGGGAGCCAACGGCCATATCCAGCTAGGCTGGCGGTCGACCGGACCGGTCGACCGCCAAGCCTGCAACTCAGCAACGGCTCTTTCCTCTTTGGGATTTTCTGAAAAACTGTTTCTTTTTCTGTTTTAGCAGACTTTTGGAGAGTGGTTGGGGAGCTTTTGCAGGTTGTATTAGGTGAAAAGAAATTGTTTTTAATCTATTTTCTAACCCTATAAATAGAGGAGAAGTCTCTCTTCCTCATTACTAAGAAAATCCTCAAGTTTTGTTGTTTTCAAAAGAGAAAAGAAAAATTGTTTTAAGCCTTCAATTCCTACTCTTTCAAGATTGTTTTTCAGTTGTGTTTGATTCTCTATATCACTCTACAACTGAAGTTTTCTCACCACACTTCATAGAGCCAAAAATTCTATACTCATTCTATAGTGAAGTTGTAATTGGAGTGAGAGTGTTTGTAAAAGAAATTGAGAGAAGTGTAGTGATCAAGTTGTGATCACTTTGTTCTTGTAATTCCTTCTTGTGGAGCAACCTCTTCGGTAGAGGTCCTTTGTACTCGGTGGAGCTCGGTGCTCGGTCTTCGGTAGACCCAATTGTAAAGGCATCCTCGGTGGATAGTGGAAACCCTTCACGGAGGTGAATGCGGGGACTAGAGCAAGTGCGCTCGAACCTCGAAACAAATCATCTTGTTTGCGATTGCCTTTGCGTTCTTCTTGTTTTTAATTTCTATTGCTTTATATTCCCTTGAATTAATTGCTTGAGAACTAACCCTCTACTTGTGGAATCTTGTGTTTTTTACCTTACTTACTATACTTGTTGTTTTACATTGTGAGCATTTCATCTTCATCATCATACTTGGCATTGATCGATCACACCTCAATACAACACGGTTGCATTACGCACCTCTAACCCATTTAAGGGGAATTGGGAGGAAGGAGTTCAGAACCTCGCAAGGGGTATTCGGCTCTTAGTCGTGTTTTTGAGAGATCGTTGCATCACTCATTTAATTAAAGTTTAAAAAGATCACTAGATTAGCATTCACACCTATTCACCCCCCCTCTAGGTGTTTTTCACTCTCTTGGTGATCAAAAGACCACAAACTCTCTTTTGTAAAATTCTCTTCCCTTACAAAATCCTTGTAGAACAATGAGTAGGATTGAAGCTCTTATATGTAAGTGGAAAAAGAAAATGAAATCAAAGAGTTTTGAAAAACACTTCAGAAAATGAGAGAGATTTTCAGCACAAAAACCAAGAAAAGAAACTCTTTTGAATGCCTTAAACTTTTGCAAATTTTTGTTGTAATGAACCTCTCCCTAAACACCCCTATTTATAGTAGAGGGCTAGAGTTTAAAGATAAAACTCACTTAAGGCTAATTAGGAAGTATTAGGATCAGCAAATATCATTTAAACACAATTTAAAGAGAAAAAGACAAAAATAAAACAGCTCAGAAAAATAGCCGTTACTGTTCAAACGTCTCTCTCAGTCGACCGGTCGGTCGACCGGAGTTCAAATAAAAGAGCCGTTGCCGGCTCTCGGTCGACAACCCGGTCGACCGAAAATAACAGAGAGCAACGACTTACAGTCAGGCAGGTTTCGGTCGACCGTGAAACGTGCACACGGATACGTACCTGCTGCCAGAACCTCGGTCGACTGGGACTGTCGACCGGCTTGACCTGACACAGGGTCGGTCGGCCGGTCGGTCGACCGGATCAGGTCAAAAGTCAAAACTGAAACATAATTTTGAAGGGAATTTTTGAAATTAAACAAAGTAGTTTTGAATAGAGATATATATAAAACATAAAAATGAGTTTATAGGCAGAAGATTGTATACAAAAATATTTTGTACATATTATAGGAAATATTTTTGGAAATAAGATGTGTGCAAAAACGTGTGTGATAGAGCTTCAAACCTATTCACTATTCTTTAAAAAAACTATAAAACTAGAAATAAAACTAATTAAGTCTCTTGAGCAATCTTGAAGTCTTGAGCCATGCAAAGCCTAGCTAGAGCCTTCTCTTCTATGTTTCTTCCTTGATGTGCCATTTGCCTTATTTGCTCCATGAACCTAGAATTCTTGCAAAAGCTAAGCAATGGCCTCCAAATATGGTACTAACCTGAAACTTATCTTGAACAAACTAATTAGTACCAAATAGCTCTTATTTGTTTTGTTATCATCAAAACTCTAAACAAATGGAGAGTGTGACCTTTTGGGCCAACAATCTCCCCCTTTTTGATGATGACAAAACAAATAGGCTATGAACAAAAATATAGGGGAGGAGAAAGCTCCCCCTCAAATTATGCTATATTAAACAAAAAAAAACAATGTAATTTGCAAGTAAACATCATGAAACTAAAACTCATAAGGTATAAAACACTTGCAAAACACAAGAATTCATAAAAACACATCAAAAATCGAAAACATATATATAAACTCATATGAAAACATATATATAAACTCATATGGAACCAAACATAAACTCATTCTCCCCCTTTTTGTCATACATCAAAAAGGGTTAAGAAAACATTATTATTCAATAACACAAACATTAAGTTCACCACAAATAAAGGAGAATCTAGTAAAATCAAGTGGTTTAGTGAAAATATCGGCAAGTTGCAAATTCGTGGAAACATAATCAATATCTATATCACCTTTCTCAAAATGATCTCTAAGAAAGTGATATCTAATCTCAATGTGCTTGGTCTTACTATGTTGATTTGCATTCATAGTCATATGTATAGTACTAGTATTATCACAAAAAATTTTATATGGTTATAATGCAAATCATAATCAAGGAGAGTATGTTTCATCCAAAGGACTTGTGCACAACAAGACCCCGCGGCAACATACTCCGCCTCGGCGGTTGAGAGAGCTACGGAATTTTATTTCCTAGAGGACCATGAAACAAGACAATTACCAAGAAATTGACATGTCCCACTAGTACTCTTTCTATCTACTCTACAACCCGCATAGTCGGCATCCGAATAACTCGTCATTGAGAAATCTCCGGTTTTCTGATACCAAAGACCCATTCCAATTGTGCCCTTAATATAACGAATAATACGTTTTACCGCAATAAGATGGGACTCTTTGGGACACGATTTAAATCTAGCACAAAGACACACACTAAACATTATGTTCGGCCTACTTGCCGTCAAATACAAAAGACTACCTATCATGCTTCTATACAATTTAATATCAACATTTTTACCTTGGTCATCCTTATCAAGCTTGGTTGTTGTTGCCATGGGAGTGTTGCAAACTTTAGAGCCTTCAAGTCCAAACTTCTTTACGAGTTCCTTTGCGTACTTGGCTTGACATATGAAATTCCCATCTTACAATTGCTTGATTTGGAGTCCAAGAAAGAAATTCAATTCACCCATGGAAGACATTTCAAACTCACATTGCATAACCTTTTCAAACTCCTTGCATAAAAATTCATTAGTAGATCCAAAAATTATATCATCAACATAAATTTGCACAATTAAAATGTCATTATCAACATGCTTAGTAAAAAGAGTTGTGTCTACTTTGCCTTTTACAAAATCATTTGAAATGAGAAAACTAGAAAGCCTTTCATACCAAGCTCTTGGAGCTTGTTTCAATCCATACAAAGCTTTATCAAGTTTAAAAACAAAATTAGGATGAACATGATCAACAAAACCGGGAGGTTGTTCAACATAAACTTCTTCATTTATAAAACCATTCAAAAATGCACTTTTCACATCTATTTGAAGAAGTTTAAAATTTTTAAAAGATGCAAAAGCTAGTGTCATCCGTATGGCTTCAAGCCGTGCTACGGGTGCAAAGGACTCCTCAAAGTCAATTCCCTCAACTTGAGTGTAACCTTGGGCCACTAACCTAGCTTTATTCCTAATGACATTTTCGGACTCATCCATCTTGTTTCTAAAGATCCACTTAGTACCAATTATTGGTCTATCTGGGGCCTAGGAACAAGGTGCCAAACTTGGTTGCGCTCAAATTGATTGAGTTCCTCTTGCATGTCTAGCAACCAATATGAGTCCGCCTCGGCTTCGAGGATGCTTTTGGGTTCAAAATGAGAAATGAAAGCAAAGTTACCACATAAGTCATGGAGCTTGGAGCGAGTTGTTACCCCTTTAGAGACATCACCTAAGATTAGTTCCTTGGGGTGATTTGTAGCATATCTCCAATCTTTAGGAAGCGGTTGAGAGCTTTCCTCTTTATCCTCTTGAACATCACCAATGGGTTCTTACTTTTCTTCTTGAGCAGGTGAGTCTTGTTGGCCCAAAGGCCTTCCACCCTAGTTTTGATGATGAATAACTCATGTAGTTATGTTTACTAATAATCTTGTATTGTTTAAGTTTCAGATCATTAACCAAGATATTAGTTGGTGATTAGCTTCAACAAGGTGTTTGGAAGCTTATCATGGTGATTCCGGTGCCAAAGCTTAAAGATTATACCTTTGCACTGGGTGGATCGCGTTTGGGAGCAAGTCTTCTTGATGACTCAAAGACTTAGGTATCCATAGTTTAGTTTAGTGTGTTTTAGATCCATTTGTAAAGCTTAGTATAGTTGATATGCTCAAGTACACATACACACACATTTCATGATTTGGATTTTGGTTTTCATGAATAGTTTGATCAAAACAAGTTTACATGTTTTATATGTATATTAGATGTGCTCTATATACATACATGCTTATATGACTTATACAAACTTAGTTTGACGTACCTATTCATATAGTTTTATGTTTTGGTATAAAACATATTTTTGAAATTAAAGAACAAAAACTGTGATATATTTTGTGAATGTATATTGGACCTATGTCCATATGCATCATGCTTAATAATGTTCAAATATCATGTTTTTGTATTTCTATAAAGTTTTAGGAAAATCAGATTTCCTATTGAAAAATCAAGTTTGATAAAAATACAAGTTTTGGTTTTTGATAAAATTGGCAAGACACAAAAATGAATTGATATGATTGATATATGTCTTGAAAATTTTTATCACATGTTTATGTTTCAATATAAAATGTTAAAACAAGTTTTATAGAATTTTCAGAAAAAGATAAAAGATTTTTTTCCAAATTTTCTGATCTTATTTTTGTGCTGACAGGCTGGTCGGTCGACCGGGACGGTCGATCGCACCAAGGGACGGTCGACCGCACCGGTCGACCGACGTGCACAGACTTGTGCACGTCTGCAGCACAGTGGTCCGGTCGACCGGACGGTCGACCGCTGCAGAGAGTTCTGCTCTCTATTAGTTTGGGTCGACCGGGCGGTCGACCGGTAGCTCCAACGGGTCAAAATATGACCGTTGGACGGTCGACCGGCCGGTCGACCGTTGCCTGTCAGAGCTGCCAGCTCAGCTCTAACGGCTAGTTTCTGTTTTGGCCTATATAAACCCCATCTCTTTTGGGATTTTTGCCAAGTTTTTGAAGAGAAAAAATTCCAGTTTTCTGAAGTGTTTAAAAGAGTTTTAAAAAGAGTTTTTGGGCTTTAAAACTTCTCATCTTTATTGTTTTGGATTTTTGGAAAATCAAAGAAAACTAGGGTTTGGGATTTTGATTTGATCTTGCATTTTCTATCTTTTACAAGAGATTTCCCAAGTAGTTTTTCTTTGTTGCTTGTTTCCAAAAACACCTAGTTTCCACACTTGAGCTATCATACTATCCTAATCTATTAGGATCTTTGTTTTGTAGAAAAGAGAGAAAAAGAGAAGTGTTTGAGGTTAAGCCTCTAAGTTGTAAACCCTCCTTGTTTTTGTTGTATCCCTCTTTGGTAGAGGTTGATCGGAGTGGTATTGAGCTTAGATCCCTCTTCGGTAGAGGTGATTGTGTTTGTTTTGGCTACGGGCCTTATCCCTCTTCGGTAGAGGTGGATTGTGGTTGTATAGCCTCGGTGGCTTTGTAAGGTTGAGAGAGGAGTTCGGTACTTCTATAGTGGATTGGAAATCCTACGCGGTGGTGTAGGCGGGGATGTAGAGTTGGGTACTCGAACCTCGAAACAAATCTTTGTGTTAGCGTTTGATCCAATTTCTCTCAACTCTACTCTCTTTACTTTGTGCAAGCATCATTTCATTCAAGCATCATTCTTTCATTGCATACATATCTTATACATTGCTTGTGTTGCCTTGCATCTTTTATATTGCAATTCATTCTTATATGCTTGGCTTGATTGTGTGTATTTCATATTGCTTGGATTGCTTGTGTGTGTGTGCCTAACTTATACTCATCCAACAAGAGCTTCACATAGCACCTCAACCCATTTCAAGGGGAATCAAGGGGAGTTAGTCCAGAGCCTCGCAAGGGGAATTCGGCTACACTTGTTATATTGTATTAGTTTGTGCATAATTTGCATTAGCTTCCGTTTTTAGCGCACTTAGTCTTGCATTTAGTTTTAGATTAGCACTAACGCCTATTCACCCCCCCTCTAGGTGTTTTTCAAGTCCTTCAAGGATAGTCTCTCCATGTCTTCACCTAATGGGTCAATCTCTACAACATTCTCAACAACCACATTAGATTCTACAAATATAACATGCATGGATTCTTCAATGATAAGTGAAGATCTATTGAATACTCTATAAGCTTTGCTAGTAGTAGAATATCCGACAAAGATTGCTTCATAGCCTTAGCATCAAATTTACCCAAGTTATCTTTAGTATTCAAAATAAAACACTTGCATCCAAAAACTTTAAAATATGCAACATTTGGTTTTCTAGAATGATACATTTCAAAAGATGTTTTGGAAGAATTTTTACACAAATAAATACGATTTGAAATATAGCATGCGGTGTTTACGGCCTCGGCCTATAAATATTGAGGGAGGTCATATTCACTAATCATGGTCCTAGCCATCTCTTGAAGTGTTCTATTTTTCCTTTCTACAACTCCATTTTGTTGTGGAGTTCTGGGACATGACATTTCATGCTTGATTCCCTTTTCATCACAATAAGTCATGAAGAGTTGGTTAACAAACTCACCACATCTATCACTCCTTATTTTCAAAATCGAAAAACCTTTTCTTTTTCAACCCTTTTTCGAAAAACTTTGAAATGAGAAAAAGTTTGATCTTTGTGTTCCAAAAAGAAAACCCAAGTGAAACAGGAGAAATCATCAACTAAAACAAATGCAAATTTACTACCATTTAAGCTCTTAGTTTTAGTTGGTCCAAAAAGATCCATATGAATTAATTCTAATGGCCTAGTTGACATGATATCCTTGATAGGTTTGAAGGAAGACTTGGTTTGTTTCCCAAGTTGGCACGCACCATAAATGCGGTCTTTCTCAAACTTCAAGTAAGGAATACCCTTCACCAATTCCTTAGAATTAATCCTAGAAAGATGGTCAACAGATGCATGTCCTAATCTTCTATGCCAAAGCCAAGAATTTTCATCAAAAGCATTCAAGCATTTAGTAAAACAATCCAAATTAAGCATGTCAATGATATAGACATTATTGTCACGAAAACCGGTGAGAATACAATCATTGGTTTCAACATCAAAAATCTTGCAAGAAGAATCATCAAAAACAACTTTAAGTCCACGGTCACAAAGTTGACTAATGCTAAGCAAATTATGTTTCAAACCATCAACAAGAACAACATTTTCTATAATAGGAGATGCACCAATTTGAATGTTACCTATACCGATGATAGTGCCTTTGGAGTCATCCCCGAAGGTGACGGTGCCACCTTCCATGTACCTTGATAGGGTTGTAAAGTTATTGATGTCCCATGACATGTGTCTTGAACAACCACTATCAAGGTACCACCGCTCCTTACGTCTTGGAGCCTTGGTGTGTACCTACATCAAATAATTTAGGACTTGATTTTGGTACCCACATTTTCTTGGGTCCTAAAGAGTTAGTGCCATGAACCCAAACAAGATTATTTGATCTATTTACTTGGTCATAACAAAACTTAGCCAAATGTCCATTTTTACCACAATAAGTATATTTATACACTCTACCATATTTAAAAGCATAGTGAGTGTGAGACTTGTGAGCATGTGTGGATTTAGCATGAGAAGTGTGCTTTTTAGAAAACATTTCTTCAAGTTTCTTAGTGTTAAAAGCACAATCCTTCAAAACCTTTTCAAAATCAACAATTCTAGTTTTTAAAGAAGAAATTTCTTTTTCATCAATCTTAGGAAATTTTACTTTACATGCAACTTTGTAAGCACTAAATTCGTTTTGAGTAGAAATGAGATTTGAAGAAATTTCATCTTTTTCTCTAGAAACAATAGCAAGTTGATTTTTAAGAAAAGCAACTTCCTTTTCCAATTTAGAACATTCAATCTTTTTATTATCATAGGTTTCGGAAAGTTCAACAAAAGCATGTACAAGAACCTCTTTACTTAATTCATCTTCTTCATCAAGAGGTTGTGGGGTTACCTTTGGTGTGTTTGCCATGAAACACATGTTCGCCGTGTCCACTTTGTCTTCGGATTCGCTTTCCGAATCCCATGTGGCTTTGTAGGCTTTCTTTTCAACCGGCTTCTTTGGCTTGAAGGAGGAAGTCATCTTCTTCTTGAAATCCGGGGAATCCGCCATGATGTGTCCGGGCTTTCGGCAATTATAGCAAATGATTCTTCTCTCCTCTTTTCCTTCAAACTTCCTTCTAAAGTTGAGCTTGTTCTTCCGGTACATTCTTTTCACGTTTCGCACAAGAAGGGAGAGCTCCTCATCTTCTTCTTCATCTTCTTCATCGTCATCAAGAGTGGATGAAGACTTGAAAGCAATAGATTTCTTCTTTTGAGGAGAGGCATCTTCTCTTGCCTTCTTTCCATCTCATGAGTCTTCAAGTTGCCGATGAGACTAATGAGGTCCATTTCGTCCTTGTCATTCAACTCTTTCAAGGTGGTGGCTTTTATCTTCCATGAAGAAGGAAGAGCCCGAATCACTTTTCGCACCTTTTGGTCATTGGAGATATCATCACCTAAAGAGGAAAGAGCATTGGTGATTTTAGTAAACCTTGTAATCATGCAATCAATCGATTCATCATCAATCATTTTAAAGGATTCATATTGGGACCTCAAGAGATCTATCTTAGCTCTCTTGACTTGTGATGTCCCCTCATATGTGACCAACAAGTGTTGCCAAATCTCATAGGCGGATTGGCAATGAATTACCCGTGTAAGGTCATCCTCATTCAAGGCGGTAAGGAGGGAATTTTGGGCCTTGGAGTTAGCCTCATATTCTCTAAAGGTAAATTCGGTCCATGTGCTTTCATCACTATCGGGTACAACATAGGGTTTGGTCAAGGATTTAGCTACTAAGCTTCCTAAAGATTGTAGGAAAATAGTCATCCTAACCTTCCAAATAGGGAAATTAAGTCCATCAAATTTAGGAGGGGTTTTGATGTTATCGGCCATGTTTACTAGTGTATGAATGATAGAATGAAAATGTTGATTAGCAAGTTTTAAGGATCTTGAAAATCACCTAGAGGGGGGGTGAATAGGTAATATAGCTAATCTATGAACTCAATGCGGAATTTTAAAACTTAATGCAATACACTCAAGTGCAATCAACAAGTGATGCACACACAACCAAGCCAAGCAATTATGAATGCACAATATGAATAGTTGCAAGGCACAAAGTAAAGAGAGAGATAGAGAGAGAGTCAATGGATCAAGCGCAAACAACAAAATATGTTTCGAGGTTCGAGCACCCAGCTCTACATCCCCGCCTTCGACACACGAAGGATTTCTAATCCACTAGCTAGTCCACAAAGAACTCTCACAAGGAGTACCCAACTCCTCTCTTTACAACCACAACCTCCTCCTTGAGGCAAGCTCCAATCCAACAAAACAATGACCTCACAACTTGAGGGATTAACACAAAGCAAACAAGGATCACCTCACCACTTGAGGGATACAACCCAATAGCACAACCTCCTCAACACAATGAGGGAAAGGCACAAAGCCAAGCTAAGTTAGGGTTTATAACTTGGTGGTCTAATAAACAACCACAAACAATTTCTTTCTCTCACACAAAGATCCTATAGAAGAGATAGTAGATTTTAGCTCAAGTGTGGAGAAAACCAATGGGATGGAAATCAAAATCACAAAGAAAAATCCTTGGGAAAAACTGAAACCAAGATATAGAAGATGAATCAAAACTCTTTTCCCAAAAACCCTTTTCTTTGGTTTTCCAAACCCTCGCAAAAACTCCAAATAGATTGTTCAATATGAGTTCAAAAACTTCTTTTGATTGCTGTGAAAACACTAGAGAGTAGGAAAAAATTCACACAAAAATTCTTAGAGAAAACAGGCTATGAATGGGGTATATATAGCCCCCAGAAAAATATAGCCATTGGCAGCAGAAAATGCCAGAAATACACTGCCGGTCGACCGGTCCGGTCGACCGTCCAACGGTCAAATTCTGCCCATTGGCAGCTACCGGTCGACCGCCCCGGTCGACCCAAACAAACAGAGAGCTCTGCTCTCAGACCCGGTCGACCCTGACGGTCGACCGTCCCTGTGTCTGCCAAACGTGCACAGATCTGTGCACGTCGGTCGACCGACCCGGTCGACCGACTTCATGCCAAGTCGACTTGGTCAGAAGACTAGTCGACTGGTTGAAGCCTAGAACAGAAAACTGGGTCAGAAAAATAGTTTAAAAGTATTTTGAAAAATCTTTTAATACTCCTAAAAATCACCAAAAATAGTTTTATCATTTTGCATTGATATATAAACATGTGGTAAAAAGTTTATCTCAAATATCAATCAATATGAACTATTTTTGTGTCTTATCATTTTTACCAAAAACCAAAAACTGTATTTTCTAAAACTTGGATTTTGAATAGAAAATACATTTTGTCCAAAACTCTTCCAAATACAAAAACATGATATTTAAACACTTTGAAGCATGATGCATATGGATAGAAATGCAATGTACATGAAACATATATATATCATAGTTTTTGTCCTTAATTCCAAAATTATGTTTTGTTAGAAATACTAAAACATGAAACACATGAAATAGACTACCAAACTAAGTTTGTCTAAATAGTTGAAGCATGCATGTATATAGAACAAATCTAATATACATTAAACCATGTAAACTTGTTTTGATATAATATCTATTCATGCAAACTAAGATCGGTTAAACCGAAAATCGAAAACCAAAACATGAAATGTGTGTGTTGTGAACTTGAGCATATCATACTATTCTAATCTTTACAATTTGGATCTAAACACAAAACTAAACTATGGTACCGATGTTTTCTTGTAGAGTGCAATCTCCAAGCCGACTCGATCCAAAACTCTTTGATCCACCGAGCAAGTGCTATATGTTATCTTTGACGCTCGGGCTCTTGAATCAACATGTGAAAGCTTCCAAATCATCTTGTTGAAGCTAATCACCAACTAATAACTTGATTAATGATCTGAAACTAAAATCACAAGATTTTTAGTACACATAACTACATGAGCTAATCAACATCAAAACTAGAGTGGAAGGCCTTTGGGCCAACAATCTCCCCTTTTTGATGATGACAAAACTCATGGAGTTATATATGCATAGATTAAAATTAAGCTTCAAAGAAGCTCCCCCTTAACTCATGCATAGGATAAATAACTAATAAATGGCTCTAGATACCAATGAAATTATAAAACATGAAACATGCATAGATATGCATAATACAATAAATGGCTCTAGAAACCAATGGAAGATACCAATGAAATTTTCAAAAACAAATAAACATGTTCTAGATACCAATTAGCAAAAACAAATAAACATGCTCTTGATACCAATTAAACTAAACAAATAAACATGCTCTAGATACCAATTAAACTCAATATATGCAAAACAAAACTAATGATCTAATGATCTCTTTTACAAGCTCTTGATACCAAAACTAAACATGTTCTTTCAATAATGTTTTTGATGCCAATTGAACTTAATATAAAAACACATAAAATATGCATACAAACATGCATATAAACTCAAATTCTTCTCCCCCTTTTTGTCAATTATCAACAAAGGGGTTAAAAACAAAACTAATAAAAACATATACCGATTAAAAGAAATTCTTCTCCCCCTTATTTACAAAACTAATAAAAACATATTCTTTTTATATTCAAAACAAGGAATCAATCAAGGGATGCTCTCCCCCTTTTTGTCTAAACTCAAATATGATACCAATAAAAAAAATGTCAAGGAAGTGCATATTGATACCAATTTTAAAAAAAATGAAACTATATCAATTGAAAAACAAAAATCTTGATGCCAATTGATAAGTAAACAAACAACATACTAATTGTAAATAAACAATCTTGATATCAATTGAAATTAAACATAACAAATTTTGAATTTCTAAACATAAATGTTGATACCAATTGAAATTATTGCCAATTGAAATTATTATTCTCTATCATAAAGTGAGGGAGTGGAATACTAAAAACCAATTGAAAGATGAAATACAAGATTTTCTCCCCCTTTATTAAATACCAATAAAAACTATGATAAGGCTCAAATTAAGATACCAATTGAAAGCTAAATCAATTGAAACAAAGTTTGAATTAAGAATACCAATTGAAAGCTAACTCAATTGTAACAAAGTTGAAGCTCAAGCTTATCATAAACAAAATCTTGTGCTTAAAGATATAGGGATATAATAAGCACAAATAAAACATATATATGTATGAAAAGTAGATACCAATTGAAATTGATATTCTTTGAAAAGAAAACATACATACATACAAATATATGAGTATACAAGAAATGTCAAGATTGATACCGATTGAAAGAATTCAATGATACCAATTGAAACAACAATAAGATCAAGTGTATATCTCATATTACCTATCCTCCCATACATGATCAAGTTTAAAATGATTTTCACAATAAAGCATACATGAGCATGGTCTCCCATCCAACCACCCTTTGATGGTAGGGGTTTTCAAAAATAGGTTTGAAAATATAGTATGTTTGAAAATCTCTACCAAGGTGAAGAATACGAACTAGTTATAGGAAAAACCTTTTAAACTAGTACGAAATCCTTCAAGTAAGGAATAAAACAAAATTATTTTTCATGAAATACATGTAAATCACATGATCACTAAACACTCAAAATCCACATAGCACAGTTTGTACTCATGAAAACTAAGTCATGAGAAAACATTAAATAAGGTGAGTGTACAAGTGTTGTGAGAAACATATCAACATGAAAATGGACAATCAAGCTCAATATTGAAAACATGAAATTCATCTAGGATTTGACATCACCAATTGAAATCATCTTAAAAACATGAAATTCATCATAAATGTGAAATCACCTAGCAAACATGAAATTCATCGAAACGATTTAAACTTCAAGGCATATGTATGTCATGTACAAACTAAAGTCTACATACATATCCTAAACACAATGAGTCCACAAAAGTATATGCATGAAGGCACGTGGCTCTAGGATGTATATGTATAAATGATAGTTTGGACAAGATGGACATATACATGAAGTTAAAACAAAATAAGTAAAATGATGAATACAAGTCAAATGCAAGAATCATCAAAACTAGACTATACTAATACATCAAGTGAATTCAAATGAGCGTTCAAGCACAAACATATATAGAGGTCTATTTGTAACTCACTAGTTGTACAAGTATAAATCCTAATCTTAATGAAAACTTATCATTCAAGCAAGTAGTCAAAACATGAAGCATAAAACGGGAATCATAACCCAACATGATAAACATAATAATCAAAACATGAATTATTAAAACAAAAAGTCATAGTCAACCATATGATTAGCATGACAAAGACATGTGCATTAGATCTATGATTAACATGATAGCTAAAACATAAAGAGAACACAAAATGTGGGTCCATACTAAACATGGGTGATCTCGAAAGCTATACATGCATGTCAAGGGTCTAATAAACATGGCATTCAACATACTAAACAAAACATGAGTCATCAAAACAAAACATCATAAACATCCATATGATCATTATGTATATGCATGTACATTAAATCTAGGGCATACATGATAGTACTAAACAAGGTGAGAACACAAAGATAAGATCCATATAAAATATGGGTGTCTCAAGTAACTAAACATGTATAACACTAATCTAATCAACATGACAAAAGCATAATGAACAATAAAACAAGACATGCTATAAATTGATGAACATGAAAAAGCATGTAAAAAATGGGAGTTAGAGAATGATACCAAAACCGATGAAGGTGCGTCTCTAGTTCTCCAAACCACGGTGGTCCTCCCACCAAATCCCCTTGAGAGTGAAGCATCCAAAAGGTTCTCGTTTAAGCTTAGAACGCATCCACCTCAAGGCACCAATACTCTCACGTGATGCGAGAGCTCCCACCTACATCAAAAGTCAAGGAGGTGGTTTTTGGTACCCATTTTCTTTTGGGTCCATAGGGGTTAGTTTCTTTTCTAACCCAAACAAGATTACATGCTAAATTTTCATTATGTAAACGATCATAGCAAAATCTAGCAAGATGGCCTTTTCGACCACAATGTGTACATGTGTACACATGAGCATACATGTCATGGTTGTGTCCGTGGAAAGCATGTGTATTCCGTGTAGGGTGTGCATGCAAAGATGGACCTTGTTTCTTACGAACCAAGGTTTCCAAATGTGTATGATTTAAAGCACATTGGCTCAAAGTGGAGCCCAAACAATCAACACTTTTTTTCAAAACATTTATATCTTTTCAATACTTGAAGATAAAGTGGAGCATGTAAGAGGTGTGCTAGAAGAAGAAGCTATACTAGCATGGCACACATGAGAATCAATATCAATTTTTAAAGATTCATTTTTCTTTAAAACTAAATCCAATTCTTTTGTAATGGAATTAATTTCATTTTTCAAGACAAGGTTATCTTTGAAAACAAAATCCAATTTTGAAGATAAAACCTCATTGTTTTTCACAACATCATCACAATCATTTTTGCTTTTCAAAACTTCAATCTCATTAAGAGCAAGGTCTAGTTGAGATCTTAGTGAGTCACGTTCACTAGTGATCTCTTCCTTCTCTTACAAAACCAATTCAAAATTAGAACACAAATCCGTTAATTCATTTTTCAAAACAAGATTATCCTCTTTCAAAAGTTTGTGTTTTTCCAAGAAATTTTCAAGCTTTGTGGCAAGTTCCATATTTAAGGTTTGAGCTTCTAAGCAACCATCACAATAGGAACTAGAGCAATCATCTAATTGAGAATCTGATTGT
The DNA here is from genome assembly GCA_038442645.1 of Agave tequilana. NCBI lineage: Eukaryota > Viridiplantae > Streptophyta > Magnoliopsida > Asparagales > Asparagaceae > Agave > Agave tequilana. The sequence goes on along the minus strand of JAVJIF010000498.1, from coordinate 181,525 downwards.
ACCTCAAGGGAGTTCTTCCCGTGGACCATGAGGCAATGCTCTTCGGACTTTTCTCTCATAAATCTCCTCATCTTGTTAATAATCCTTGGAAGCTCGGGAGAAGTCAATATGCTCCAAACTGCAAAAGCCGAGTCATATCGATCAAACACCGGTAAAAGATGTTCATTAAGAGATGCTCTAAGTGCTCTAAGTGCTAATGCATTAGCCTTTTTGTGTTTGCTACTAATAGGGAAGGATTCTAAAGTGGAGGCTTGATAAACAAGATGACCTAGTGATTTTAAATGCCTACTCATATTGGCCTTCCAAGTATCAAGTCTAAAATTGTCAAACATAGGAGGGCTATCCATGAGTGCAAACTAAATGAGTACAAATGAAAATGCAAATGAAGATTAGCAAGCCAAGATCTCACTCCTAGGTGGTTAAACCTAAATATCAGGAGCGTAGGCTCTGATACCAATTGAAAATCACCTAGAGGGGGGGTGAATAGGTGATATAGCTAATCTATGAACTCAATGCGGAATTTTAAAACTTAATGCAATACACTCAAGTGCAATCAACAAGTGATGCACACACAACCAAGCCAAGCAATTATGAATGCACAATATGAATAGTTGCAAGGCACAAAGTAAAGAGAGAGATAGAGAGTCAATGGATCAAGCGAAACAACAAGATATGTTTCGAGGTTCGAGCACCCAGCTCTACATCCCCGCCTTCGACACACGAAGGATTTCTAATCCACTAGCTAGTCCACAAAGAACTCTCACAAGGAGTACCCAACTCCTCTCTTTACAACCACAACCTCCTCCTTGAAGCAAGCTCCAATCCAACAAAACAATCACCTCACAACTTGAGGGATTAACACAAAGCAAACAAGGATCACCTCACCACTTGAGGGATACAACCCAATAGCACAACCTCCTCAACACAATGAGGGAAAGGCACAAAGCCAAGCTAAGTTAGGGTTTATAACTTGGTGGTCTAACAAACAACCACAAACAATTTCTTTCTCTCACACAAAGATCCTATAGAAGAGATAGCAGATTTTAGCTCAAGTGTGGAGAAAACCAATGGGATGGAAATCAAAATCACAAAGAAAAATCCTGGGAAAAACTGAAACCAAGATATAGAAGATGAATCAAAACTCTTTTCCTAAAAACCCTTTTCTTTGGTTTTTCAAACCCTAGCAAAAACTCCAAATAGATCGTTCAATATGAGTTCAAAAACTTCTTTTGATTACTGTGAAAACACTAGAGAGTAGGGGAAAATTCGCACAAAAATTCTTAGAGAAAACAGGCTATGAATGGGGTATATATAGCCCCCAGAAAAATATAGCCGTTGGCAGCAGAAAATGCCAGAAATACACTGCCGGTCGACCGGTCCGGTCGACCGTCCAACGGTCAAATTCTACCCGTTGACAGCTACCGGTCGACCGCCCCGGTCGACCCAAACAAACAGAGAGCTCTGCTCTCAGATCCGGTCGACCTGACGGTCGACCGTCCCTGTGTCTGCCAAACGTGCACAGATCTGTGCACGTCGGTCGACCGACCCGGTCGACTGACTTCATGCCAAGTCGACTTGGTCAGAAGACTAGTCGACTGGTTGAAGCCTGGAACAGAAAACTGGGTCAGAAAAATAGTTTAAAAATATTTTGAAAAATCTTTTAACACTCCTAAAAATCACCAAAAATAGTTTTATCATTTTGCATTGATATATAAACATGTGGTAAAAAGTTTAGCTTAAATATCAATCAATATGAACTATTTTTGTGTCTTATCATTTTTACCAAAAACCAAAAACTGTATTTTCTAAAACTTGGATTTTGAATAGAAAATACATTTTGTCCAAAACTCTTCCAAATACAAAAACATGATATTTAAACACTTTGAAGCATGATGCATATGGATAGAAATCCAATATACATGAAATATATATATATATATATATATATATATATATATATATATATATATATATATATATATATATATATATATATATATATATATATATATATATATATATCATAGTTTTTGTCCTTAATTCCAAAATTATGTTTTGTTAGAAATACCAAAACATGAAACACATGAAATTGACTATCAAACTAAGTTTGTCTAAATAGTTGAAGCATGCATGTATATAGAACAAATCTAATATACATTAAACCATGTAAACTTGTTTTGATATAATATCTATTCATGCAAACCAAGATCGGTTAAACCAAAAACCGAAAACCAAAACATGAAACGTGTGTGTTGTGAACTTGAGCATATCATACTATTCTAATGTTTACAATTTGAATCTAAACACAAAACTAAACTATGGTACCGATGTCTTCTTGTAGAGCGCAATCTCCAAGCCGACTCGATCCAAAACTCTTTGATCCACCGAGCAAGTGCTATATGTGATATTTGACGCTCGGGCTCTTGAATCAACATGTGAAAGCTTCCAAATCATCTTGTTGAAGCTAATCACCAACTAATAACTTGATTAATGATCTGAAACTAAAATTACAAGATTATTAGTACACATAACTACATGAGTTAATCATCATCAAAACTAGAGTGGAAGGCCTTTGGGCCAACAGATCTCTCTAAGGATGTTAAGCCAAACCTAGAGTCCAAGCTCTGATACCAATTGAAATCACCTAGAGGAGGGGGTGAATAGGTGATAATGCTAATCAATGCACAATTAAAAAATTATGATGCAACAAACACCTAAAACAAGTGAATATAGCAATGAATGTAGAGAGCAAGTAATAAGAGCAATGAAAGTAGAGCAAGAAACAAGAGCAAGTAAATCAAACGCAAACACCAAGAATTTTTCTGAGGTTCGAGCACCCAGCTCTACGTCCCCGCCTTCCCCAGAAGGATTTCAAACCACTATAACTTCACAAAGAGGTTACAAATACACCGGAGTACTCAACTCCACAATCTCAAGTACATGTTCTCTCTTGGTGATCAAAAGACCACAAACTCTCTTTTGTAAAATTCTCTTCCCTTACAAAATCCTTGTAGAACAATGAGTAGGATTGAAGCTCTTGTATGTAAGTGGAAAAAGAAAATGAAATCAGAGAGTTTTGAAAAACACTTAAGAAAATGAGAGAGATTTTTAGCACAAAAACCAAGAAAAGAAACTCTTTTGAATGCCTTAAACTTTTGCAAACTTTTGTTGTAATGAACCTCTCCCTAAACACCCCTATTTATAGTAGAGAGCTAGGGTTTAAAGATAAAACTCACTTAAGGCTAATTAGGAAGTATTAGGATCAACAAATATCATTTAAACACAATTTAAAGAGAAAAAGACAAAAATAAAACAGCTCAGAAAAATGGCCGTTACTGTTCAAACGTCTCTCTCAGTCGACCGGTCGGTCGACCAGAGTTCAAATAAAAGAGCCATTGCCGGCTCTCGGTCGACAACCCGGTCGACCGAAAATAACAGAGAGCAACGACTTACAGTCAGGCAGGTTTCGGTCGACCGCTCGATCGACCGTGAAACGTGCACACGGATACGCACCTGCTGCCAGAACCTCGGTCGACTGGGACTGTCGACCGGCTTGACCTGACACAGGGTCGGTCGGCCGGTCGGTCGACCGGATCAGGTCAAAAGTCAAAACTGAAACAGAATTTTGAAGGGAATTTTTGAAATTAAACAAAGTAGTTTTGAATAGAGATATATATAAAACATAAAAATGAGTTTATAGGCAGAAGATTGTATACAAAAATATTTTGTACATATTATAGGAAATATTTTTGGAAATAAGATGTGTGCAAAAACGTGTGTGATAGAGCTTCAAACCTATTCACTATTCTTTAACAAAACTATAAAACTAGAAACAAAACTAATTAAGTCTCTTGAGCAATCTTGAAGTCTTGAGCCATGCAAAGCCTAGCTAGAGCCTTCTCTTCTATGTTCCTTCCTTGATGTGCCATTTGCCTTATTTGCTCCATGAACCTAGAATTTTTGCAAAAGCTAAGCAATGGCCTCCAAATATGGTACTAACCTGAAACTTATCTTGAACAAACTAATTAGTACCAAATAGCTCTTATTTGTTTTGTTATCAACAAAACTCTAAACAAATGGAGAGTGTAACCTTTTGGGCCAACAAAAATATATTTAGATAGAAAACATGATTTTAAGAAATAAACTTTTAAGAAACAATACGAAAGCAGTTTCCATAAATTCAACTCCAGTTTTAAATTAAAAATCTGAGAATCGATCAGCGCTACTAGTCGACACCAATTTTGAAGATTTATAAATTAATTTAGAAAAATTTCAAAAAATCATGAAAAATATAAAATATTCAAAAATGATATTTGAAACTAAAATCGATCAATCTGATTACCAGAAAAGTCAAATCAATTAGTATAATGGGATCTGGTTCCCAATTCAGACTCGGGCTGATTCTGAATCCAAGAATCCGGATCCAATGCAAAATGATATCATAAATATTCATAAAATAAAAATAAATACATAAAGTAAATTAAAAAAATATGATCAAAAATTAGAATACACATCTAAGTATGTATTCTGGGAGCGGGGTTGTTACAACTCCTCCACCATTGAGGCTTCTCCTCCTCTAAAATTGAAAGTTTGCCCAAACATCTCAAGTATGTCTACCTAGGCGGACAAGAGACCCTTTCAGTTATCATCGCGTCTCATCTGACTACAGGGCAAGAAAAGAGTCTTATGTCAGTTCTTAGAAAATAATACGAAGGCATCGGTTGGACTATGACCCACATCAAGGGTTGAGTCCAGCTACAGTTCAACATCACATTCATTTAAATGAAGAGGCGACACCAAAAAAGGACCCGCATTATAGGTTAAACCATATAATACAAGAGGTTATTCGTACTGAAATTGTGAAACTCTTAGATAATAGGATCATTATTCTATTTCTGATAGCCAATGGGTCAGCCCAGTCCATGCGGTCCTGAAGAAGTCCAGTTTCGCCGTCGAAGAGAACGAGAACAAAGAGTTAGTACAAACACGACTCCTCACCAAGATTCGAGTTTGCATTGACTATCGAAAGTTGAATGCTGCCACTTATAAGGACAATTTTTCTCTTTCATTTATCGATCAAATGCTTGATTGATTAGTGATTGTAAATGTATATTGCATTATCTACTATTACGTTCTTACATTTATCTTGTAATAAACCCTCCTATTTACCTGTCATAATGTCTAATTTGTGCAGGTGATTATTAATGAAGGGAGAAAAGATAATACCAAATAAATACCAGTAAAATCGGATTTATATGGATCTATTTGGTTAGCTTGAAGATTTATGGGGATATTGCGAAATCTAGGGCTCAAACTAAAAAATTATGAAGATCAAGATGTATCTACAAGAGGGGATCCACGCGCTCAAAGCGCTGATCAATGGCCTCAAAATTACGGCGAAAACTTGGAGTTTTCACGGCAATCCTGAGTCTGTTGGTAGAGCGATTTTGCTCATATTTTCACATGTTTTCCAACAATCATCTTCTCCCATAAAAACCACCAATGCAAAAGGCAAAGGTACGTACACTGACAGAAAGCTAGGATTAGGGTTTTACTCTAGTTTAACGTAGATTTTCTTTTTTTATTTTAATATAATTTTCTGTTCTTTGTAACTTAGGGTAGAGAGAGATTCGTAAGAAAAAGAGAGGAAGTTGAGCTGAGAGTGACAGTGAATGTAAACGTTTCCTTTCTCTTATTTTTCTCAATTTAATCAAACTTGCTTTTCATTCTTTTTTTTCTTTTAACTCTTTAAGCTGCTTTACTCTGAGTTGATTTGTAATCTAAATGAATTCGATAGTCTCGAATATGCCTTGCTCTTGCAAGTGCTACTGATGACTTATGGTGTTGGATATCTACTTCTAAACGTGTAATAGTTTTGTATCATTTCATGTTTGCACATTTGTTTGATGATATAATACAGATCGATTTGGAGTGGAGAAGATCCTATATGCCATGTCGTGAAAGCCTTCAAGCCAAGGTAAATCGTCACTATGGATCAAAGGTAAAGCAAGCATCAAAGAGGTAAGTAAGTTTAATGAGTATTTTTGTAGCTTTGAATTTTGAACTTTCTTTTTTTTATTTCTTAGATTAAAAACATCTTCAAAAATACCAACTATTTCTTCTTTTATTTTATTCTTCTACTTCTCTTCTAACTTAACATAGTTTTCCTTTTCTTTTCTTTTCAAAACAAAGAAGTAATTCTTAACTAGTTTTTAGCAAAGTTAAAAAATACTGAAACGCTTCTATCGCCTTGCCTCTTTATGGATCATGACCCGCATAGCTACTTGCTAAAATAGTAGTATTGAGGAAACTTAACACAATTTCTTCATAATTTCTAAACTCTATTTTTATGTGCAGGTTTCACCTCGATCAAATTTTGGTGCCGTTACTAGAGAGGGATGTTATTTCTTTTTATTTACGAACGGTTAACTCTTTCTTCTCTTTTTTGTGTGCAGGGCTGATTTCAAGAATCTAAAGGTTACAGTGGAAAAATTGCTACTCTGTGCCTCTGCCCAAGAAAACAAAGCGCCAAAGCCCACAATTGTGTAAAACAAATGTGGCAAAAGCCACGTTTCCACGACATTTGTGGTAAACTACTTACTGTAGTTTCTTACAGGCTACTTGAAATTCAAGGATTTAGCTTCTATAGTTTTTATTTTTCCTATTTAACATTATGCACACTGTTTTAATTCAACAGTAAAAAATTGGCTGATAAATGCTAAAAAATGGTTTAGACTTTGCATTTAGGACATTCATTTAATTTCGTTTACTTTTATATTATTGTTGAAGAGTGCTGGAGCTAAGGTATGTTTGCATTGCATGCTAAGGAAACACACTATATGATATATTGCTTGAGTGTTATTTTTAGCTAAATATATGCACATACTCACTAAAATGAATTAAGGACTTAACTATAAACAAGATAAGGTGAGAAAGTCATTACCCTTAGCCCAAAAATCATCTCCTCACTCACTAACACAGCCTAATTAAAATTGAGCAGACGTTGGCTCTAGGGATATCTCAGACTTCATAGGAGATTGACCTCAGGAGGAAGTTGTTAGAGTTTGACACTAGTCAAATCGGTATCTAAGATTGAAAATTAAGAGGCAAGATCCTCGAAAATCAGTGGTTTGGCATAATTAAGGCCCGTTGTTCTTCACGAATACCTCCCACTGAGTTTTTTCCCTACCAGGCCGGTTAACCTATGGTCAGACTGCTACAATATACCTCTTCTGGATAGTCAACCAGTTAGGAGTCATTTAGTTCTAAGGTTTAACCTAACATCGACTAGATTTTTCTTTCTTTTGTTTATTTATTTGTTTGTTTGTTTTGATTTGTCTTTTTTGTGTGATATGGATCATAATTATAATTTTTTCATGAAAATGTAAATTCATATTTTACCCTGACCTCATTTGACTCAGATATCACCAACCTGGCATTTTATAACTTTAGCTAACCAAGTATGCAGATTAGTTTTATCCGACTCAACATATGCCCAAACCCCAATATTATGAACAAGATTGTAATAAACATCTCCACTCTTCACCGAGTCAATTGGGATATACATCCCTCGATTCATATTATCAACCATCCTTCTAACATTTAGCTTCATATGCTCCTTTATAGAATAACCACTTGAAGAAAAAATAGAGTTAAAAAAGAGTACGGACGCCTTGAAAAGTCTGAACGACAATTCCAAAACATGACGGACTTAATACTCCCACAAAATTTCCAATCCAAGATCCTTTACTCCATTTTCTAAGTCTCACCACAACAAGAAGAATCTATTGACTTAGAAAAGAGTATGGAAGATATGATTCATTCCCAAAATGAGTTTACCTAGTCTGTCGATAGGTTAGAAGTAAAAATGAGTCAATTAGTCACCACTTATAGAAATGAGAAAACTCTCCCTTATCAATATTTGACCAATCCTGATCTCTCTAACCCAATTGATTTGGCCCAAGAGTCATGTTGTTTTAAAAATCAAGATTTTGTTTCATCACACAATCTTGAACTTGACCAATACTCAACATTTGATAAATTGGTAAGTTATCACTTCAATGAGATTGAACTTAAACATGAATGTGACATGATCCCCAACTTTGTGATTCGGTTTCAATTTTGATTCAATATTGACTCTAGTATTCTTACCAGATTTGGACCATAATCTCGAGCCAACATTAATTCCCATACCTGTAAATCTTGAACATGAATCACCGATCATGCAAAGTCACTTTCTATTTTGGAAAATGAATGTGAACTTTAATTCTTTAATTTAGACCCAATTTTTGAACTAAAATTGACTGTCAAACCTAAACTTGATTTAAGTCATATTCCCGAGTCAGTGTTGGTTCCCTTACCTTTCACTCTTGAGCCCAAATCAACAATTCCACTAAGTCACATTCTTTTATTGGACCAAGGTGTAGAAAATTATGACTTAAAGATGATTTTCCAAGATTGATCATATAACCAGGATAATTTTCATGACAGAATCTTGCATGATCCTATTCAATTTAGGGGTTGTAAAAATTTCAATGGTTAGAGGTCAAAGGTAGGTTCCATCAAGCTCCAAAGAATTTAGATTGGGCAGCAACGCTTGCACCAATCAGACCACCATAAAAAATAGCAACTTGATGTAACATATTTCTTTCCCTTTCGCTTTTCCATGCATATATGCATTCATTCATACATTGAGGACAATGCATGAGATACGTGTGGGGGAGGGTTTTACTAACATAGGTTTTCATTTCTTCCTTTTAGTATAAAGTATAAAAACTAAATATAAAAAAAATATTTTCTTTCTTGTAAAAACTTTTTGAAAAAGGGAAACAATATTTTGACTTATTTTTGTAAGAAGTTAAGTTAATCTTAAGGAGTAGAGGAATCACAATTAGGATTCCTTAATATTGGTCAAAATAAGATTATTTGTTTGATTTCTAGGGTTAGGAAGAAAAATTAAAAAAATAATTTAGTCTTGATTTTTACCTTGATGAAATATGCATACCTCATACACTTACACACTTAGGGTGCGTTCAAAAATAAAAATTCTTATGTCTTAAATATATATATTTATTAAAAATTCTCTAATTAAACTGGGTGTTTGTGCCTCATAAAGCATAAGTATTCATGCCTAAAAGTGGTCTATATTACAAATAAAATCCATAGTTTTGTCGCCTTATTTGATCGCGTCCTTAATTCCTTGGGGCATTTTCTCACCCGGTGCACTAAAACTGAGTCACTGACCTAAGGCACGTTACATGGGCAAATTAGAAATCCTAATAGAACTAAGGAATACCATCATAAAATGTAAAATAAGGCATAAGAGTTAGAGTTGAAGAATTCTTAGTCAAAACATTCACGGTCACAAAGGTGCATATGATTTAGAGTAAAAATAATATACTATGTGAGAAATATATTTTTAATCCTTATCTTGATTGACAACAAGTTCTTGCATTGAGACTAAGTTTATGAAAGAATAGTTTGGTGATCCTAAGACTTATAGGTTACTTGATTTTTACAAGAATACTTCAAATTTTCTCTTTTTCAAAATGCTTTTTCCAAAATACTAACACTGTATTTTCTTTCTTTTATGTATTTTGTGGGTGTAATTCGCTGAAAATCCTTAGGAGATTACTACTCCTTCTCTACGGGTAACCTAGAGGTTTAAAGGTTTGCTGCACATGCTAAGTGCAACGCGTAACCTATGAAAGTGGCTAACATTTAATTTTCTTGTTTTGCTCGAGGATGAGCAAAAGATAGTTGTAGGGGTGTGATTGTACACGTATATTGTATTATCTATTATTATATTCTTACATTTTTCTTGTAATAAACTCTGCTATTTACCTATCTTAATGTCTAATTTGTGCAGGTGATTATTAATGAAGGGAGAGAAGATAATACCGAATAAATACCAATTAAATCAGATTTATATAAATCTATTTGGTTAGTTTGAAGATCAACGAGAATATTGCCAAATCCATAGCTCAAATTAAAAATTGATAAAGATATAGACATATCTACTAGAGGGGATCCACGCACTCAAAGCGCTGATTCAATGACCTCAAAATTGCCACAAAATGACAATCTTTAGTCTGTTGGTGGAGCAATTTTGCTCATATCTGCCAATGTATTCCCACTTTCATCTTCTCTTATAAAAACCACCAAATACAGAAGGCAAAGAGATGTACACTGGCAGAGATCCAGGATTAGGGTTTTACTCAAGTTGAACTTAGATTTTCTCTTTTTATTTCAATGTAATTTTATGTTCTTCGTAACTTAGGTTAGAGAGAGATTCATAAGAAAAAGAGAGGAAATTGAGTTGAGAATGGCACTGAATGTAAACTTTTTCCTTTCTCACATTTTTTTCTCGATTTAATCAATGTTTCTTTTCATTCTTATTTTTTTAGCTCTTTAAGCTGCTTTACTCTGAGTTGATTTATAATTCAAATGAATCTGATAGCCTCGAATATGTCTTGCCCTTACAAGGGTCACTGATGGCTTATGGTGATGGACATCTTCTTCTAAACCTATAATAGTTCTGTATTATTTCATACTTACACATTTATTTGATGATATAATATAGACCAATTTGGAATAGGAAAGATCCTATGTTATGCTGTGAAAGCCTTCAGGCCAAAATAAATTGTCACTATGGATTCAAAGTAATGCAAGCATAAAAAAGGTATGTAAGTTTAATGAGTATTTTAGTAGCTTTTAACTTTAAGCTTTCTTTCTTTCTTTCTTTTAATTTCTTAGTTTAAAAACATCTTCTATCAACTATTTCTTCTTCTATTTTATTCTTCTACTCCTCTTTTAACTTAACATAGTTTTTTTCCTTTTCTTTTCAAAACAAAGAAGAAATTCGTAAACGATTTTTAGTAAAATTAAAAGGAATACTAAAATGCTTCTATCGCTTTTCCTCTTTGTGATTTTTCCTCCTTGTGAATTACGACCCGCATAGCCGCTTACTATAGCTGTAGTATTGAGGAACCTTAGCACAATTTTTTCAAAATTTCTTAACTCTATTTTTATGTGTAGATTTCGCTTCAATCAATTAGCTAGCCACGAGTATTATTATTTCATAGATGGTTACTCAGGGTACAATCAGATTCTCATAGCTTTAGAGGACCAAAAGAATACAATGTTCACTTGTCTATTTAGGACATTTGCTTATTGATGTATGCTTTCGGCTTGTGTAATGCCCTCGCAACATTTTAACATTGCATGTTAATTCTATTTTCCAACATGGTAGAATGGTTCCTCGAAATTTTCATGAATGATTTCTTCATTTATGGAGATTTATTTGATCAATGTCTTCATCATCTTTAACTTGTCCTCCAATGATGTGCTGATAAGAACTTGACATTAAATTGGGAGAAATGCCACTTCATAATAAAACATGAAATTTTCTTGGGACATGAAATCATTAAAAAAGGGATTGAAGTGGTCAAAGTGAAGATTGATGTCATAGCTAAGCTTCCTATGCCTAAATGTGTGAAAGATATCCGATCCTTCTTAGGCACGCCGAGTTCTATCGTAGGTTTATTAAGGACTTTAGAAAAATTGTTAAACCCTTGACTAACTTTTTAGTTAAGGACGTGTCCTTCACTTTCGATAATGGACATCTTATTACTTAGGAGAAGCTTAAGAAAGAACTCATTTCTGCACCAATTATTTTTGCCCCGGATCTATCTAAACCGTTTAAGATTTTGTGCGATGCTTCAAATTTTACCATTGGTATTCTTAGGACAGGGCATCGACAACAAGAAATACGTGATCTACTACTCAAGTAGGACTCTAAATGATGCCCAATTGAACTACACTACAACTAAGAAAGAATCTTGGTTGTGGTGTTTGCTTCAGAAAAATTCCAACCATACCTACTTGGGTCGAAAATCACTATCTTCACCAATCATTTTGCGCTAGGTACCTCATGCTTAAGAAGGATGTCGACTCATTGTCTATATCCTCCTTCAAGAATTTGTTCTCGAGATTCGAGAAAAAAAGTGCATAGAAAATGTTATCGCCGATCATCTCTCACGTATACCCAACACTCCTTGTATTGAATTGCTGATAAGTGAAAACTTTCCTGATGAATAACTCTTTGTTTCCCTTAAGGAACCATGATTTGCCAACATAGTCAACTACTTAGTCACAAACCAAACACCATCTTATTGGATAAAACAAGATGTCTACTAGTTTTTATCTCAAGTCCGGCATTTCTTTTGGGAGGAACCATTTTTAAATATTATTCCCACCAAATCATTAGAAGATGTATCTCCGACGAGGAAGTCAAGAGTTTTCTTTCCTTTTGTCATGAGCTTGCATGCGGTGAACATTTTGGTCCCGGCAAAACTGCTGAAAAAGTATTACAAAGTGGGTTCTATTGGTCCACTTTATTCAAAGATACTTTTAAATTCTGCAAGACATGCTTAAGATGTCAAGTGATAGGGAGGATTTCAAAACATAACATGTTGCCCCTCCACTCAATTCTAAAATTAAAACTTTTTGACATTTAGGTCATTGACTTCATGGGTCTTTTTTCTAATTCATTTGGGAACCAATACATCATGGTTGTAGTGGACTATGTGTCTTAGTGAGTAGAAGTCATTCCTAGCAAGATGATTGATAACAAGGTTATTGTCAAGTTATTAAAAGAGAATATTTTCTCATGCTTCAACCCCTCATGTTATAATCAGCGATAACGGCACTCATTTCGCAACAGACCTTTTGAAGCTTTTATGCGAAAATATGCCATCACACACAAGTTGTCCACACCATATCATCCTCAAAACAGTGGGCAAGTAGAGGTCTCAAGTAGATAAATCAAACTAATCTTAGAGAAAACTGTAAGTTAAAATAGTAAAGATTGGTCCACCAAATTGATAGATGCCTTATGGGCATACAAGATCGCTTTCAAAACAACTTAATAAGGTATGTCTCCATATAGGTTAGTCTTTGAAAAGGCTTGCCACCAACCTGTAAAGCTAGAGCACCGGGCCTTTGGGCAATTAAGCAATTGAACTTTGACCTCGACAAGGCTGGTGACTTTCAAAAATTACAAATTTTCGAACATGAGGAATTTAGAAACGAAGCCTGTGAAAATGCAAAAATAACAAAAAATAGGGTTAAGGTCTTTGAAGATTAATTTATCATAAGAAAATCTTTTGTCCATGAATAAAAGTCTTACTCTATAATTCTAGGCTTCATCTATTTTAACGGTAGTTGAAATCGAGATGGACAGGGCCATTTATTATGAGAAACATGTTTTCACACGGTACAGTAGAGATCTACAGCCCTAAGGATAGTAATGAACTCAAGGTTAATGGTTAATACCTTAAACAGTTCTTGAAATCGATGCCAGAAAAAGAAATGACAATAGGTCTATTTGACCCAATGTATCGATAACATCACCTCTTTTGCATTTTATTTCATGTGTTTATGCATTTCATTCATACATTAAGGACAATGCATAACATAAGTATAGGGGAGACGCAGAAACATTTAATATGATAAAAAAAATACTTTTTGAAAAGGAAAACAATATTTTGACCTATTTTGTAAGAAATTAAGTTAATCTTAAGAAATAGAGAAATTATAATTAGAATTTCTTAATACTTGGTCAAAATAAGATATGGGAGTTGAAGAATCCTGAGTCATATATTCACGGTTACAAAGGTGCATATGATTTAGGTAAAATAATAGATTAGATGAGAACGCAATTTGAATTCTTACCTTGAGTGATAACATATTCATGCATAGAGACAAAGTTTAGGAATGAATAGTTTGGTGATCCTATGATTTATAGATTACTTTATTTTTGCAAGAATTCTTTAAAAAAAATTATCTCTTTCAAAATGCATTTTCAAAAGTACTAACTCTTTGTTTCTCTTTCTTTACGGATTTTTTAGGTGTAATTCACTGAAAACCCTTAGGAGACTACAATAGCTCCTTTAGGGATAACTTAGAGACTTAGAGGCTAACTGCACATGCTCAGTGCAATCGTGTGACATGCGAAAGTGGCTTTATGAATCTCCTAATCTTTTTGATTTTTTTTCTCGAGGACGAGTAAAAGATAAGTATAGACTGTGATTAGTCACATATGTTGCATATTTTTTTATCATATTTCCATACTTAATTTATGAGAGTGTTTGTTTTGAGCCGCAACTCATAAAATTACAAGTCGTAAAATCTCTTTTCAATTTTTCATTGTTTGTTTTGCTGCAAAACAACTTGTAAAATGATTACCCTCATTTTCTCACTCACAATTGCTACAGTTAATTTGCGGCCAAGTAAATCCCACTTTTACACCACATTTTCTCACTTGCAGCTGTTACAGTTAATTTTGTGATAATGTGAATCTCACTTATAGTACACTTGCAGTCCAAAAATGTTACTTGATAATTAAAATTTAATTTAAAATTATTAAATATTTAATTTTTTAATATATTTAGATAATACTTAATTTTTATTTAATAATTTAATTTTTTTAATCTTTTGTTTTTTATTATTTTTAATATTGTTTGAATATTTAGTATTGTATTACTTTAATTTAATATTATTATTTATTATTTTATTAATAATTTATATCAAGTTTCCTAATAGTTTATTAATATTTTACTATTTTATTAATAAAGAAATATTTGTTTTAATATAAATTTACAATATATTTAATTTTATTAATTTTATAATATAAATAATTACTTTATTAGTATTATAATATACTTTATTATTATATTAATATTTTATTATATCTAGTATTATAATTATATTTTATTTTGTTAATTTTATAATATTACATTAAATTATAATAAAATTTAATACTATAATAATACTTTATAACATTTAATATTATAATTGTATAATATTATAATAATATTTTATTATTTTTCTTAAGTTTTTTATTTAATTTTACTATTATTTTTAAAAATTTATTAGTATTCTTTAAATTTTCTTAAAATTTTATAATTATTTGTTTACTTAACATTTTATTAAATAAATGTCATAATAAAATTATTAATATTTTTCTCAAACTTATTAATATATTTTAATTTTCAATAGTAGATTTAGTTCAATAATATTTGTAATATAAAAGTCACTGCTACAGTTAATTTTGTGGTCCACTTTTCCACTTAGACTTTTATATTATCAACAATACATCATAAAACACAATATACTTTCTCACTTACACTTTCACATTATCAATCAAACACCATAAAATACAATATATTTTTTTGCTACAGTTCATTTTTCCCATTCTCATTTTACAACTTACGACTTGCGGCCACTTGCAGCAAAACAAACATGCCCTATATAAAACTCTTCTATTTAACCCTCTTCTTATCTAATGGTGTGCATGTTTTTAATTAGTGGTGAAGGAGAAGAAACAACTCAAAAGCCCAAATAACTCGAATTTTTGAAGAATTAATCTCTTTAGCACAAAAAAATCAATGCAAAATTTTTGCAGACCCGGAACTTGTTTCTAAATAGACACATGAAACATCTGGGCGAGGGAATTCTGGATTTGAAAGCACAGAGTCAACGTCCACGTGATTGCTGCGTTTCCACAGCAAAGCCATGAAAACTCTGCAAAATAGAGGATATTGATCCAGCGCTTTGATGAGTGGCTATGATTCACTTGAGGCTGTAGTATTCTCCTATAAATACCCCATCAGAATCAGAGGCAAGGGGATGTAAAAAGGAGAAGCTAGGAATTTCTTTAGTTTTTCTTATTGTTATCTTTTGCAATTTCTTTTTGTTTCTTTCAGTTTAAATCCAGAAAAATTATGAGAGAGATTATGTATTTGAGGGTGACAATTGAATACAAGTGATTAACATTTTCTTCAATCTTTTCTGGTGTAATTTTATTTCAGAATACTTCTTTCACTTGCTTTTTCATTTATTTTTATTCAACTATGATGAACTAACTCTCTTTCATGGCTCGCTAGTCTTCGTCACCACTAACTTTTAACTTTAATTGATTTCATAAATCCGATTGAGTCATATGTTTGCCAAAATCCAAGCCTTACTATTTTGCGAGTGTTCTTGGAGGTACATGAGAATGGGTGCTAACATATTGCTTGCCAATCTAATACTTAATCAATTCTTATTCTTATTTTATGCTTGATATGTCTTGATAGATTATTGTTTACTTTGAGAAAGTGTTGATGCAAGTAAGAACTCTTATCGTCATCTTATATGTTTTACTCGATGCTCTTACAAACTAAAAGGTGGAACTCTTGCCAATGATTCAAAGTGAAACACATATCCTTCAAAAGGTTAGTATGTTAGTGGTGATATAAGATTAGTGAGCCTTGAGTTTTTCTCCTTTTAAAAGTCAAACTTTTCAATCTTAGTTGCTTTCTTTTGCTTTGCTTCTTCTACTTGATTCTTCTTGGTTTTTTTTTTTTAAACTTGTTTTCTTCTCCCTTGTTGATCGATCACTAATATTGCATTATTTATTGTCACATTTTCATATTTATTTTGTAATAAAACTCTGCTATTTAAACTATTTTAATGTTTAATGGTGTGCAGGATAATTAATGGACAAAGAGGAGAAATAGACCAGTTTATCCAATTAAATCCGGAGTTTTAAAAATAAAACTTTCTTGCTCAAGAAAATCAACGAAAATCTACTCAAATCCATAAGTTTAGAAGCAATTCTATCTAAAGATCGGAGTATATCTTAGAGGATAGCACCAAATAAAAATCGGTTAAATTTAAATTTCTACAGATTCTTTTGGTTAGCTGAAGAATCAACAGATATCACTAAATTCAGAAAACAAACAGAAAAACCAAGTGAATAAAAGGAAATATCCGAGCATCACAGCCACATGAGCCCCCAGATTTGGCTACCTAGCCAAATCCAAGCCGCGGATCCGTGATAATTCAGTTGAATCTAGGGGAACGTTTGCCCCCCTATCTTATACTCACTCCCTCTCTTCATTTTGCCTATAAATGCAATCTCCATAGGCAAACGAGCACCACTCTGGTAGAGAGCTACACTTAGATTTTTGTTTCTAGTTTAGCTTAGGTTTTTTCTTATTTTTTAATATAATTTTATGATTTCTTTATAGCTTAGGTTATAGAGTTTCATAAAAGAAGGAGAAGAAGAATTGTATTTAGAGTAACACTTAATGTAATATTCTTCAAACAGAGTTGTATTGAGAGTGATAGTCAATGTAATATTCTTCCTTTTCTTCATTGTTACTCAATTTAGTAGATCATTATTTTTATGTTATTCCTTCTCTTGTTTTTGGCTTCACTTTACTCCGTGATAAACCTTCGCAAACGATCCAAGGTACGATAATCAACAAAAGAGGTAAGTATTCTTTAGTTTTTCCTTTTTTATGTCTTAGTTTAGAAACACATTTAAACCAACTCTTTTCTTACTCTTTTCATTTCTTTCTTCTAACTTAAAACGATTTCAAAAACATCCACCATCTTGTTCTTCTAACTTCCACTTTCTTTTCTAATTTAATCCATATTTATTTTCTTTTATTTCAAAACAAAGAAGAAAGTTTTTAACTAGTTTTAAGTAACTTAGAAAGAATTACCTAAACGCTTACATCACAGTCTTTCCTTGGGGATCACGACCCGCATAGCCATTTGCTATTGTTATAGTATTGAGGAAACTTAGCACTATATGTGTGAATTGGCAAGTGCACCAATCGTTTATAAGTGAGTAGAGTGTCAAAACCACGAGGATTGTTATCTTATTAAGTATCAATGGTGTATTGACTCAAAGTTTTATTGAAAAAAAGATAGATTTGAAAGTAAAATAAATAAGAACGATAATGGCTTTGGATAGGAAAAACACTAGGGCAATTAATTTCAACAATTAATAATTTGAATTAGCAAGTTGATTGTGCTAATAACTACATACTACTCATGTTAATAGTCGAAAGTCTCTATCTTAACTAATATTCTCTCTCGAAGAATATTAGTTTTAATCTCTAATACAAGAACTTACAATCTCTCGATCTAGTAGATTTATAACTTAGAGGAAGCATTAAGCATAGTGAATCTTTTTATAAGATTGCACTACTTTTATGTCTCAACTTATTAAGTTATGATTTCTATTCCTATGAAGTGTTGCTAAATTATCTCCTCTCGGTCTCAAACCTAGTCATCTATATAATTGTGTACATCAATTAATAACATGAAGAACGAGAATAAAAACTTAATATGATGAATCTAACATGAGGAAAGAAGCAGTAATATAGAATTAACACAAAATAAAACGATTAAATCTTCATAATAATTGCCTACGCCAACGCTGTAACTATAGAGATTTAGTTCAGATAAAGAAATTATAAAGCAAACTTTATAAACTTGATATCTATCTTCATATAATAAATTAAATGAAAAAGGAAAAGAATAACACCAATTTGGAGATCACGTCTAATCCTTAGTTGTCGCTTCTTCTCTGATCTTCTTCTTCCAGTGCACTAGAATTTCTTCTCCAAAAAGCCAGAATTTTATATGAGAAAAGTATTTAGAAGAGAGAAATAAAATCTAAATTACAAAGCTTATTTCTAAAATGACTGATACAATTATAAGAAATTGCAACTTTTTATATAGATCTCAGAGCCAATTACAATAAGAAACACATTAGGACATCTCATCCAACTTCAATTTGATGTGGGAATTCAATTTTGATTTGGACTGTTACTAAGCTAGCGTTGATTGTTGAATTCCGAATTTTGGATTAATTTGAGTTCAAATTTTTGTTGAATACTTTCTCACATCTTATAGACACTTTTGGCAAGTCTATTAGGTCTCTGGATGTTTGGATCTTAAAATATACTGCTGCAATCATCGATTTTTCACTTTCATCTCTTTTCCCTAATTTGTGCTCTAGACTTAGTTTTTGTATAAACATAAACAAAAACACCTATTAAATGTGTAACAAAATATGTATAAAAGTTGTACAAAATATAGATAATAATCATCATTATCACACCCCTAAACCTAACTTTTGCTAGTCCTCGAGCAAAATCCTAATATAAAAATAAAAACTAAACTAAAATAATCCTAAAATAAAATAAAAAATCTAACTCACAACAAACCCTCAAACCCCTGGGCTACCCGAATGGACGAGTGTTGTCTCTTGAGAGTTTGCAGTGAATATACGCACAAAATTCAAAGAAAAAATTTAAAGAAGATGAAAAAAATAAGGATAAAGAAAAATAAGGATAACTGAAAATAAAGAAAGAGAAAAATAAGAAAAAAAAGAGATATATTTTTGGTCAATAAATATCACTAGTAAATAAGTTCAATAGTTTTCACAAGCAATCATCTTCAAGTTCAATCTCCTATCAAGAAATTCAATCATCTCATCATAGAGATTCAAATCCTAATATATCCCACCATCCTTCCTAAGTTTTTAGATCCTATGCATCTTTGTGATTATGAGATAGCTCTTAACTTGGAACTTTGATTTAAACTTTTATACCTAAATATTTTACAATATAGAAGTTTCAAAGTATTGCCACTTCGTTGCCCTTTAAGCACTTCTTTTTTTCTTATTTTTTAATATATATAACTCATCTAACACTCTTTCGTGTAAATATTAAGACTTCTTAAGACCAAGATACGTAGCTAATTGATCATTAGACATGTTAATACATATAACCTTTTTTTTCAACTTTCTTAATTATTTTTCACATAAATACCAAGTCTTCTTGAGGCCAAAGTATCTAGCTAATCAATAATTTAGGTTCGTTATACTTTCATTTTTTTATTTTTTTAAGTATTCAGTAATCCTCATCATCTGAAGCTTAAACTAATATATAAGTGTAGATAAGATGCGTATTCATGTAGACAAATTTTAGATGGCAATAAATTTTCTGATTTTTCAACTCTTCTCAAAGAATTAAGAAATCTATCAAATTGATATCCCTATCCAATTCAAACTAAATGGTCATTAAATCTTTTAAAACTAGATAAACTTATTAAAAGTTTTAATTTTTTTTAGTTAGTAAAAGAAAAAGAAAAATCTAGTAAAAGAAAAAGAAAAAATCCTAAAAAGAAAAGAAATAAAAATTCTAACATAAAAATGAAGGAAAAATATAAAAAAAAAATTCTAGACCCCTTCCCATACCTAAGCCTTGGCATGTCCTCATGTAGTACTAGATGAATTCATAAACACATGTAAAACAGGAAATAAATACTAACCCTCAAAAGTCAATGTAGACTAATTGAAACTTGTAAAAGTAATGAAAAATCATGTATATCAATTTGCAGAAAATAATCATGTTCATAAATAACCAATTGTAGAATACTTATTTGGGAAAAATTTGAACCTGTAATTTTGAAATTGTTCAGTTATACAGCTGTAACTTTAGCCGAACAATCGTACTTTTGATTCTTTTAATCCTTATTTTTTTAGCTACTTTGTTTCATTAAGTTGGTTCATCATGTAGTTCTATTCCTATTTGAAGCTCTGGTTTTGGGCTGGGGTATAGAAAAAGAAAAAATAGTATATATATTTATAACAAATTATCTTCTTATCTTGATTCATCGATTCTGCCCAAGAGAACACTTGCCACTCTCCCAATGCATTCTCTTCATGGGATATTTGGATGAGCTCAAATTCTTTGTCAACTTCGCGTTGAGTCTCTTTACTTTGTTTTTTGTTTTCTTTAATTTTGGTTTATATTCCTTTAGCTTTGTCCTCTTCAAACTTTTCATGCATCTGATCATCTCATCATCATCAGGAGCATCATGTGGCAAAGCATCTTCATCTTGCACAAAGAAACACCTAATATGATTAGATGGAGACTTGCAATTATTCAAACTTGGTGATTCATCAAGTATGGTATCGTTAATAAATTGTTCCATCGGTGTCTCATCAAACGTAAAAATACTCAAATCAAGTTTCCTTCTTTCATAAAGAACTTTAGACTTGACCAAAACTTCAGGATGGTCAATGCTTTATGTGGCCTCTTCATGAGGATCTGGATCAGCAGGGGGGTCGGCTGCCTAGCCGAAAAGTCAGCTGTGTAGCCGAACTTTTTGGGCGGCTGTTGCTGAAATTTTTCCAGTAAGATATTATTTCCTTATCTTCCTGGTCTATGATCTCTGTTTTTTATATCTTTTGTACTGAGATAGACTTCTCGTAATTAGAAAACCACCTGAAATCCTCCTTGATGCTTGATTCTTCATCTTCATGTGCTTTGGCCTCTTTGAGTGGTTGACCCAAGATGATTTCCTCCTTTTTCTCTTCGTGATCTACCCTGAAATTACTTTGCAAGGAACGTGAAAACTCCATAAACTTTTGAAAGTTCTATTTAAGTTTTCCATAGTTTCTTCCAAACTAGAATTTTTCTCTTGAGGCACAAAGTATTGAGGCTCGATAACATGATGGTTGTAACTCCACAAAGAATTTTGATGATTTTTTTGAGCAGGATTGTAGATGTAGGTGTTAAGAAAATAAGGACAATCCATAAGATCATAATTTCCTCCACACCACGAACATGTTTGCATTGGCTTAAATCTTTGTGAGGACCATTGATAATTGTTGTACTCTATAGACCTAAAATAAAAGAAAAAGAAAGAAACAAAGATAATGATAAAGATAAATTTTTAAAGAAAACTAGAATCAAATGATATTGATATTAATAAAGATGAACAATCTCCGGCAATGGCGCCAAAAACTTGATGTGTGAATTGGCAAGTGCACTGATCATTTACAAATAATAAAGTGATAGAGTAGAGTGTCAGACTCATTAGGATTGTTATCTTATTAAGTATCAAAGGTGTATTGACTCATACTTTTATTTAAAAGAAATATATAGATTTGAAAGTAAAATAAACAAGAAATATGTTGGCTTTGGATCAGAAAAATACTAGGGTAATTGATTTCAAAAATTAATAATTCGAATTAGTAAGTTGATTGTGCTAATAACTACATACTACTCATGTTAACAATCGTTAGTCCCTATCTTAACTAATATTCTTTTTCGAGCAATATTAATTCTATCATCTAATACAAGAACCTACAATCTCTCGATCTAGCAGATTTATAAGTTAGAGGAAGCATTAAGATTGCACAACTTTTACTTCTCAACTTACCAAGTTGTGATTTCTATTCCTACGAAGCGTTGCTAAATTATCTCCTCTCGATCTCAAATCTAACCTTCTATATAATTGTGCACATCAATTAATAACATGAAGAAAGAGAATAAAAACTTAACATGCATTAATTCTAACATAAAGAATGGAGTAGTAACATAAAACTAACACAAAATAATAAGATTAAATTTTCATAATAATTATCTACAGCAACGCCCTAGTTATTGAGATTTAGTTCATGGTAAAGAAATTTCAAAGCAAAACACTCAACATGATATCTATCTTCATATAGTAAATAAAAAAAGAGAAATGATAACACCAATTTGGAGTTCACATCTAATCCTTTGTTGTCACTTCTCCTTTGATCTTCTTATTCCAATGCATTAAAATTTCTTCTCCAAAAAGCCAGAATTTTATATGAGAAAAAGTAATTACATGAGAGAAACTAAAACCTAAATTACAAAGCTTATTTCTATGATGAGATTGATACAATTACAGAAGATTGCAGCTTTTTATATAGACCTCAGAGTCAATTATAATAAGAAACACATTAAGACTTTTCATCCAATATCAATTTGATATGAGAATTCAATTCTGAATTGGACTGCAGCTAGTTGGTGTTCATTACTAAATATGACTGAACAAACCACCAAATTAGGAAAATTATCAACAGAAAAGTTGTAGCTTATAAGTCCTATTTCCATAGCAACTTGAATCATCAGAAGTGAGTTTTTTTGTAGCGAATATTATGATCAAAATACTAAAAGATGTCTAGTCTGAATCTGTTTCTATTTTCTATGGAACAGTGTTAAGCTGCGTAACCGAAAAATTCGGCTACCCAGATGAATTTTGACTTGATTTGACTTCAATTTTGTTAGATACTTTCTTACATCTTATAGACTCTTTTGGCAAGTCTATTAGATCTCTGGATGTGTGGATCTTAAAATATACTGCTGCAATCATCAATTTTCCACTTTTTCTTCTCTTTTCTCTAATTTGTTCTCTTAACTTAATTTCTGCATAAATATAAATAAAAATACCCATGCAGTATTAAATGTATAATAAAAGAGGTATAAAAGTTGTACAAAATATATATGATAATCACAATTATTACACCCCCATACCTAACTTTTGCTAGTCCTCGATCAAACCCTAATCTAGATAGAAAAATTAAAAATAAAATATTTCTAAAACTAAAATAAAAATTCTGTTGGCCCAGATGCCTTCCACTCTAGTTTTGATGATGATTAACTCATGTAGTTATAGTTTACTAATAATCTTGTGATATTTAGTTTTAGATATTTAACCAAGATATTAGTAGGTGATTAGTTTCAACAAGGTATTTTTGGAGCTTTCACATGGTGATTCAAGAGCTCGAGCGTCAAGTTCATATCTATCACTCGGTTAGAGTCAAGCTCGGTGAATCAAGTTTGGATCGAGTCAACTTGGAGACGGCGTTCTACAAGAAGGCTTCAGTTTATTTAGTTAAGATTTTGTTTAGATCCATTGTAAAGTTTAGATAGTGTGATATGCTCAAGTTCACAACACACACACTTGTTTTGAGTTTCATGTTTATTGGTTTAACCGATCTTGGTTTTCATGAATAGATAGAATCAAACAAGTTTACATGGTTTAATGTATATTAGATTTGATCTATATACATAAATGCTTTATCTATTTAGAAAAACTTATTTTGATAGTCTACTTCATGAGCTTGGAGTTTTGTATTTTAACAAAACCTATTTTCGGATTTAATGTCAAAAACATAGATATAATACATTTCATGTATATTGGATTCTATCCATATACAACATGATTCAAAGTTGTTTGAATTTCATGTTTTTGTATTTACATGTGTTTTTGAAAAATCGGATTTCCATTTCAAAAATCCAAGTTTTGGAAAATACAGTTTTTAGTTTAAGACAAAATTTTCAAGTCACAAAAATGGATCAAAATGTTTGTAACATGATTTGAGTTTTACTCAAACATGTTTGTATTTCAAAGATATAACATGAACTGATTTTTGTGAAATTTATGTGTTTTTATGGGATTTTATAAAGGATAAAAACCCATGCTTTTAAGTCCCATATCTGTCAGGCTGGCTGACTGCCGGTTGACTGGGCCGGTCGACCGTAGCAGTGAGCGGTCGATCGGGCCGGTCGACCGACGTGCACAGAGCGTGCACGCAGGCTAGCTGGGGAGGCCGGTCGACCGGGTTGGTCGACCGCCAGAGAGCTCTGCTCTCTGGAAAAGCCTCCGGTCGACCGGGCGGTCGACCGGACAGAGAGCTCTGTCTCTGTATCCGCTCGGTCGACCGGGTGGTCGACCGGCCAGAGAGCCGTTGCTCTCTGGTTCTGGGCACGGTCGACCGGGCGGTCGACCGCTGGGCTCAATGGTCAAATTTTTGACCGTTGGCCAATCGACCGGCCGGTCAACCGGAAGGGCAATCTGGCCCTTTTCTGCTGCCAATGGGCAGATTTTGAAATGGGTTATAAATACCCCATTTCTTGGCTGTTTTCAACAACAATTTTTTGAGCAAAAATTTCTATCTTCCTAAGTGTTTTAAAAGCAAGTTTTAAAAGAGTTTTAGAGCCAAAAAGATCTATCTTCATTTGTTTTAAAGAGTTGGAAAAATCAAAGAAAAAGAGAAGTCTTTGGGATTTATTTTTGTTCTTCATTTCAATCATATCCTAGAAGTTTTCCCAAGTATTTTCTTTGTGTGTTTGATTTTCAAACTCTTTGTTTTCTCACACTTGAGCTTATCTACTATCCTATAGCTTATCTACTATCCTATCTATTAGGATCTTTGTTTTGTGGGAAAAGAAGTTGTTTGTGGTCTTTGTGATCACCAAGTTGTAAACCTTCCATTGATTGTGATATCCCTCTAGTGAGAGGTAATTGAGTTGTTATCCCTTAGGTGTGAGGTGATAGTGGAAGTGGTATTTGGCTCCCTCTAGTGAGAGGTGGAGATTGTATTGGAATCCCTCAAGTGTGAGGTGATTGTTGTTTGGCCAAGTGCCTATCCCTCTTGTTGGCCCAAAAGGTTACACTCGCTATTTGTTTAAGTTTTAATGATAACAAAACACATAGAAGCTATTTGGTGCTAATAAGTTGTTTAGTATGAGTTTCAGGTTTGTACCAGTCATGATGACCTTTTTAAGCATATTGCAAGGATTATGATGCTAAAAGGCAAATGGCGCAAGAGGACGTTTTTATAGGAGAGAAGGCTCTAGCTTGGTGCAATGCGGCTCAGAGACTTCCTTTCTCAGTTTTTATAATTTTTAGTTTGTTAAAGGATAGTGTATAGTGTTGAAGCTCAATATTCCCCACACACAAGGTTTTGCACATGATTTTTCTAAAGATATTTCTCCTATATATATAAGATATTTTTACAAACATATTCTAATACTTACAAACTCTATTTTATATAGTATACCGAGTCTTGATCAAAATTAATTTGAAAATTATTAAGTTCTTCAAAACCATCTTCAAAAGAATCTGTTTTGGCCTATTGCGGTCGACCAGCTCTGTTTCAGGTCAGAACGGTCGAGCGGGCGGTCGACCGCGCTTCTGACCGTTTGGGTGTGTGCATGTGTGCACGTTACCCGGTCGACCGGGCAGTCAACCGGGCCCCATGTCGGTCGACCGAGCTTCGGCCGACTGAAAGCACCTAAGTCTCTGTTTGGGATGGTCAACCGGGCGGTCGACCGTGGGCTGGCAACGGTCAAAAGTTTTTGAAAACCGGTCGACCGGCCGGTCGACCGTGAGCTATATTTCAGCCCAAACGGCTAGTTTTTTAAACACGTTTTAAAACGTGCTTTTCTTCTCTAAACGATTTTTAGGGCTGAATTTGGGTCTAAACTTTCCTAATTATTCATTATAACAGTTTACCTTTTAATCCCTACCTTTATCCTATAAATAGGGATGATTAGGGTTGAAGAGTTTACAATAATCCTTTGTAAAAGAAATCAAGTTTAAGTCTTTCATAAGAAGTTTTTGCTCTCAGTTTTTGTGCTCAAAATTCTCTCTTTTCTCTGAAGTTTTTGATTCAAAACTCTCTTCAATTTTGTTTTCTTTTTCACTTACAAAACTTGAGCTTCAATTCTACACATTATTCTCTAGGGTTTTTGTAAGGGAAAAAGTTCAGAGCCCTTCACGGGGGTATTCGACTTCTAATCTTGTTTCGGGTGATCGTTGCATCATAACAATTTAAATTTGTGCATTGATTAGCATTATCACCTATTCACCCCCCTCTAGGTGATTTCAATTGGTATCAGAGCTAGAACTCTAGTTTTTGGCTTCACGTTCTTAGAGAGATCCTATAATTTGTTAATCACTATTTTCATATCTTCATTCATACACTAGTAAAGATGGCCGATAACATTAAGACCCCTCCCAAATTTGATGGACTCAACTTTCCCATATGAAAAGTTAGGATAACCATTATTCTACAATCTCTAAGTAGTCTAGTTGCTAAGTTTTTAACCAAGCCTTTTATTAGACCCGAAAGTGAGGAGGACACTTGGTCCGAACTTACCTTCAAAGAATTTGATGCTAATTCAAAGGCTCAAAATGCCCTACTCTCAGCTTTGAATGAGGATGACTTAACACGGGTTATCCATTGCAAATCCGCCTATGAGATTTGGCAAAACTTAGTGGTCACTCACGAGGGAACATCACAAGTCAAGAGAGATAAAATAGATCTCTTGCGTTCTCAATATGAAAGTTTTAAAATGCTAGAAGATGAATCTATTGATAATATGATTACCAAGTTTACTAAGATTACAAATGCTCTTTCTTCTTTAGGTGATGAAATAAGCAACGACCAAAAGGTGCGTAAAGTGATTCGTGCTCTTTCTTCATCATGGGAAATCAAAGCTACCACCTTGAAGGAGTTGAATGACAAAGACGAGATGGAGCTCATAAGTCTTATTGGAAACCTTAAGACTCATGAGATGGAGAAGAAGGCTAGAGAAGATGCGGTACCTCAAAAGAAAAAGTCAATAGCTTTCAAGTCTTCCTCCTCCAACTACGATGATGAAGAAGATGAAGAAAATGATGATGAGCTATCTCTCCTTGTGAGAAATGTAAAGAGAATGTACCGCAAAAATAAGCTCAACTATAGAAGGCGATGGGAAGAGAAAGAGGAGAAAAGGATCATATGCTACAACTGTCGGAAACCCGGACACATCATGGCCGATTGTCCAGATTTCAAGAAAAAGATGTCTTCCTCTATGAAGCAAAAGAGGCCGGTTAAAAAGAAGGTGTACAAAGCCACTTGGGATTCGGAAAGTGAATCCGAAGATGAAGTCGACACGGCAAGTGTGTGTTTCATGGCAAACACACCTAAGGTAACTACCCAATCACTTGATGATGAAAGTGAAATAAGTAGATAAATGTTAGCGCATGCTTTCGTTAAACTTTCAGAAAGTTTTGATGATAAAAGGTCAGAGTGTTCAAAATTGAAAAGGAAAATTGAAATGCTTAAAAATCAACTTGCAATCTCTTCAAAAGAAAAGGATGAACTATCTTCTAATCTTATTTCAACGCAAAGAGATTTTGATGCCTATAGAATTGCTTGTAAAGCTAAATATCCTAAAATTGATGAAAATGAGTTTTCCATGTTAAAAACAAAAATCAATGATTTGAAATTTTTTTTAAAAGAATGTACTTTTAACAATACTAAACTAGAAGAAATGTTTTCAAAGAAGCATATGCATACTCTACATGCTAAAAATGATAAAACATCTCATACCAAAACTTCACATGTTCATCATGCCAACACTTCTTATGTCAATCACGCTAAAACTACTCATGCTCACAATTCACATGTTCGTAAGCCACATGTTCATTATGCTTTTAAATATGGAAGAATTTATAAATGTACTTATTGTGGCCGGAATGGTCATTTCGCTAAATTTTGCTATGATCATATAATTAGTACAAATAATCTTGTGTGGGTTCGAAACACTAACTCTTTAGGACCCAAGAAAATATGGGTACCAAAATCAAGTCTTAAGATGTAGGTACACACCAAGGCTCCAAGACGTAAGGAGCGGTGGTACCTTGATAGTGGTTGTTCAAGGCATATGACATGGAACATCAACAATTTCACAACCCTATCAAGGTACGATGAAGGTGGCACCGTCACCTTCAGAGATGACTCCAAGGGCACCATCATTGGTATAGGTAACATTAAGATTGGTGCATCTCCTTTAATAGAAAATGTAGTTCTTGTTGATGGGCTTAAACATAACTTGCTTAGTATTAGTCAACTATGTGATCGTGGTCTTAAAGTTGTGTTTGATGAATCTTCTTGCAAAATTTTTGATTGTAAAACCAATGATTGTATTCTTACTGGATTTCGTGAAAATAATGTCTATATTATTGACATGCTTAATTTGGATTGTTCTACTAAATGTTTGAATGCTTTTGATGAGATTTCATGGTTATGGCATAGAAGATTAGGACATGCATCTTTTGATCACCTTGCTAGAATTAATTCTAAAGAATTGGTGAAGGGTATTCCTTTTTTGAAGTTTGAAAAAGACCGCATTTGTGGTGCGTGCCAACTTGGGAAACAAACCAAGTCTTCTTTCAAACCAATCAAAGATATCATGTCATCTAGGCCTTTAGAATTGATTCACATGGATCTTTTTGGACCAACTAAAACTAAAAGCTTAAATGGAAATAGATATGTTTTTGTTTTAGTTGATGATTTTTCTCGTTTCACTTGGGTTTTCTTTTTGGAGCATAAAGATCAAACTTTTTCGCATTTTAAGATTTTTCGAAAGAGGGTTGAAAAAGAAAAAGGATTTTCAATTTTACGGATAAGAAGTGATAGAGGTGGTGAGTTTGTTAACCAACTCTTCATGACTTATTGTGATGAAAAGGGAATTAAGCATGAAATGTCATGTCCTAGAACTCCACAACAAAATGGAGTAGTTGAAAGGAAGAATAGAACTCTTCAAGAAATGGCTAGGACTATGATAAGTGAATATGGGCTCTCTCAATACTTATGGGCCGAGGCCGTAAACACCGCATGCTACATATCAAACCGTATTTATTTGTGTAAAAATACTTTCAAAACCTCTTTTGAAATTTATCATTTAA
This sequence comes from Agave tequilana, assembly GCA_038442645.1. Taxonomy (NCBI): domain Eukaryota; kingdom Viridiplantae; phylum Streptophyta; class Magnoliopsida; order Asparagales; family Asparagaceae; genus Agave; species Agave tequilana. The sequence continues at coordinate 152,335 of JAVJIF010000498.1, read as the reverse complement.
GAAAACCAAATGTTTCATACCTTAAAGTTTTTGGATGCAAGTGTTTTGTTTTGAATACTAAAGATAATTTGGGTAAATTTGATGCTAAGGCTTATGAAGCAATCTTTGTTGGCTATTCTAGTAATAGCAAAGCATATAGAGTATTCAATAAATCATCTCATACTATTGAAGAATCTATGCATGTTAAATTTGAAGAATCTAATGCTATTATTGAGAATGTTGTAGAGATTGACTCATTAGGTGAGGACATGGAGAAAATATCCTTGAAAGACTCACCCATTCAAGATGACAAGCAAGAACCAATTGGTGAAGTTCAAATGGATGAAGTAGAACAATCACAACCATTTCCTAAAGATTAGAGATACGCCTCAAATCATCCCAAGATCTCATCATATGTGATGTATCAAAGGGGTAACTACTCGCTCCAAACTCCATGATTTGTGTGAAATTTTGCATTCATATCTCATTTTGAACCCAAAAACATCCTCGAAGCCGAGGGTGACTCATATTGGTTGCTAGCTATGCAAGAAGAGCTCAATCAATTTGAGTTCAACCAAGTTTGGCACCTTGTTCCTAGACCCCATGATAGACCAATAATTGGTACTAAGTAGATTTTTAGGAACAAGTTGGATGAGTCAGGAAATGTTATTAGGAATAAGGCTAGGTTAGTGGCCCAAAATTACACTCAAGTTGAAGGAATCGACTTTGAGGAGACCTTTGCACCCTTAGCACGGCTTGAAGCCATACAGATCACACTAGCTTATGCATCATTTTAAAATTTTAAAATTTTTCAAATGGATGTAAAAAGTGCATTTTTAAATGGTTTTATTGATGAGGAAGTTTATGTTGAACAACCTCCCAGTTTTGTGGATCATGTACATCCAAATTTTGTTTTCAAGTTAGATAAAGCATTGTATGGTTTAAAACAAGCTCCAAAAGCTTGGTTGAAAGGCTTTTTAGTTTTCTTCTTTCAAATGATTTTGTTAAAAGCAAAGTAGACACCACATTATTTACTAAACATGTTGATAGTGACATTCTTATAGTTCAAATATATGTTGATGATATAATCTTTAGTTCTACTAATGAGTTACTTTGCAAGGAGTTTGAACAATACATGCAACGTGAATTCGAGATGTCATTAATGGGTGAATTGAACTATTTTCTTGGACTCCAAATCAAGTAAATGCGTGATGAGATTTTCATATGTCAAGCCAAGTACTCCAAGGAACTCATCAAGAAATTTGGGCTTGAAGACTTGAAAATTTGCAACACTCCTATGGCCACCACCACCAAGCTTGATAAGGATGACCAAGGTAAGTGTGTTGATATAAAATTGTATAGAAGCATGATTGGTAGCTTATTGTATTTGATGGCTAGTAGGCCGGATATTATGTTTAGTGTGTGTCTTTGTGCTAGATTCCAATCGTGTCCCAAAGAATCTCATTTAATTGCAGTAAAACGCATTATTCGTTATGTTAAGGGCACTATTGGAATGGGTCTTTGGTATCCAAAAATCAGAGAATTCTCAATGACAAGTTTTTTGGATGCCGACTATGCGGGTTGTAGAGTGGATAGGAAGAGTACTAGTGGAACATGTCAATTTCTTGGTAATTGTCTTGTTTCATGGTCTTCCAAGAAACAAAATTCGGTAGCCCTCTCAACCGCCGAGGCGGAGTATGTTGCGGCGGGGGCTTGTTGTGCTCAAGTCCTTTGGATGAAATATACTCTCCTTGATTATGATTTGCATTATGACCATATAAAAATATTTTGTGATAATACTAGTACTATTCATATGACTAAGAATGCAAATCAACATAGTAAGACCAAGCACATTGAGATTCGATATCACTTCCTTAGAGATCATTTTGAGAAAGGTGATATTGATATTGATTATGTTTCTTCCGATTTTCAACTTGCCGATATTTTCACTAAACCACTTGACTATAATAGATTTTCTTTTATATGTGGTGAACTTAATGTTTGTGTTGTTGAATAAGGAAGTTTTCTTGCTAATATACCCCTTTTTGATGTATGACAAAAAGGGGGAGAAATATGTGTTTTAATATGTGTTTTATGGTTAGGTGGTTTGATGATGGTTGATGGTTTGGTGTTTTATTGGTTGGTTTGGTGTTTTATTGGTTGGTTTGATGTTGTTTATTTGTTTCGAAAATTCAACAATTCACTCAAAACAAATTATTTTATACTTATTTAATATAGCATTATTTGAGGGGGAGTTTTTCCTCCCTTTTATATCTTGTGTTATAGCCTATATGTTTTGTCATCATCAAAAAGGGGAAGATTGTTGGCCCAAAAGGTTACACTCTCTATTTGTTTAAGTTTTGATGATAACAAAACACAAAGAAGTTATTTGGTGCTAATAAGTTATTTAGTATGAGTTTCAGGTTTGTACTAGTCATGATGGCCTTTTTAAGTATATTGCAAGGATTATAATGCTAAAAGGCAAATGGCGCAAGAGGACATTTTTATAGGAGAGAAGGCTCTAGCTTGGTGCAATGCGGCTCAGAGACTTCCTTTCTCAGTTTTTAGTTTGTTAAAGGATAATGTATAGTGTTGAAGCTCAATATTCCCCACACACAAGATTTTGCACATGATTTTTCTAAAGATATTTCTCCTATATATATAAGATATTTTTACAAACATATTCTAATACTTACAAACTCTATTTTATATAGTATACCAAGTTTTGATCAAAATTAATTTGAAAATTATTAAGTTCTTCAAAACCATCTTCAAAAGAATCTGTTTTGGCCTGTTGCGGTCGACCGGCTCTGTTTCAGGTCAGAACGGTCGACCGGGTGGTCGACCGCGCTTCTGACCGTTTAGGTGTGTGCATGTGTGCACGTTACCCGGTCGACCAGGCGGTCGACCGGAGCCCATGTCGGTCGATCGAGCTTCGGCTGATTGAAAGCACCTAAGTCTCTATTTGGGACGGTCGACCGGGCGGTCGACCATGGGCTGGCAACGGTCAAAAGTTTTTGAAAACCGGCCGATCGACCGATCGACCGTGAGCTATATTTCAGCCCAAACGACTAGTTTTTTAAACACGTTTTAAAACGTGCTTTTCTTCTCTAAACGATTTTTAGGGCTGAATTTGGGTCTAAACTTTTCTAATTATTCATTATAACAGTTTACCTTTTAATCCCTACCTTATCCTATAAATAGGGATGATTAGGGTTGAAGAGATTAAAACAATCCTTTGCAAAAGAAATCAAGTTTAAGTCTTTCAAAAGAAGTTTTTGCTCTCAGTTTTTGTGCTCAAAATTCTCTCTTTTCTCTGAAGTTTTTGATTCAAAACTCTCTTCAATTTTGTTTTCTTTTTCACTTACAAAACTTGAGCTTCAATCCTACACATTATTCTCTAGGGTTTTTGTATGGGAAAAAGTTTTTCAAAAGAGGGTTTGTGGTCTTTTGATCACCAACTATTCTTGTATTTGTGGCTCCACTACCTCTGGACTAGAGGAGTGAGATAGAGGAGTTGGGTGCTCCCTTGTGGTTGTAATTCATTATGAAAGTTATAGTGGTTCTTAAAACCTTCTAGGTGAAGGCGGGGACGTAGAGCTGGGTGCTCGAACCTCGAAACAAATCTCAGTGTTTGCGATTGGTTTATTTGTGTCATTTACTTGCTTTCTATTCATTGCTATATTGTCGATCAATACTCATACAACAAGATTGCATTGCGCACCTCAAACTCTTATTTAGAGGAATCACGAGGAAGGAGTTCAGAGCCCTTCACGGGGTATCGGCTTCTAATCTTATTTCGGGTGATCGTTGCATCATAACATTTTAAATTTGTGCATTGATTAGCATTATCACCTATTTACCCCCCTCTAGGTGATTTCACCTCTAAGTGTAGAGGTGATTTGTTTGTGCTTTGCCTCTAGTGAGAGGTTGTATTGGTTGAGACAGGAGTTGTGTACTCCCGATTGTATTTGCCCCAAATCCTGAGTGGAGGTTCCCTGTATGGGAAGTCCTGTGTGGACGAGTTAGTGAAAATCCTTCTATGTGAAGGCAGGGACGTAGAGCTGTGTGCTCGAACCTCGAAACATATCTCGGTGTTTGCGTTTGATCCACTTTCTCTAACTCTCTCTCTCTCTTACATTGTGCATTGATTCATATTGTCATATCATATACATGCTTGTGTTGTTCGTGTGTGCCCATACTTGTGTTTAATCAAGAGAGCTTTACATAGCACCTCAACTCTTATTTAGAGGAATTCAGAGGAGTTAGTCCAGAGCCCTTCACCGGGAATTCAGCTACACTCGTTGATTACACTAAGTGTGTTGCATTAAGTTTTTAATTCCGCATTATTGATCATTAGATTAGCCATACACCTATTCACCCCCTCTAGGTGTATTTTTCAATTGGTATCAGAGCCTGCGCTCCGGATATTAGGTTTAACCACCTAGGAGTGTGATCTTGATTTTTGCTAATTTATCATTTGTATTTGCACACATTTTGTTTGCATTCATGGATGCCCTCCCATATTTGATATCTCTAAAATTGACACATGGAAGGTTTTGATGAGTTGGCATTTGAAAGCCATAGGTTATAAAGTTTACCTTGCCATTACCAACGAATCCTACCTTAGTGATAGCAAGCATATAGAGGCCAATGCACTAGCCCTAGAGGCACTTAGAAAATCACTTAGCAAAGAATATTTAAATATGATTTCTCATTGTGTTTCCGCCTTTGCAGTGTGGAACATCTTGACCTCTCCAAACCTTCAACTGCCAATCCAAATGGAGAAGGAATCTAGTGGAGAAGAGTCCGACCAACGTTGCTTCATGGTCCAAGGGAATGACTCCCTTGAGGTACATTCAGACACTCAACTAGATAGTGCTAGTTCTTCTTGTGATGAATATATTGATGCCGATGCATTGAATGAAGAACTTTTTATTGTTTATGAAAAATTATTAGAAAAATATAAAGAATTGAAAAAGAAGAGTTTTGGATTTAACAAAGAGAATGAAAACTTGTCTTCTAAGCTTGATGTTGCTTTGCAAGAGAGGGATGAGATTTCAAGTGAACGTGACTCACTTAAATCCCAACTTGAACTTGCCCTTAATGAAAACAAGATTTTGAAAAGTAAAAATGATTGTGAAAATGTTTTAAAGAAAAATGAGGCTTTATCTTCAAAAGTTGATTTTGTTGTAAAAGAAATGAATCTTTAAAAATGAAAATTGTTTCTATTTCAAAGGAATTAGATTTGGTTTCTAAGAAGAACATTTCTTTGAAAAATGATATTGATTCTCATGTTTGCCATGCTAGTGTAGCTTCATCATCTAGCTCACCTATTACATGCTCCACTTTATCTTCTAGTATTAAAAATGATACAAATGTTTTGAAGAAAAGTGTTGAATGTTTGGGCTCCACTTTGAGCCATTGTGCATTGAACCATACACGTTTGAAATCTATGTTTCGAAAGAAACAAGTTCCTCCTATGCATGCACACAAACCATGGCATACACATGCTCCTCACGTTCACACCCATCACACAATGTATGCTCCTGTGTACACTTGTACACATTGTAGACGTAAGGGCCACCTTGTAAATTTTGTTATGATAGTGAAATACACCTAGAGGGGGGGTGAATAGGTGTAATTGCTAATCTAATGATCTTTTTAAACTTATGAAATGAGTGATGCAACAATCTCTCAAAACACGACTAAGAGCCGAATACCCCTTGCGAGGTTCTGAACTCCTTCCTCCCAATTCCCCTTAAATGGGTTAGAGGTGCGCAATGCAACCGTGTTGTATTGAGGTGTGATTGATCAATGCCAAGTATGATGATGAAAATGAAAAGCTCACAATGTAACACAACAAGTATAGCAACACAAGATTCCACAAGTAAAATAGCAAGTAAAGTAAACAAATAAGGATTGCACAAATAAAGGTTAGTTCTCAAGCAATAATTGGAAGTGATATAAAGCAAGAAAGTAAGCAAGAAGAACGCCAAGGCAATCGCAAACAAGATGATTTGTTTCGAGGTTCGAGCCCGTTGCTCTAGTCCCCGCCTTCACCTCCGTGAAGGGTTTCCACTATCCCCTTAGGATCCCGTACAAGTTAGGCCTCCAAAGACCTCAAGCCCGTAGCTTCACCTTACAAAGAAACTCCACCGAGGAGCTTGTCTCCACAAGAACAAGGATTACAAATAGTGATCTTTAACTAGACCACAACACTCTTTTACAAACACTCTCACTCTTTTACAACTTCACCTATAAAAGAATATGAAATTTTTGGCTCTATGAAGTGTGGTGAGAAAAGCTTCAGTTGTAGAGTGATATTAGAGATCAAACAACAACTGAAAAACCAATTTGAAAGAATGAAAATGAAAGCTTTAAACTATTTTTCTCTTTCTCTTGAAAAACAATGAAAACTTGTATTTTTCTTGGTAAATAACTAAGGCCTATTCCCCACTATTTATAGGGAGAGAATAGGTTAAAAACTCTGATTTTTCCAGCTAATTTGATCAGAAAAAGAGTCCCAACAACTCCTAAAAACTCTGTTAAAGAGAAAACCAAAAACAGTTTTTCAGAAATACCCAAAGAGGAAAGAGCCGTTATGGCTTGTTGCAGGCCTACCGGTCGACTGCCGTCGACCGGGTCCCTGCTGGCAAAGAGCCGTTGGGGCTCCGGTCGACTGCCAGTCGACCGATCTCAATTAGGAAACACAGTTTCCTTCTATCGGTCGACCGACCCAGTCGACCGAAAAGATACAGAGAGCAAACATCTATTTTCGGTCGACCGGTCTGTTGGTCCGGTCGACCGACAGACATGCACAACCTGTGCATGTCCGGACACAGCAGCCGGTCGACTGCCGGTCTACCGGTCTGCCTGAAACAGGATTCTGGGCAGATTTTTGAGTTAGAAAAATTTGTAAAAATCTTTTAAAAACTCTGGAACTAAGTGTTATGCTGAACTTTGTTTATATACATGTTTTAAACACGTTTTTTGAAGATATAAAGCTTTGAGTACATGTATGTATAAACCAAGGCATAAACTTAGAAATAAACATTTTCAAAAACATAGAAAAATTCAAAACAAGTGTGTGTGCAAATCCTAGAGCCAAATTTCACATATTCTATCTTTAACAAAACTACACTTACAAACTTCTAGGTCTTCAAGACTTCAACATGGGCAATCTTCACTTGATCTTCAATATTGCACTTTGAGCCCATTTGACTTGTCTTGAATCCAATACACCTTCCTTTAGAGAAGTAATCAACTCTTTAAGATATGAACCTGAAACACACTTAACAACAGTTGATATTAGTACAAATAACTAATATGTTTTGTAATCATCAAAATACACTAAACAAGGGTGATTGTAACCTTGGGCCAACAATCTCCCCCTTTTTGATGATGACAAAACATATGAGTTATTAAACAAATAAAAGAGGAAAGAGCTTGGAAGCTCCCCTTAAACAATGCTATGTATTTAACATAAATATGAACAACTATGTAAGCATACATAAAGCATTGAAAAATATCATCACCAAAAATAAACTATCATAAGGAATAACAAAATTTAAAACAAACAACATATAAATTAAAACATAAAACAAACAACATATATTTTCTCCATATTTTATTTTCTCCATATATTTTCTCCCCCTTTTTGTCATACATCAAAAAGGGTTAAAAAAAAAATTTTAAGACAAAACAAAAAACATATTAGAAACAAAACAAAACAAACTAAGATATTTTAAGTATCAATCTTACATACATTCAATTCACCACAAATAAATGAAAATCTTGCATAATCTAAAGGTTTTGTGAAAATATCTGCAAGTTGAAAATCTGTGGAAACAAAATCGATATCAATGTCACCTTTTTCAAAGTGATCTCTAAGAAAATGATATCTAATGTCTATATGTTTGGTTTTACTATGTTGATTAGCATTTTTGGTCATGTGAATAGCACTAGTATTATCACAATAATCTTAACATGATCAAAATGTAAATCAAAATCGAGAAGAGTATGTTTCATCCAGAGTACTTGTGCACAACAAGCTCCGGCTGCTACATACTCCGCCTCGGCGGTTGAAAGGGCTACACTATTTTGTTTCTTGGAAGACCAAGACACAAGACAATTGCCCAAGAATTGGCAAGTGCCACTTGTGCTCTTCCTATCTACCCTACAACCGGCATAGTCGGCATCCGAATAACTAGTCATGGTAAATTGGTTAGTTTTCGGATACCACAAACCTAAATCAATTGTGCCCCTAAGATACCTAATTATGCGTTTTACCGCTATTAAGTGTGATTCCTTAGGACATGATTGAAAACGTGCACATAAACATACGGAAAACATTATATCCGGCCTACTAGCCGTAAGATAGAGTAAACTACCAATCATGCTACGAAATAATTTGATGTCTACTTCCTTACCTTGTTCGTCCTTGTCAAGTTTCGTAGTGGTTGCCATGGGAGTCTTTGCTACTTTGGATCCTTCAAGCCCGAACCTCTTGATGAGTTCTTTGGTGTACTTGGCTTGTTGATGAATGTCCCATCACTACGTTGCTTGATTTGAAGTCAAGGAAGAAGTTGAGCTCCCCCATCATAGACATCTCGAATTCCTTTTTCATGCATGACTCAAATTCTTGCAAAGTGAAACATTAGTAGATCCAAAAATAATGTCATCAACATAAATTTGAACTATGAGAATATCTTGATCTATATGTTTGGTAAATAATGTTTTATCAACTTTTCCTTTCTTAAAATCATTTGAAAGCAAAAATGAAGACAATCTTTCATACCAAGCCCTAGGGGCTTGTTTCAAACCATATAGTGCTTTATCTATTTATAAACATAATTAGGGTGTGTAGGATCAACAAACCCGGGGGGTTGTTCAACATACACCTCCTCATCAATATAACCATTAAGAAAAGCACTCTTTACATCCATTTGAAATAACTTAAAATCTTTAAATGAGGCATATGCTAAGGTCATCCGTATGGCTTCGAGCCGTGCTACGGGTGCAAAGGTTTCTTCAAAATCGATTCCCTCGATTTGAGTGTAACCTTGGGCAACTAACCTAGCCTTGTTTCTAACTACATTACCGATTCATCCAACTTGTCTTAAAGATCCATTTAGTACCAATAGTTGGTCTATCTTGGGGCCTAGGAACAAGATGCCATACTTGGTTGCGCTCAAATTGATTGAGCTCCTCTTGCATAGCAAGCAACCAATATGAATCGGCCTCGGCTTCGAGGACATTTTTAGGTTCTATGTGTGAAATAAAACCAAATTACCACAAAAATCTTGAATCTTAGAGCGAGTGGTTACCCCTTTTGATACTTCACCTATGACGAGGTCCTTGGGATGATGAGGATTGAATCTCCAATCCTTTGGTAGTGGTTGAGAGGGCTCCTCTTCATTTGCTTGATGTTCATTTCCTTGAGCCTCTTCCACTTTGGCTTCACTTCCATCACCATCCTTTGGCTTGTCTCCCATGGTAGAAGCATCCTCCAAGGTCACTTTCTCCAAACCTTCATCTAAAGCATCAATTTCTACACAATTCTTAACAACTTGTTAGATTCCTCAAATTTAACATGAATAGATTCCTCAATAGTCAAAGTTGACCTATTGAAGACTCTATAAGCCTTACTAGTATTTGAGTAACCTACAAAAATAGCCTCATATGATCTAGCATCAAATTTTCCCAAATTAATATTTGTATTTAAAACAAAACATTTGCAACCAAACACTTTGAAATAAGAAACATTAGGTTTTCTAGAAAAATACATCTCATAAGAAGTCTTAGTAGTATTTTTACATAGGAAAACACGATTTGCAATGTAACATGAAGTATGAACGGCCTCGGCCCACAAATAATGTGGTAGACCATATTCATTTAACATTGTCCTAGCCATCTCTTGTAAAGTACGATTTTTCCGCTCAACTACTCCATTTTGTTGTGGAGTTCTAGGACAAGAAAGTTCATGTTTTATTCCATGTTCCTCACAAAAAGTGGTAAAGGGAAGGTTAATGAACTCACCTCCTCTATCACTTCTTATTTTAATTATTGAGGAGTCATTTTCCTTTTCAACTCTTTTCTTAAAGGCTTGAAAATGTGAAAAGGTTTGACTTTTATGTTCAAGAAAATAAACCCAAGTAAAACGCGAAAAATCATCTACTAAAACATAAGCAAATCTACTCCCACTTAAACTTTTGGTTTGTGTAGGGCCAAATAAATCCATGTGGATTAGCTCCAATGGACGTGATGACATGATATCCTTAATTGATTTGAATGAGGACTTAGTTTGTTTCCCAAATTGACATGCGTCACAAACTCGGTCCTTTTCAAAGTTCAATGAAGGAATACCCTTCACCATTTCCTTAGAGTTAAGCCTAGAAATATGGTCAAATGAAACGTGGCCTAATCTCCTATGCCATAACCAAGAGTCGTCATCGAGGGCTTTTAAACATGTTATATTACAAGACATATTTAGCATATCTATCATATATACATTACTTTCACGAAAACCGGAAAATACACAAACATTAGAATTTTTGTCAACTATTTTACAAGCAATATCATCAAAAATAACATTAAATCCTTTATCACATAATTGACTAATGCTCAAGAGATTATGCTTGAGCCCGTCTACTAAAACTACATTTTCAATTAAAGGAGAAGTGCCAAGCTTTACATTACCAATACCAATGATTTTACCCTTGGCGTCATCTCCGAAGGTGACGGTGCCACCTTCATGATATCTTGATAGGGTTGCAAAGTTGTTGATGTCCCAAGTCATGTGCCTTGAGCAACCGCTATCAAGATACCACAAACCTCTACGTCGTTGGGCTTTGGAAAGTACCTATATCATTTAAAACAATTGTTGACTTTGGTACCCAAACTTTCTTGGGTCCTTGAAAGTTAGTGTTACGAACCCAAACATTATGAGATGATGCACTTAGTCTATCATAGCAAAATTAGCTAAGTGTCCTTTCCGTCCACAATGTGAACATGTGTACACTTTTCTATACATAAATGCATGGTGTGTATGTGAAGTGTGAGCATGCTTTGGGGGTTTACCATGATGCATAGGTTGTGTAGCATGTACATGAGCATGAGCATGAGCATGATGAACGTTTTTCTTAGGAGCTTGTTTCTTAGGAAACATATTCTCCATCTTCTTCTTATCAAACTCACTACACTTTTTCAAAACAACATCTAATGAGTCTAATCTTTCCTTAAGCATGGCAATCTCATTAGAATCTACAAATGGGGTCTTTCCTTACAAGCAATCTTATATTTTTCAAAATCATTTTTAGTGGAAACTAAAGAAGAATGCAAGTCATTATTTTCTTTAGAAAGATTTAACACTTGAATACTCAAAGATTCATTATCCTTTTTCATTTTCAAGTACTTTTTCTTCATGAAGTCATAATTTTGAGAAAGTTCTATAAATGCTTCACTTAACTCATCCATGGATAAATCAAAAGAGTTGAGGGGGTTACCTTGCTTGTGCTCTCATTTGCCATGAAGCACATATTGGCGGTGTCGATCTCCTCCTCGGATTCACTTTCGTCATCCCATGTTGCTTTCATAGCCTTCTTCTTGTATGGCTTCTTGGATGAAGATGGCTTCACTTGGTCCGGACACTCCGCTACTATGTGTCCCGGCTTTTGGCAATTAAAGCAAATGATCTTCCTTTCTTCCTTGCCTCCTTGCCATCTCTCCTTCCTTGGAACTTTGCCTTGTTGTACATCCTCCGGACATTTTTGACTAGAAGTGAGAGCTCCTCGTCATCTTCTTCTTCGTCATCTTCGTCGGAGTAAGTAGCATGACTTTTGAAGGCAATGGTCTTCTTTTTGGTAGGTGCCATGTCCTCCCTTGCCTTCCTCTCCATCTCATGGGTTTTTTAAATTCCCAATGAGTCCGATGAGCTCAATCTCATCTTTATCATTGAGTTCCTTCAATGTTGTAGCTTTCACTTCCCATGATGGAGGAAGAGCCCGGATGATCTTTCTCACCCTTTGGTCGTTGTTGATGTCTTCACCTAGAGAAGAAAGCCCATTAGTAATCTTAGTAAATTAGTAACCATATCATCTATGGTTTCATGTTCTTGCATGCTAAAATTTTCATATTGGGACCGAAGAAGGTCTATCTTGGCCCTCTTCACTTGTGATGTCCCCTCATGTGTTACTAGCAAATGGGTCCAAATCTCATAGGCGGATTTGCAATGGATGACTCTAGCTATGTCATCATCATTGAGGGCTTGTAGGAGTGCATAATGAGCCCTAGCATTGGCATCAAACTCCTTGGTCTCAATTTCGGACCAAGTAGATTCATCACCGGGGGGTACACTAAATTGTTTAGTCACGGCCTTTGCAACTCGGCTACCTAGAGATTGCAAGAAAACGGTCATCTTAACCTTCCATATGGGAAAGTTAAGTCCATCAAACTTAGGGGGTGTCTTAATACCATCGGCCATGTTTACTATGTGGAAATGAATGAAATGATTAGCAATATGAGGATCTCTCTAAGGTTGTTAAGCCAAATCCTAGAGTCCAAGCTCTGATACCAATTGAAATACACCTAGGGGGGGTGAATAGGTGTAATTGCTAATCTAATGATCTTTTTAAACTTATGAAATGAGTGATGCAACAATCTCTCAAAAACACGACTAAGAGCCGAATACCCCTTGCGAGGTTCTGAACTCCTTCCTCCCAATTCCCCTTAAATGGGTTAGAGGTGCGCAATGCAACCGTGTTGTATTGAGGTGTGATTGATCAATGCCAAGTATGATGATGAAAATGAAAAGCTCACAATGTAACACAACAAGTATAGCAACACAAGATTCCACAAGTAAAATAGCAAGTAAAGTAAACAAATAAGGATTGCACAAATAAAGGTTAGTTCTCAAGCAATAAATTGGAAGTGATATAAAGCAAGAAAGTAAGCAAGAAGAACGCCAAGGCAATCGCAAACAAGATGATTTGTTTCGAGGTTCGAGCCCGTTGCTCTAGTCCCCGCCTTCACCTCCGTGAAGGGTTTCCACTATCCCCTTAGGATCCCGTACAAGTTAGGCCTCCAAAGACCTCAAGCCCGTAGCTTCACCTTACAAAGAAACTCCACCGAGGAGCTTGTCTCCACAAGAACAAGGATTACAAATAGTGATCTTTAACTAGACCACAACACTCTTTTACAAACACTCTCACTCTTTTACAACTTCACCTATAGAAAGAATATGAAATTTTTGGCTCTATGAAGTGTGGTGAGAAAAGCTTCAGTTGTAGAGTGATATTAGAGATCAAACAACAACTGAAAAACCAATTTGAAAGAATGGAAATGAAAGCTTTAAACTATTTTTCTCTTTCTCTTGAAAAAACAATGAAAACTTGTATTTTTCTTGGTAAATAACTAAGGCCTATTCCCCACTATTTATAGGGAGAGAATAGGTTAAAAACTCTGATTTTTCCAGCTAATTTGATCAGAAAAAGAGTCCCAACAACTCCTAAAAACTCTGTTAAGAGAAAACCAAAAACAGTTTTTCAGAAATACCCAAAGAGGAAAGAGCCGTTATGGCTTGTTGCAGGCCTACCGGTCGACTGCCGGTCGACCGGGTCCCTGCTGGCAAAAGAGCCGTTGGGGCTCCGGTCGACTGCCAGTCGACCGATCTCAATTAGGAAACACAGTTTCCTTCTATCGGTCGACCGACCCAGTCGACCGAAAAGATACAGAGAGCAAACATCTATTTTCGGTCGATCGGTCTGTTGGTCCGGTCGACCGACAGACATGCACAACCTGTGCATGTCCGGACACAGCAGCCGGTCGACTGCCGGTCGACCGGTCTGCCTGAAACAGGATTCTGGGCAGATTTTTGAGTTAGAAAAATTTGTAAAAAATCTTTTAAAAACTCTGGAACTAAGTGTTATGCTGAACTTTGTTTATATACATGTTTTAAACACGTTTTTGAAGATATAAAGCTTTGAGTACATGTATGTATAAACCAAGGCATAAACTTAGAAATAAACATTTTCAAAAACATAGAAAAATTCAAAACAAGTGTGTGTGCAAATCCTAGAGCCAAATTTCACATATTCTATCTTTAACAAAACTACACTTACAAACTTCTAGGTCTTCAAGACTTCAACATGGGCAATCTTCACTTGATCTTCAATATTGCACTTTGAGCCCAATTTGACTTGTCTTGAATCCAATACACCTTCCTTTAGAGAAGTAATCAACTCTTTAAGATATGAACCTGAAACACACTTAAACAACAGTTGATATTAGTACAAATAACTAATATGTTTTGTAATCATCAAAATACACTAAACAAGGGTGATTGTAACCTTGGGCCAACAGATAGGATACATGATTCAAATTTAGCAAATAAATTTGTTTGGGTTAGGAAGGAGCTAACCCCCATGGACTCAAAAGAGTATGGGTACCAAAGACCACTCCTATTTTATTTGATGTAGGTGTGGGCTCTCACATGACGTGAGAGTGATGGTGTCTTGAGGTGGATGCGTTCCGAACTTAAAGAGGACTATTTGGATGCATCACTTTTAAGGGAGTTTGGTGGGAGGACCACCATGGTTTGGAGATATGGAGATGTGCCCTATTGGTTTTGGTAACGATCTCTAACTCCCATTTATGTTTACATGCTTTTCATATTGTTGATTTTTATCATGTCTTGTTTCATGATTAATATGTTAAATGTCATGATTATTAGACTTGTAATATACATGATTAGTATTTGAGACACCCGTATTTATATGGATTTATATTTAGTGTTCTCACTTTAGTTTAACTAATGTGTATGTCCTAGTTCTAACACATGTGCATTTACCACAATGATCATATAAGTTTTGTTTTGATTTCTATACTTCATGTTTTGATTACATGTTTAGATGTTAGTTTTTCATTAAAACTTAGAAATATACTTGTACAACTAGTGAGCTACAAATAGATTATTATATGTTTGTACTTGAATGCTTATTTGTACTCATTAGATGTACTAGTATAGTCTAGTTTGATGATTCATACATTTTGACTTGTATTCCATATTTTTTGACATATTTTTCATGTTTTGTTTAACTTCATGTATATGTCTATTTTGTCTAAACTAATAGTTATACATATACATCCTTGAACCCGTTGCCTTCTTGCATATACTTTTGTGGACTCGTTCATATTTGATATGTACGTATACTCTAGTTTGTACAAAACATACATATACCTTGAAGGATTCTAGTTTTGATAATTTTCATGTTTTAAGAAATTTCACATTGAGCTTGATTACCTATATTCATGATGATGTGTTACACATAACTCTTATACACTCACTTTACTTAATGTTTTCTCATGATTTTGTTTTCATGAGTATGATATGTGCCTTATAGATTTTGAGTATTGATGATCGTGTGACTTACATGTTTTTCATGAAATATATTTTTGTTTTATTCCTTGCTTGAAGGATTTCGTCCTAGTTTTCAAATTTTTCATATAACTAGTTCGTATTCTTCATATGGTAGAGTTTTCAATTGTGTTATATTATTTTCAAACTTATTTTTGAAAACCCCACCATTCAAAGGGCGGTTGGTTGGGCGACCATGCCTTGTATGCTCATTATTGAAAATCTATTAAAACATGTGCATGAAATGGGTGGTAGGAAGTATGAGTTATACACTTGATCTTATTTTGTTTTCAATTGATATCATTGTATCTTTTCAATTGGTATCACTATTGACATTCTTTTTGTATACTCATATATGTTTTTATATATGTATGCTTAAACTTCAAATAGTATCAATTTCGTTGGTATTCAATTTTCATATATATATATATATATTTTATTTGTGCTTACTATATCTCTATATCTTTGAGCCCAAATTTTGGTTATGCTAAGCTTGATTTCTTAAATGATTATTATTTTCAATTGATTATTTTTCAATTGGTATCTTATACAAGCTTATGCATCATTTTGTTTGGTATTTCATAAAGGGGGAGAAAATTCATATTTCACCTTTCAGTTAGTTTTGTTTACATTTGGTATCTTACTCCCACACTTTATGTTAAAAAATGATTAAAAAATGATATTAATTTTTTAATTTGGTATCATACGCTTCTAATGAAAATCATTTTCAATTGGTATATGTTTCATTATTTTCAATTGGTATATGTTTCATTTTCAATATTGGTATCAAACATATTAAATTGATATTATTCTCTATTTGGCATCTCTATTGTTAAATGAGTTTAGTATTTTTCAATTGGTATTGCAAAATGAGTTTAGTGTTTAACCAAAAAGATTGGTTTATGTTATTCATTTGGTATTAAAAGTGTAAAATATTTTCAATTGGTACTAATTTTTACAATTGGTATCAAGATTACCTATATGTTTATATCTTTCAATTGATATCAAAATTTTTGTTGGTTTCTTCAAAATGTTTTGTTTATTTTCAATTTGGTATCATCATTTGATATCATGATATTTCTATGTATACCTTTGCACTAAATTGATTTTTTTTAATTGCTATCATAATATTTTGATATGATTTCACCCCTTATTGATTTTTTTGTTTGGACAAAAGGGGGAGAACATTGTTTTATTGTTTTCTTTAACCCCTTTGTTGATGATTGACAAAAGGGGGAGAAGTATTTAGTATATAAGCATGTTTATTTAAGTTTATATTAAAAACATTAGTTTTATATTTGTTGATATTGGTATCAAGAGCATGGATATTAGTATCAAGAACATATTTTGTTGTTTTGTTTTGTTAGTATCAAGAGCTTTTATTGAAATTTTTATTGTTGGTATCAAGAGCTTTTATTGAAATATTTATTGGTATCAAGAGCAATTATCTAAGAATATGTTCATTCTAAGTATATATTTTTCAATGGTATTTAAGAACATGTTTATTTTAAAATTTGGTATCAAGAGCATGTTTATTTCATTGTTTTGCATGTTTTATGCATATTCATGTTTAACATTCATTGCATATCTTTATAGTTTATTGCTATGCATGAGTTAAGGGGGAGCTTCTATGAAGCTTAACTTTAATCCATGCATGTATAACTCCATGATTTTTGTCATCATCAAAAAGGGAGATTGTTGGCCCAGAGGCCTTCCACTCTAGTTTTGATTATGATTAACGCATGTAATTATAGTTTACTAATAATCTTGTGATATTTAGTTTCAGATATTTAACCAAGATATTAGTAGGTGATTAGCTTCAACAAAGGTTTTTTGGAGCTTTCACATGGTGATTTAAGAGCTCGAGCGTCAAGTTCATATCTAGCACTCGGTTGGAGTCAAGCTCGGTGAATCAAGTTTGGATCGAGTCAACTTGAAGACGGTGTTTTACAAGAAGGCTTCGGTTTGTTTAGTGAAGATTTTGTTTAGCTCCATTGTAAAGTTGAGATAGTGTGATATGCTCAAGTTCACAACACGCACACTTGTTTTGAGTTTCATGTTTATTGGTTTTGGTTTTTGGTTTAACCGATCTTGGTTTTCAGAATAGATAGAATCAAAATAAGTTTATATGGTTTAATGTATATTAGATTTGATTTATATACATATATGCTTCATCTATTTAGAAAAACTTATTTTGATAGTCGACTTTATGAGTTTGGAGTTTTGTATTTTAACAAAACTATTTTTGCATTTAATGTCAAAAACATAGATATAATACCTTTCATGTATATTGGATTCTATCCATATACAACATGCTTCAAAGTTGTTTTAATATCATGTTTTTGTATTTACATGTGTTTTGAAAAAATCGAATTTCCATTTCAAAAATCCAAGTTTTGGAAAATACAGTTTTTGGTTTAAGATAAAATTTTCAAGTCACAAAATGGTTCAAAATGTTTGTAACATGATTTGATTTTTACTCAAACATGTTTGTATTTCAAAGATATAACATGAACTGATTTTTGTGGAATTTATATGTTTTTATGGGATTTTATAAAAGATAAAAACCCAATCTTTTAAGTCCCATATCTGTCAGGCTAGCTGACTGCCGTCGACTGGGCCGGTCGACTGTAGCAGTGAGCGGTCGACCGGGCCGGTCGACCGACGTGCACAGAGCGTGCACGCAGCTTAGCTGGGGAGGCTAGTCGACCAGGTCGGTCGACCGCTAGAGAGCTCTGCTCCCTGAAAAAGCCTCCAGTCGACCGGGCGGTCGACCGGACAGAGAGTTCTGCTCTCTGTATCCAGCGTGGTCGACCGGGCAGTCGACCGGCCAGAGAGCCGTTGCTCTCTGGTTCTGGGCACGGTCGACCGGGCGGTCGATCGCTGGGCTCAACAGTCAAATTTTTGACCGTTGGCCGGTCGACCGGCCGGTCAATCGGAAGGGCAATCTGGCCCTTTTCAGCTGCCAACGGGCAGATTTTGAAATGGGTTATAAATACCCCATTTCTTGGTTGTTTTCAACAATAATTTTTTGAGCAAAAATTCTATCTTCCTAAGTGTTTTAAAAGCAAGTTTTAAAAGAGTTTTAGAGCAAAAAGATCTATCTTCATTTGTTTTAAAGAGTTAGAAAAATCAAAGAAAAAGAGAAGTCTTTGGGATTTATTTTTGTTCTTCATTTCAATCATATCTTAGAAGTTTTCCCAAGTATTTTCTTTGTGTTTTTAATTTCCAAACTCTTTGTTTTTCCACACTTGAGCTTATCTACTATCCTACCTATTAGGATCTTTGTTTTGTGGGAAAAGAAGTTGTTTGTGGTCTTTGTGATCACCAAGTTGTAAACCTTCCATTGATTGTGATATCCCTCTAGTGAGAGGTGATTGAGTTATTATCCCTCAAGTGTGAGGTGATAGTGGATGTGGTATTGGCACCCTCTAGTGAGAGGTGGAGATTGTGTTGGAATCCCTCAAGTGTGAGGTGATTGTTGTTTGGCTAAGTGCTTATCCCTCTAAGTGTAGAGGTGATTTGTTTGTGCCTTGCCTCTAGTAAGAGGTTGTATTGTTGAGAGAGGAGTTGTGTACTCCCGATTGTATTTGTCCCAAATCCTGAGTGGAGGTTCCCTGTATGGGAAGTCCTGTGTGGACGAGTTAGTGAAAATCCTTTTGTGTAAAGGCGGGGATGTAGAGCTGTGTGCTTGAATCTCGAAACATATCTCGATGTTTGCGTTTGATCCACTTTCTCTAACTCTCTCTCTCTCTCTTACATTGTGCATTGATTCATATTGTCATATCATATACATGTTTATGTTGTTTGTGTGTGCCCATACTTGTGTTTAGCCAAGAGAGCTTTGCATAGCACCTCAACTCTTATTTAGAGAAATTCAGAGGAGTTAGTCCAGAGTCCTTCACCGGGAATTCGGCTACACTTGTTGGTTACACTAAGTGTGTTGCATTAAGTTATTAATTCCGCACTATTAATCATTAGATTAGCCATACACTATTAACCCCCTCTGAGTGTATTTTCAAATTCTAGCTCACTTTTGTAGGAATCACGGTTGTACTTAGCACGTGCCATAAGCCGTTAAGTCACTAGGCTACCCTAGTAGACGAGCGTTGTCTCGTGAAGGTTTGCAGTGAATATACCCACAAAATTCAAAGAAAAGAATTTAAAGATGGTGAAGAAAATAAGGATAAAGAAAAATAAGGATAAGTGAATATAAAGAAAGAGAAAAAAGAGTAAAAAAAAGAAAAATATTATTGGCCAATAAACATCACTAGTAAATAGATTCAATAGTTTTCACAAGCAATCATCTTCAAGTTCAATCTCCTATCAAGAAATCCAATCATCTCATCTTATAGATTCAAATCCTAATATATCCCACCATCCTTTCTAAATTTTCTAATTTTGTGCATCTTTGTGAACATGTGATAGCTCTTAAGTTGGGACTTTGATTTAAACTTTTATACTTAAATATTTAACAATATAGAAGTTTCGAAGTATTACCACTTCATTGCCTTTAAGCACTTCTTTTTTTCTTATTTTTTTTAATACATATAAATCATCTTACTCTCTTTCGTTTAAATATCAAGGTTTCTTGAGGCCAAGATATTGTTGGCCCAATGGCACACTCTCTGGTTTTGTTTTGATGATTACAAAGCACATGAAGTTATTCGGTACTAATCAACTTCAAGTGTGTAAGTACTTTTCAGGGTTCAAGAGGATTCAAAGTATTTCTTCCTTAAAAGGAAGATTTTTAGGTCTCAAGTTTACTCAAGGTGGGATTCAGGCTAGGACAATCAAGATTGACGAAACCCACTTGAAAATTGCTTGAAGACATATGAACCTATATAAGAAAATAGTTTGTTAAAGTGTAAAATGAAGAATTGATGCTCAAGAATTCACACGCACAAAATACAAGTTTTTATATTTAGTTTATGTTTTCTTTGGTATTTTACTAAATTGGTTTTTGATACATGTCCATGTTATTCAAAATTTCATATCCTGTTTTCAACATGTATTTTTAGCCTATGTGTTGCCAAACCAAATTTCAAAATGGTTTGAAATATTTAAAAAATGGATTCTATGATAAATTCTTTCTTAAAATTGGTTTTTGTGTTGGGTCAATAGACTGATCGATCGACCTTTCTAGTGCAATAGTTTTGCACTACTGCTGGTCGACCGACCAATCGACCGTTTGTGCATATTTCAAGTGTGCACGATGTGGACGACCGACCTGTCGACCGACAACGACTTGAAGTGTTTTGTCTGACTTCAGTCGACTGGTCGGTCGACCGACTGAAAGATTTTTCTTTACTATTGTTCTCTGTTGAGATTAGATGACTAGCCGATAGACCGGCACTTAACGGTTATTTTTGAAATTAGCTGATCAGTCAACTGACCGGTCATCGATGTCCTATCTGCTACAGTAACGGCTAGTTTTTCAAATCTGTTTTGTCCTCTTTTTCTCCAACGGGTATATTTGTTCTTTTTAGGTCTAATCACTTTGTTAATACCCTGTTTGACCCTTCTAATATCATTTATCACTTGCCTATATACGAATCAGTGGGAGAGGTTAAATATCTAGAGTTTTGGGAATTATTTTGAAAAATCAAATTTATTCAAAAGAGAAAATTTCTAGCTTTCAAGTGCTCTCATTTTCAAATCAATTACTACAAGTTTTCATCTCTTTAATTCATTTATTTCAACTAAATTTCTCTCTCATAAACTTCTTGAGCTTCACTCCTCATGCTATATTATAGGAAGTTGTAAAAGAGAGCGTCTGTAATCTTTGTGATCACCAAAAGCTTGTAAACCTCAATGGATTTGTACTACTTGTGAAGAGGATTGAGAGTTGAAGTTATATATTCCGGTCTTATTTAGATCATTGTAGTTCCTTTGTGGAGGCTCTTTTATGGAATGATCCTTAGTGGATAGTGAAATCCTTCACGGGTGAAGGCAGGAACGTAGAGCTTTGTCCATGAACCTCGAATCAAATCTCTTGTGTTTGCGATTACCTTTTCTCTTCCTCTTGCTCTATTGATATTTCTTGCACTTGTGTTTTTCCTTCTCTTGTATTTGCTATTCATTGCTTGCATCATATTCATCGCTCTGACTTGTCGGTTTAACTCGTCTCAACAATAAGGCAATTAAGCACCTCAACTACTAATCTAAAGGAATATAAAGGAGAAGTTCTAGAGCCCTTCACGGGATTTCGGCTTCACTTATTATTTTGAGTTGATTGTGTGCATCATTGAATTTAAATTGTTTAAATTCTGTATTGTTTGCCATTAGATTAACATTACACCTATTCATCTCCCCTCTTCAGATATCTAAGTAATTGATCATTAGACTTGTTAATATATATAACTTTTTTTTCAACTTACCTAATTATTTTTCACGTAATACCAAGGCTTTTTGATACCAAAGTATCTAGCTAATCAATAATTTATGTTCGTTATAATTTTATTTATTATTTTTTATTTTTTAAGTATTCAGTAATCCTCATCATCCCAAACTTAAACTAATGTATAGTGTAGATAAGATGCATATTCACGTAGACTAATTCTAGATGGCAATAAATTTTTAGATTTTTCAACTCTTCTGATATCCCTATCCAATTCAAAATATATGGTCAAAAAATTACTTAAAACTAATAAACTTACTGAATTTTTTAACTTTTTCAGCTAGTAAAAGAAAAAGAAAATTCTAGAAAAATCCTAAAAAGAAAAGAAATAAAAATTCTAACATAAAAATAAAGGAAAAGTAAAAAAAAAATCCTAGATCCCTCCCCACACCTAAACCTTGGCATGTCCTCATATAGTACAAGATGAGTTCCGAATACATGTAAAATAGGAAATAAATACCACCCCAAAAAATCAACGTATGCTAATTGAAACATGTAAAAGCAATGAAAAATTATGTATATCAATTTGCATAAAATCGTCATGTTCATAAATAACCAATTGAAGAAATACTTATTTGGGAAAAATTTGAACCTGTAATTCTGAAATTGTTCAGCTATGCAGCCGTAACTTCAGTTGCACAACCATACTTTTGACTCTTTGGTTCTCAATTTTTTTAGCTACTTTGTTTCATTAAGTTGGTTCATCATGTAGCTTTGTTTCTAATTTGAAGCTCTGGTTCTGGGTTGGGGTATAAAAAAAGAAAAAGGAAAAATAGTATATATATTTACAACAAATTATCTCCTTACCTTGATTCATCGATTTCGCCCACGTGAACGATTGCTACTCTCTCAATGCGTTCTCTTCATGGGAGATTTGGATGAGCTCAAGTTCTTTGTCAACTTCGCGTTGAGTCTCTCCACATTTTTTTATTATCTTTAATTTCGATTATGCTTCTTTAGCTTTGTCCTCTTCAAACTTTCCATGCACCTGATCATCTCATCATCCCAGGAGAATCATGTGGCAAAGCATCTTCATCCTACACAAAGAAACAACTAACATAATTAGATAAAGAATTGCAATTATTCAAACTTGGAGATTTATCAAGTATGGTATTTTCAATAAATTGTTCCATCGGTGTCTCATCAAACATAAAAATACTCAAATCAAGTTTCCTTCTTTTGAAAGGAACTTTAGACTTGATCAAAACTTCAGGTTGATCAATACTTTTTGTGGCCTCTGGATGAGGATTTGGATCAGCAGAGGGTCGGCTATCTAGTCGAAAAGTCAGCTGCTTAGCCGAGTTCTTTGGGCAGCTATTGTTGAAATTTTTCCAGCAAGATATTACGTCTTCATTTTCCTATTCTATGGTCTCTGTTTCTTGTATCTTCTATACTAAAATAGACTTCTCATAATTATAAAATCACCCAAAATCCTACTTGATGCTTGATTCTTCATCCTCATATGCTTCAGCCTCTTCAGAAAATTCTTATGGTTGCCCCAAGATGGTTTCCTCCTTTTGCTCTTCGTGATCTACCTAGAAATTACTTTGCAAAGAACATGAAAACCCCATAACTTTTTAAAGTTCTATTTAAGCTTTTCATAGTTTCTTCTAAACTGGACTTCTTCTCTTAAGGTGCAAAGTATTGAGGCTCGATAACATGATGGTTGTAGCTCCACGAAGAATTTTGATGATTTTCCTGAGCAGGATTGTAGAAGTATGTGTTGAGAAAATATGGACAATCCATAGGATCATGATTTAATGTCCATGAGTGAATTTTAAAGGTAAAATCAAGATGAAAGAGTCATAAAATCTTAAAATAGAGATTAAAATTTAGAACGGACATGCCATCTAAACTTATTCTAAGTGATTATGTACCAATAGCACTTACACTATTAAGTTCATAGGCTTGGTATATTGATTACAACTATAAAAAAACAGAGAGAGAGAGAGAGACAGAGAGAGAGAGATATTTATTATATAGTAAAATATTATTATAAGTCTTGTCTTGTGGCCTCAGTTGCTTGAATAATTTAGTCTGTAGGAGTGTTTTTATACATATTGCCCTAAGACCATCTGGTTTGGGAGCATTGGCCCAAAGCTCGTTACATGATAGCTGAGAAGGCCTAATAGGACAAGACACCATAAGATATAATAATTTTGATTATCAATTAGCTAGGTGCCTTGGCCTCAGGAAGCCTCGGTATCTATGTGAAAGATAGTTAAAAAGTCTTCAAAAAAAAATTGGTTATCACAAAACAAGTATGAAAGTTGCAGTTAAATATTTTCAAGCTTGAGAACTATATCATGATCACGAGGTGCATAAGATCTGAAACTTAGAACAGGTAGTGTAAAGTTTTAGATTTGAGACTTTATTTTATAGCCGATATGATTTCTTGAATCGAGGTCGCACTTAAAAATGAAACTCTTGAAAACTTGTGATCTTGCTAACTGGTTAACTTGAGTAGATAAAAAAATTTGATTTTTTCTTTTTCTTGATTTTTAGTTATCCTTATTTTATTTTTGTTTGTTTTCAATCTCATTCTTTTATGGATTTTGTGGGTGTAATCTACTAAAAACCCTCACAAGACAAAACTCATCCTCTAGGGGTAACCTAGGGGTTTAACGGCTTGTTGCATGTGCTAAGTGCAACCATGATTTCTATGAAAGTGAGTTAGGTTAGGTTACCTTTGATTTTCTTTTTAGTTGTTTTGCTCGAGAACTAGCAAAAGATAGGCATGGGGGCATTTAATTGACATGAATTTATACCATTTTATTGCTCTCATTTATCTATATTTTTGTATATAAATAATGCTACTAGAGTGTTGTTAATGGTTTTGCAGTACAGATTTATCAAAAAGAGAAAGGACTACAATTTAGTATTTTAGAAGAGTGGCCAAACCAAAAAGAGCTTTAATGGAAGACTTGATGTTGCTGAGGCTATTCTATTGCTATTGAAGATCACATGCAAGAAATTTTCAACTAAATCAAAGAAGTTGGAGTCTAGTAGGAATTGAGAAGTAGTTTCACACAAGTTCAAGGGCTTGAATACAAATTATGGCTGAAATTTAAATTTGTAAATTGTTATTCTTTTTTCTGTATAAACTTGTATTTATGGTGGACCTTTTTGTAAAATAGGTCAAGACCTAGGCTATAAATACATTGCATAGTTTAGGGTTTTGAGAGGAGACTGCTTTTTGTTCTTGGCCAGTTTTTGGCCTTGTTTTTAGCTTCAAAGCACTTTATTTCAGAATTTTAATTGAAAATATTTTGGCAGCGCAACTCTGGTTTTCGTTTGGTCATCTCTCCAAATTAATTATTGCTTTATTATACTCGATTTTTGTGTGAGAGGGTTCGTTTTTTTTTGCTGTTGTCGTCCACAAGTTTGTTTGTCATTTGCCTCGTTTGTGTCTGCCCAAACAGGTGGGTAGCGCTGGGCCCACGCGCAGACGACAGCACCTGAGAAGGCTGATTGGGGGAAACCGTACACAAAAGGTGTATGTTTTGAAATCGATATTTAAAGTGGGTGTGCTTTGGCTTCCTCGATACTTACGTTATAGCATAGAGGCTAAAACGAGTCGAATACATAAGGACGTGAGGCGATAGAAGTTTTACTGGTATGTTCACGTGTATGTTAAGATTCTTCTATGTTTTAAAGAATGAAAAGAAAACAAAACAAAGAATGGAAAGAGAAGAGTACGGTGAAACACGAAGACGTGGGAAACATAAAAGATAAGATATTTGTGATTTTTGTTTATATATCTAAAACAAAGTGAAAAAAAGAAAGAAAACTCATGGCTACTAACTATTAATGACTCCACCAACATGCTAACCTCTTAGTGAAAGTTGCCTCACATGTATCTTTGGCAATCACTAGTCCGTTGTTCAAGAGCGTTTCAAAGCATGACCCATATGTAACTCATCATATCCCAACTCAACAAAACAAGTGCAAGCTACACCTAGACCATCAAAACTAAAAGTAAGCCTAGAATAAAGTAATGTTAGCTTGTTAGAGAGTTAGGAAGTTAGAGTATTAGAATCCATCATCATGAGCTATCAATGGCTCTTGCAAGAGCAAGGCCAAGTAGAGGCTATTAGATTCATATAGATTATCAAGTAAGAAGTTAGACTAGTTAGTGGTTAGTAGTTAGTTGTCATGAGAGAAAAGATTAGGTAAACATGTAAAAGAAATTAGAGAGAAGAAAATAGAGAGAGGTAAAGAGAGAACCTTTCATAGATTTCACCTTCTATTACAAATTCTTGCTTTCCAATATTATACCACCTCTCTCCTATTACAAGATCTAAAAGAAATGGATAATATAGAGGAAGAAGAAGAACTAACCTAAACTAAACTACCATAAACTATAACATGAAAAGAAACTATACTGCTCTTTATATATCTCTGAATGCAGAACACAAAGGGGTATTTATAGGCGAAATAAGGCACCAGAGGGTCAGTATGGAGCCGCGCGTCGAATCTCGGTGCGCGGCTCCACAAGATTGCCGTGGAAACGCGGTAATTGCCGCATTTTCGTGGCAAAGCTTGGGAAGCGAGCGCAGCGCCGCCTGCTACGCACTCCCCAGATGTTCCCCTGTAGGCTGAACTTGCTAGTTTTTAGATTTGGGCCCCTGGTTTTGACGAAATCACCCTCCAAAGTTAATAGCTATATTTGTAGACTTTTAATCACCAATTAAATGGTAATTTTGGGTCTTCTTCTTTATTCCATGCCATGGACCTAGAAACATGCAAGAGAGGTATTGTTAGCAGAAATTAATATTAAATAAATGTGAAGATGTGATATGAAATATGCAGTTTTAGAGACTAATCACACCCTGACACTTATCTTTTGCTCCTCCTGAGCAAAACAAAAAATAAGAAATTATTACACCACTTTCGCAGGTGAGCGATTACACTGAGCACGTGCAACAAGCCGTTAAACCTCTAGGTTTTTCTTAGAGGAGGAGTTTTGTCTCTTGAGGGTTTTCAGCGGACTACACCCACAAAATCCATAAAGAAAGAAATCAAATGTTAGTATTTTTGAAAACGCATTTTGAAATAGAGAAAAGTATTGAAGTATTTTTGCGAAAATATAAGTGATCCAAGGTCATAAGTTAACCAGAAATTATTCTTCCTTAAACTAAATAAAAATGCAAAATCTTATTATAAATTAAATGTAAGAATTTAAAATTAAATTGATTCTTTGATCTTTAAAAACTCTTAGAAGAATATGCACTTTGTGAACTGTGAAGATTTTGGGATATCGACTCTAACTTTCATGCCATTGATTTGTGTGTATATATATATTTTATATTTTCTTCTCTTAGTTTTCTTAGGCTTTCTTATTTACCTAGATAGTGAGCCTTTAGCCGGTGACTCTCAAACCAGATGATTTCAGGGCATCAGATGAGAAAACATCTCTTGGACTTAAGGACTCGAGTAAACAAGGCCACGAAGGGATTATTTTGTTTTTATCCACCGTTTTAGGTCTGAATAATCATGCTTCCTGAGGCATAATTACCCAACTTCAATAAGTGATTTTTATTATCATCATGACATTTTATATTATATATATATATATATATATATATATATATATATATATTATGGTATTGCAGTCTTTGTTTCAATCCCAAAAAATATTTGTAAGTGTTAAGTGCATAATTCTAAGGCAAAAAATTCAAGATCAAATTATCTTTTCAATCTTACTTTCTTATACTAAAATTTAAACAAGATTTATTATTTTGACTCAGTTAAAATTTCATAATTTTAGGTCTTCCTAATTTCTAAGATAATCTTAATTTTCTTAAAAATAAATCAAAACTATTTATCTTGTTTCAAAAAGTTTTGTAAAAAGAAAAGATAAAAAGTTCCTAAAAATAAGTGTAAAAGAAAGAAAATTTAAAACTACCTATATTAGTAAACCCTACCCCACACTTATCTCATGCATTATCCTCAATGCATCGTGTATGTGTATATACATGAAACAAATGGGAAGGGAAGGAAATTACCTCATGGTAGTGGCTCCGGTGGTGGTCTGTTAGGAAGTTTTGATGGTCGATATTTAAAGTGTGTGTGCTTTGGCTTACTCGATACTTCTGTTACAACATAGAGGCTAAAACGAGTTGAATCCACAAGGACGGGAGATGATAGAAGCTTTATCGGTATGTCATGTTTATGTTAAAGATTCTTCTATGTTTTAAAGAATGAAAAGAAAACAAAACAAAGAATGGAAAGAGAAGAGTAGGTGAAACACGAAGAAGTAAGAAACATAGAAGATAAGATATTTGTGATTTTTGTTTATATATCTAAAACAAAGTGAAAAAGAAAGAAAACTCATGGCTACTAAATACTAATGACTCCACCAACATGCTAACCTCTTAGTGATAATTGTCTCACATGTATCCTTGGCAATCACTAGTCCTTGGATCAAGAGCGTTTCAAAGCATGACCCATATGTAACTCATCACATCCCAACTCAACAAAATAAGTGCAAGTGATTGCTAAAAGAAAGAACAATCAAACAGTTTAAGAATTTACCATGTAGCTTGTGGCTAACGGGTCGTGTCCACGAGGAGGAATGCGATGGAAGCTTTTTGGTGAATCGTTTAAAAACAAAGAATTGTGTTTGTTTTTTATGGAAAGAGAATGGAAAGAAAGAGATGATTAAATGAGAAATTGCAACTTTAGAAAGGGTTTTGGAGAAGGTGATTTAAAAGTTCGAAGATTAGTTTGTTGATTATATTAATGAAGCAAATCTGGGCTCACTATCTCACTACTCAATTATTCATTCTTCTATTAAAATCTTAAGTGCCTCAAAGTGATCATAGGCAAAACTTAAAGTTAATTTTTAGAAAGTTTGAAGTAAAGCAGATAAGATGGTTGGAAGAGTTTAGTCTTTTCTTCGAGAAATCGTTTAGAATTGAATATTAAATCATTAAGCGCGAAGAAGTAAGAATGAAGTAAAAACAATTCAAGAGACGTTCATGAAAGAAGTGAGAGTTTAACAATCTAAACTCATCCTCATGTGCCTTCAAGAACACTTTCAAAAAGAAAGGCTTTAAGTAAGGCATACAAATGATTCATTGGTCTTTTTCTTTTAAAAACAGAAGAGAAGAAGAACAAGAGAAAGTTACAATAGCGAGCCCAGAAAACTGTTTTAGTTGCCCATGGAAAACGAAGAAGAAAGC
Organism: Agave tequilana; assembly: GCA_038442645.1. NCBI lineage: Eukaryota > Viridiplantae > Streptophyta > Magnoliopsida > Asparagales > Asparagaceae > Agave > Agave tequilana. The sequence continues at coordinate 123,354 of JAVJIF010000498.1, read as the reverse complement.
ATCGAAATAATGCAAACCATACCGTATTACAAGTGGAAGAAAACGCGGCTCGACTCTTGTATTGATGTCACTTCAATCTTCAAGTACAAGCACTCAATTCCTCTCTCTCACAAGTTTTGATACTGGACTACAAATTAAAAAACAAGATTACAACTTTTGTGCTAGCTAACAAAGAACCTAAATCCTTAGAAAATAAACACAAATTCTTTGTTTTTAAACGATTCACCGAAAAGCTTCCATCGTATTCCTCCTCATGGACACGACCCGTTAGCACAAGCTACACGGTAAATTCTTAAACTCTTTGATTGTTCTTTCTTTTTAGCAATCAATTTTTGGCGCCGTTGCTCGGGAGGGAACGGTGTAGTTATTTTTAAACAAGTTTTGTGTGTTATTTCAGGGACTTGAAGATTCAGATCTAGCATTCAAGCTTTGCAAGAGAAGACTTGCAAATTCTGTGCCCCTACTTTCGAAAGTAGGAAACAGAATTTCAAGAAATTGCGTTGCAAAAAACTGAAAATTCATTGGACTACTAAAAACTCTTTTTTGCAGGACATATTGCTCGCAAAAATTTAAGTTTTTGTATGTTATATTTGTGCTATTTCTGCTATCCACCATCCCTGTTTTAAGCCAACAGTAAAACACTTGTTAAAAAGTTTAAAAATTGATTAGACATTTGCATTTTAGGCACGAGTCTTTTCAATTCATTTACTTTACTGTTGAAGAGTGCTGGAGCAAGGTACGTACGCATTGCATTCAGAATAGGACTCATCTCTTGGTTGATTTATATCGCTTTGAGTGAATCTTGTTTATCTTGTACACTTGAACAAAATTGATTTTAAGGGCAACACCCAATAACTAGATAAGGTGGAGATTTAATCACCCTTCCTTGGCTCAAAAATTAGATTCCAAGCACTCACAAACCTAAGCCTAAGTAAAATTTGATAGACGTTGGCCTTAGGGACATCTCAAACTCACTAGGAGATTATCCTAAAGAGGAAAGGTGTTGGAAATTGACTCCTGTCAAATCAGTGTCTAGGAAGGAGATTGAGGGCCGAAAGCCCGAAGATTGGTGGTTATTTAATTAAGGAACGTCTTTGACGGATAACCTCCCACCAATCTTTCCCTGACCTGGCTGATTAGCTTGCGGTCAAAGTCTACATTCTACCTCCTGTGGACAATCAACCAGTTAGGAGTTGTCTAGGTCGAGGTTACGTTAGACTAGGCTTGGTTGATTACTCTTGATTGACTGTTGGTAAACTTGTTTGTGATTGTGATTGTGTTTGTGTTTGTGTATGCAAGTGTGGTCGAGAGACCCTAATTCATCTAGGTTGACTAGAAACACATCACCACCCAAGTTTGAACCAAGACCAGATCCGGTAATGGCTCAATCAACATCGTTGCAGGATAGGTTCTACCCATTAGAATCTCACTTCCATCTTGCATTCTACTTCCATCGGTTGGTGAATACAATTTTGAGCTCAAGCCTCAATTCATCAACACACTCCCCAAATTTCATGGCTTAGAGTCCGAAGATGCCTACTTCTTCATAAGAGAATTTGAGGAAGTATGTCTAATGATGAAAATCTCACACCTTGTAGACGATGCTATTAGGTTCAGATTTGTCCCTTTCGCACTTAAGGACCTAGCAAAGAAGTGGCTCTACAGCTTAGCGGCCGGTTCTATCACATCTTGGGATGGTTTCATCAAGGTCTTCTTGAAGAAATTCTATCCAATTCATAAAATCGCTCTCATTAGGAAGACGATCATGCAATTCAAGCAAGAACCTAGTGAACCGTTCTGGAGGTACTTTGAACGCTTTAAAGACCTCCTTGTCCAATGTCCACATCATGGAATAGAGAAATGGCGACAATACCAAATTCTTTATGACGGTTTAGACAATTTCACCAAAACCCTCTTAGAAAGTATGTGCCAAGGGGGTTTCTTGTAGAAAGATGAAAATAAAGGATGGGATTTGTATGAGAATGTTGACTGGTTTTTCCTGCACACAAAAATTAGAATATTAGATTAAGAATAGATCGTGCGAGGTTCAGTTCTAATCCGCGGTAGCAAGGCTATGCGGGTCGTGATCCTCAAGGAGGGACTGCGATAGAAGCGTTAAGCAAGTTTCTCTAAAAATTTATCTTTTTTAGTTAATTTGTTAGTCACGATGGTATTTACAAAGAAAAGTGGTATTTACAATGAGTTGTGGGAAAGAATATTGGAGAGGTGTGGATTTGATCTAAAAAGAAAAAGAAAAGAGAGAATAGAAAACTAACCTTGGTTGGAGAAAATATGCGAAACCTAACACTTTCTACCTTATTTCGGAGGCATTGAACGTATAAACCTTGGGATCGAACTCAGTTCGTTGTCGCATTAGGTCATCAAGCCTTGGGCAAGCATGAGTTGATACGCCTCGAGGAGGAGAACATCGCCATGGAATATCGTTGGAACCTACTAATCTTCGGTATACTTGTGGTTCGGTAAACGCTCGCGTGCTCGTCAAAGATCAACAAAAGAAAACACAGTAGAAAAGAAAGAGAAAACAAAGAAAAGCAACGACATAAGAACAAAATAAAAATTACCTTTTTATTGATTACAATGGAAGAGAAGAGAATCATCTGTCGGTGTCACCCTCAACAAAGCCATCTCCCTCACTTACATAAAATTACAAAAAGAAAAGAAAACCTAGAAGAAACCCTAAAAATCTGAACTTTGGCCCTTTGCTGGACGCTGGACACCCTTTTCGTTGCACTGCAGGTGATTTTATAGGTGCAGAAGGCTACAGAGTCCCGGAAGAACTGCCCACGAAAATTGGGATCTAGATAAGATCAAAGTGCCGCGTTTCCGCGGCTTTTGCCGCGGATCCGCGGCACTCTGGTGGCTTCTGGCCACGCGCTTTGGCGCGTGGCCTCTCCTGGTCCGTCCCTGTGGGCTTCTGCTTCTGGAATTTTAATCCTGGCCTTTTAAATCTGGATTTTCGAGGTAACTTGGTAATCAAGTTACCCTTAATCCAGATTTCTTCAAATCTTCCTCCCACGAATTTCCTTCTCATCTTTGGCTTTTATGCTCATCCTGCAAGAGTTTAGGGTTGGGTAGAATTCTATCCTTCCCTCAACTTTAATAATTGCAACTTTAGCCCTTGCATAATTGCACTTTGACAATTGATATTTGCACTTTGACTCTTGGGCTTCAAATATGGGCTTGGATCTGGGCTTTGGGCTCTTTAAGCTTTATTTCTTTCTTTTTATTATTTCGAGGCCTGCACACAATAAATCACAAAATATTAATAAATGTGCAGAATTATATAATAATATGAAAATGTGATGGTAAATATGATGATAAAAATGCACTTTTGACTACCAATCACACCCCCACACTTATCTTTTTGCTCGTCCTCGAGTAAAAACAAAGAAAAAGAAAAAGTTAATCTAACCTAACTCACTTTCGTAGGAATCACGATTGCACTTAGCACGTGCAACAAGCCGTTAAACCTCTAGGTTACCCTAGAGGACGAGTGTTGTCTCGTGAGGGTTTTCAGCGGATTGCACCCACAAAATCCATAAAAGGAAAATATTTGAATTATTATTGAAGAGACTAAGTAGTCTATAAGTTTTAGGATCCTCATTTTTATTCATTCTTCAAACCTAGTCTTTATAAAGTCAATTGTTATTCATTTTAGGTAAGGATTAAAATTGAATTTCTAATATAGTCTTTTTCGTTACCAAAAGTCATATGCATCCTTATGTTTTTACTAGGAATTCCTTAACTTGGACTCTCATGCCTCTTTATATATTTTTTTCTTTTTTTTTTTATTTTTTTTTAAATATGTATAACGCATCTAATTTTCTTTCGTGTAGGCATCAAGGCTTCTTGAGGCCCTAATACCTAACTAATTGATTATTAGATGTGTTAGTACATATAAGTAATTTTTCCTTAGTTCCCTCGGACTTTCTAATCCACCCATGTAGCGAACTTTAAAGTCGGTGACTCCCAAACCGGTCGGTCTTAGGGCACCAGGTGAGAAAACACCCCGCGGACTCAAATTCGAGTGAACTAGGCCACAAAACTAAGGTATTATTTTTTTTTTTTATTTTTATTTTTTTTTTGCATTCACCTTTAGGCGTGAATACTTATGCTTCTTGAGGCATATGTATCCAGCTTAATTAGTGATTTTTTTTCTTTTTTCTTTTTATATATGAGGCACAAGGGTCTTTGTCTTAGAATCCTAGATATGCATTTGGTATGCATATTTCATTAAGGTAAAAATCAAGACTAATTATTTATTCAATTTCTCTCCTATACCTAAAATTTAAACAATTTATTTATTTTGACCAAGTCTTTAGAAATCCTAATCATGATTTTCCTAATCCTTAAAACTAACTTAGATTTCTTTCAAAAAAATAAGTCAAAATATTTCCTTTTTATAACAAATTTTTTTTTTAAAATTTTTTTTTTAGCAAATTTTGTTAGTATCTACTTATGTTAGTATGTTAGTAAAGCCCACCCCCACACTTATCTCATGCATTGTCCTCAATGTATGAATGAATGCATATATGCATGAAACAGAACAAGGGAAGGCAGAAAATTACCTTAGGGGGTGGTTCCGGTGGTGGTCTAATTGGGCCAAGCGTTGCTACCCAATCAAGATAATGTAGTAGTTCACGGGACCTACCTTTATTGACCTCTTTTTTATTTACATATTTACAGTCCCCAGAATGAATAGGATCATGGAAGATCCTCTCGTGAAACTTACTCCCTTTACATGACCAGTCCTGGAAAATCATCACAGAGTCATGGTCTAAACCTATGTCCAACAAAAGAATGTGACTTGGTAAAATGGGTGACTTGGACTCAAGAATGATAGGTTTAGGATCTAATACCGACTCAGGAAAGAAACTCAAATCAAGTAAAGGTTCAGGAGTCGGGCTAGGATCAAGAAGTGGGTCCAAGTCAAGAAATTGAAACTCAAGTCTACAATCATTTTCCCACAATGGAATGTGACTCAATGTTGGTGATTCAAGTTCAGGAATGATAGGTGTGGGAATCAAAACTGACTCTAAAATATTACCTAAGTCGGGTAACAAACAGGAGTCAATAATGATTCGGGAATTTGAACTTGATCATAGATTTGGGAATCTAGGTCACATATCTCATTAGTTTCAATCTCATAAAAATGGGAACTTGCCAATTTTTCCATGGGACTTTCAAAATTGCACATTGGTCAAGTTCAATATGATCATCAAAAATGGGTGATTCAATTTCATGATCTATGGGTACGGGAATAAATGTTGGCTCAAAAAATTGGTCCAAATTGGGTAAGGATACTAGAGTCAACATAGATTCGAAGATGGAAACTGAATCGCAAAGTTGGGGATCGGGTTCACATTCATAGTCTAATTCAATCTCATTGAAATTAAAACTAGCCAATTTGTCCAAGGATTGGGATTGAGCAAGTTCATATTGATGTGATGAAATTGAATTTTGATCAAGGTCTTCTAAACAGAATGATTCTTGGTTCCTATCAAGATGCTCAAGAATGTTTGAAAGTCTAGAAATTTGATCACTCATTGTATCTTGCAACCTATCCACTTTTTCTTCTAACCCATCGAATAGATCAATGGAGGACTGAAACCTTGGTGATGTGGGAAAAGACGTATATGAAGATAATGGTTGAACAGGTGGTTGACCATATGACTCAGGGGTGTTGAATTCCCATTGACTCTGTGAAGAGTAGTGATGATTATTCCAATCTTGTTCATAGTATTGGGACTGGGGCATGTAATGATTCGGATAAGACCAATCTGGCACACTAGGTTGGTCAAAGTTATGATATGCCGGGTTGGTAATATCCGAATAAGAGGTTGGTGTGTAATATAGATCCTCATTAAAATTGAAAAAATTGTTGTTATAGGCCATATCACACAATCACAAACAAAACAAAAAGAAAACAAACAAAGAAGAAAAATTTCTAACCTAAGTTAGGGTAGACCTAGACCTAGACGACTCCTAACTGATTAGACTGTCCACGGGAGGTAGGGTGCAGACTTTGACCACAAGTTAATCAGTCAGGTCAGGGCAAGAGTGGTGGGAGGTTTTCCGTCAAAGACGTTCCTTAATTAAATAACCACCACACTTCGGGCTTTCGGCCCTCAATCCCCTTCCTAGACACTGATTTGGCAAGAGTCAACTTCCAGCACTGTTCCCCCTTAGGATAATCTCCTAATTGAGTCCGAGATGTCCCTAGGGCCAACGTCTACTAATTTTTAAGTTAGGCTTGGGTTAGTGAGTGCTCGGGATATGATTTTTGGGCTAAGGAAGGGTGATGAAATCCCCACCTTATCTTGTTAATGGGTTATGCCCTTAAGATGAATTAGTACAAGTGTACAAGATAAATAGATAAGAATCACTCAAAGCAGAAAATCAACCAAGAGATGAATCCTATTCTACATGCAATGCGTACGTACCTTGCTCCTCCAGCACTCTTCAACAGTAAATAAAAATAATTGAAAAGACACGTGCCTAATATGCAAACGTCTAATCAATTTTTATTTTTAACAACCAATGATTTACTGTTGAATTATTAGCAATTTACAGGTATATCACAGAACAAAACAGAATAGAGCAGTAAGCAGTAATCTCAAATTTCAGCAATCTGTAAAAAACTGAATTAGTAGTTCACTGCACTTGCCGCGGATCCGCGGCTCTGGCCGCGTTTCCGCGGCAAACTTGCAGGCCCTCGTGCTCTGCCTTCGAGGGCAGAGGCACTGGGTTGCTGTATGTCCTTGCTGCTGCTCTGTTTCTGTTTCCTGTTCTCCAAACTTGCAAACAGAAAAGAATAAAGAATTAGTTAAAAATTAAATTTTTATTAGAGATAAACTTACCGTCCCTCCCCGGCAACGGCGCCAATTTGTTGACTGGTTTTTTCCTGCACACAAAAATTAGAATATTAGATTAAGAATAGATCGTGCGAGGTTCAGTTCTAATCCGCGGTAGCAAGGCTATGCGGGTCGTGATCCTCAAGGAGGGACTGCGATAGAAGCGTTAAGCAAGTTTCTCTAAAAATTTATCTTTTTTAGTTAATTTGTTAGTCACGATGGTATTTACAAAGAAAGTGGTATTTACAATGAGTTGTGGGAAAGAATATTGGAGAGGTGTGGATTTGATCTAAAAAGAAAAAGAAAAGAAGAGAATAGAAAACTAACCTTGGTTGGAGAAAATATGCGAAACCTAACACTTTCTACCTTATTTCGGAGGCATTGAACGTATAAACCTTGGGATCGAACTCAGTTCGTTGTCGCATTAGGTCATCAAGCCTTGGGCAAGCATGAGTTGATACGCCTCGAGGAGGAGAACATCGCCATGGAATATCGTTGGAACCTACTAATCTTCGGTATACTTGTGGTTCGGTAAACGCTCGCGTGCTCGTCAAAGATCAACAAAAGAAAACACAGTAGAAAAGAAAGAGAAAACAAAGAAAAGCAACGACATAAGAACAAAATAAAAATTACCTTTTTATTGATTACAATGGAAGAGAAGAGAATCATCTGTCGGTGTCACCCTCAACAAAGCCATCTCCTCACTTACATAAAAATTACAAAAAGAAAAGAAAACCTAGAAGAAACCCTAAAAATCTGAACTTTGGCCCTTTGCTGGACGCTGGACACCCTTTTCGTTGCACTGCAGGTGATATTTATAGGTGCAGAAGGCTACAGAGTCCCGGAAGAAACTGCCCACGAAAATTGGGATCTAGATAAGATCAAAGTGCCGCGTTTCCGCGGCTTTTGCCGCGGATCCGCGGCACTCTGGTGGCTTCTGGCCACGCGCTTTGGCGCGTGGCCTCTCCTGGTCCGTCCCTGTGGGCTTCTGCTTCTGAAATTTTAATCCTGGCCTTTTAAATCTGGATTTTCGAGGTAACTTGGTAATCAAGTTACCCTTAATCCAGATTTCTTCAAATCTTCCTCCCACGAATTTCCTTCTCATCTTTGGCTTTTATGCTCATCCTGCAAGAGTTTAGGGTTGGGTAGAATTCTATCCTTCCCTCAACTTTAATAATTGCAACTTTAGCCCTTGCATAATTGCACTTTGACAATTGATATTTGCACTTTGACTCTTGGGCTTCAAATATGGGCTTGGATCTGGGCTTTTGGGCTCTTTAAGCTTTATTTCTTTCTTTTTATTATTTCGAGGCCTGCACACAATAAATCACAAAATATTAATAAATGTGCAGAATTGTATAAATAAATATGAAAATGTGATGGTAAATATGATGATAAAAATGCACTTTTGACTACCAATCATATGAGAATCTAGCTGAGAAGACCATCCAATGGGAATCTGCTAGTGAGACCTCTAGGAATCCTAACTCCATCTCTTCAAAAGGAGGTCTCCATCCATCGCTAATGAGGCTAAGTTATCTAACCTGGCTAGAAGATTGGAAGCTCTAGAAATGAAAGAACCAAGTCCAGTCAATCAAGTCAGCCCGAACCAATTTTCAACCCCGGGCTGCACTTACTATCAAGCCATGAATCATGTGTTCGAGGAATGCCCTGTGTTTCAGGCTCAGCAACCCTACCATGAACCGATGAATGAGGCCTTTTCAAGACCGAACAACAATCCTTACGCACCAACGTACAATCCCGGCTGGAGAAATCACCCTAATTTCTCATGGAGCCAAAATAACTCTGGCCATTCACGATCAAATCATGCTAGCCACTTCCATCATGGTAATAATTCTTCCAATCATCAACTCAACTTCTCCAATTTTCATAATAATTCTCCCAACCATCCACCAAACTTTCCAAACTATCAACAGAACTTTCCCAACCAAGCTCCACAATCCTCCTTCCAGAATCCTCAATTAGAAAGGAGAATGACTGATTTTGAAAGAAACATGGAAAGATATATGAAAAACCAAGATTCTCTCATGCAAACTATCCAGAGGTTAGAGGTTCAAATGAGTCAACTAGCCACTCTACAGAATGAGAGACAAAAGGGTATCCTGCCTAGTCAGCCAGTCACCAATCCGAGGAATTCTCAACAAGCTCATTTGGCTGAGGATCATTCATTTAATCAATGTAATATTGTTCATACATTGAGGTCAGGAAAGAGTTGATAACCAAGTGTCAATGCCAACCAATCCCATTCAGCACAACCACAATCAAGCTTCCACCTTATCTAATCCAAATTCTTCCAATTCTGACGAATTTGAAAAAGATAAGTCAGCTAGTCAGGTGCACCAGCCTATAGTATCATTTCCTAATAGGCTGAAAACAACAAGCAAATCCTCACATGGACAAGATAATTGAGATATTTAACTAAGTGAAGATAAATGTGCCACTTCTTGATGCCATCCAATAAGTCCCTTCTTGTGCTAAGTTTCTTAAGGACATGTGCACCAAGAAGAGAAAGACTAATGTCCCAAAAAAGGTCTTCTTAGCCACTAACATTAGTGAGCTATTATCGGGTCCGATCCCTGTCAAGTACAAGGATCCAAGTAGTCCCACCATTGCCTGCACAATAGGACAAGCTGAGATTAGTCGTGCATTTCTTGACTTGGGGGCAAGTATCAACTTGCTTCCATTCTCAGTTTATCAACAACTCAGGTTGGGCGATCTTAGTCCAACTCAAGTCACCATCAACTGGCTGACCGTTCTATTAAAGTTCCAAAAGGGGAGATTAATGATGTCCTGATCCGGGTAGGAGAGTCATTTACCCTGTCGATTTCATAGTCCTGGAGACACAACCTGTGTCCAACTCCAATCATAGGGCTCAAACTCCTGTTATCCTAGGGCGACCATTCCTTGCTACTGCTAATGCCATCATCAATTGTAGGAATGGTCTATGAGGTTAACCTTTGGGGACATGACTAGAGAAGTCAATGTCTTCAATCTAGGAAAACAACCTCGCGATATCGAGGATCAAACATTTGAAGTCAACCTAATTGAGAACTTGACAAGTGAACATGGGGAAGAATTGGAATTAGAAACAGAGTGTGACTTCGGATTAGAGTCTGATGACTTTAATCTTGATCAGGTTGTAGATTCTGCTGTGAATTGGGTCTCGAACCCTATTTCACCAATAATGGAGCCAACAGATTTGACTAGTCCTTCCAGTGAACCTTCCTCTTCCTTAGAATTGAAAGCCTTACCTGCGCATCTCAAGTACGCCTATCTAGGCGAACAAGAGACCTTTCCTGTCATCATTGCCTCCCATTTAAATGACGGGAAAGAAAAAGATCTTAAAGCAATTCTAAGAAAATATAGGAAAGCCATGGGTGGACTATGACTGATATCAAGGGATTAAGTCTAACCATCGTTCAACATTGCATTTATCTTAATGAAGACGCCACACCTAAAAGAGACCTGTTGATCGAGATTTCCTGCACACAAATATAATATTTTAGTTTTAAGAATATGATGTGCAAGTTCTCAATTCTAATCCGCGGTAGCAGGGCTATGCGGGTCGTGATCCTCAGGGAGGGACTGCGATGGAAGCGTTAAGCAAGTTATCTTTTTTTTTTCTTTTATTATTAGCAGTGGTATTTACAATGAATAGTATTTACAATGAAGTGAAGAAAGAATTGTGGAAGATGTGGATCAAAACTAAAGAAAGAAAATAAAGAAAACACGTACGAACCTCTTCAGCCTGCTTACCTTTGATCCGTGCGATGATTTACCTTTTCTCGGAAGACTTGCAAGTATGGCGTATAGGAAGTTAATCGCCATAAGCCATTAAGGGATCTTCGTTGGCTAGGCAGTCTCGAAGCAGTTGGGTCTCATTGTTCACAAGGCATTAGAGAACAAATAGAAGAAAGAAAATAGAAACAGAGAAACACAAGAATAAACAAGAGATGAAAAACATAAAATAATAACAAAAACGAACCTTAAACGGATTTCATTAACAATGGAAGATAAGCGGGCTTATACCGCTGTCACCTCAGTACAAGCGAAGACTCCATCCTCCATGAAAGTTTCCTCCACTCTCAGTTACAAAATTTACAAAATAAAAACGAAAATAAAATCTAACCTAAAAACTAAACCCTAGCTTTTGGCCCTTGGCTTGCCTCTGGACTACTCTGTACGTTGCACTGCATGGGGTATTTATAGGTGCAGAAGGTCGAAGAGTCCCGGATAAAGCCCACGAAATCTGGTATCCAAATAACATCAAAGTGCCGCAAAAACTGGGATTTTGCCGTGGAATTGCGGCATCTCTAGGGAATCTGGCCACGCGCTTTGGCGCGTGGCTTCTTCTAGTCCGTCCTTCTGGGCGCTTGCTTCTGGAAGTGTGATCCTGGCTCTTTATTCTGGATTTTCGAGATAACTTAGAAATCAAGTTACCTTGATCTCAAATATCCCAAATCTTTTATCCACGAATTTCCTTCTTATCTTTGGCTTTTATGCTCATCCTGCAAGAGTTTAGGGTTGGGTAGAATTCTATCCTTCCCTCATCTTTAATAATAGCAACTTTAGCCCTTGTATATTTGCACTTTGACAATCTGCTATTTGCACTTTGACTCTTAGGCTTCAAATATGGGCTTTTGGGCTTCATTAAGCTTTCTTTATTATTAAAATAATAATTCGAGGCCTGCACACAATAAATTATAAATTATTAATAATTGTGCAGAATAAATGAATAAATATGAAAATGTGATGGTAAATGTTATGATAAAATTGCACTTTTGACTACCAATCACACCCCTACACTTATCTTTTTGCTCGTCCTCGAGTAAAAACAAAGAAAAAGAAAAGAAATGAAAAGTTAATATAACCTAACTCACTTTCGTAGGAATCACGGTTGCACTTAGCATGTGCAACAAGCCGTTAAACCTCTAGGTTACCATAGAGGACGAGTGTTGTCTCGTGAGGGTTTTCAGCGGATTACACCCACAAAATCCATAAAAGGAAAATATTTGAATTATTATTGAAGAGACTAAGTAGTCTATAAGTTTTAGGATCCTCATTTTTATTCATTCTTAGACTTAGTCTTTATAAAGTAATTGTTTTCATTTTAGGTAAGGGTCAAAATTGAACTTCTAATATAGTCTTTTTCGTTACCAAAAATCATATGCATCCTTGTAACTTGGCTAGGAATTCCTTAACTTGGACTCTCATGCCTCTTTAATTTTTTTTCTCTTCCTTTTTTTTTATTTATTTTTAATATGTATAACTCATCTAATTTTCTTTCGTGTAAGCATCAAGGCTTCTTGAGGCCCTCATACCTAACTAATTGACTCTTAGATGTGTTAATACATATATAAGTAATTTTTCCTTATTTCCTTAGGATTTCTAATCCACCCATGTAACGAACTTAAAGTCGATGACTCCCAAACCGGTTGGCTTTAGGGCACCAGGTGAGAAAACACCCCGCGGACTCAAATTCGAGTGAACTAGGCCACAAAACTAAGGATTTTATTTATTAACTCACCTTTAGGCGTGAATACTTATGCTTCTTGAGGCACATGTATCAGCTTAATTGGTGATTTTTTTTCTTTTTTTTTTATGAGGCACAAGGTCTTTGTCTTAGAATCCTAGATATACATTTGGTATGCACATTTCATTAAGGTAAAAATCAAGACTAATTATTTATTCAATTTCTCTCCTATACCTAAAAATTAAACAATTTATTTATTTTGACCAAGTTTTTAGAAATCCTAATCATGATTTTCCTAATCCTTAAAACTAACTTAGATTTCTTTCAAAAAATAAGTCAAAATACTTCCTTTTTATAACTTTTTTTTTTATAGCAAATTTTTGTTAGTTTTTACCTATGTTAGTAAAGCCCACCCCCACACTTATCTCATGCATTGTCCTCAATGTATGAATGAATGCATATATGCATGAAACAGAACAAGGGAAGGCGGAAGTTACCTTAAGGTGGTGGTTCCGGAGGTGGTCTAATTGGTCCACGAAATGCGGCCCAATCAAGATAACAGATAATTTGGTGGAACCCACCAGAAACTTTCCTTACATAACCCACTAAAATATATGTATAATCAGTTTTTAGTATTTTCACCCCATCAAATTTCCAATTTTCATAATAAATTTCAGAGTTAATTGTCTCAACCTCCTTGTCCCAAAATGGAGTATGAAAAGATAGAATTATTGACTTGGACATTATTGGTGCGGGAACGAATACCGACTCAGGGAAGAAGCTCAAATCAAGTAAGGGCTCAGGAGTCGGGCTAAGTTCAGGAAGTGGGTCCAAGTCAAGAAATAGAAACTCAAGTCCACAATCTTCTTCCCACAATGAAATGTGACCTAATATGAGTGATATCTCTTTACTTCCAATATTAAGGAATTCTAGCTCATCGCCATACAATTCTTCAAAACTAAGGTCAACATCTTCCGTCAGAATTGTACAATCAGTTTCAGAAGTAAAGAGATTGTGAGAATCTAGGTCAAGTTCAATATGATCATCTAAAATGGGTGATTCAATTTCATAATGAATTGGAATAGGATCCAATGTTGACTCAGGAAAAGTGAAATCAGGTGGAGACACTGGAGTCATTATTGGATCAGGAAATAAAATTGAATCATCAAGTGGAAGATCATGATCATATTCATGTTCAAGTTCTAATTCAGGAAAGGAAAAACTTGCCAAGTTATCAGAATTTGAAGTTTCGGCAAGTTCACATGATGGTACTGAATTAGAATCTTGTTGTCCAAAACAACTTGGTTCGTCGGCTCTAATCGAGTGGTCAATGAAAGCAGAAATGGCCGAACGGTGAGAACGTAAAGATTCAACCATCAAATCTAGGTCATGATCATGGGCTAATCTAGCCTGATTCATGGCGGCAAGCATCCCTTCATAGTCGATAGGTGCATCATGTTCTGATTGGACTTGAAAATAGGACGGGTAATCGTGATGAAGTTGTGAGTCGGTGGACTCACGCATCATCATGTCTAAGATTGATGGTGATTTTTGCTTGGACTCATTCATAATCATCATTTCCAAGATAGATGGATTTCTATTCTGAATGGGTGGATCTGAGTATGAATCTTGGGAAGAATGTGGACTAGATGGATATGGAGGACAATTTGGTCGAGAATTAGACTCGGGGGACTCGAAACCCATAAACTCTGTGACGAGTTGAAATTATTATGGAAATTATAGTCATAAGATGGAGGGTGTGGGCTATATTCATTCGGATAAGACCATTCCGGCACACTAGATTGGTCAAAGTTATGATATGCCGGGTTGGTAATATCCGAATAATAGTTAGGTGTGTAATATGGATTAAAATTGGAATTATTATTATATGCCATATCACCAACACAAACAAAAAAAAAGAAAACAAATAAGCAAACAAAAAAAAAATTCTAACCTAAGTTAGGGTAGACCTATGACCTAGACGACTCCTAACTGGTTAGACTGTCCACGGGGGGTAGGGTGTAGACTTTGACCACAAGTTAATCAGCCAGGTCAGGGCAAGAGTGGTGGGAGGTTTTCCATCAAAGACGTTCCTTAATTAAATAACCACCAATCTTCGGGCTTTCGGCCCTCAATCCCTTTCCTAGACACTGATTTGGCAAGAGTCAACTTCCAACACTGTTCCCCCTTAGGATAATCTCCTATTGAGTCCGAGATGTCCCTAGGGCCAACGTCTACTCAGTTTTAGTTAGGCTTGGGTTAGTGAGTGCTTGGGATATGATTTTTGGGCTAAGGAAGGGTGATGAAATCCCCACCTTATCTTGTTAATGGGTTATGCCCTTAAGATGAATTAGTGCAAGTGTACAAGATAAGTAGATAAGATTCACTCAAAGCAGAAAATCAACCAAGAGATGAGTGCTATTCTACATGCAATGCGTACGTACCTTGCTCCAGCACTCTTCAACAGTAAAATAAAGTAATTGAAAAGACACGTGCCTAATATGCAAACGTCTAATCAATTTTTATTTTTAACAACAAATAATTTACTGTTGAATTAATTAGCAGTATACAGGTATATCACAGAAAAAATCAGAACAGAGCAGTAGACAATATTTGCAATTTGTAGCAACCTGCAGAAAACTGAGTCAGTAATTCACTGCTATTGCCGCGGATCCGTAGCTATTGCCGCGTTTCTGCGGCAAAGTAGCAGGCTCTGCTGCTCTGCCTTCGAGGGCAGAGGCACAGAGTTGCTATATGTCCACTTCTGCTGCTGTTTCCTGTTCTCCAAACCTGCAAACAGAAAAGAATAAAAGAATAATTAGTTAATTTTTTTTATTTAGAGAAAAACTTACCGTCCCTCCCCGGCAACGGCGCCAATTTGTTGACTGAGATTTCCTGCACACAAAATATAATATTTTAGTTTTAAGAATATGATGTGCAAGTTCTCAATTCTAATCCGCGGTAGCAGGGCTATGCGGGTCGTGATCCTCAAGGAGGGACTGCGATGGAAGCGTTAAGCAAGTTATCTTTTTTTTTTTCTTTTATTATTAGCAGTGGTATTTACAATGAATAGTATTTACAATGAAGTGAAGAAAAGAATTGTGGAAGATGTGGATCAAAACTAAAGAAAGAAAATAAAGAAACACGTACGAACCTCTTCAGCCTGCTTACCTTTGATCCGTGCGATGATTTACCTTTTCTCGAAGACTTGCAAGTATGGCGTATAGGAAGTTAATCGCCATAAGCCATCAAGGGATCTTCGTTGGCTAGGCAGTCTCGAAGCAGTTGGGTCTCATTGTTCACAAGGCATTAGAGAACAAATAGAAGAAAGAAAATAGAAACAGAGAAACACAAGAATAAACAAGAGATGAAAAACATAAAATAATAACAAAAACGAACCTTAAACGGATTTCATTAACAATGGAAGATAAGCGGGCTTATACCGCTGTCACCTCAGTACAAGCGAAGACTCCATCCTCCATGAAAGTTTCCTCCACTCTCAGTTACAAAATTTACAAAATAAAAACGAAAATAAAATCTAACTTAAAACTAAACCCTAGCTTTTAGCCCTTGGCTTGCCTCTGGACTACTCTGTACGTTGAACTGCAGGGGATATTTATAGGTGCAGAAGGTCGAAGAGTCCCGGATAAAGTCGCCCACGAAATCTGGTATCCAGATAACATCAAAGTGCCGCAAAAACTGGGATTTTGCCATGGAATTGCCGCATTTCTAGGGAATCTGGCCACGCGCTTTGGCGCGTGGCTTCTTCTGGTCCGTCCATCTGGGCGCTTGCTTCTAGAAGTGTGATCCTGGCTCTTTATTCTGGATTTTCGAGATAACTTAGAAATCAAGTTACCTTGATCTCAAATATCCCAAATCTTTTATCCACGAATTTCCTTCTTATCTTTGGCTTTTATGCTCATCCTGCAAGAGTTTAGGGTTGGGTAGAATTCTATCCTTCCCTCATCTTTAATAATTGCAACTTTAGCCCTTGTATATTTGCACTTTGACAATCTGCTATTTGCACTTTGACTCTGGGCTTCAAATATGGGCTTTGGGCTTCATTAAGCTTTCTTTATTATTAAAATAATAATTCGAGGCCTGCACACAATAAATTATAAATTATTAATAATTGTGCAGAATTAAATGAATAAATATGAAAATGTGATGGTAAATGTTATGATAAAAATGCACTTTTGACTACCAATCAAGACCCGCAGCGTAGGTTAAACCCTATAATGCAAGAGGCTGTTCATGCTGAAATCATAAAACTCTTAGACAATGGAATAATTTATCCCATTTCTGATAGCCAATGGGTCAGTCCTGTCCACGCGGTTCCAAAGAAATCCAGTTTCACCGTAGTGAAAAACGAGAACAAAGAGTTGGTTCAAACTCGACTTCCCACGAAGATTCGAGTTTGCATCGACTATATGAAGCTGAATGCTGTAACTCGTAAGGACCATTTTCCACTTCCCTTCATTGATCAAATGCTTGAACGTTTGGCGGGTCACGAGTATTACTATTTCTTGGACGGTTACTCGGGCTATAACCAGATCCCTATCGCTCCTGAGGACCAAGAAAAGACTACGTTTACATGTCCACTCGGGACATTTGCTTATCGTCGAATGCCCTTCGGCTTATGCAATGCCCCAGCAACGTTTTAACGTTGCATGTTGAGTCTTTTCTCTGATATGGTAGAACGATTCTTAGAGATCTTTATGGATGATTTCTCTATATACAGAGATTCATTCACTCAATGTCTCCACCATTTAGAACTCGTCCTCCAACGTTGTGCTGAGAAAAATCTGACACTGAACTGGAAGAAATGCCACTTCATGGTAAAACATGGAATTGTCTTGGGTCATGAAATCTCCAAGAAAGGAATTGAAGTGGATAGAGCAAAAATCGAGGTTATTGCTAAGCTTCCCAAGCCCAAATTGAAAAACACCTAGAGGGGGGTGAATAGGTGTAAATGCTAATCTAGAAACTAAATGCAGAAGCTAAAAACTATTTTGCACAAACTTAATACAACCAACAAGTGTAGCCGAATTCCCCGTGAAGGGCTCTGGACTAACTCCTCTTGATTTCCCTAGATAAGGGTTGAGGTGCTATATGAAGCTCTTGTGGTTAAGTATAAGTGAGGCACACAAACACAAGCCAAGCAAATAATGGATATACAACAATATGAAAGATGCAAGGAAACACAAGCAATATGAATGATATGAATGATGCTATGCACAAATAAAAGAGAGATAGGGTTAGAGAGACAATGGATCAAATGCAAACACAATGATATGATTCGAGGTTCGAGCCCCTAGCTCTACGTCCCCGCCTTCACCGAGAAGGATTTCTAATCCACTATCTTGTCCACCGAGGACTCCCACCGAGGGAACCTCCACCGAGGAGGATTTGTACAACAACCGTGAGTACCGAACTCCTCTCTTAAACACCACCTCACAACCGAGGGGTAGGCCCGTAGCCAAACAACCACAATCACCTCTACCGAAGAGGGATACAAAAACAACCAACTCCACCTCTCATTAGAGGGAGCAAAACAACAATCTCAACCTCTACCAAAGAGGGAGCAACCCAACAATGAAAGGTTTTACAACTTGGTGGTATCTTTCAACCACAAACAATCTCTTTTCCCACAAACAAATGATCCTAATAGAATAGGATAGAAGATAGCTCAAGTGTGGAAAACAAAGTGTTTTGATCAAAGAAAATCTCTTGGGAAAAATACTAAATGAATTTAGAAATTAAGAACAAGAAACTAATTCCCAAAACTTATTTTCTTTGAAAATAACAAAACACTTTAAAACAAATAAGATAGATCCTTTTGGCACTAAAACTCTTTTGAAAACTTGTTTAAAATAATAGAGAAACTCAGAAAATTTTAGCTTTAAAATCTTGGCCAAAATCCCAAAGAAATGGCGTTTATATAGGCCAAACAGAAAACTAGCCGTTAGGCTGATCTGTCAGCCTGACAGGCCTGCGGTCGACTGCCCGGTCGACCGCCAACGGTCATAAATGTGATCGTTGGGGCTTCCGGTCGACCGCCCGGTCGACCGCCCAGGTACAGAGAGCAAAGCTCTCTGGTCCGGTCGACCGAGCGGTCGACTGGCCCATTGCCTGGCCAGACGTGCACAGACCTGTGCACGTCGGTCGACCGACGGGTCGACCGGCTCTGGTATACGGTCGACCGGGACGGTCGACCGCCAAAGCCTGGCAGCCAATAACTGGGTCAGAAAAATAGGTTTAAAATATTTCTAAAAATTCTTTAAAAACTTCTAAAAATCCTCAAAAATAGTTTTACCATTTTGCATTGATATATAAACATATGATAAAATTTTAACTCAAATATCAAGCAATTTGAACTATTTTTGTGTCTTAACATTTTTACCAAAAACCAAAACTTGTATTTTATCAAACTTGAATTTTTCAATACATGAATAGGAAAGTCAAAATAAGTTTGTATAAGAAGTTTAAGCATGCATGTATAACTAGAATACATCTACTATACATATAAACCATTTAAACTTATTTTGATCAATCTATTCATGAAAATAAATATCGGTTAAACTAAAAACCGAAAAACATAAAACGTGTGTGTTGTGCACTTGAGCATATCAACTATTCTAAGCTTTACAAATGGATCTAAAACACACAAACCTAAACTAGGATACCTAAGTCTTCTTGACGATCTTTAATCTTCAAGTCGACCTGATCCAAACCGTGATCCACGAGCAAGGCTATGTATGATCTTGATGCTCGGGCCCTGGAATCACCATGAAAAGCTTCTAAACTCCTTTGTTGAAGCTAATCACCAACTAATATCTTGTGTAATGATCTGAAACTAAAATCACAAGATTATTAGTAAACATAACTACATGAGTTAATCATCATCAAAACTAGAGTGGAAGGCCTCTGGGCCAACAATCTCCCCCTTTTTGATGATGACAAAACTCATGGAGTATATATGCATGGATTAAAGTTAAGCTTCAAAGAAGATCCCCCTTAACGCATGCATAAACAAATAAACATAAATATGCAATGCATCAACATGCATAAAACAAATAAAACATGTTCTAGATGCTCTAGATACCAATTAAATTTAATATATGCAAAACATAAATATGCATATAAAACTTAAATTCTTTCTCCCCCTTTTTGTCAATCATCAATAAAGGGGTAAACAATTAAAACAAAACAAAATCTTCTCCCCCTTTTTAATACAAAGAAACAATCATCAATAAAGGGGTAAAAGCAAAATCAAATCAATAAATTTTTCTCCCCTTTTTGTTCGAAACAAAGAATCAACAATGGGGTTAATAAAAACAATGTTCTCCCCCTTTTTGTCTAAAACAAAAACAAAATCAAATAGGGGTGACAATCAATTAAGATACCAATTGAAAAAGATATGTCAAAGTAGCATCTTGATACCAATTGAAAGTGATCATAGATCAATAAATAAATGGTATATGCTATATACATTCATGAAGAGGAAGACGCTACGTTAACTTTCCTACATACATGCATTACATGAAGAAAGGATGACAAGCCCTAATTCACATAACACATAATATGCAATGCATATGAGGAGATGTGAAGCACCCCCTACACACGTGTACCACATAAAGAAGAGATGTCAAACTCCTCAATACAAGATACACTCAACATGAATCTATATGTAGAAGAGATGTTAAGCTGTCCTTGCATATAGGCAATATGAATCAAAACTTTTGAATATTTTCTTTAAACAAAATTTTGAGATACCAATTTAAAACATTCAAATAAACATCTTGATATCAAAAGAGAGTATTTTTATTTTAAGCCATATAAACAATTTTGATTGTGATATCATATGCTTAAAATAAACATCAACTACAAAATCATAAAGTGTGGGAGTGGAAACAAAATACTAATTGAAATACAAAATCAAATTTTCTCAACCTTTATGAAATACCAATAAAAACAATGCGTAAGCTCGAATTAAGATACCAATTGAAAGCTAAATCAATTGAAACAAAGATGAAGCTCAAGCTTAGCATAAATAAAATATATATGTATGAAAATTAGATACCAATCGAAATTGATACTATTTGAATTGAAAGCATACATATATACAAACATATATGAGTATACAAGAAAGGTCAAAATTGATACCAATTGAAAGAATCCAATGATACCAATTGAAACAACAATAATATCAAGTGTATAACTCATATAACCTATCCTCCCAATCATGTTCACGTTTAAAATGATTTTCAATATAAAACATACATGAGCATGAACGCCCATCCATCCGCCCTTGGAAGGTAGGGGTTTTCAAAAAATAGATTTGAAAATAATGTGTATTTGAAAATCTCTACCATATGAAGAATTCGAACTAGTTAAAATGAAAAGTTTTGTTAACTAGTACGAAATCCTTCAAGCAAGGAATAAAATAAGATTATTTTTCATAAAACATGAAATTTACAAAATAGCTAACACTCATAATTTATTAAGCATATATATGACTCATGAAACAAAACATGAGTAAACAATAAAGGTAAGTGTTCAAATAAAATGTGAAGAACATAATCATGAAAATAAGCACTTAAGCACGATATTCCTTCAAATATGAAAACATGAAATTCATCAAAAATATTTAATCTTCAAGGTATATGTATGTCCTATACAAACTAAAATACACATACATATCCAAACACAACGAGTCCACAAAGATATATGCATGAAGGCACGTGGCTCAAAAGGATGTATATGTATAAACAATAGTTCGGATAAAATAGACATATACATGAAGTTAAACATAATCACACAAACATGAAACAAATCCAAAAATGGGAATACAAGTTTAAAATGCATGGATCATCAAAACTAGACTATACTAGCACATCTAATGGGTTCAAATAAGCATTCAAGCTCAAACATATATAGATTTATTTGTGGTCCACTATATGTACAAGTATAAATCCTAGTCTTAATGAAAACTAACATTTAAACATGTAATCAAATCATGAAGCATAAAACAAGTCATAAATCAACATGATAATCATAAAACAATCATTATGTAAATCCACATGTTATTAGAGCTATGATAAACATGATAGCGAAACATATGCGAGAACATAAAAAAAATGGTCCATATTCAACATGGGTGTCTCAAAATGCTATACATGCATGTCATGGATCTAATAATCATGGCATTTTCATAATAATCGATAAACAACAAAACATGCTATAAACAATGAAATGAAAGCATGTAAACAATATAGGGAGATAGAGATTGATACCAAAACCGATGAGGGCACCTCTCTAGTTCTCCAAACCAAGGTGGTCCTCCCACCAAACGTCCCTTGAAAGTGATGCATCCTAATAATCTCCATGAAGCTCGGAACGCATCTACTCCAAGGTACCTATACTCTCACGTCATGTGAGAGCCCACACCTACATCATAAACAAGAGGGGTGGTCTTTGCTACCCATATCTTTTTGGGTCCATGGGGGTTAGTCCCTTCTCTAACCCAAACAAATTTATTTGCTAAATTACAATCATGTATACGATCAAAACAAAATTTAGCAAGGTGACCCTTACGTCCACAATGTGTACAAGTGTACACATGAGCATACAAGTGATGGTGGTGACCGTGAGAAGCATGTGTATGCCATGAAGGGTGTAAATGCATAGATGGAACTTGTTTCTTTCGAAACACAGATTCTAAACGTGAATGACTAGAAACACAATGGCTCAAAGTGGAGCCCAAACAATCAACACTCTTCTTAAGTATGGATATATCATTTTCAATTAAAGAAGAAGTGTGGCATGCAATGGGTGTGCTAGATGAAACTACCCTAGCATGGCAAACATGTGTATCAATATTATTTTTCAAAGAAACATTTTTCTTAACACAAATATCTAATTCTTTTGTAATGAAAACAATTTCATTTTTCAAAGACTCATTCTCTTTTACAACAAAATCAATTTTTGAAGTTAAAACATTATTTTTCTTCAAAACATTTTCACAATCATTTTTATTTTTCAAAATTTTATTTTCATTTAGAACAAGATTAAGTTGAGATTTCAATGAATCCCTTTCATTAGAAATTTCAACCTTCTCTTGCAAAACAATGTCAAGTCTAGAATGCAAATTTTTATTTTCATTAACAATTCCTAGACTTTTCTTTTTCAAAATATTATATTTTTCAATCAATTTTTCACAAACAATAGATAGTTCTTCATTCAAAGCATTAGCATCCACATATTCATCACATGAAGTACTAGCATCAAAACTATCTAGTTGAGATTCCGATTGTACCTCAAGGGAGTCATTCCCTTGGACCATATAGCATTGTTGTGACTCGGATTCATCTCCACTAGATTCCTCCTCTTGTTGGATTGGCACTTGAAGCTTGGAGGTGGTGGTGGTTGTTAACTTGTTCCACACTACAAAAGCGGAATCAAGGTTAGAAACAAGCATAAGATAATCTTTTGAAAGCGTGCTTCTAATAGCCTCAAGGGCTTGTGCATTGGCCCCTATATGCTTGCTATCACTAAGGTAGGATTCCTTGGTAATGGCAAGGTGAACCTTATATCCTAGGGCTTGTAGGTAAATGGACATCCTAGTCTTCCAAACAACAATGTTGGAAGGGTCAAATATAGGTGGGGTCATGAAGTCCATGGGTCCAAACTATATATGTGCAAACAAGCAAATGCAAATGCAAATGTAGACTAGCAAACCAAGATCTCACTCCTAGGATGTTAAGCCTAAGTATCAGGAGCGTAGACTCTGATACCAATTGAAAAACACCTAGAGGGGGGTGAATGGTGTAAATGCTAATCTAGAAACTAAATGCAGAAGCTAAAAACTATTTTGCACAAACTTAATACAACCAACAAGTGTAGCTGAATTCCTCGTGAAGGGCTCTGGACTAACTCCTCTTGATTCCCCTAGATAAGGGTTGAGGTGCTATATGAAGCTCTTGTGGTTAAGTATAAGTGAGGCACACAAACACAAGCCAAGCAAATAATGGATATACAACAATATGAAAGATGCAAGGCAACACAAGCAATATGAATGATATGAATCACAAATAAAAGAGAGAGAGGGTTAGAGAGACAATGGATCAAACGCAAACACAATGATATGATTCGAGGTTCGAGCCCCTAGCTCTATGTCCCCGCCTTAACCGAGAAGGATTTCTAATCCACTATCTTTTCCACCGAGGACTCCCATCGAGGGAACCTCCGCTGAGGAGGATTTGTACAACAACCGAGAGTACCGAACTCCTCTCTCAAACACCACCTCACAACCGAGGGGTAGGCCCGTAGCCAAACAACCACAATCACCTCTACCGAAGAGGGATACAAAAACAACCAACTCCACCTCTCACTAGAGGGAGCAAAACAACAATCTCAACCTCTACCAAAGAGGGAGCAACCCAACAATGAAAGGGTTTACAACTTGGTGGTATCTTTCAACTACAAACAATCTCTTTTCTCACAAACAAATGATCCTAATAGAATAGGATAGAAGATAGCTCAAGTGTGCAAAACAAAGTGCTTTGATCAAAGAAAATCTCTTGGGAAAATACCAAATGAATATAGAAATTAAGAACAAGAAACTAATTCCCAAAACTTATTTTCTTTGAAAATAACAAAACACTTTAAAACAAATAAGGTAGATCCTTTTGGCACCAAAACTCTTTTGAAAACTTGTTTAAAACAATGGAGAAACTCAGAAAATTTTAGCTTTAAAATCTTGGCCAAAATCCCAAAGAAATGGCGTTTATATAGGCCAAACAGAAAACTAGCCGTTAGGCTGATCTGTCAGCCTTACAGGCTTGTGGTCGACTGCCAACGGTCATAAATGTGACCGTTGGGGCTTCCAGTCAACCGCCCAGTCGACCGCCCAGGTACAGAGAGCAAAGCTCTCTGGTCCGGTCGACCGAGCGGTTGACCGGCCCATTGCCTGGCCAGACGTGCACAGACCTGTGCACGTCGGTCGACCGACGGGTCGACCGGCTCTGGCATACGGTCGACCGGGACGGTCGACCGCCAAAGCCTGGCAGCCAATAACTGGGTCAGAAAAACAGGTTTAAAATATTTCTAAAAATTCTTTAAAAACTTCTAAAAATCCCCAAAATAGTTTTATCATTTTGCATTGATATATAAACATATGATAAAAATTTCAACTCAAATATCAAGCAATTTGAACTATTTTTGTGTCTTAACAATTTTACCAAAAACCAAAACTTGTATTTTATCAAACTTGAATTTTTTAATACATGAATAGGAAAGTCGAAATAAGTTTGTATAAGAAGTTTAAGCATGCATGTATAACTAGAATACATCTACTATACATATAAACAATTTAAACTTGTTTTGATCAATCTATTCATGAAAACAAATATCGATTAAACTAAAAATTGAAAAACCATAAAACGTGTGTGTTGTGCACTTGAGCATATCAACTATTCTAAGCTTTACAAATGGATCTAAAACACACAAACCTAAACTAGGATACCTAAGTCTTCTTGACGATCTTCAATCTTCAAGTCGACCTGATCCAAACCGTGATCCACGAGCAAGGCTATGTATGATCTTGATGCTCGAGCCCTGGAATCACCATGAAAAGCTTCTAAACTCCTTTGTTGAAGCTAATCACCAACTAATATCTTGTGTAATGATCTGAAACTAAAATCATAAGATTATTAGTAAACATAACTACATGAGTTAATCATCATCTAAACTAGAGTGGAAGGCCTCTGGGCCAACACAAATGCGTTAAGGACATTAGATCCTTCTTAGGACACGCTGGTTTCTACCGCAGATTTATCAAGGATTTTAGCAAAATTGCTAGGCCCTTGACTAATCTGTTAGCTAAGGATGTGTCCTTCACTTTCGATGCTGAATGCATAAACTCTTGGGACAAGCTTAAGAGAGAGCTTATTTCTGCACCAATCATATCTGCACCGAGAAGGAATTCTTGGCGGTAGTGTTTGCCTTAGAGAAATTTTGTCCCTACTCACTAGGGTCCAAAACCACCATTTTCACCGATCATTCTGCGCTTAGGTACCTCATGATGAAGAAGGATGCCAAGGCCCGACTCATTCGTTGGATCCTCCTTCTTCAAGAATTCAATCTTGAGATTCGAGATAAGAAAGGCGTAGAAAATGTCATTGCTGACCACCTCATATGGATCCCTAATCTTCATGCAACGAATTACCCATAAATGAGGATTTTCCTGATGAACATCTCTTAGCTATCTCTTGGGAACCTTGGCTTACTGATATAGTGAATTACTTAGTCACAAACCAAACTCCGTCTCATTGGTCCAAAAATGATGTTTACCGGTTCTTATCCCAAGTCCGGTATTTCTTTTGGGAGGAATCGTATCTTTTCGAGTACTGTTCTGACCAAATTATTAGGAGATGCATTCCCGATGAGGAGGTTAAGAGTGTTCTATCCTTTTGTCACGAACTTGCATGCGGTGGACACTTTAGTCCCCGCAAGACTGCTGAAAAAGTGCTACAAAGTGGGTTTTATTGGCCCACTTTGTTCAAGGATGCTTATGAATTTTGCAAGACGTGCCCTAAATGCCAAATGGTAGGAAGGATTTCAAACTGAAATATGATGCCCCTCAACCCAATTCTAGAAATAGAACTCTTTGATGTTTGGGGCATCATCTTTATGGGTCCATTTCCTAATTCATTTGGGAACTAATACATATTGGTTGCTGTGGATTATGTGTCCAAGTGGGTAGAAGCCATTCCTTGTAAAACTAATGATAACAAAGTTGTCATAAAGTTTTTGAAAGAGAACATTTTTTCACACTTCGGAACCCCTCGTGCTATCATCAGTGATAATGGCACTCACTTTTGCAATAAATCTTTTGAAGCTCTTATGCGAAAGTATGCCATAACTCACAAGTTGTCCACACCTTATCATCCTCAAACCAATGGGCAAGTTGAGATTTCCAATAGACAAGTCAAGCTTATCTTGGAGAAAATTGTGAACCAAAACCGGAAAGATTGGTCCATCAAACTTGTAGATGCTCTATTGGCCTACAGGACCGCTTTCAAGACAATTCTAGGAATGTCTCCTTATAGGTTAGTCTATGGCAAACCTTGTCACTTGCCCGTTGAGTTAGAGCACCAAGCCTTATGGGCAATCAAGCAGCTGAATTTCGACTTGACTAAGGCCGGTGACCTTCGGAAATTACAAATTTCCGAATTGGAGGAATTGAGAAATGAGGCCTATGAAAATGCTAGGATCACTAAAGATAGAGTCAAGATTTTCCATGACAAGCACATCATAAGAAAAATCTTTGTCCCTGGACAAAAAGTCTTACTCTATAATTCTATGCTTCATCTTTTTTCAGGAAAATTGAAATCAAGATGGACTGGGCCATTCGTTGTAAAAATCGTGTTTTCACACGGTGCAGTTGAGATCAGTGACACCAAGAATGGAAATGACTTTAAGGTAAATGGTCAACGCCTTAAACCTTTCTTGGAATCGATGCCGGTAAATGAAACGGCAATGGGTCTTTTTGACCCAGTGTATCGGTAACTTTCCTCCTTTCCATTTTATTTCATGCATTTATACATTTCTTTCATACATTGGGGACAATGCATGAGATAAGTGTGGGGGAGGGTTCTAACATAACTGATATAATATATATATATATATATATAAAAAGAAAAAACCTTTTTGAAAGGGGTAGAACAATATTTTGTTATATTTTTTGTAAGAAATTAAGTCAATTTAAGGGAATAGGAGAATCATAATTAGGATTTCTTACACTTGGTCAAAATAAGATAACTTGTTTGATTTTTAGGGTCAGGAAGAAAATTTGTGTAAGTAATTTAGTCTTAATATTTACCTTGATGACATATGCACACTAAATACACTTACACACTTAGGGTTTAAAAACAGAGACTCTTATGCCTTATAAAAAAATATATTATGAAAAAGAAAAAACAAGTCTAATTATTGATTAGCTAGGTGCTTTGGCCTAAGCAAGTCTTAGTATTTATGCAAAAGATAATTAGATAAGTTTGAAAAAAAATGTGTATATAAATCCTCTGATTAAGCTGGGTATTTATGCCTCATGAAGCATAAGTAATCACGCCTAAAAGGGGTACATATTATAAATAAAACCTTAGTTTCGTGGCCTTATCTGCTCGAGTGTTTAAGTCCTTAGGGGTGTTTTCTCACCTGGTGCCCTAAAACTGTCCGGTTTGGGTGTCACCGACTGAAGGCTCGTTACATGGGCAGATTAGAAAGCCTAATGAAATTGAGGAATAAATTCCACCCAAAATAAATAAGGCATAGGAGTTAATGTTAAAGAACCCTTAGTCAACTTCACAGTCACGATGGTGCAAACGACTCAGGGTAAATTAATAGACTAGATGAGAAAAACAATTTGACTCCTTACTTTGATTAATGACATGTTGAATAGAGACTAAGTTTAGGAATGAAAAATTTGATATTCCTATAACTTATAGATTACTTAAACTCTCACAAATATACTTCAAATATTTTCTCCTTTAAAAAAAAAGCTTTTTGAAAATACTAACCTTTTTCTCTTTCTTCATGGATTTATGGGTGCAATCCACTGAAAACCCTCACGAGACAAAACTCGTCCTCTAGGGGTAACCTAGAGGTTTAACGGATTGTTGCACATGCTCAGTACAATCGAGTGACCTGCGAAAGTGGTCTAATAATTGATTAGAATTAGTCTGATGTTTTGCTCGAGGGCGAGCAAAAGATAAGTGTGGGGGTGTGATTAGTGACATATATTGCATTTACATTGTCACCTTACCATACTTTTTAGCTAATAAATCCTATTAATAAGTCTTCTTTTTCTTTGTTAAATGTAGGCCCAAGTGCTAAAAGAAAGAAAGGAGAAACAAGCTCAAAAGCCCACCAAATTCTGATTTAATTCAGAATAAATTCGAAATAAAGGAATCAGGACAAAATCTTGGCATATCAAGAGGTTGAGAAGAATCCTCCCTGAATCAAGCGGTTGAAGCCACACAATCAAAGGCTGTTTCGTCAACGTTTGGAGCAGAAATAAGAAAACTAGCAGAAGATACGGGAAAATTACCAAACCAGGAGATCCCCACTTTTGGGTGTGGCCACCTGGCCACACCAGGGCAGCGGAAACGCGGCCCTAGCCGTGTTTTCGTGGCTTGTTGGAGGTTATTGGGGGAGCGTTTGCTCCCCCAATCTTCCCGGGATCCTCCCCTTTTGGTTTTTCCCTATAAATACTGGTTTCAGCAAAGGAAAATGGAGCGAAGATTAGGATTAGAATTTGTGTTTATTTTCTAAGGATTTAGGTTCTTTGTTAGCTAGCACAAAAGTTGTAATCTTATTTTTTAATTTGTAGTCCAGTATCAAAACTTGTGAGAGAGAGGAATTGAGTGCTTGTACTTGAAGATTGAAGTGACATCAATACAAGAGTCGAGCCGCGTTTTCTTCCAATTGTAATACGGTATGGTTTGCATTATTTCTATGCTTTCTTCTTTATTTTCCATGGGTAACTAAAATGATTTTTTGGGCTCGCTATTGTAACTTTCACTTGTTCTTCTTCTCTTCTGTTTTTAAAAGAAAAAGACCCAATGAATCATTTGTATGCCTTACTTAAAGCCTTTCTTTTTGAAAGTATTCTTGAAGACACATGAGGATGGGTGTGGATTGTTAAACTCTTACTTCTTTCATGAACGTCTCTTGAATTGTTTTTACTTCATTCTTGCTTCTTCGCGCTTGATGATTTAATATTCAATTCTAAACGATTTCTCGAAGAAAAGACTAAACTCTTCCAACTATCTTATGTGCTTTACTTCAAACTTTCTAAAATCAACTTTAAGTTTTGTCTATGATCACTTTGAGGCACTTAAGATTTTAATAGAAGAATGAACAATTGAGTAGTGAGATACTGAGCCCAGATTTGCTTCATTATTATAATCAACAAAACAATCTTCGAACTTTTTAAATCACCTTCTCCAAAACCTTTTCTAAAGTTGCAATTTCTCATTTAATCATCTCTTTCTTTCCATTCTCTTTTCCATAAAAAACAAACACAATTCTTTATTTTTAAACGATTCACCGAAAAGCTTCCATCGCATTCCTCCTCGTGGATACGACCCGTTAGCCACAAGCTACACGGTAAATTCTTAAACTCTTTGATTGTTCTTTCTTTTAGCACTTGGGCCTACATTTAACAAAGAAAAAGAAGACTTATTAATAGGATTTATTAGCTAAAAAGTATGGTAAGGTGACAATGTAAATGCAATATATGTGACTAATCAGCAAGCTACACTTAGACCATCAAAACTAAAAGTAAGCATGGAGTAAAGTAATGTAAGCTTATCAGAGAGTTAGAAAGTTAGAGTGTTAGAATCCATCATCATGAGCCATCAATGACTCTTACAAGAGCAAAGCCAAGTAGAGGCTATTAGATTCATGTGAATTATCAAGTAAGAAGTTAGACTAGTTAATGGTTAGTAGTTAGTTGCCATGAGAGAAAAGATTAGCTAAATATGTAAAAAGGATTAGAGAAAAGAAAATAAAGAGAAGTAAAGAGAGAACCTTTTATAAATTGTCACCTTCTGTTACAAGAACTCTTACTTTCCAACCATATACCACTCTCTCTCCTATTACATGACCTACAAGAAATAGAAAATACAAAGGAAGAAGAAGAACTAACCTACACTAAACTACCCTAAACTATAACATGAAAAGAAACCACACTACTCTCTGTATATCTCTCAATGCAGAACACAAAGGGGTATTTATAGGCGAAATTGGGTACCAGAGGGTCAGTATGGAGCCGCGCGTCGAACCTCGACGCGCGGTTCCACAAGATTGCTGCGAAAACGTGGCAATTGCCGCGTTTTGCGGCAAAGCTTGGGAAGCGCGCATAGCACCGCCTGCTGTGCGCTTTCCGGATGTCCCCCTGTCAGCTGTACTTGCTGGTTTTCAGATTTGGGCCTATGGTTTTGATGAAACCACCCTCCAAAGTCAATAGCTATATTTGTAGGCTTTTAATCACCAATTAAATGGTGATTTTGGGTCTTCTTCTTCATTCCATGCCATGGACCTAGAAACATGCAAGAGAGGTATTATTAGCAGAATTTAATATTAAATAAATGTGAAGATGTATATGAAATATGCAGTTTTAGAGACTAATCAGAGGCGCTGTTGGCAGTGTGGTCCACGGAGCGGCTCTTGTAGCACTGTGCGGGAGGCTGGGTGTTGCCCTGTTGGTGTGCAAATCAGAGGGCGGGGCCTATATGCTTGGTGCACAGGCTTGGCCTGTAGCAGACCAAGAGTGTGGGAGATTTCTCTCCTCTTTGTGGTACTATAGCTGAAGAGGGCGGCTGTGCGTTAGGGCCCCATGCCCACGCATGCCTATCCTTCAAGCAGTTTTTTGTCTCAGATATTGTGCACAAGCAATGGAAAATTGAAAATCAATTGGACTACTTACAGGTAAATACTAGTAGTAGTATATTTTAGTAGTTAAATAATATAGTTTAATTAATGAGTGGAGGAGGAGTACCTTAGTACCTCTCTATAAGAACAAGGGTGATATTCAGAGTTATTCAAACTATCATGGAATAAAACTCATGTGTTACACCATGAAGCTTTAGGAAAGAGTAATTGAACACAGGTTAAGGCAGATGTTAAAATATCTGAGAACCAGTTTGGGTTCATTCCAGGGTGATCGATGACAGAGGCTATTCATTTGTTTCGTCAACTTATAGAGAGATTTTGAGAGAGGAAGAGAAATTTGCATATGGTCTTTATTGATTTAAAAAAAAGCTTATGATAAGGTGCTAAGAAAGGTACTATAGTAGACATTGATGAAAAAGGAGTCCCTATCAAATATATTGACATAATCAAGGACATGTACGATGGAGTAGTTGCAAATTTCAGAACTTGTGGAGGCATAATAAGTGATTTTCTATCATAATTGGATTGTATCAAGGATCTACATTGAGTCCATTCTTATTTGCCATCGTGATGGATGAGCTTGCTAGAGCTATTCAAGATGAGATACCGTGGTGTATGCTATTTGCTGATGTATTGACCTAGTTGATGAGATGAGAGCTGAGGTAAATGCTAAATTGGAGTTATGGAGGTAAACTCTAGAATCTCGAGGCTTTAGATTAAGTAGGGACAAAACAAAGCATATAGAGTGTAAATTCAGTAAATAGGGAATCCGAGATTATAGTATTGTGAGACTAGATGGACAAGAAATGCCGATGAGCAGTCATTTAAGTACTTGGGTTCTATAATCCAAAAGGATGGGGAGATCAATAGTGATGTCAACCATAGGATCCAAGCAGGTTGGTTGAAATGGAGGAGCGCAACAGGAGTTTTATGTGATCATAACATTCTGTTATGGCTGAAGGAAAAATTTTTTCAGACTGCTATTAGGCCAACTTTGCTATGTAGCACAGAATGTTGGGCTATAAAGAGACATCAAGCCCAGAAGATGAGTGTAGTAGAGATCCGCATGCTTTTTTAGATGTGTGGTAATATGAAGAGAGATAAGGAGAGAAGTGAGGATATTCGTACTAAGATAGGCGTAGCCTCTATAGAAGAGAAGATGAGAGAAAATCGCCTATGATGGTTTGGTCATATGTGACGTAGACCTACAGATGCGCCGATCCGGAGAGTAGAGCGTATCAAATTAGGGCAAATTATAAGAGCGCAAGGGAGACCGAAGAAAACATGGATGGAGGTAAAACGACAAGATATAGAAGCTAAAGGTCTTAGTGAAGGCATATTGCTCGATAAGAATGAGTGGAGAAAGCTGATTCGTGTGCCCGATCCAGTGCAATTCTCTTTTAATTCATGTAGCCTACCCCAAATACTTGGGACAAATGGCTCAGTTTGTTTTTGTTGTTATTGTTGTTGTTGTTTATAGTTTAATTAATTTTCTACTGTAGTTAATTAGTTCTAGTTAATTTGTGGATTTTCATCATTTTAGTTCTTTAGATTGTTGCATTTAATAGAATAGAATTTTACTAATGCCTTATAGCTTAGATTATTGAATAATAATTTACTCATATGTAGCAAGACTTCTTTCAAGTACCTAAGGGAGATGAGCCTTAGCTAGATATTCATGTGGTCATAGTTTGTTCTCCTAACTAGGACTGTTGCTTTCACTATTGATCTACCACTTTTAGGAGATTATTTTAGAGTCACTAGATATTTGATAGGTTATATGTTTGGGGTTTATGGTCCATACTTAGGATTTTACTGCTCTTTTCTGCAGTTAGTTTAAGTTATCAATTTTATCTTAGATGGATCATGTAATGTGGACAATACCCTATGCGTAGACCTAGTTTTCAGACTTAGTTTGCCTATAAGAAGTAGAGATTTGATAAGTAACAACAGACTAGTATGGAGACGGAGATTGATCACTTGATGCTAATCTAGGAGATTCAATCTTAGGTGCTTGACTTGATTTTCTTAGATTGACACGTAGTTTAGAAATTCCATTCACAAACTTTTCACCCAATTTGCCTAGAAGCGTTGAAACCGTAAGAACCACATGTTCCTGTGGATCGACCCTCAAGTGCTATATCGAATGACAGTGCACTTGCGATTATTTAAAACATGAGAGTGAAATCTCCCCATCAGGATTACAATAGTGTCACTCTATAATAACTCTTCCTCTCTTTTAATCATGTAACTCTCTCTAACTAAAGCTAAAAAGAAATATAAAAAAATAAAAATTACATTGAAGAAGAAAAGAAAAACCAAAAGTAAAGCTCTCTCTCTGAGATGGTGCCCCTTCTGCCTTCGAGGTCTGAGGGTATTTATAGGAGAAAACCAGAGGGATAGAAAGCGTATGAAGATAGGGAGAGTTGGCTATTTCTGAATTTGAATCCGTCGCTTATCTCCAAACTTGATTTGATTTATTCAGAAATTCAATTCTGATCTGTAGCTTGTTGACGTATTGATTGTTGAAAATCCTTATCAAATGATAGAATTGGAAAAAGTAATCAATATAAAATTGTAGCCCTTTAGGTCTTTTTTCTGAATCATCTTGAATAATCAGATTTGAGTTTCAATAGCGAAAGTTATGATTAAAATTCTAAAATTCATTCAATCTAAATCTGAGTCTAAACTGCTTCATTTCATCCATTGATCTTCTCTCTATCTATTTATCCTCTTGGATTTTCAATTTGTCTTCTAGAATTGATAAAATATCTATTTATCTTCAACGAAACTGATAGGGTCTTCAAACAATCCGTTTTTCTCTTGAAATTAGATGATATTATCTAACTAGATACATTCAATTTTCAGATAAGATAGCTTTTAGAACTTTGGATTTGAATCAATCCCGTTTGATTTGAGCTTTTGATTAAATTGGATAAATCTGTCAATCTCTATCTTTTCTTCCTTAATTACCCTACATGCCACTAGACATGAAAATACATTAATAGCAGAATTTTATTTAAATTTAAATGCAGAAATGTGACACATATGATATGAAAACATGTAATGCACGTGTATGATCACACTCCCATACTTATCTTTTGCTCGTCCACGAGCAAAACAAAGAGAAAAGAAAAAAAAACTAAACTGACCTAATCTAACACACTTTTGTAGGAATTACGGTTGCACTTAGCACGTGCAACAAGCCATTAAACCTCTAGGTTATCCCTAGAGGACGTTGTCTCGTGAGGGTTTTCAGTAGATTACACCCACAAAATTCATAAAGAAAAAGAAACAAAGTGTTAGTATTTTTGAAAATGCATTTTAAAGGAAAAAATATTTGAAATAGTAATGTAAAAACTCAAGTAATTTATAAGTCATAGGATTATCAAAACTTAGTCATTCCTAAACTTAGTCTCTATTCGAAAACTTGTTTTCAATTAAGGTGAGGATTGAAATTGTATTTCTCATCTAGTCTATTATTTTACCCTAAGTCATATGCACCTTGTGACCATGAAAATTTGGTTCAGGATTCTTCAACTCTACCTCTTATGCCTTATTATTTTCTTTTTTTCTTTTTTATTTATGGCGGTAATATCCCTTAGCTCTTTTAGGCTTTCTTATTCGCCCATGTAACGAGCCTTAGTCTGTGACTTTCAAACCAGACGATTTTAAGGTACTGGGTGTGAAAACACCCCAAAGACTTAGAACTCGAGCAAATAAGGCCACAAAACTAAGGATTTTAAATTATATGAATCACTTTTAGGCGTGGATACTTATGCTTCATGAGGCACAAATATCCAGCTTCATCAGAGAATTTTTTATATAATAAATAAATATATATATATAAGGTATAAGAATCTTTGTTTTACAACCCTAAGTGTGTAAGTGTATAAAGTATGCATGTTTCATCAAGGTAAAATCAAGACTAAACTACTTTTTCAATCTTTCTTCCTAACCTCAAAATCAAACAAATAATTTTATTTTGACCAAGTATAAGAACTCCTAATTATGATCCTCTTATTCCTTAAATTAACTTAAATTTTTACAAAAATAAGTCAAAGTATTATTTTTCTTTTCAAAAAGTTTTTAAAGAAAGGAATTTTTTTTTTAGATTAGTAAAGTTAGCATGTTAGTAAACCCTCTCCGCACCTAACTCATGCATTGTCCTCAATGTATGAATGAAATGCAATAATACATGAAAAAGGAGAAAGGGAAGGAAAATTGTCACCTCAAGATGGTAGTTCCGGTGATGGTCTCCTTGGCCTAAGCATTTCTGGCCAATTTAGATAATGTGAATTTTTATGGAACCCACCTTTTATTTTCTCTTTCTTATTAGCATTTTTATAGTCCCTAATATGAATAGGATCGTGTAAGATCCTAGCATGAAATCTTTTCCGGTTATATGACCAATCTTGGGATATTATAATGGAGTTATATTGATCTAAACCTTGGTCCAACAGTGGAATGTGGTTTTATAGAATGCATGATTTGTGCTCAATAATGAAAAAATAGGAACTGATACTGATTCGGGAATAAAACTCAAATCAAATTTTGGTTCGAGAGTTGGAGTTGGTTCATGAGTTTGGTCCAAATCATAGAATTGAAGTTCGCATTCATTTCCTAACAATGGAATGTGACTATCCAAAATAAGTGGTTAATGTTCAAGCTCTATAGAGATAGGAATCAGTGTTGGCTTTGGAATTGGGTCCGAATTGGGTAAGGATACCAGAGTCAACATAGATTCAAAAAATAAAACTGAATCACAATATTGGGAATCGGTGCCACATTCATCTTCAAGTTCAATCTCATTAAAAACCTTCAAATTTGTCAGTGGGTTGATATTGGTTGTGGTGAAATTGAATCTTGGTTAAAATCTCCAAGATACCATGATTCTTTGTCAATATGATTGGAAGAATCAGGAGTGGTCAAAAATGTGTTAGGTAGAGTTTTCTCATTCCTATTATTTATTGTGTTGACCAAATGACTCACTTTTGCTTCTAGCCTATTGAGAGATTGGAGACAATCTATTTGGGATTGAATATAATCATTTTGGGACTGAATAATAAGTTTCATAGTCTTTTCTAAGTCAAGAGGTTCTTCTTGTTGTGGTTGGACATGAAAATTAGAGTAAGAATCTTGAATTTGGGAATTGTTTGGGAGAATTGAGTCTGCTATGATTTGTACTTGTCATGAAGACTCAAGGAAGGCTTCAAAAGTCTTTTCTAAAGAAGATTTTTCTTCTATAGGCTCATCTTGGAATGGAGTATATGAAATTGTTTGTTGGTAAGGTTGTTGATAGTAAGACTCGGGGCATTTTATTCCCACTAACTCGGTGAAGAGCGGTGATGATTATCCCATTCTTGTTTATAATACTGAGGTTGGGGCATATATTGATTTGGATAAGACCAATCTCGTATACTTGGTTAAATAGAGTTAAAGTTATATAATGTCGGGTTGGTAATATCTGAATTGAAAGAGGTTGAGGTGATATATGGATTTGAGTTATCATCAAAATAATTGTAATCATAATCCATTTTTACAAGAACAAGCAAAAACAAATAAATAAGAAAATAAAGAAAAATCTAGCCTATGTTAGGGTAGAGCTTAGACCTAGACGATTTCTAACTGTTGATTATCCACAGGTGATATTTTACAGAACCTAACCACAAGTTAATCGGTTATGTAGGGGCAAGATTGGTGGATGGTATCCATGCCTAAGCAACGGGCCAAATTATATCAAAACACCAGTCTTTGGGGTTTCGCCTCTCAATCCCTAATCTTCGACACCGATTTGGTAAGAGTCAACTTCTAACAACTTTTCTCTTAGGTCAATCGCTATTTGAGTCTGAGATGTCCCTAAGGCCAACGTCTACTCAATTTTAAGTTAGGCTGGGTTAGTGAGTGAGGAGATGGTTTGTGGGCTAAGGGAGGGTAATGACTTTCTCACCTTATCTTGTTTAAAAATATATGCCTTTAATCTTTTTAGTGCAGTGTGAAAGTATAAAGCAATAGGTAACACTCAAGCAATATGAATCACTCAAAATATATTTCCTAAACTATATGCAATGCACACATACCTTTTCTACAACACTCTTCAACTGTAATGTAAAAGATAAACGAATTAGACGCGTGCCCTAAGATGCAAGAGTCTAAATATTTTTTAGCATTTACAAAGCAAACATGTTACTGTGAGGTTAGAAACATGTACAGAGTGAGTTAAACAAATAAACTAATAACTACAGAGAGCTAATTCTCTGAAATTCAAGCAACCTATAAGAAACTACAGTTAGTCGTTCACCACAGTTGTGATTTCTGATGCTATGCCTTCTTGGATAGAGGAACAGAGTAGCAATATGTCCAATGCAGCTCCTAATTTTCTGCAAGTAGCCCCTGTACACCAAAATAGAGAAGAAAAAGGGATTAATTTGTTAAAGTAAATTAAAAGTAATGAAAATTTACTGTCTCTCCCCGGCAACGGTGCCGAAATTATAATTGAGGCAAACCTATACAGAAAAAAAGAATTTTAGGAACAATTCTAAATCCTCAATTCTCGTGTAGCCTAGGGCTAACGGGTCGTGATCCACAGGGAGGGACAACGATGGAAGCCTTATGCAAGTTTCTTTTTTTAATTTACCAAAACTACTTAATACTTATCTTCTCAGTTTATAAAAAATAAAAAAGTTAAGTTAAGTTAAGAAGAAGATGATAGAAGAAGACATGCTGGTGGTGGTGTTTAAGTTATAAAAGAAAAGGAAACAAAAAGAGATAAAGAAAAGTTGATGGAAAAATCAGAAATAAAAAGAAATAAAAGAAGAATATTTACCTCTACTGTCTGAATCATAAATTTTTTTTACCTTAATATGAAGTAAAGCGAGGTAATAGAAAAGAATAAAGGAAAGCAAAGCTTCGACGAGATCGAGCACATTGAAGAAAAGTAGGAAACCCCCATTGATTGTCACCTTCAATATAAGTTTCTTGAGAAAGATTATAATAGTGTCACTCGGCATTAACTCTTCCTCTCTTTTAATCATTAACTCTCTCTAGCCGAAGCTAAATAGAAAAATAAAAAATAAAAATTATATTGAAGAAGAAAGAAAAACCTAAAGTAAAGCTCTCTCTCTGGGATGGTGCTCTTCTGCCTTCGAGGTATGAGGGTATTTATAGGAGAAAACCAGATAGATAGAAAGCGTATGAAGATAGAGAGAGCTGGTTATTTCTGAATTTGAATCCTCCCCTCATCTCCAAACTTGATTTGATTTATTCAGAAATTCAATTCTGATCTGCAACTTGTTGGTGTGTAATTGCTGAATATCACTTATCAAATTATAGAATTAGAAAAAGTGATCAACATAAGAATTGTAGCCCTTTAAGTCTTCTTTCTGGATCATCTTAAATCATTAGATTTAATTTTCGGTAGCGAAAGTTATGATTAAAATTCTAAAATATATTCAGTCTGAATCCGAATCTAAATTGCCTCATCTCATCTATTGATCTTCTCTCTATCTATTTATCCTTTTAAATTTTCAATTGTCTTCTAGAATTGATAAGATATCCATTTATCTTCAGCGAAACCGATAGAGTCTTTAAACAATCCATTTTTCTCTTGAAATTAGATGATATTATCTTATCTAATACATCTAGTTTTCAGATAAGATAGCTTTTAAAACCTTTAGATTTGAATCGATCCCCTTTGATTTGAACTCTTGATTAAATTGGATAAATCTATCAATCTCTCTTTTTTTTCCCTTAATTACCCAACACTCCACTGGACATGAAAATACATTAATAACAGAGTTTTATTTAAATATAAATGTAGAAATATGACACATATGATATGAAAACATGTAATGCACGTGTATGATCAATATGCACATGCGCACTAAAGTGAATTATGGGCATAAACTGATAAGCAAGATAAGGAGGGAAATCTTTACCATTCCTTAGCCGAAAAACCATCTATTCAATCACTAACCTCTCCTAACTAAAACTGAGTAGTAGACGTTGGCCTTAGGGACATCTCAGACTCAGTAAGATATTGACCTAAGGAGGAAGTTGTTAGAGTTTGACTCTACTTAAATCAGTGTCCAAGGCTGGGAATTGAGAGGCGAAACCTTGAAGGCCAATGGTGTGGCATAATTAGGCCAGTTGCTTAGGCATAAATACTTCCTACTAATCTTGCTTCTACCTGACCGATTAACTTGCGGTCAGATTTCTACAATATAACTCTCGTGGACAGTCAGCTAGTTAGGAGTCATTTAGGTCTAAAATCTACTCTCACTTATACTAGATTTTTTTTCTTTTGTTTATTTGTTTATTTATTTTTGTTTTGACATTTTTTGTGTGATATGAATTTTAAATTATAATTTTTTCAATGCATATAGTGATCCATACTTCACCCGACCTCTTTTGGCTCGGATATTACCAACTCGGTATTTCATAACTTTAACCAACCAAGTATGCCAGATTGATTTTATCCGAATCAACATATGCCCTAGTCCTAATATTATGAAAAAAATGAAATAAACATCATTTTCCCCCGAGTCAGTGGGGATACAACTTCCCCGAGTCATAACCACCTTACCAATGACTACCTTTATATACTCCTTTTCAAGAATAACCATTTAAAGAAAAAACTGAGTTAGAAAAGGGTATAGAAGCCTTACAAGAGTACGAACGACAATTTTAAAACATGGAAGACTCATAATCCTATCAAAATTTCTAAATCCAAGATCCTTACTCCATTTTCCAAATTCCACCACAATAAGAAGAATCGATTAACTAGGAAGATAGAATGAAGCATTGGTTTAGTGCCAAAATAATTTCATCCAATCAATTTTTTGATTGTAATTAA
Organism: Agave tequilana; assembly: GCA_038442645.1. Lineage (NCBI taxonomy): Eukaryota > Viridiplantae > Streptophyta > Magnoliopsida > Asparagales > Asparagaceae > Agave > Agave tequilana. The sequence goes on along the minus strand of JAVJIF010000498.1, from coordinate 83,672 downwards.
TCTCTCGATAAACTAGAAGTAACAAATAGTCATTTGATCAACATAATAAATGATAAGAATGAGGAGACTCTACCAATACATTATTAATCATTTTTTATTTTCCTAGCTATATTGATAGGAATCAAGAATCATCAAGAATCATCAAGAATCATGGTGTCTTGGAGACTTTAACCAAGATTCAATTACATCACACCAACTTGAACTTGACCAATTCCAAACCATGGACAAATTGTCAAGTTTTCAATTCAAAGAAATTGAACTTGATTGTGAATGTGAACCCGATCCCCAACTTTGTGATTCAGTTTCAATTTTTGAATCTATATAAACTCCGGTATCCTTAGCATTTTTAGACCCAATTCCTAAGCCAACACTGATTCTTGTAAATATAGAGCCTGAAATTGAACCACCGATTTTAAAAAGTCACATTTCATTGATGGAAAAGAATGTGAATTTCATTTCTTTGATTTGGACCCAACTTTTGAATCAAATCCGACTCTCGAACCTAAACTTGATTTTTCTGAGTTAGTATTTGTTACCAAACTTTTCACTCTTGAGCCCAAATCAACTATTCCCCCAAATCACATTTTATTGTTGGACCAAGATATAGACCGTTATGACTCCGAGATGATATTCTAAGATTGGTCATATAACTGGGATGATTTTAATGATAGGATCGTATATGATCCTATTCAGTCTAGGGGTTGTAAAACTGTAAAAAGAAAAGAGGTCATCAATGATGGGTTCTTTGAAACTCCATATTATTTAGACTAGGCAGTAACGCTTGGCCCAATCCAACCATCACCAGAGCCACCACCTTGAGTTAACATTTTTCTTCCCTTTCTTCTTTTTAAGCATATATGCATTTATTGATACATTGAGGACAATGCATGAGATTGGTGTGGAAGAGGGTTCTTACCTAGGTTTTCTTCTTTCTTTGTATATATAAAAAAATTCCTTTCTTTAAAATTTTTTGAAAAGAGAAACAATATTTTGACCTATTATTGTAAGAAATTAAGTTAATTTCAAAGAATAAGAGAATCATAATTAGGATTTCTTATACTTGGTCAAAATAAGATTATTTGTTTGATTTCTAAGATTAGGAAGAAAAATTAGGAAAGTAATTTAGTCTTGATTTTTACCTTGATGAAACATGCATCCTTTATACACTTGCACACTTTGGATTCAAAAATGAAGATTCTTATGTCTTATAAAAAAGAAAAAAGAATATATATATATATATATATTAAAAAATTCTCTGATTATGCCGAGTATTTGTGCCTAATAAAGCATAAGTATTCACGCCTAAAAGTGGTCTATATAATCAATAAAAACTCTTAGTTTTGTGGGTTTTTTTGTTTGAGTTCTTAAGTCCTTGGGATGTTTTCCCACCCGGTGCCCTAAAACTGTCATGTTTGGGAGTCACCGACCTAAGGCTCGTTATATGGGCAAATTAGAAAGCTGAAATAAAACTAAGAGATATTACCGCCAAAATATATAAAAATAAGGCATAAGAGTTAGAGTTAAAGAATCCTTAGTCAAATATTCATGATCACAAAGGTGCATATGACTTAGAATAAATAATACGCTAGATGAGAAATACAGTTGGAATACTTACCTTGGTTGATCATAATTTTTGAATTGACACTAAGTTTAGGAATGAATAGTTTGGTATTCCTATGACTTATATATTACTTGAATTTCTGTACGAATACTTCAAATATGTTTTCCTTTATCAAAATATATTTTCGAAAATACTAATACTTTGTTTTTCTTTCTTTATGGATTTTGTGAGTGTAATCCACTAAAAACACCCACGAGACAAAACTCGTCCTTTAGGGTAACCTAGAGGTTTAACGGCTTGTTGCACATGCTAAGTGCAACCACGATTCCAATTAAAGTGAGTTAGACTAGGTTAGCTCTGTTTTACTTTTATTTGTTACTCAAGAATGAGATAAAGATAGGTGTGGGGGTGAATGTAACGTCTCGATCCCGCAGGTACAGAGACGTTACTGTGACGTATATATGTGGGTCAAAAATACCCTCACATATATACGATAAGCATCAGTACAGGTAAGAATCAGAGTACAGAAGCACGTGGTGCATTATACATTCTAACATATGAATACAATTACAAAATTATCACAAGATGTGACACAATATTACAAGAATATTACATCACCGATGGGCGCAAATGCGAGAATACAAAGTGATATACAATCATGAACTGTACAAAAGGCGTTCACGAGTCACAAAGGAAAAACTCGAGAGCCAAGTAGGGGGCTTGGAAGGTAAGGCTCTGGACAGTCTGCCGATGATCCACGCTTCCGCTGCGCATCTCTGATCAGCAATCGGGAGAATCCCCAAGCTTCAAGCTTTGAGATCTTGACATGAAGATTCGGGGAGTTAAAACTCCCCAATGAGTGGTGTGGCAAATGCCAAGTGGTGTGCAGGGATAAGAATATGTATATCGATAAATCCAAGTCATAAGAATGTATTGAAAACCATATCATGAGCACATGCATACAGGAGCAGGTAAGAAGGCCGGAAGTAAAGCAGATAAGGCAACGCCAGCTATCTCCTTAACTAACATAAAATTGAACTGATAAAACTGAATAAATATGAATATGAGCAAAATCAATCATACAAGCATAGGTCATGACTCTACGAGACTAGAATGCCAAAGGAATCCAAACAAAAAACCCTCATGTATATACCTTTATCCCATGTCTTCGTAATCCGAGCGTATACAACCCGAGCTGCAAAATAACACAACGAATTGTATATTAGCATCTTATTGTAGTTGGGGTAGTCTAAGTTGTAGGTTTTAGTATGCGTCCCATTCCACATACTTGCACTTACAACTTATAGAGCCGGTTATCTGAAATCTGATGGAGTTCGACAAAACATGTTTAGAATGGGTCTCGTACATGCCCGAGACAATGGTTAAGAAGTATCCAGTGCTGCGAGATTAGTCTCTAAAATTGCATATTTCATACCACATCTTCACATTTATTTAATATTAAATCCTGTTAATAATACATGTCTTGCATGTTTCTAGTCCATGGCTTGAAATGAAGAAGAAGCCCAAAATCCCATTTAATTGGTGATCAAAAGTCTACAAGAATAGCGATTGACCTTGGAGGTGGTTTCGTAAAAACTGGGGGCCCAAATTTGGAAACCAGCAAGTACAGCCGACAGGGGGACAACTGGGAAGTGCGCAACAGGCGGCGCTGCGCGCGCTTCCCAAGCATTGCCAGGAAAACGTGGCAATTACCGCATTTTTGAGGCAATGTCGTGGAGCCGCGCATCGTGATTTGATATGGCTTTTATTGCGATTTTGAGGCAATGTAGTGGAGCCGCGCATCATGATTTGATGCTGCTCCGTACAGGTACCATGGTTCCCCCCTTTCGCCTATAAAAGCCTTGGGATTTTCAGAGCTGAAGAGGGAGGATTTTAGGAGGAGTTTTGAGTAGTTTTTAGGGTTTTCTTCTCATATTGTAGTTTTAGGGTAGTTTAAGTTAGTTGTTCTTCTTCTTCCTCCTTTGTATTTTCAATTTCTTGTAGATCTTATAATAAGAGAGAGTAGTACATGGGTGGAAAGCAAGAGTGCTTGTAATGGAAGGTGACAATCTATAAAAGATTCTCTCTTTACCTCTCTTTGTTTTCTTCTCTCTAACTCTTTTACATGTTTAGTTAATTTTCTCTTATGAAAACAACTACTAACCACTAACTTGCTAACTTCTTATTTGATAATCCACATGAATCTAATAGCCTCTACTTGGCCTTGCTCTTTCAAGAGCCATTGATGGTTCATGATAATGGATTCTAACACTCTAACATCCTAGCTCTCTAACAAGCTAACATTACTTTACTCCATGCTTACTCTTGTTTAGTTTTGATGGTTTAAGTGTATCTTGCACTTGTTTTGTTGAGTTTGAATGTGAAAGTTATCTTATAGGTCATGCTTTGAAACGCTCTTGAACCAAGGACTAGTGATGGCCAAGGATACATGTGAGGCAACTATCACTAAGAGGTTAGCATAGTTAGTGAGCCATTAGTAGTTAGTAGCCATGAGTTTTCTTTCTCTTTTACTTTGTTTTATATATACCAACAAAAATCACAAATATCATTCTTCTATATTTCCCACTTCTTCGTGTTTCACCGTACTCTTCTCTTTTTATTCTTTATTTTCTTTTCTTTTGATTCTTTCAAACATTGAAGAACCGTTAACACACACGTGAACATACTGTGTAAGCTTCTATCACCTCCCATCCTTGTGGATTCGACCCGTTTAGCCTTTATGCTATAACGAAACTATTGAGGAAGCCAAAGCACACACTTTTAACTATTGATTTCAAAACGTACACTTTTAGTGCACGGTTTTCCTCCGATCACTGAGCCAAAATGTACCGCTAGGTACCAAGACTTATTGTACGTCCGAATAGGAATAGGGTATCGCAGATCTCATAGAAATAGGCTTAGGGCTTGTGCATATCCGGCGGGAATAAACAGGAGGAGTAAGGGCGCCAGTACACCCCACGGATCCTTGGTGGCCGCCAGGTGATTCCTCAAGTGTGTGGCCACGCGTGATATGATATGACTACTATAAACATGAAACTATTCGAGACCAATTAGTTTCCCCCAAAGCCAGTGCAAGTTGACTTATTATAATTTATTATGTAATTATCAATTTACGAGAATAGCAAGAGTAGGACAAGTTCAGGAATTCAGGAGTACATGAGTACATGTATAACAGGAATACAGGTCAATGTATATAATACATGATAACAGGTACAGAATTCCTGTAAATGTGATAATCACAGGCCAAATGTTAATATAACAGGTAGCAAGTGATAAGTAATATCATAACGGTGGTAGGTGTCAAGCATGTCAGGTGGTAACACATCAGATGTCAAGTGATACAGGTTGGTGTCAGGTAATAGCATGTAGATGTCAGGTAATAGCATGACAAGTGTTAGCACATCAAGAGAAAACATGTCAAGTGATGCCGTAACAGCCAAGCACAATCAAGCGGAGCTTCAGCAGTGCTGGAGCGAAACTAGCATACAACGCTGATGCTATCACGCGCGGTATGGTTACTGCTAGCGGCACATGTAAGCGCATACGGCGAGGCGAGCGTATGAACGCTATATTGCTGCACGTGACTAAGCCGTGCTTATGGTATAACTGACGGCGTTAGCGTTAAAGCACTGTGCGCTAGGCTCGCCTACCAGGTGGAGTTAAAAGAGCTGATGGTCTGAACGCACTTCTCTTTCGAGGAAGTGGGTGAAAGCCCGAGGGATAGAATACGCTCGGGGTCTGAGCACACTCTCGGTATCTACCACAAAATCCATAAGGGTACAAGGCCTAAAATCAATTGGGTAGCCATCCCAGGAGCAGGCAGAAACCCAAAGTCGGTACAAGATTACCTGCATGAGATGTTAGTACCATACGAGTATACATATAAACATGAGAATATCTAGGCTACCATGGAGTGGTGAAGCCCGGAGGCTGAGTGTAGAGAGCTCGGAGACTAAACGCAACCTGAAGGTTGGGTATAGAAAGCCCGGAGACTGCGTATAGTACTTGCGAAGTGTTAGTGTCAATCACATGAAAGTAATAAGGCAGTAGCGAGTAATATCGCAGGCATTTATCACAGGCATATACATGTACAATCCTGGGCACTCGGCCATATACAAATACAAGGGCACAACCCAATGCAAAATATGAATACAAACCTTAATACAGAATAAGATGTATGTCGACCCAACGAAGAGGCGAAACCCAAAACGAGGAGAGGACACTCGCCTAAATCTTCAAAAAAGTTGCGAAATCCCAGAGTCTCAAAACACGTGCACGCCACCAATATTTATATTTAATATATATATATGTTAATATTTAAAGAAAGAGAAAGCAAGAGATAGGAGAGCTAGAGAGAAAAAGTTCTAGAGAGAGAAAGAGAGCTAGTTAGAGAAAGAGAGCTAGAGAGAAAAATCTAGAGAGAGGAAGAAACGAATAGAGAGAGAAACAGATGAGAGAGAGTAAGAGACGGGGGGAGAGAGAGAATGAAAACAAAGGAGAAGAAAAAAGGGGGGTTGTTGCTCCCTTTGCTACCTACGGCCAGGCCAGGGCGCCTAGCCGTGGCCCTAACAGGGCCGGCCGCACCGGGCCCGCGGTGGTTGCCGGCCAGGCGGCCACCCCAAGGAGGGGGAAGGTGGTGGGTTTGGTGGCAGTGGTGAGGTTGTAGGTGAAGATTTAGTGGAGAAAGGTGATGGTAGTGAGTTTTAGGGTGGAGTGATAGAATTAGGGGAGATGAAAGAAGGAGGAGGTGGTGGGAGTTGAGATTGAGGAAGAGGAGGAAATTTGGTGGTAGTGATGGTTAATTTTAGGAAGAAGAAAATGGAGATGGTGGTGATTTAGGAAATAAGAGATGGAGAAAGAGGAGAGGAAATTGAAGTTCATGAGGTTGAGTAAGGCCCACCGCTGGTCATGCTCGTCGGCATTGGCTGCTTGGGTGGTCGTCGCCCATGTGGGGAAGAGAGAGGGAGAGAGGAAGGAGAAGAAAATGGAAACAAAAAAGGAAAGAAAAATAAAAAGAAAAATAAAGAGAGAGAGAGGGAGTGATTGGAGGGGAATGGTGACCAGCCCATGTAGGAGGGAGTGGGTGGCAGATGAGTTGATGGGGGGAAGAAAAGGAAAAGAAAGAAATAAATAAAATGATTCTGAAAAATAATAATATTATAATAATGTCAGGAAATATTGATTTCTCTAGAAAAATTATCAAAAATACCCAGAGGTAGAAAACATCATCTTGAGGAATAATATAAAATCAGCTTTTAGAAATAAAATATCATTTTTAAAATAAAAATCCTAAAATCTGCTAGCGATACTAGCCAACGCCAAATCCGGTCGAGTTCTGATAAATTCAGAAAATTCACCAAAACTCCATTAAGATAGAAAATTTAATTTTAAGAAATAATGTGAAAGCAAATTTTAGAAATTCGACTCTGTTTGTAAATTAAAAATCCTACAATCGACTAGCAATACCGGTCGACCCAGTTGAACTTTGATAAATTTAGAAAAATCTCAAAAAATGCATAAAAGCAGAAAATATGATTCTAAGAGATAATATGAAAGCAGTTTCTAGAAATTTAATTTTATTTATAAATTAAAAAAATCTAAGAATTGATCTGCGGCACTGGTCGACACCGGTTTTGAAGATTTTGTAGAATAATTCTGAAAATTTTCAAAAAATCATAGAAAATCTAAAATATTAGAGAACAATGTTTGAAACTGAAATCGGCCAAATCTGACTATTAAAAGGACCAAATCAAGTTTACACTAGGATCGGGTCCTAGTTCAGACTAGGGCTGACTCCGAGTCCATGAATCCAGATCCAATGCAAAACAATCGCAAAGTAATCATAAAACAAAAATAAATATGTGAAGCAAAGCGAAAAATACGATCGAAAAATCTGAATATGTGTCAAGTACTATTCCGGAAACGGGGTGTTACATTCCATCCACCTTACAAAAATTTTGTCGTCGAAATTTCGATAAGGAGGAAAATGAACACAGGAAAGGATAGGGACAGAAATTTTATCAATTAAGATATGAATAACTACTGGTGACGCTCCCAAGTCGACTAAATAATATCATAATTTAGGCATCTTCTACACTTTCTACCGTATAAATCTTCAAACGATGCCGTATAATACTGACCTGATATCTTCTCTTTATTTGAGGGGCATGAAGTTGCACTTGATGAAGAGTCTGTAATAGAATTCTCAATATGATGTATGCTTACTATTACACTGAGGATAGACCAGAATACCAAAGATAAAGAAAACCCTGATAATCTGAGCATAGATAAAGAATGCTGATAATTTAGAACTCCGAATACTGGACATCGATAACTCTGAAAGATATAGCCAAGAATATAATACCCATAGAGAATCCCAAATACTGACTTCTGAAGGAAAACCCGATTGTACATCAATTCTGAGAATACCCAAGCTTCATAGAGTTGGTCAAAGATATCATATAATAGGTTCGTTCAATACCCTGGTGCTACATCTCCAGTCTCTTCATATCTTAAGTTGGTATCAAGAAGACAGGAACGAGAAAACAAAAAGATGGAAAGGACTCAGGAATCAAGGGACGATCAAGAAGGAATAGATAATTCTGTACTTATAGTTGGATTGTATAACCAGGACTCATGCATTCTAGTTATAAATTTCTTTACCATTAATTTGTCGTCTGGACGTACTAAGGATGTGAGAGTTTAGGCTCTGATACCACTCTGTAACACCCCAATCCCTCGGATACGGAGACGTTAGTGCGACGTATATATATAGGTCAAAAATACCCTTACATATATACGCTAAGCATCAGTACATGCAAGAATCTGAGTACGAAAGCACGTGGTGCATTATACATTCCAATATATGAATACAATTACAAAATTATCACAGGATGTGACACAATATTATAGGAATATTATAACACCGATTGGCACAAATATGAGAATACAAATCATGAACTGTACAAAAGGAGTTCACAAGTCACAAAGGAAAAACTCGAGAGCCAAGCAAGGGACCTGGAAGGATAGGACTCTGGACGGTCTATCGATGATCCACGCTTCCGCTGTGCATCTCTGATCAGCAACTGGAAGAATCCCCAAGCTCCAAACTCCGGGATCTGGACATGATTATCCAGGGGAGTCGAACTCCCCAAAAAGTGGTGTGGTGAATGCCAAGTGGCATGAAGGGATAAGCACATATTTATCGATAAATCCAAGTCATAAGAATGTATTGAAAATTGTGTCGTGGCACATGCATACAGGAACAGGTAAGGAGGCGGGAAGTAAAGCAGATAAGACAACACTAGCTATCTCCTAAATTAACTAACATAAAATCGATAAAACTGATAAAATCGAATAAAATCGAATATGAGCAAAACCAAGTACAAGCTTAGGTCACGGCTCCACGAGACTAGTAAGTCGAAGGAATAATCCAAATAAGGAAACCCTGTCTATATACCTTTATCCCATTACACTGTAATCCGAGCGTATACAACCCGAGTTGCAAAACAACACAATGAATTGTATATTAGCATCTTATTATAATTGGGGCAGTCTAAGTTGTAGGTTTTATTATGCGTCCCATTCTAAACACTTTCACTTTTAACATATAGAGCCAGTTATTTGGAAACTGATGAAGTTTCACAAACCATGTTTAGAATGGGTCCCGTGCATGCCCGGGACAATGGTTCAGGAGTATCCGGTGCTAAGCTGAAGCATACTGCTAGGTACCGGGACTTATTATACGTCCGAAAAGGAATAAGGTATCGCAGATCCCATAAAAATAGGCCTAGGGTTTGTGCATACTCGACAGGAAAAAATGAGGAGTAGGGGTGCAAGTACACCCTACAAAATCCCTGGTGGCCGCTAGGTGATCCCTCAAGTATGTGGCCATGCGTGACATGATATGACCACCATAAACATGAAGCTATTCGTGACCAATCAGTTTCCCCCAAACCGGTGCACAATGACTTGTTATAATTTATTATGTAATTATCAATTTACGAGAATAGCAGGAGTAGGACAAGTTCAAGAATTCAGAAGTACATGAGTACATGTATAACAAGAATATAGGCCACTGTATATAAAATAGGATATTCCCGTAAATGTGATAATCACAGGTTAAGTGTTAACATAACTGGTGGCAGATGATAAGTAATATCTTAATAGGTGCAAGTGTCAGGTAGTAACATGTCAGGAGGTAACACATCAGATATCAAATGATACAGGCTGGTGTCAGGTAATTGCATGTAGATGTCAGGTAATATCATGACAAATGTTAGCACATCAAGAGAAAATATGTCAAGTGATAGCGTCACAGCTAAGCACAATCAAGCAGAGTTTAAGTAATGCTGGAGCGGAACTAGCATACAACGCTAGACGCTATCATGCTCGACGTGGTTACCGCTCGCTGCACAGCTAAACGCACACGGTAAGGCGAGCGTATGAACGCTATATTGTCGCACGCGACGAAGCCGCGCTCACGGTGTAACTACGCACGGACCAAGTTAGCGTTAAAGCTCTAGGCTTGCCTACCAAGCAAAGCTAAAAGACCTGATGGTTTGAACGCACTCCTCTTTCGAGGAAGTGAGTGAAAACCTGAAGGCTAGAATACGCTCGGGGTCTAAGCGCACTCTCGGCAGTTACCATGAAACCCATAAGGGTGCAAGGCCTAAAACCAATTGGGTAGCCATCCTGGGAGCGGGCCAAAACCCAGAGTTAGTACAAAGGTACCTGCACGAAATGTTAGGACTACACAAGCATACATATAAATGCGAGAATATCTAGGCTACCGTGGAGTGGAGAAGCCCAGAGACTGAGTGTAGAGAGCCCGGAGGCTAAACGCAATGCAAAAGTTGGGTATAGAAAGCCCGGACGCTGAACGCAGTCTGAGGGCTGGGTATAGTACCTGCAGAAGTGTTAGTGTCAATCACACGCACATAATAAGGCAGTAGCGAGCAACATCACAGGCATGATACATGTACAAAAATTTAACTACACTAATACAAGCATTCGTTACAGGCATATACATGTACAATCCTGAGCACTCGGCCATATACAAATGCAAGGACACAGCCTAATACAAAATATGAATACAAACTCAAATACAGAACAAAATACATGTCGACCCGACGAAGCGGGGAAACCCAAAATGAGGCGAGGACACTCGCCTAAATCTTCAGAAAAGTTGCGAACTCCTGGAGTCTTAAAACGCGTGCATGCCACCCATATATATATATATATATATATATATATATATATATATATATATATATATATATATATGAATATTTAGAGAGAGAAAGCAAGAGAGGGGAAAATAGAGAGAGAAAGTGAGAGCTAGGGAGAGAAAGAGAGCTAGAGAAAGAAAGAGAGCTAGAGTGAAAGATCTAGAGAGAAAAAGAGAGGGAGAAATAGATAGAGAGAGAAACAGATAAAGAGAGAAATAGATAGGGAGAGAGAAATGGATGGGTGAGAGAGAGAGAGTGAGTGAGTGAAAACAAAAGAGAAGAAAAGAGGGGGTTGTTACCCCTTCTGCTACCCATGTCTAGGCCAGGGCACCTGGCCGTGGCCCTGACAGGGCCGGCCGCGCTGGCCTCCCGGTGGCTGCTTGCCAGGGTTGGTCATGCCGGCCACTCCAAAGAGAGGGAAAGGTGGAATGGTGGTGGGTTTGGTGGTAGTGGTAAGGTTGTGGGTGGAGATTTGGTGGAGAAAGGTTATGGTAGTGAGTTTTAGGGGGGTGATGATGAAATTATGGGAGATGAAAGAAGGAGGAGGTGGTGGGAGTTGAGATTGAGGAAGAGGGGAAGGAAATTTAGTGGTGATGATGGTAAATTTTACGAAGAAGAAAATGGAGATGGTGGTGGTTTAGGAAATAAGAGGAGATGGAGAAATAGGAGAGGAAATTGGAGCTTGGGGGGTTGAGTGAGGCCCATCTCCGGTCATGATCGCCATCCAAGTCACCAGTGAGGCGCCGCCGGCGCTGGCTGCTTGGGTGGTCATCGCCCAAGTGGAGAAGAGAGAGGGAGAGAGGAAGGAGAAGAAAAAGAAAAGAAAAAAGGAAAGAAAAAGAAAAATAAAAATAAAGAGAGAAAGTGAAAGGGACTAATAGGAGGGGAATGGTGAGTGGCCAATGTGGGGGGGAGTGGGTGGCAGATGAGTTGATGGGGGGCAAGAAAAGATAAAGAAAGAAATGAAATGATTTCGAAAAGTAATAATATTATAATGTCGGGAAATATCGACTGTTCCGAAAAACTCCCCAAAAATACCAAGAGATAGAAAACATTATCCTGAAGAATAATATAAAATAGATTTTTAGAAATAAAATCTCATTTTCAAAAAAATCGTGGAATCTACCAGCGATACTAGCGACACCAAATCCGACCGAGTTCTGATAAAATCAGAAAATTCACCAAAAATATATTAAGATAAAAATATAATTTTTAGAAATAATATGAAAGAGAATTTTAGAAATTTGACACTATTTGTAAATTAATAATCCTGGAATTAACCAGCGATACCGATCGACCTGGTTGAATTTTGATAAATTAGAAACATTTTAGAAAATGCATTAAAGTATAAAATGTGACTCTAAGAGATAATGTGAAAGCGGTTTCTAGAAATTAAATTACATTTGTAAATTAAAAATCCGGAATCGATTGGCGGCACCGGTCGACACTGGTTCTGAAGATTTTGCAGAATAATTTTGAAAAACTCTAAAAAATCATAGAAAATCTAAAATATTAGAAAATAATGTATGAAATCGGTCAAATCTGACTATGAAAAAGACCAAATCAAGCAATACACTAGGATCGGGTCCCCGATTCTGACTAGGGTTTACTCCGAGTCCTCAAATTAGGATCCAATGCAAAACAATCACATAAGTAATCATAAAATAAAAACAAATATGAAAAGCAAATCAAAAAAATACTATCAAAAAATCTGAATAGGTATCAAGTACTATACCTGGAACGGGGTGTTACATTCCATCCACCTTACAAAAATTTCGTCCTCGAAATTTTAATAGGGGAAAATGAACACAGAAAAGTATAGGGACGTAAATTATACCAATTAAGATATGAATAACTACGGGTGACGCTCTAAAATCGACTGAATATAATTGGAACATAGACATCTTCTGCACTTCGTACCATATAAATCTTCAAACGATGTCGTATAATACTGACCTGATTTCTTCTCTTTATTTGAGGGGCATGAAGTTGCACTTGATGAAGAGTCTGTAATAGAATTTCCAATGTGATGTATGCTTACTATTACTCTGAGGATAAACCAGGATACCGAAGATAAAGAAAAACCTGATAATCTGAGCATAGACAAAGAAGACCGATAATTTAGAACTCTGAATACTGGGCGTCGATCACTCTGAAAGATATAGCTAAGAATATAATACCAGTAGAGAATCCTGAATGCTGACTTCTGAAAGATAACTCGATTGTAGATCAATTCTGAGAATATCCAAGCTTCATAGAGTTGGTCGAAGAGATCATATAATAGCTTCGTCCAATATTCTACCCTTACATCCCTAGTCTATCCATATCTTAAGTTGGTATAAAGAAGACGGGAATGGGAAAACAAAGTGATGGAAAGGACTCAGGAATCAAGGAAGGGACGATCAAGAAGTTGGACTGTATAACTAGGATTTATACATTCCAGTTACAAATTTCTTTATCATTAGTTTATCGTGTGGACATACTAAATATGTGAGAGTTTAGGCTCTGATATCACCCTGTAACACCCCAATCCTACGGGTATGGAGACATTTCTGCGACGTATATACGTAGGTCAAAAATACCCTCACATATATATGCTAAGCATCTGTACAGGCAAGAATTAGAGTACGGAAGAGCGTAGTGCATTATACATTCCAACATATGAATACAATTACAAAGTTATCACAAGATGTAACACAATATCACATGAATATTACACCACCGATAGGCGCAAATGCGAGAATAAAAAGTGATATACGATCATGAACTGTACAAAAGGCGCTCACGAGTCACAAAGGGAAAACTCGAGAGCCAAGCAAGGGGACTAGAAGGATAGGGCTCTGGACAGTTTGCCGATGATCTGCGCTTCCGCTGCGCATCTCTGATCACTAACTGGGAGAATCCCCAAGTTTCAAGCTCTGGGATTTGGACATGAGAATCCAGGGGATCAGAACTCCCCAACGAGTGGTATGGCGAATGCCAAGTGTGTTGGCCCAAGGTTACAATCACCCGTTTTAGTGTGTTTTGATGATTACAAAATATATTAGTTATTTGTACTAATAATGTTTGTTGTTTAAGTGTGTTTCAGGGTTCTAATTAAACTAGAAGGTTTCTTCCCTAAAGGAAGGTGTTTTTGACTCAAGTCATCTCAATTCGGGCTCAAAGAATCAAGCTTGCAAGATCATATGGAGAAGCCCATTTGAAGCACTTATAGTCCTTAGAACAAATGTAAGAAATAGCTTGTTAAAGTTTGAGTTTTGGAAACTGGCTCTAGGATACACACACACATTTATGTATACAAGTTTTCATAGTTAAAGTTTTTGTTTCTAAGTTTATTTTTCATGACTTGACAAATATACATGACTCCAAGTTTTACAAAGACATATATCATATTTAAATCATGTATACTCTTTCCATCATGATACTTAGTTATCTTTACTTCAAAATATTTTTACAACAAAAATTTCCAAGTTCTGTCTTGCTGCTGTTTTTCTGTTTCAGGCAAAATCGGCCGACCGGCCCGGTCGACCGGCGCTTGTGTCAGGACGTGCACGCTTGTGCATGTCTGTCGGCCGACCGCCGGGTCGACTGGCTGTAAGCAGTTTTGCTCTCGGGTTTTCTGGGTCGACCGCCCGGTCGACCGCCTTCAGAAAACTATGTTTCTGTTTAGAGGACGGTCGACCCGAGCGGTCGACCCGAACCCAACGGCTACTGCCAGCAGGGCGGACGGCCGACCGGACTGGTCGACTGCCAGGCCTGCAGAGCCCTAACGGCTCTTTCCTCTTTGGGGCAATTCTGAAATCTGTTTTTAGGACTGTTTTTTGGCAGACTTTTTCTGGGTTTTATAGAACTTTTTCAGATCAAATAAGCTTAATATAAATTGTTTTTAACCTATTCCTCCCTATAAATAGAGGAAAATAGGCTCTTGCATGACACCAAGAAAAATCCCTAAGTTTTCATAGTTTTCAAAAGAGAAGAAAAGTTTTAAGCTCTACATTTTCCATTCTTTCTTGAGCTTGTTTTTCAGTTGTGTTGTCTAGCAAAAATCATTCTACAACTGAGTTTTCTCACTACACTTCTTAGAGCCAAAATTCCCTACTCAATCTATAAGGAAGTTGTAAAAGAGTGAGAGTTTGTAAGAAGTTTAGTGATCTTGTTGTGATCACTTCAGTTACTTGTGTTCATCTTGTTCTTGTGGAGACACCTCTTCGTTAGTGGTTATTGTAAGTGGTGGAGCTCGGTGCTCGGGTCTTTGGTAGACCGTTGTAAGCGTCCTCGGTGGATAGTGGAAACCCTTCACGGAGGTGAAGGCGGGGAGTAGAGCGGTGGCTCGAACCTCGAAATAAACATCTTGTGTTTGCGATTGCTTTGTATCCATTTTGCTTTAAATTTCTCTTGCACTCTATTGCTTTCAAATTACTTGCTTGAGATCTTGTTTTCATTCCTTGTGATATATTGTGTGCATTTCATCATTGCATATTATTCATTCTTTGTTCGATCAATTCTCATACAACAAGGTTGCATTGCGCACCTCTAACCCATTCAAGGGGAATCAGGAGGAAGGAGTTCAGAACCCTTCACGGGGTATTCGGCTCTTAGTCTTGTTTTAAGAGATCGTTGCATCATTCATTCATCTTAGTTTTAAGAAGATTGTTAGATTAGCATTTACACCTATTCAACCCCCCACTAGGTTTTTTTCAATTAGTATCAGAGTTTGGACTCTAGGCTCTTGACTTAACAACCTTAGAGAGATCCTAATATTGCTAATCATTTCATTCATTCTCACTTAGTAAAGATGGCCGATGGTATTAAGACACCCCCTAAGTTTGATGGACTTAACTTTCCCATATGGAAGGTTAAGATGACCGTTTTCTTGTAATCTAGGTAGTCGAGTTGCAAAGGCCGTGACCAAACCCTTTAGTGCACCCCCGGTGATGAATCCACTTGGTCCGAAATTGAGACTAAGGAGTTTGATGCCAATGCTAGGGCTCACTATGCACTACTTCAAGCCCTAAATGATGATGACATTGCTAGAGTCATCCATTGCAAATCCACATTTGAGATTTGGACACACTTGCTAGTGACACATGAGGGGACTTCACAAGTGAAGAGGGCTAAGATAGACCTTCTTCGGTCCCAATATGAAAACTTTTGCATGCAGGAGAATGAAACCATAGATGATATGGTTACAAAATTTACAAAAATCACTAATGAACTTTCTTCTCTAGGTGATGGTATTGACAACGACCAAAGAGTAAGAAAGATCATCCGGGCTCTTCCTCCTTCATGGGAAGTGAAAGCAACTACCTTGAAGGAACTCAATGACAAGGAGGAGATGGAGCTAATTGGTCTCATTAGGAACCTCAAAACCCATGAGATGGAGAGAAAAGCTAGGGAGGACATGGCTCCTTTCAAGAAGAAGACAATAGCCTTCAAATGTCAATCCACACACTCCGACGATGACGATGAAGAAGAAGATGACGAAGAGCTCTCACTTCTTGTGAAGAACGTCCGGACGATGTACAACAAGGCTAAATTCTAAGGAAGAAGGAGATGGCAAGGAGGCAAAGAAGAAAGAAAAATTATTTGGTTCAATTGCCAAAGACCGGGTCACATTGTTGCGGAGTGCCCGGATAAAGCAAAGCCTTCCACTTCCAAGAAGCCCTTCAAGAAGAAAGCAATGAAGGCTACATGGGATTCCGAGAGCGAAACCGAGAAGGAAATCGACACCGCCAACATGTGCTTCATGGCTAATGAAAGCACAAACAAGGTAACCCCTTCCACTTCTTTTGATAATGAACTTTCCATGGATGAACTAGGAGAAGCTTTTGTAGAACACATAATTATGATTTCCTAAAGAAAA
Source organism: Agave tequilana (assembly GCA_038442645.1). Lineage (NCBI taxonomy): Eukaryota > Viridiplantae > Streptophyta > Magnoliopsida > Asparagales > Asparagaceae > Agave > Agave tequilana. The sequence continues at coordinate 66,997 of JAVJIF010000498.1, read as the reverse complement.
AGTATTAAAAATGAAAAAGGAAAATGAGTCTCTTAATCATCAAGTATTTGCTCTTTCTAAACAAAAAGATGACTTGCTCTCTACTTTAGTTACTACTCAAAATGATTTTGATAAGTACAAGATTTCTTGTAAAGGCAAGTCCCCACTAGTTGATTCTAATGAGATTACCATGCTTAAAGAAAGAATAGACTCATTAGGAATTGTTTTAAAAAATTGTGAGTTTGATAAAAAGAAAATTGAGGCCATGTTTCCTAAGAAACAAGCCCCTAAGAAAAATGCTTTCCATGCTCATGCTCATGTTTATACCACACAACCTTTACATCGTGGCAAACCCCCAAAACATGCTCACACTTCACACACTCATCATGCATTCATGTATGGTAAAGTGTTTTCATGTTCATATTGTGGCCGTAAAGGTCACTTAGTTAAGTTTTGTTATGATAGACTAAATGCATCTCGTCATAATGTTTGGGTTCGAAACACCAACTTTCAAGGACCCAAGAAAATTTGGGTACCAAAGTCAATGAATTTGTTAAATGATGTAGGTACTTTCCAAGGCCCAACGATGTAGAGGGTTGTGGTATCTTGATAGTGGTTGCTCAAGGCACATGACTTGGGATATCAACAACTTTGCAACCCTATCAAGATACCATGAAGGTGGCACCGTCACCTTCGGAGATGACGCCAAGGGTAAAATCATTGGTATCGGTAATGTCAAACTTGGTACATCTCCTTTAATAGAAAATGTAGTTTTAGTTGATGGCCTCAAGCATAATCTCTTGAGTGTTAGTCAACTTTGTGACAAAGGTTTTGATGTTGTTTTTGATAATGTAGTTTGTAAAGTTATTGATAGAATATCTAATACTTGTGTATTTTCCGGTTTTCGTGAAAATAATGTTTATATGATTGATATGTCTAATATGTCTTGTAATATTACTTGTTTAAAAGCCCTCAATGATGACTCTTGGTTGTGGCATAGAAGATTAGGCCACATTTCTTTTGACCATATATCTAGGTTAAACACAAAGGAAATGGTGAAAGGTATTCCTTGCTTGAACTTTGAAAAGGACCGGGTTTGTGACGCATGTCAATTTGGGAAACAAACCAAGTCTTCTTTCAAGTCAATCAAGGATATCATGACATCTCGTCCTTTGGAGTTGATCCATATGGATTTATTTGGTCCTACTCAAACCAAAAGTCTAAGTGGGAATCGGTTTGCATTTGTTTTGGTTGATGACTTTTCACGTTTTACTTGGGTTTTCTTTCTTGAACACAAAAACCAAGCCTTTTCACATTTTCAAGCCTTTAAGAAAAGAGTTGAAAAGGAAAAAGATACTTCAATTTTAAGAATAAGAAGTGATAGAGGAGGTGAGTTCATTAACCTACCCTTTACCACTTTTTGTGAAGAACAAGGAATTAAGCATGAACTATCTTGTCCTAGAACTCCACAACAAAATGGAGTAGTTGAACGGAAAAATAGAACATTACAAGAGATGGCTAGGATAATGCTTAGTGAATATGGTCTACCACATTATTTGTGGGCCGAGGCCGTTAATACTTCATGCTATATATCAAATCGTGTTTTCTTGTGTAAAATACTTCAAAAACTTCTTTTGAAATGTACTTTTCTAGAAAACAAATGTTTCATATTTCAAAGTTTTTGGATGCAAATGTTTTGTTTTAAATACAAAAGATAACTTAGGAAAATTTGATGCTAGATCTTATGAGGCAATTTTTGTGGGTTATTCTAATACAAGTAAGGCTTATAGAATCTTCAATAGATCATCTTTGACTATTGAGGAATCTATACATGTTAAGTTTGAAGAATCTAACTTGTTTGTTAAGAATGTTGTAGAAATAGATGCATTGGATGAAGGCTTGGAGAAAGTGACCTTGGAGGATACACCTACTATGGGAGACAAGCCAAAGGATGATGAAGGAAGTGAAGCTAAAGTAGAAGAGGCTCAAGGAAATGAATTCAATCAATTGAAGTGGAGCCTACTCAACAACTTCCAAAGGATTGGAGATACAATCCTCATCATCCCAAGGACCTCGTCATAGGTGAAGTATCTAAAGGGGTAACCACTCGTTCTAAACTTCATGATTTTTGTTGACATTATGCATTTATTTCTCATGTTGAACCCAAGAATGTCCTCGAAGTCGAGGCCGATTCATATTGGTTGCTAGCCATGCAAGAGGAACTCAATCAATTTGAGCGCAACCAAGTTTGGCACCTTATTCCTAGGCCCCACGATAGACCAACAATTGGTACTAAGTGGATCTTTAAGAACAAGTTGGATGAATCGGGTAACGTTGTTAGGAATAAAGCTAGGTTAGTTGCCCAAGGTTACACTCAAATCGAAGGAATCGATTTTGAAGAAACCTTTGCACCCGTAGCACGGCTTGAAGCCATACGGATGACACTAGCATTTTTCTCATATAAAGATTTTAAATTATTTCAAATGGATGTTAAAAGTGCTTTTCTAAATGGTTTTATTGAAGAGGAGGTGTATGTTGAACAACCCCCCGGGTTTGTTGATCCTACACAACCGGATTTTGTGTTTAAATTAGATAAAGCTCTTTATGATTTAAAACAAGCCCCTAGGACTTGGTATGAAAGACTTTCTTCATTTTTAATTTCAAATGGTTTTAAGAAAGGAAAAATTGACACAACTTTGTTTACAAAACATGTAGGAAATGACATTCTTATTGTGTAAATTTATGTAGATGATATTATTTTTGGTTCTACTAATGAATCTCTTTGCCAAGCTTTTGAATCATGCATGAAGGAAGAATTTGAAATGTCTATAATGGGGGAACTCAACTATTTTCTTGGACTCCAAATCAAGCAAAGGAAGGATGGGATCTTCATCAATCAAGCCAAGTACACAAAGGAACTAATCAAAAGGTTCGGGCTTGAAGGATCTAAAGTGAGCAAAACTCGCATGGCAACCACTACAAAGCTTGATAAGGATGAACAAGGCAAAAGTGTAGACATTAAACTTTATCGTAGCATGATAGGTAGTTTATTGTATTTGACGGCTAGTAGACCGGATATTATGTTTTCCGTTTGTCTTTGTGCACGTTTTCAATCTTGTCCTAAAGAGTCTCACATAATTGCAGTTAAACGCATAATTAGATACCTTAAGGGCACTATTGAAATGGGTTTGTGGTATCCGAAAACCGGTCAATTTTCAATGACGAGTTTTTCGGATGCCGACTATGCGGGTTGTAGGGTAGATAGGAAGAGCACAAGTAGAACATGTCAATTCTTAGGTAATTGTCTTGTATCTTGGTCTTCCAAAAAGCAAAACTCGGTAGCCCTATCAACCGCCGAGGCGGAGTATGTTGCAGCCGGAGCTTGTTGTGCACAAGTCCTTTGGATGAAACATACTCTCCTCGACTATGATTTACACTTTGATCATGTTAAAATATTTTGTGATAATACTAGTACAATTCACATGACAAAGAATGCAAATCAACATAGTAAAACCAAACACATTGACATTAGGTATCACTTTCTTAGAGATCATTATGAGAAAGGTGATATTGTTATTGATTATGTTTCTACCGATTTTCAACTTGCCGATATTTTTACTAAACCATTATATTATGCTAGATTCTCTTTTATTTGTGGTAAGTTGAATGTTTGCATTATGGATTCTTAAAGACCAACTTTTATTGTTGTTTTTGTTTTGTTTAACCCTTTTTGATGTATGACAAAAAGGGGAGAAAAAGAATAAGTTTGTTATTTAAAAAGAATAAGTTTGTTGCTTGTGTTTTTTGATGCTTTATGTATCTTGCTTTTCATAGTCATTATTTATATATAGCATTATTTGAGGGGGATCTTCCAAGCTCTTCTTCCATTTTTGTTTAAAAAAAACTTATATGTTTTGTCATCATCAAAAAGGGGGAGATTGTTGGCCTAAGGTTACAATCACCCATTTTAGTGTGTTTTGATGATTACAAAACATATTAGTTATTTGTAATAATAATGTTTGTTGTTTAAGTGTGTTTCAGGGTTCTAATTAAACTAGAAGGTTTCTTCCCTAAAGGAAGGTGTTTTTAACTCAAGTCATCTCAATTCGGGCTCAAAGAATCAAGCTTGCAAGATCATATGGAGAAGCCCATTTGAAGCACTTGTAGTCCTTAGAACAAATGTAAGAAATAGCTTGTTAAAGTTTGAGTTTTGGAAACTGGCTCTAGGATACACACACATTTATGTATACAAGTTTTCATAGTTAAAGTTTTTGTTTCTAAGTTTTTTTTTTCATGACTTGACAAATATACATGACTCCAAGTTTTACAAAGACATATATCATATTTAAATCATGTATACTCTTTCCATCATGATACTTAGTTATCTTTACTTCAAAATATTTTTACAACAAAAATTTTCAAGTTCTGTCTTGCTGCTGTTTTTCTGTTTCAGGCAAAACCGGTCGACCGGCGCTTGTGTCAGGACGTGCACACTTGTGCATGTCTGTTGGCCGACTGCCGGGTCGACTGACTGTAAGCAGTTTTGCTCTCGGGTTTTCTGGGTCGACCGCCCGGTCGACCGCCTTCAGAAAACTATGTTTCTGTTTAGAGGACGGTCGACCCGAGCCCAACGGCTACTGCCAGCAGGGCGGACGGCCGACCGGACCGGTCGACCGCCAGGCCTGCAGAGCCCCAACAGCTCTTTCCTCTTTGGTGCAATTCTGAAATCTGTTTTTAGGACTGTTTTTTGGCAGACTTTTTCTGGATTTTATAGAACTTTTCAGATCAAATAAGCTTAATATAAATTGTTTTTAACCTATTCCTCTCCCTATAAATAGAGGAAAATAGGCTCTTGCATGACACCAAGAAAAATCCCTAAGTTTTCATAGTTTTCAAAAGAGAAGAAAAGTTTTTAAGCTCTACATTTTCCATTCTTTCTTGAGCTTGTTTTAAAGTTGTGTTGTCTAGCAAAAATCATTCTACAACTGAGTTTTCTCACTACACTTCTTAGAGCCAAAATTTCCTACTCAATCTATAAGGAAGTTGTAAAAGAGTGAGAGTTTGTAAGAAGTTTAGTGATCTTGTTGTGATCACTTTGGTTACTTGTGTTCATCTTGTTCTTATGGAGACACCTCTTCGGTAGAGGTTATTGTAAGTGGTGGAGCTCGGTGCTCGGGTCTTTGGTAGACCGTTGTAAGCGTCCTCGGTGGATAGTGGAAACCCTTCACGGAGATGAAGGCGGGGAGTAGAGCGGTGGCTCGAACCTCGAAACAAACATCTTGTGTTTGCGATTGCTTTGTGTCCATTTTGCTTTAAATTTCTCTTGCACTCTATTACTTTCAAATTACTTGCTTGAGATCTTGTTTTCATTCCTTGTGATATATTGTATGCATTTCATCATTGCATATTATTCATTCTTTGTTCGATCAATTCTCATACAACAAGGTTGCATTGCGCACCTCTAACCTATTCAAGGGGAATCAGGAGGAAGGAGTTCATAACCCTTCACGGGGTATTCGGCTCTTAGTCTTGTTTTGAGAGATCGTTGCATCATTCATTCATTTTAGTTTTAAGAAGATTGTTAGATTAGCATTTACACCTATTCACCCCCCCTCTAGGTGTTTTTCAAAGTGACGTGCAGGGATAAGCATATGTGTATTGATAAATCTAAGTCATAAGCATGTATTGAAAACTGTGTCGTGAGCACATGCGTAATACAGGAGCAAGTAAGAAGGCGGAAGTAAAGCAGATAATGCAATACCAGCTATCTTCTAAACTAACATAAAACCTATATAATTGATAAAGCCAAATAAAATCGAATACGAGCAAAACCAATCATACAAGCTTAGGTCATGGCTCCACGAGACTAGTACATCGAAGGAATAATCCAAATAAGGAAACTCTCATCTATATACCTTTATCCCATGTCATTGTAATCCGAGCGTATACAGCCGGAGTTGCAATATAGTAGAACGAATTGTGTATTAGCATCTTATTATAATTGGGGCAGTCTAAATTGTAGGTTTTAGTATGCGTCCTATTCCACATACTTTCACTTACAACTTATAGAGCCAGTTATTTGGAACTGATGGAGTTCAACGGACCATGTTTAGAATGGGTCCCGTACACGCTTGAGACAATGATTCAGGAGTATCTGGTGCTGAGCCAGAATGTACCGCTAGGTACCGGGACTTATTGTACGCCCGAACAGGAATAGGGTATTGGAAATCACATAGAAATAGGCCTAGGGTTTGTGCATACCTGGCAGGAATAAACGAGAGGAGTAGGGGTGCCAGTACACCCCACAGAATCCCTGGTGGTCGCCATGTGATCCCTGAAGTATGTGGCCACGTATGACACGATATGACCACCATAAATATGAAACTATTCGGGACCCATTAGTTTCCCCCAAAGCCGGTGCAAGTTAACTTATTATGATTTATTATGTAATTATCAATTTACGGGAATAGCAGGAGTAGGACAAGTTCAGAAATTCAGGAGTACATGAGTACATGTATAACAGGAATACATGTTACTGCATTAATACAAGATAATAGGTACAGGATTCCCGTAAATATGATAGTCACAGGTCAAGTGTTAATATAACAAGTGGCAGGTGATAAGTAATATCATAACATGGGCAGGTTTCAAGTAGTAGCATGTCAGGTGGTAACACATAAGATGTCAAGTGATACAGGCTGGTGTCAGGTAATAACATATAGATGTCAGGTAATAGCATGACAAGTGTTAGCACATCAAGAGAAAATATGTCAAGTGGTAGCATAATAGCCAAGCACAATTAAGCGGAGGTTCAGCAGTGTTGGAGCGAAACTAGCATACAGCGCTAGACGCTATCATGCTCGGCGTAGTTACTGATCGCGACATGATTAGTCGTCAAAAATGCATATTTTCATTCACATTTCCATACTTAATTTTTATAAAACATTACTATTTAATTCATTTATTTTTTAGTAATGTACAAGTCTCCAAGATCCAAGAAAGCCCAAGAGAAAGCCCAAAAGAAGCCAAAATTTCACAAGAAATATGAAAATAAAGATTAATTAGGAAAGATAAAGGAAGCATCTTTTCTATCCCATTTAAATTTGGATTAATCTTAAGGAGGAGAAGGATAAAACAAGATAGATCCTAATCCTAATTAAAGATAGAGGTGGACTTCTATTTGAATCTAGTTGCTTGCACTAAAAGATGAAGATAAAGGGGAGAAAATCTGAATTTGATTCGGATTTAGAGATAGCTTGGTCTCTAAGTCATTTAAAGAGATCGTCATATTTCAAAATTCAGAGCCCAAATTCAAGATCTGAGGATAGATTTTAGATAGACGGACTAGAGGAGGCCACGCACGAAAGCGCGTGGCCATTGGCCACACTTTTGCCACAGAAATGCGGTAAAATCTGCGGCACTCTAGAGTTGGTTGGTGTCATATTTCCATGGTAAAGTTGTATTGGGATTCTACATCTCAAATCTCCTATAAAAACTCTTGTAGAGCAACAGAGGAGGACAAATCTCAGAGCTCAAGCTTAGAGCTTTCTTTAGATCCTCTTTTCTTTCCGAATTTTCTTGTATTATTTCATTTTTTTATTTGGAGAAGAAGATTGTTGAAGAAGCAGAAGAGATTTGAAATTGGTCGGTGACATCCAATAAATAAGATTCATTATTCTTTTTTACTCTTCTTACTTTTCAATTCAATTTAGTTTTTTTTTACTTTAGCTTATTTGGTTTTCTTCTTTCAATTTTGATGCAACTTTTCTCATTCATAATAAAAATTAAAAATAAAAAAAAATATGAGTAACTAATTAAACTTATAGTTTGCAAATCTCTTGATCAACCTAAGTCTAGCTTAAAAGATGAACTGATTGAAATCTATGCTTGTTAGAAACCCTAGAATTAAATTAGTGTTCTTTAAGATGAATAAATAATTAGGTTTAGCTAATTTAGAATTGCACTTTTTAATGGCTATTCATAGTTCATATTTAAGTACTTTGATAGCATCATGTTAAGTTTAAAAAAAAGACTTTTCTTATGATATGCTAAGAAATTTGGATGAGCTAAAGTTTAATTTTAATTAGTGCACACTAATTAGGGTTTATAATTTTTTTACTCATCTTTCTTGATTCTCAATCAAAACCCTAGAGTAGATAATACTTCATAGATTCAATATGATGTTCACTCTTGTTAGACTAATATTTTGGTTATGGTAGATGATTAGTGGACTATAATTTATTTTGCTTAATTAAATCTCTTTCTTACAATCAATATCTCTTTTTTTCAAGCTAATTGTTAGAGAAATCGTTCTGAAAAGCTTTCATCGCGTCCTTCCCTGTGAATCGACCCGTCTAGCCCTTGCTACGCGGTTACATTGAGAAGAGACTAAGAACTTTCTAACTCTAACTCTTGACTTTATTTTCAATATATTTTCTTTTCTCAATCAAAATTTTGGCGCCGTTGTCGGGGAGTGAACGGTACGATATTCTCTAAAACTAATTATTTGTTTTCTGTTTGCAGTATCTGTTAACAGGAAAATTTATTACAGCTCTAGAAAATTAGCAAATCTGTGCCTCTGTCCTAGAAGGCAGAGCCAGAGGCAACACTAAACAGCAACGTTTTCGCGGCTATTGCTGCATATCCAAGGCTGTAGTATCTTAATTATGCTTCAAATTTTGCTGGTCTGCTGCAAATTGCAAGTACTATTTTTTGCAGTTGATAATTTTTCTTTGTGATCACCCTGCATACTGCTAATTAATTAACAGTAACTTATTAGTTGACTAATTAAAAAATATTGGACTCTTTCATCATAGGCACGTGTCTATTTAAATTTCTTAATTTTTGTTGAAGAGTGTTGGTGACAAGATACGTTCGCATTGTATATAGGTTAGGAGCACCCTTGGCTGATTTACTGCTTTTGAGTGAATTCTTATCTATTGCTTTACACGTGCACTAAATCATTTAAAGGGAAAAACCCATAAACAAGATAAGGTGGCGACGTCATTACCCTTCCTTGGCCCACAAATCATCTCCGTTGCACTCACAACCCTAACCCTAAAATAAAAATTGACTAGACGTTGGCCTTCGGTTAACTCGGACTCATTAAGAGATTGACTGAAAGAGAAAGTTGTTCAAAATTAACTCTTCCTAAATCAGTGTCTAAGGTTGAGGATTGAGGGGCGAAATCCCGAAGGTTAGGGGTTTGGCCCATCTTTGACGGATACCTCCCACCGATCTTGCCACCTACCTGGCCGATTAACTTGTGGTTAAGGTCTGCAATATACCTCCGAAAGGCAGTCTAAAGTTAGTACTCGTCTAGGTCCAGGCTTACCCTAGATTAGGATTTTGATTTTTTATTTTCTTTTTTTCTTTATTGATTGGGTAAACTTGCTTGTTTAACTGTGCATATCAGTTTGGTCGAGAGACCCAGTCACATCTAGACTAACTAGGAACAGTTCACCACCCGAACAAAAACCCGATTCACACATGGCACAACCACCATCACTGCAAGATAGATTCTATCCTATCAGGACCTCTCTTCCATCTTGCATTCAGCTCCCCAATGTAGGAGACAACCAATTTGAACTAAAATCACAATACATCAACACTCTTCCCAAGTTTCATGGATTTGACTCCGAGGAACATACTTTTTTGAGTATGTGAGGAAGTATGTCTGATGATGAAAATTTCCAGCCTAGGAGTAGATGCCATTAAATTACGTTTTGTCCCATTCTCTTTGCAAGACTTAGTAAAGAAATAGCTCTACAGTCTAAAAGTCGGTTCCATATCATCATGGGATAATTTCATCAAAACCTTCTTGAAGAAGTTCTATCCCATTTACAAGACTACGCAAATTAAAAAAAGCATCTTGCAGTTTAAACAAACAGCTAATAAACCTTTTTGGAAGTATTTCGAACGCTTTAAGGACCTCCTTGCCCAATGCCCTCACTATGGGATAGAGAAATGGCGACTTTGCCAATCTCTTTATAATGGATTAGAATATCAAACGAAAACCCTATTAGAATCTATGTGCCAAGGAGAATTTTTGAAAAAGAACGAAGACGAAGGATGGTTATTATATGAAGACTTGGCTGATAACATCTAATGGGAACCAACTCTGGAAAAATTTAGGACTAACAACTCTACCTCTTCTAAAGGAGGTGCACATTCCATTGAGGCAAACATAGCAACCAAAGCTAAACTAGCTGTTGTGATGCAAAGATTAGAAGATCTAGAAACTAAAGAGCCAGTCTCGATGAACCAAGTCAGCCCTACACCTTTGGCGGGCTGCACTTACTGTCAAGCTATGAATTATTTATTCGAGGAATGTCCCGTCTTTTTAGCTCATCAAACATTGCCCGAACATATGAATGCAGCCTTCACAAGACCCGCTAACAATCCATATTCCTATAATACCAGTTGGAGAAATCACTCAAACTTCTCATGGGGCCCAAACAACGATGATCAAATAAGGCCCAAATTCTCTAATAATTTTCAACAATCTACTTATCAACAAAATTTCTCCAACTAAAGTCCTTCATCCTCTTTCCAAAATTCACATATGGAAATAAGACTCTCCAATATGAAAAGAAAGGTGGACACTCTAGTTAAGAGCTAAGAAACACTAGCTCAAGTCATGACTAGTATAAAAATGCAACTGAGGCAACAAAAAAGATAAAAGGGAACTCTACCAAGTCAACCTTTGCAAACCCTAAGAATCCTAGGCAAGCCAATGAGGCTCAAGACCCAAACCAGTGTAACTTGGTTCATATGTTGAGGTCAGGAAAATAAGTTGATAATCAAGTATCCATGCCACAGGACCCAGCTTAAACGTCCACTCCATTGAGTTCCACTCCACCTCCACAAAACTCCAAAGAAATTGAAGTTGATAAGTCAGCAAAACAAATGCACCAACCTATAGCCCTATTTTCAAATAGGCTTAGGAATAATAATAATGCACATATGGAGAAAATGCTCGAGGTGTTCAATCAAGTTAGGCTTAATATACCACTTCTTGATGCAATCCAACTGGTCCCTAGTTATGCCAAATTCCTTAAGGACATGTGCACCAAGAAAAGAAAGACAAATGTGCACAAGAAGATTTTTCTAGCCACTAACATTAGTGAGCTATTGTCCAACCAGATCCCAGTCAAGTACAAAGACCCTGGTTTTTCCCACCATTTCTTGCACAGTAGGTCAAGCTGAAATTAGTAGAGCAATTCTCGATTTAGGAACAAGCATTAATTTGCTTCCTTTCTCTGTATATCAACAACTTGAGTTAGGTGAACTCAGCCCAACTCAAGTTACGATCCAGTTAGTTGATCGATCAATTAAAATTCCAAAGGAAGAGATCAACGATGTTCTTATACATGAAGGAGAATTCATTTACCCAGTAGATTCATTGTTTTAGAGACACAACATGTGTCTAATCCTAGGTCCCAAACTCCTGTCATCTTAGGACATCTGTTCCTCGCAACTGCTAACACAATCATAAATTGTAGAAATAGATCTATGAGATTAACTTTTGGAGACATGACCAAGGAAGTCAATGTTTTCAACTTAGGTAAACACCCCTACGACATGAACAATCAACCCTTTGAGGTCAACTAAATTGAAAATGTAACTAGTGTGCATAGAGAGGAGATAGAACTGGAAGCAAGATGTGATTCTGAGCTGGAATTCGAGGACTTCAACCTTGACGAGATGGTCAATTCTATGATTGAGTGGGCATCAAACCCAAGTTCATTAGATCAGGAGCCAATGAGTCTTACTCCTCCACCTAGTGGGTCATCACCTTCTATAGAGCTAAAAATCTTGCCCAAGCATCTCAAGTATGCCTACCTAGGTGAATAAGAGACTCTAGCAATTATAGTTGCATCCAACTTAACTAACAGGGAAAAGGAAAACCTTATGAAAATCCTTAGGAAGTATCAGGAAGCCATTGGTTGGACAATGACCGACATCAAGAGATTAAGTCCAACTATAGTTCAACACCGAATCAAACTAAGTGAAGAGGTAAAACAAAAAGGGAACCACAGCGTAGGTCGAATCCTATCATGCAAGAAGCGGTACGAGCTGAAATAGTGAAACTTTTAGATAATGGGATAATTTATCCCATTTCTAATAGCCAATGAGTCAGCCCAATCCACGCGGTACCTAAGAAATCTGGTTTTACAATGGTAGAGAATGACAAATAAGAGTTAGTTCAAACAAGACTCCCTACAAAGATTCAAGTTTGCATTCACTATCGTAAGTTAAATGCTGATACCCGCAAAGACCAGTTTTCTCTTCCATTTATCGACCAAATGCTCGAATGATTAGCTGGCCAGAATATTACTATTTCTTGGACGGTTACCCGGGGTATAACAAAATCCCCATAGCCCCAGAGGACCAAGAAAAAAAACGTTCACTTGTCCATTTGGGACTTTTACTTATCGTCGAATGCCTTTCTGTTTATGCAACGCCCCCGCGACATTTCAACATTGCATGTTAAGCTTATTCTTCGACATAGTCGAACGTTTCTTAGAGATCTTCATGGATAATTTCTCCATTTATGGAGACTCTTTCGACCAATGCCTCCATCATCTAGAACTTATGCTCAAATGATGCATAGAAAAGAATTTGACCTTAAATTGGGAGTAGTGCCACTTTATGGTTCAACAGGGGTTGTCCTAGGTCATGAGATCTCTAGAAAAGGAATTGAAGTGGACAAGGTAAAGATAGAGATCATAGCCAAGCTTCCCACACCCAAATGTGTGAAAGACATCCATTCCTTCTTAGGACACGCTGGTTTCTACCGTAGTTCATCAAGGATTTTAGCAAAATTGCTAGACCCTTAATAAGCCTCTTAGCTAAAGACGTGCCCTTCATCTTTGATGACGAATGTCTTAATGCAGGGGAAAAGCTTAAAATGGAACTTATCTCTGCGCCAATAATTTCTGCCCCGGATTGGTCCAAACCATTTAAGATTATGTGCGACGCTTCTGATTTTTTCATAGGCGCTGTCTTAAGACAACGCTTAGATAACAAGCAGCATGTAATCTACTATTCAAGTAGGAACGCTTAATGATGCCCAAGTGAACTATACTACAGTCGAGAAGGAATTCCTGGCAGTAGTGTTCACATTGGAGAAATTTCGCCCATACCTACTTGGGACCAAAACCACGATATTCACTGACCATTTGGCACTTTGATACCTAATGCTCAAAAAAGACTCGAAAACCCGACTTATTCGTTGGATCTTCCTCCTCCAAGAGTTTGTTCTTGAAATTCGAGATAAAAAGGGTGTCGAATATGTCGTCGCTGATCATCTCTCTCGTGTTCCAAATGCCCCTTCCAATGAGTTGCCAATCAATGATAACTTTCCCGATGAATAACTCTTAGCTACTTTTAGGGAACTATGGTATGCTGATATAGTTAACTACTCAGTCACAAGCCAAACCCCATCCCATTGGTCAAAACAAAACGTATATCGGTTCTTATCTCAAGTCTGATATTTCATTTGGAAGGAATCTTATCTTTTTAAGTATTGTTCCAACCAAATCATTAGCGGATGTATTCCCGATGAGAAAGTAAAGAGTGTTCTAGCCATCTGTCACAAATTTGTATGCGGTGGACACTTTAGTCCCCAAAATACAGCCGAAAAAATTTTATAGAGCGGGTTCTATTGGCCCACTTTATTTAAAGACGCATTTGACTTTTGCAAAACATGCACAAGATGCTAAATAATAGGAAGAATTTTGAAACATAAAATGATGCCCCTAAACCCAATTCTAGAAGTAGAACTCTTTGATGTTTGGGGCATTGACTTTATGGGTCCCTTTCCTAATTCATTTGGGCACCAATACATCTTGTTGGTTGTGAATTACTTATCCAAATGGGTTGAAGCCATCCCTTGAAAGATGAATGACAACAAAGTTGTTGTCAAGTTCTTGAAAGAAAATATCTTTTCACACATTGGAATCCCTCGTGCCATAATTAGTGATAATGGTACACATTTTTACAATAGAACTTTCGAAGCTCTTAAGCGAAAATATGCCATAACATACAAGTTATCCACACCGTATCATCCTCAAACCAGCGGGAAAGTAGAAGTCTCAAATAGGCAAGTTAAGCTTATTTTAGAGAAAACTGTGAATCAAAAAAGGAAGGACTGGTCCACTAAATTGGTGGATGCCTTATGGGCATATAGGACCGCCTTTAAAATGATTCTAGGAATGTCTCTTTATAGGCTAGTCTTTGGAAAGGCTTGCCACCTTCCTGTTAAGTTAGAGCACCGAGCCTTATGGGCAATTAAGCAGCTGAATTTTGATCTAGATAAGGCTGGTGTGCTTCGAAAATTTCAAATTTCTGAACTTGAGGAGTTAAGGTATGAGGCATATGAAAATGCGAAGATTATGAAAGATAAGGTTAAGGTTTTTCATGATAAGTTCATCATGAGAAAAACTTTTATCCCAGGATAAAAAGTCTTACTCTATAATTCTAGACTTCACCTTTTTCCAGGAAAGTTGAAATCAAGATGGACAGGGCCTTTCGTTGTTAAGACTGTGCTTTCACATGGAGCCATAGAGATATGTGACCCAAATAATAGTAATGAATTCAAGGTAAATGGTCAACGTTTGAAACCTTTTTTGGAATCAGTACTAGAAGCAGACACAGTCATGGGTCTTTTTGACCCAATGTATCGGTAACTCTACCATTCTGCCAGTTCATTTCATGCATTCATACATTAAGGACAATGCATGAGATAGGTGTGGGGGAGGGCTCTAACAAAACATAGGTTTTCTTTTTATTTAAAATATAAAAAAATTCTTTTTATTTAAAATAAAAAAAACCTAACATTGTACTTTATAAAAAAAACTTTTTGAAAAGAGAGCAATATTTTGACATATTTTTGTAAGAAATTAAGTTAATTCTAAGGAATAGGAGAATCATAATTAGAATTTCTTATACTTGGTCAAAATAAGATTATTTGTTTGATTTCTAGGTTGGGAAGAAAATTTGGAAAAGTAATCTAGTCTTGATTTTTACCTCGATAAAATATGCATGCTTTGCACACTTACACACTTAGGGTTCAAAAAATAAAGATTCTTATGCTCTATCTGATATATATATATATATATATACATGTATGTATGTACGTATGTACGTACGTATGTATGTATGTATGTATGTATGTATGTATGTATGTATGTATATAATATATCAAAAAACCTCAGATTAAGCTGGGTATTTATGCCTCATAAAGCATAAGTATTCACGCCTAAAAGTGGTTCACATAATAGAATCCTTAGTTTTGTGGCCTTATTTGCTCGAGTCCTCAAGTCCTTGGGGTGTTTTCTCACCCGATGCCCTACGACCGTCTAGTCTGGGGGTCACTGATCAAAGGCTCGTTACATGGACAGATTAGAAAACCTAATACAACTAAGGAATAATATCACAAAATAATAATAATAATAAGGCATAAGAGTTAAAGTTAAAGAACCCTTAGTCAAAATTTCACGGTCACAAAGGTACATAGACTTAAGGAAAAATAATAGATTAGATGAGAAATGCAATTTGACTCCTTGCCTTGATTGATAACAAGTTCTTGAATGGAGACTATGTGTAGAAATGAAAATTTCAGTTTTTCCTATAATGTATAGATTACTTAACTCTTACAATAGCATTTCAAATATTCTTCTCTTTTAAAACGTGTTTTCGAAAATACTAACATTCTATTTTTCTTTCTTTATGAATTTGTGGGTGTAATCTACTAAAAACCCTCACGAGATAACACTCGTCCTCTCGGAGTAACCTAGAGGTTTAACGGCTTACTGCACATGCTAAGTGCAATCGTGGTACCTATGAAAGTGATATTAGGATAGTTAGATTAGTTTTTTTATTATTTTTACTTAAGGACGAGCAAAGATCGGTGTGGGGGTGTGATTGGTCATCAAAAGTGCATATTTTTATTCACATTTTGATACTTAATTTTTATAAAATATTACTATTTAATTCATTTATTATTTAGTAATATGCAGGCCTCCAAGATCCAAGAAAGCCCAAGAGAAAGCTCAAAAGAAGCCAAAAGCCGACAAGAAATATGAAAATAAAAATTAATTAGGAAAAATAAAGGAAGCATTTTTTGTATCCCATTTAAATTTGGATTAATCTAAAGGAGGAGAAGGATAGAACAAGATGGATCCTAATCCTAATTAAAGATAGAAGTGGACTTCTATTTGAACCTGATTGCTTGCACTACAAGATGAAGATAAAGGGGAGAAAATTAGGATTTGATTCAGATTTGGAGATAGCTTGGTCTCCAAGTCATTTAAAGAGATCATCGTATTTCAGAATTCAGAGCCCAAATTCAAGATTTGAGGATAGATTTCCAAACAGACGGACTAGAGGAGGCCACACATGAAAGCGCGTGGCCATTGGCAATGCGACAAAAGCCGCATTTTCGCAGCACCCTGGAGTTGGTTGAAGCCGCGTGTCCGTGGTAGAGTTGTACTGGGATTCTGTGTCTCAAATTTCCTACAAAAACCCCTACAGAGCAACAGAGGAGGGCAGATCTCAGAGCTCAAGCTTAGGGTTTTTAGATTCTCTTTTTTTCTGAATTTTCTTGTAATATTTCATTTTTTTTATTTGGAGAAGAAGATTGTTGAATAAGCAGAAGAGCTTTGTAATTGGTCGGTGACATCTAATAAAATAAGGCTCTTTATTCTTTTTTACTCTTCTTGCTTTTCAATTCAATTTAGTTTTTTTCTTTAGCTTATTTGTTTTTCTTCTTTCAATTTTGATGCAACTTTTCTCATTCATAATAAAAAATTAAAATAAAATAAAAATATGAGTAACTAATTAAACTTATAGTTTTTTAATCTTTCGATCAAGCTAAATTTAGTTTAAAAGATGAACTGATTGAAATCTAAGCTTGTTAGAAACCGTAGGATTAAATTAGTGTTCTTGAAGAGGAATATATAATTAGGTTTAACTAATTTAGGGTGGCACTTCTTAATGGTTATTCATAGTTCATATTTAAATACATTGATAGCATCATGTTAAGTTTAAAAAAAAGACTTTTCTTATGCTATGTTTAGAAATTAGGATGAACTAAAGTTTAATTTAAATTAGGGCACACTATTTAGGATTTACAATATTTTTACTCATGTTGTTTGATTCTCAATCAAAACCCTAGGGTAGATAATTCTTCACGGATTCAATATGATGTTCACTCTTTTAGACTAATAATTTGATTGTGGTAGATGATTAGTGGACTATAATTCCTTTTGCTTAGTTAAATCTTTTCCTTACAATCAATATCTCTTTTTACCAAGATAATTGCTAGAGAAATTATTCTAAAAAGCTTCCATCGCATCTTTCCTTGTGGATTGACCGTCTAGCCCTTGCTACGCGGTTACATTGAGAAGAGACTAAGAACTTTCTAACTCTAACTCTTGACTTTATTTTCAATATATTTTCTTTTCTCAATCACGGCACAGCTAAACAAACATGACAAGGTAAGCATATGAACGCTATATTATCGCACGTACTGAAGTCGCGCTCATGGCTTAACTATGCTCGGATGGAGTTAGCATTAAAGCATTGTGTGCTAGGCTTGCCTACCAGGCGAAGCTAAAAGATCTGATGGTCTGAATGCACTCCTCTTTTGAGGAAGTGGATGAAAGCCCGAGGGCTAGAATGCGCTCGAGGTCTAACTGCACTCTCGGCAGCTACCACGAAACCCATATCGGGGCAAGGTCTAAAACCAATTAGGTAGCCATCTCAGGAGTGGGCAGAAACCCAGAGTCGGTATAATGGCACCTGCACGAGATATTAATACCACCCAAGCATACATATAAACATGAGAATATCTAGGCTACCGTAGAGTGATGAAGCTCGGAGACTGAGTGTAGAGAGCCCGGAGGCTAAACGCAACCCGAAGGTTGGGTATAGAAAGCCCGGTGGTTGAACGCAGCCCGGAGGCTGGGTAAAGTACCACTAGTAAATGTGTTAGTGTCAATCACATGCACGTAATAAGGAAGTAGCGAGCAACATTGCAGGCATGTTACATGTACAAAAATTTAACTACACTAATAAAAGCATTCGTCACAGGCATATACATGTACAATCCTGGGCACTCGGCCGTATACAAGCACAAGGGCACAACCCAATACAAAATATGGATATATACTCAATTAAAGAACAAAATACATGTTGAACCGATGAAGGAACCCAAAATGAGGCGAGGACACTAGCCTAAATCTTCGGAAAAGTTTCAAAGTCCCGGAGTCTCAAACACGTGCATGCCACCAATATTTATATTTAAAATATATATATATGTGTGAATATTTAGAGAGGAAATCAAGAGAGATGGGGAGCTAGAGAGAGTCCTGGAGAGAGAAAGAGAGAGCCAGAGAGAGAAAGAGATCTAGAGAGAGAAAGAAAGAGCTAGAGAAAGAAGAGATCTAGGGGAGATAGAAATAGCTAGTTAGAGAAAGAGATCTGAGAGAGAAAGAGAGAGCTAGAGAGAGAAAGATCTCGAGAGAGAAAAAGAGAGGGAGAAACGGATAGAGAGAGGAATAGTTAGAGAGAAAAACGGATGAGAGATAGAGAGAGATAGGGGAGAAAGAGAGAGTGAAAACAAAGGAGAAGAAAAGAGGAATGTTGTTTCCCCCCTCTGCTACCCACGGCCAGGCCAGGGCGCCTGGCCGTGGCCCTGACAGGGTCGACCGCGCTGGCCCCCCGGTGGCTATCGGCCAGGGGTGGCCGCGCCGGCCACAACAAGGAGGGGGAGAGGGGGAATGGTGGTGGGTTTGGTGGTAGTGGTGAGGTTGTGGGTGGAAATTTGGAGGAGAAAGGTTGATGGTAGTGAGTTTTAGGGTGGAGATGATGAAATTAGGCGAGATAAGAGAAGGAAGAGGTGGTGGGAGTTGAGATTGACAAAGCGGAGGAGGAAATTTGGTGGTGATGATGGTTAATTTTAAGAAGAAAATGGAGATGGTGGTGGTTTGGAAAATAGGAGGAGATGAAGAAAGAGGAGAGGAAATTGGAGTTTGAGGGTTGAGTTGGGCTCGTCGATGGTCATGATCACCGACCAAGTCGCCGGTGAGGTGCCGCTGGCGCTAGCTGCTTGGTGGTCATTGCCCAAGTGGAGAAGTGAGAGGGAGAGAGGGAGGAAAAGGAAAAGAAAAAGGAAAGAAAAAGAAAAAGAAGAATAATGAGAGAGAGTGAAAGGGAGTGATGGGATGGGGATGGTAATAGGCCCATGTGGGGGGGAGTGGGTGAAAGATAAGTTGATGGGGGGAAAGAAAAGGAAAAGAAAGAAAGAAATGAAAAGATTCCAAAAATAATAATATTATAATAATGTCGGGAAATATCGAATGTTCAAAAAAAATCTCCAAAAATACCTTGAGGTAGAAAACATCATCCTAAGGAATAAAATGAAATCCATTTTTAGAAATAAAATCTCATTTTCAAAATAATAATCCTAAAATTTACCAACAATACTGGCCGACACCAAATATGGCCGAGTTCTAATAAATTTAGAAAATTCACCAAAAATACATTAGCATAGAAAATATGATTTTAAAAATAATATGAAAGCAGATTTTAAAATTTGACTCTGTTTGTAAATTAAAGATCCTGAAATCGACTAGCGACACTGGTCGACACCAAAACCAGTCGAACTTTGATTAATTCAGAAAAATCTCAAAAAATGCATTAAAGTAGAAAATGTGATTCTAAGAGATAATTTGAAAAAAAAAATTTAGAAATTTAATTCCATTTGTAAATTAAAAAAATCTGAGAATTGATCGACGGTACCGGTCGACACCGGTTCTGAAGATTTTGCTGAATAATTCTGAAAATTTTCAAAAAATCACAAAAACCTAAAATATTAGAAAACAATATTTAAAACTGAAATCGGTCAAATCTGACTATCGAAAAGACCAAATGGAGAAATACACTAGGATTGGGGCACTGTTCAGCCTAGCGCTGACTCCGAGTCTACGAATCCGGATCCAATGCAAAACAATCGCATAAGTAATCATAAAACAAAAACAAATATTAGAAGAAAATAAAAATTTGATCAAAAAATCTGAATACGTATCAAGTACGTATTCCAGGAATGGGGTGTTACAGTGATCGGTCACTAATATTGCATTATTTATTGTCACATTTTCATTTTTATTTTGTCATAAAACTCTGCTATTTAAATCATTTTAATGTCTAATAGTGTGCAGGATAATTAATGGAGAAAGAGGAGAAATGGATCAGTTTATCCAATTAAATCCGAAATTTTAAAGATAGGATTTTCTAGCTCAAGCAAATCAACGAAGATCTACTCAAATCCAAATGTTTAGAAACAATTTTATATGAAGACCGAAGTATATCAGAGAAGATAATACTAAATAAAAATTGGTTAAAATTTTTATAGATTTATTTGGTTAGCTGAAGAATCAACAGGATATTACCAAATTAAGAAAACAAACAAAAAAAAAACCAAGTGGATAAAAGGAGATATCAGAGCATCACAGCCACATAGCCCTCGGATTTGGCTACTAGCCAAATCCAGGCCACGGGTCCGTGGCAATTCAGTTGAATCTGGGGGAGCGTTTGCTCCCTCTCTCCATTTTGCCTATAAATACTGCAATCTCCGATGGTAAACAGGTACCACTCTGGCAGAGAGCTAGGTTTAGGTTTTTGTTTCTAATTATCTAGGTTTTTCTATTTTTTTAAAATGTAATTTTATGATTTCTTTATAGCTTTAATTAGAGATAGTTTCATGAGAGAAGGAGAAGAAGAATTGTATTTAGAGTGACAATGAATGTAATCTTCTTTAAAGATAGTTGCATTGCGAGTGACAGTTAATGTAATGTTCCTTCTTTTCCTTCATAGTTACTCAATTTAGTAGATCGCAATTTTTATGTTATTCCTTCTCTTGTTTTACTTCACTTTACTCTAAGGTAAACCTTCGCAAACAATCCAAGATATGATAATCAACAAAAGGGGTAAGTATTCTTTTGTTTTTCTTTCTTTATGTCTCAGTTTAGAAACACATTTAAACAAACTCTTTTTCTTACTCTTTTCATTTCTTTCTTCTAACTTAAAATGATTTCAAAAACATCCAGCATCTTCTTCTTCTAACTTTCACTTTCTTTCCAAACTTAATCCAGATTTATTTTTTTATTTCAAAACAAAGAAGAAAGTTTTTAAGCAGTGTTAACTAACTTAGAAAGAATTACTAAATGCTTCCATCGCAGTCCCTCCTTGTGAATCATGACCTGCATAGCCACTTGCTATAACGGTAGCTTTGAGGAAACCTACTACTATCTTATTATTCTATTTCTAAACTCTATTTTTTGTGCAGGTTTTTCCTCAATCACTTGTGTTTTTTTTCTTACCATCTTCAAAACCCTAGTTTTCTCTCTTATCATCTTTTAGCTTTCTTTTTATTGTTTTCTTTTTCTCATTCCAAAACGAATTCTTAAAACAACCAACCAACACAAATCTCTTTTATTCCTCTTTTTTTCTATTTTGTTTTTGAAGCAAAGAAGAAATTGCTTTAAGAAACATACTGAAAAGCTTCTTAGCATCCCTCCTTGTGGATCACTACCCGCATAGCCACTTTCTATCGCGGTAGTACTACGAGAAGACAGAGAAATATTTTTGATTTCAGATTACACATTTTAGTATCTAGGGTTTTCGCAATCACCTACACAAGAATTCTCCTGAGACTCCCTCCATCCCCCTCTTTTAAATCATATGCTAACGTTATCGCAAAGATGACTCTGAAAAGGGCAGTTACTTTTCCACCTTTGATGAAAATTTTGAGTAGTTGCACTAATCTCAACGACTTCAAATGATGGCAGCCAGTACATTGCGCATGCCGTTGGGACGAATGAGAAACAGTTTTGCAGATAACTTAGAGTACTGAATGCACGTAGATATGCAAAGATCCTCTTGCGTCTTCCTGACTCTCTCTTTGTCTTGTAGAGGCAGATGAAGGGTCAGTTCGAGAAACAAATTCCCCAACTCTTTCATCCAATAGCAGTGGATGAAAATTCATTCGGAGGACTCGACCTGTTCCCTCCTTTTCGACCAATAACAGCAGGAAAAGCTATTCATGAATTGTGTCCATTCTCTCCTTCCTGAGCAGAGAGATTTCAAGAGGAAGAGATGGAGAAGGCATCTGTATTGGTCAAAATTATGACCCACTTACAAGATTTCAACACCTGACAAATCTAGCAAATCATGAGATCACAGACTCAAGTTTCATCTAACATATCTCATGTAAGATCCCTAGTTAGAAATACTGTATTTTTATTTTCTTAAAGTATTTATTTTGATTTACAGATTTTTTTTTTAATCAACTTAATTTTGTTGGTCCCGAGATGATGCCAATTGTGGATCTGAATACAATGTCAACACTCACACAAAAATATTAGTGTTAAAGAAGTAAACGTACTTGCAATAAGGAAAATAAATCACAGAAAAGTTAACAATCGCAAACACAAGTGATTTATCTTAGTTCGGTCCTCGTGACCTACATCCAGTCCCCAAGCCACCCGCTTGAGATTTTCCCTTATCCTTTGACTTTGTACACCCAAAATCAACACCTTGTATCCCACTTGACAAATCCCCTTTGCCAAATGTATACAACTCTTCTTACAACCAAGAATACTACAACACCTTGTACAAACTCTCTTCAACCCGAAGACGCTCTTGTACAATGCTCCTCTTTGAGTGATTACAAACTTTCCTATAAGCCTTGAATCAGTATGTGATCGTGGACAAGGGCTATTAAAGGTTGACTTTCAGAAATCTTCACAATAGAGTAAGAATTGGTGAAGAAACAGAAAGTGAAAAACAGTTTTCAGAAAATCAGAATTTTGGCAGAGTTTTTGGTCAGAAAACTATTGATTTTAATTGACGTATTTAGCCTAGAATAACATACCTATTTATAGCTGAAATCCATAGTCAGTTAGGGTAGTTATCAGGTCCATTTTGAATTTTGAAACGTTGGATAACGTTGGATAAAACACCAGAAAATAGAAACTGTCCAACAGTCAGAAACTGCCATTAGTCGACTTAAGGTATGAGTTAGTCGACTAGGGAAGGCAAATTTCTCAAGGTTAGTTGACTATAGAAAAGACCAAGTTGACTACAACGTCTATTAGTCGACTATATAAACTGTTAAGTCGACTAACAGTGACAAACAGAGAGTTGGGATCTTTCAAGACAAAAAGATAGTCGACTAGGGAAATATATAAGTCGACTATACCAAGTATTAGTCGACTAGTCATTTTGATAAGTCGACTAACAACCCTATTAGTCTGCTAATAGGAATGGTCAAGTCTGCTAATAGCAAGAGTCAAGTCTACTAATAGGAAGGGTCAAATCTACTAATAGGTGATCAAGTCTATTAATAGGAAGGGTCAAGTCTACTAATAAACTAATGAAGTGTATGTGTGTTTCAAGGCTTTTAACATACTATCAACAATTACAATACACATCATTATCAACTCTCTTTGGGAAGTCTTGATCATGTAAAACTCTTGATTAGGCTTGTGATAGAGCTCCAAATGATATGGCTTCACAAATGTATCATCAAAAGTAAGTTCTAACATTCTCCCCCTTTTTGATGATGACACTTTGTGTGCACAAATGCTCCCCCTGCAGAAAATAAGTTTTATGTTCTCCCCCTGCAGAAAATGAGTTATAATAGTTATAGAAACACTTGTGCTTTCCCCCTGCAACAAATATATCATAACAAATATATATATGATAAATATTTGAAGTATTTTTTTTTTTTTATCAAACTTCTTATATGGTACCTGAAAGATAAACATTAGATGGTACCAATCATAAGAGAAAAGCATTAATCTTTAGGAGACCAAATCCAATTTGAATTTGGTTTCCATCTGTTAGTATACACATAATTGCATGAATTACAAATGTCATGTATGTATGATGCAATATAAGTATTTTTGTCAACAATGCTTAAGTTTTTAGGAATCCATATAAACTTGTTCTTAATTCTTTTTGAAATAATATCAGACTTTCTTTTTACAAAAAAATTATATGGATTACTAATATATGAAGATTTTTCAAAAAATCCAAGACCATAATGATTATGTGACATCTTTTGATATGATAACAAATCATTCAACTTTTCTTTTTCTTGATTAAATTTAGTCACATTTTTCAAAATCTCTTCATATTTCATTTTGAAAACTGATATGTCTTTATCTAACACAGAAATTCTTTCATTTAAAGACAAAGTTTCTTTTTTAAGCAAAATATTTTCTTTTATAAAATTCTCATTATCCTTTTTCAATGATGATATCACTTTTTCAAAATCATCTTTTTGAGAATTTATAGAAGAAACTTGAGAGACATAACATGAATTTTCTTTGAAAAGTTTTTCATTTTCCTTTGATAAAACTTTATTCTTCATTTTTTCATTCTTTAGATCATTGAATAATTCATGGAATGCATCTAAAAGTTCAATATATTGTACCTCATCTTCTTCTAGCGCCATATAACAGATGTTGGCATGTTCAGTGGTTTCTTCTTCGTCAGAGGAAGAGGAATCACTATTTTCCCATGATGCTTGGTAGTCTTTCTTCTTTCTGAACTTTTTGCTCTTGAATTTACCTTTATTTTTGAGCAATGGGCAATCCTTCTTCATATGACCTGTTTTATTACAATTAAAACATATAAACTTATCTTGCTTCAAGAATCTTCTGAATTTTCTTGAAAGCATTGCCATCTCCTCTTCATCATCATCTGAATTGTTCGTGTTTGAGGATGCATGGAAGGCAAGTTCTTTCTTCTTTAAGAGAGATTGTTGTTCATCCTTCTTTTTGTCTTCGAGTTGCACTTCATATGCCATTAGATTACCAATAAGGTTTTCTAACGACATTGTTGAGAGATCATTCACTTCTTCGATTGAAGTTATCTTCTTCTCCCAATCTGAAGTGAGTGCACGAAGGATCCTGCGAACTTTTTCGACTTGTGTGAATTCCTTTCCAAGGGATGCTAAGGAATTAGTTATGTCGGTGAATCTTGTAACCATTTGTGAGATGGTTTCATTCTCCTTCATTTTGAATAGTTCAAACCTGTGGATAAGAACAGAAATTTTAGATTCCTTAACTTTATTTGTGCCTTCATGTGTTACCTGAAGAGTGTGTCATATTCGATTTGCAGAAGTGGTTATTGACACACGGTTGAATTCTTCTTTGGTTAAGCCATAGAATAAAGCATTCATCGCTTTGGCGTCAAGGTTCGCATTCTTCTTTTGATCATCACTCCAAGCATTGTAGTTGGTTGTCGTTTGGTGTACGGTGCTTCTACAATGTTTCAAAGTTTGTAGTTGAGCGATTGCAAGTAGATCTTCATTCTACACTTCCAATAGTTGTAGTTGGATCCGTCAAATAGCGGTGGACGTTGTGTAGAATGTCCTTCTTTGAATTGTGACGAAGAGAACTCCGTTGCCATCCTTGTATGGTTATTGACTAGGTATGCAGGGCTCTGATACCAATTGTTGGTCCCGAGATGATGCCAATTGTGGATCTGAATACAATGTCAACACTCACACAAGAATATTAGTTTTAAATAAATAAACGTACTTGGAATAAGGAAAATAAATCACAGAAAAGTTAACAATCGCAAACACAAGTGATTTATCCTGGTTCGGTCCTCGTGACCTATATCCAGTCCCCAAGCCACCCGCTTGAGATTTTCCTTTATCCTTTAACTTTGTATACCCAAAATCAACACCTTGTATCCCACTTGATAAATCTCCTTTGCCAAATGTATACAACTCTTCTTACAACCAAGAAGACCACAACACCTTGTACGAACTCTCTTCAACCCGAAGACGCTCTTGTACAATGCTCCTCTTTGAGTGATTACAAACTTTCCTATAAGCCTTGAATCAGTATGTGATCGTGGACAAGGGCTATTATAGGTTGACTTTCAGAAATCTTCACAATAGAGTAGGAATTGGTGAAGAAACAGAAAGTGAAAAACATTTTTCAGAAAATCAGAATTTTGGCAGAGTTTTTGGTCAGAAAACTATTGATTTTAATTGATGTATTTAGCCTAGAATAACATACCTATTTATAGCTGAAATCCATAGTCAGTTAGGGTAGTTATCAGGTCCATTTTGAATTTTGAAACGTTGGATAATGTTGGATAAAACACCAGAAAACAGAAACTGTCCAACAGTCAGAAACTGCCATTAGTCGACTTGAGATATGAGTTAGTCGACTAGGGAAGGCAAATTTCTCCAGGTTAGTCGACTATAGAAAAGACCAAGTCGACTACAACGTCTATTAGTCGACTATATAAACTGTTAAGTCGACTAACAGTGACAAACAGAGAGTTGGGATCATTCAAGACAAAAGGATAGTCGACTAGGGAAATATATAAGTCGACTATACCAAGTATTAGTCCACTAGTCATTTTGATAAGTCGACTAACAGCCCTATTAGTTTGCTAATAGGAAGGGTCAAGTCTGCTAATAGCAAGAGTCAAGTCTACTAATAGGAAGGGTCAAGTAATAGGTGATCAAGTCTACTAATAGGAAAGGTCAAGTCTACTAATAAACTAATGAAGTGGATGTGTGTTTCAAGGCTTTTAGCATGCTATCAACAATTACAGTACACATCATTATCAACTCTCTTTGGGAAGTCTTGATCATGTAGAACTCTTGATTAGGCTTGTGTAGAGCTCCAAATGATATGGCTTCATAAATGTATCATCAAAAGTAAGTTCTAACAAATTTATTATTTCCTTTCTTGTGATTATTATTATTATTAAATATGATTATTATTATTATTAAATACGGAAATTGATTTTAAAGATAGTAAATGACACTTTGACTTTATATACTATTGCCATTATGTCTTATCAGTATTTTTAATTACTTATTACTATTAGTAATATTATTATTAATATTGTTAGAGTTCACTAATTATTAATAGTGTTACTAATATTATTATTTATTTTTTTATTGTATGGTTAATTATTATGAGTATTATCTTTAGTGTTACTAATTACTATTAATATTACTTGTTATTTATAGAGTTTATTATTATTTATATTATGATTAATTATTTTTAGTGTCATTATTAATTATTAGTATTATTATAGTTTGTATTTATTTATTATTGTTTGTAGTATTCTTCTTTCCCTTGATTCTAACCCATTACCTAATCTTTCCATACACAAACCCATCAACCCATTATACAATAGACCCAAAACCTGTTACCCATACCCAATAACCCATCCTATATATAATCCTAATCCTAACCTAAACCTAATCACCATCTTAATCTCTTCCACCGCAGCCGCCCCATCTCCTTCCTCCTTCCTTGCGGCAACAACACCCCCAGGCCAATATCCTCTCCCTTGAGGCCTGCAAACCACCTGAGCTCCACCTGATAGCCCCAAGCCCACATCTACACCCATGGTCGAGTTGCACCCATCATGGCCTCGCACAGCAGATCCGTGTGCCTCCCCATCTCCACAGCCACGGTAGCAGCGGCAGCGCAGTAGCGCCACAGCAGCAGCAGCCCAGGCCACGCCCCTCCACCCACGCAAGCTGCCCCTCTTCACCTGCACACCACCAACAGCCATTGGCCAGGCCGCCCCACCTCTTCGCCTGGCGCACACAACCAGCCCCTCGCCCCATTGGTTGGCCATCATCGACCGTCAGAGCATGGTCCCCTCCTTCCGGTAGTCCAGCACATCGTTCTGCGCGCACAACAGTCCCGAGCACCCTGGGCCTGCTACTTCTCAGATCGGCAGCATCCACAGGGGGACGGCGAGCTCCGACGAGCCGTCGACCTTTCCAGCAGCCGGATTCATTCCCCGCGTTGTCTGCAAGATCCGTCGCGGCCTCCGTCACTTCCGCCGGCGTGCCAGAGCAAGCCCAATGTCGAGCTTCTCCACTGTGAGTATTTCCCCATCCTCCCATTTCTTTCTCTTTACATACATTAAATGTGTGTGTGGGTGGGTATAATTTGTGAATGAGTGTGTTGTTAATTAATGGGTAGGTGCTTATTAGTATATATGTGTGTTGGAGTGTACGTGGGTGTGTTGCATTGGCGCGTGTGAGTGTGTTGTGTGAATGAGTATATGGGTATGTATGTGTGTGTATGTGTGTATATATATATAGTGACTATGTAAGTATATATGTATACTTGTATATGTATGATTGCTAAAATGAAGAACAATCAAAGAGTTTAAGAATTTACCGTGTAGTTTGTGGCTAACGGGTCGTATCCACGAGGAGGAATGCGATGGAAGCTTTTCGGTGAATCGTTTAATAACAAAGAATTGTGTTCGTTTTTTTTTTTTTGGAAAAGAGGATGGAAAGAAAGAGATGATTAAAAGAGAAATTGTAACTTTTAGAAAACGTTTTGGAGAAGGTGATTTAGAAAGCTCGAAAATTATTTTGTTGTTTATAATAAGGAAGAAAATCTGGGCTCACTATCTCACTACTCAATTGTTCATTCTTCTATTGAAATCCTAAGTGCCTCAAATTAATCATAGGCAAAACTTAAAGTTGATTTTTAGAAAATTTGAAGTAAAGCACATAAGATGGTTGGAAGAGTTCAATCTTTTCTTTGAAAAATCGTTTTGAATCGAATATTAAATCATCAAGCGCAAAGAAGTAAGAATGAAGTAAAAATAGTTCAAGAAACATTTATGAAAGAAGTGAGAGTTTAACAATCCAATCTCATCCTCATGTGCCTTCAATAACACTTTCAAAAAGAAAGGCTTTTAAGTAAGGCATGCATATGATTCATTGGGTCTTTTTCTTTAAAACTAGAAGAGAAGAAGAACTAGAGAGAGTTACAATAGCAAGCCCAAAAAACCGTTTAGTTACTCATGGAAAACAATGAAGAAAGCAAATAAACAATGCAAGCCATACCGTAATACGAGTGGAAGAAAAAGCGGCTCGATTCTTGTATTGATGTCACTTTAATCTTCAAGTACAAGCACTCAATTCCTCTCTCTCACAAGTTTTGATATTGGACTACAAATTAAAAATAAGATTACACTTTTGTGCTAGCTAACAAAGAGCCTAAATCCTTAGAAAATAAACACAAATTCTAATCCTAGTCTTCGCTCCTTTTTCCTCTGTTGAAACTTGCATTTATAGGGAAAAACCATAAGGGGGAGATCCCGGGAAGATTGGGGGAGCAAACGCTCCCCCAACAGACTCCACTTGGCCGCGGAAATGCGGCTAGGGCCACGTTTTCGCGGCCCTGGTGTGGCCAGGTGGCCACACCCAATTAGTGGGGGCTCCTAGTTTGGTGAATTCCCCGTATCTTCTTCTGGTTTTCTTGTTTCTGCTCCAAACGTTGACAAAACAGCCTTTGATTGAGTGGCTTCAACCACTTGATTCAGGGAGGATTCTTCTCAACCTCTTTATATGCAAAGATTTTGCCCTGATTCCTTCATTTCGAATTTATTCTAATTAAATCAGAATATTGTGGGCTTTTGGGCTTGTTTCTCTTTTCTTTCTTTTAGCACTTGGGCCTACATTTAACAAAGAAAAAGAAGACTTATTAATAGGATTTATTAGCTAAAAAGTATGGTAAGGTGACAATGTAAATGCAATATATGTGACTAATCACACTCCACACTTATCTTTTGCTCGCCCTCGAGCAAAACATCAGACTAATTCAAATCAATTATTAGACCACTTTCGCAGTCACTCGATTGCACAGAGCATGTGCAACAAGTCGTTAAACCTCTAGGTTACCCCTAGAGGACGAGTTTTGTCTCGTGAGGGTTTTCAGTAGATTGCACCTACAAAATCCATAAAGAAAAAAAAAAAAAAAGTTAGTATTTTTGAAAAGCATTTTGAAAGGAGAAAATATTTGAAGTATATTTGTAAGGCTTTGAGTAATCTATAAGTTATAGGAATATCAAATTTTTCATTCCGAAACTCAGTCTTTATTCAAAAACATGCCATCAATTAAAGTAAGGAGTCAAATTGTACTTCTCATCTAGTCTATTAATTTACCCTGAGTCGTATGCACCATCGTGACTGTGAAGTTGACTAAGGATTCTTTAACATTAACTCCTATGCCTTATATTTATTTTTGGTGGATTTTATTCCTCAATTTCATTAGGCTTTCTAATCTGCCCATGTAACGAGCCTTCAGTCAGTGACACACAAACTGGACAGTTTTAGGGCACCAGTTGAGAAAACACCCCTAAGGACTTAAACACTCGAGAAGACAAGGCCACGAAACCAAGGTTTTTATTTATAGATGCACCCCTTTTTAGGCGTGAATACTTATGCTTCATGAGGCATAAATACCCAGCTTAATCAGAGGATTTATATATATACAATTTTTTTCTTCAAACTTATCTAATTATCTTTTGCATAAATACCAAGGCTTTCTTATGCCAAAGCACCTAGCTAATCAATAATTAGATTTGTTTATATTTTTTATAAGGCATAAGAGTCTCTGTTTTTAAACCCTAAGTGTGTAAGTGTATTTAGTGTGCATATTTCATCAAGGTAAATATCAAGACTAAATTACTTTTACAAATTTTCTTCCTAACCCTAAACATCAAACAAGTTATCTTATTTTGACCAAGTGTAAGAAATCCTAATTATGATTTTCTTATTCCTTAAAATTGATTTAATTTCTTAAAAAAATATATCAAAATATTGTTCTAACCTTTCAAAAAGTTTTTTTATTTATATTTTTTTCTTTTTTCTTTTTTTCTTTTTTATATATCAGTCAGCCATGTTAGAACCCTCCCCCACACTTATCTCATACATTGTCCCCAATATATGAAAGAAATGTATACATGGATAAAATGAAATGCAAAAGAGGTGCATATATTATACAGAAATATGTACAACATTAAGCTTCTTTCACACCTAGATCTTTTTCGGTCTTATCCCTCTAGCTCTCTTCCTGTCATTCCAATGGGTCCTCTTTATAGGGCATAGTGGGGAGGCCAATTTTTCTGTCATTTTAGCTCTCTTCCTCCCCAGTCTCAACTTCTTTAGGTTTTTCTTCCTCACATTTCTACATTCATTATTCAAAAATTGATCACTACCACACTTCTCAGTTGGAACTTCCTCGTTATGAATACCTAGGAATTCTAACTCAGTTCCATATATCTCCTCAAAGTTTAGGTCAACACTTTCCCCTAGAGATGTGTAATTATTCAAAAGATCCCTAGTTGGTTCATCCAAACACATGAGTTCTTCTTCAAAGAGGTTTTCAAAGAGTATGTCAATCGGAGGTTCGTGAATTATATCCTCATGCGATACATTATTGGTTGGCTCATCGAAAGTGAAGATATTCAAATCAAATTTTCCCTTTTTAAAGGGTACTCTGACATATGCCTTCTCATCAAGATAATCGCATTCATTCGTAAATAATTCATTAAGAAACAGCGACTCATCTTCTATATCTTCACTCTCTTCATCACAATTATTTTCAACAAAGTTTACCTCAAATGTTTGATCTCTTATCTTACGAGGTTGTTTTTCTAGGTTGAAGACATTGACTTCTCTAGTCATGTCCCCAAAAGTTAACCTCATGGACTCATTCCTACAATTGATGATGGCATTGGCAGTAGTAAGGAATGGTAGCCCTAGGATAACAGGAGTTTGAGCCCTATGATTGGAGTTAGACACAGGTTGTGTCTCTAGAACTATGAAATCAACAGGGTAAATAAACTCCCCTACCCGGATTAAGACATCATTAATCTCCCCTTTTGGAACTTTCACTGAACGGTCAGCCAGTTGGATAGTGACTCGAGTTGGACTAAGATTGCCCAACCCAAGTTGTTGATAAACTGAGAATGGAAGCAAGTTGATACTTGCCCCCAAGTCAAGAAGTGCACGACTAATCTCGGCTTGTCCTATTGTGCAGGCAATAGTTGGACTACCTGGATCCTTATACTTGATAGGGATCGGACCCGATAGTAGCTCACTAATGTTAGTGGCTAAGAAGACCTTTTTTGGTACATTAGTCTTTCTCTTCTTGGTGCACATGTCCTTAAGAAACTTAGCATAGGAAGGGACTTATTGGATCGCATCAAGAAGTGGCACATTTATCTTCACTTGATTGAAGATCTCAATTATCTTATCCATGTGTAGATTTTGCTTATTTTTTAGCCTATTAGGAAATGGTACTATAGGCTAGTGCACATGACTGGTTGACTTATCTTTTTCAGATTCATCAGATTTAGGAGGAGTGGGATTAAATGAGGTGGATGCTAAAGTGTGATTGTGCTGACTAGGATTAGGTGGTGTTGACACTTGGTTATCAACTTTCTTTTCCGACCTCAATGTATGAACAGCATTACATTGATTCAGTGATTGATCCTCAACCAAATGAGCTTGTTGTGAATTCTTAGGATTCATAATTGGTTGACTGAGCAAGGTATCCTTTTGCCTCTCATGTTGTGGGTTGGCTAACTGGCTCATTTGACCCTCCAGCCTCTGTATTGTTTGCATGAGGGAATCTTAGTTCTTCATGTACCTTTCCATGTTTCTCTCAAAATCAGTCATTCTCCTTTCGAGTTAAGGATTCTGGAAGGAAGATGGTGGAGCTTGGTTGGGAAAATTTTGTTGATAATTTGAAAAATTGTTGGGAGAATTGTGAGGGTGATTGGAAAAGTTGGGTTGATGATTGGAAGAATTATTAGAATGATGGAAGTGGCTTGCATGGTTTGACCGTGGGTGGTCATTATTTTGATGGCTCCATGAGAAATTTGGGTGATTTCTCTAGCAGGATTGTACGTTGGAGCGTAAGGATCATTGTTCAGCCTTGAAAAGGCCGCATTCATCGGTTCGGAAAAGTGTTGGTGAGCTTAAAATACAGGACACTCCTCAAACACATGATTCATGGCCTGACAGTAAGTACAACCCGGAGTTAGAACTTGGTTCAGGCTGACTTGATTGACTGGACTAGGTTCCTTAGTTTTTAGAGCTTCCAGTCTTCTCGCTAGGTTAGCTAACTTAGCCTCGTTAGCTATGGATGATTTAATTGAATGGAGACCTCCTTTTGAAGAGATAGAGTTTGGATTTCTAGAGCTTTCACTAGTAGGTTCCCATTGGATGGTCTTTTCAGCTAGATTCTCATATAAATCCCATCCTTCATGCTCATCCTTCTGCAAGAATCCCCCTTGGCACATGCTTTCTAAGAGGGTCTTAGTCGAGTAGTCTAAACCATCATAAAGAATTTAGCATTGTCGCCATTTCTCTATTCCATGATGAGGACATTGGACAAGGAGGTCTTTGAAGCGTTCAAAGTACCTCCAAAACGGTTCACTGGGTTCTTGCTTGAACTGCATAATGTTTTTTATAACGAGAGCGGTCTTGTGGATTGGATAGAATTTCTTCAAGAAGACCTTGATGAAACCATCCCAAGATGTGATAGAGCCGGTCGCTAAGCTGTAGAGCCATTTCTTGGCTAAGTTCTTAAGAGCAAATGGGACAAATCTCAACCTAATAGCATCATCTGCAAGGTGTGAGATTTTCATCATTAAGCATACTTCCTCAAATTCTCTTATGAAGAAATAAGCATCTTCGGACTCTAAGCCATGGAACTTAGGGAGTGTATTAATGAACTGTGGCTTAAGCTCAAAGTTGTGTTCACCAACCGATGGAAGTTGGATGCAGGATGGAAGTGATGTTCTAATGGGATAGAACCTATCCTGCAAAGTTGTCGGTCGATCCATAACCGAATCTAGTCTTGTTTCGAACTTGGGTGGTGATGTGTTTCTAGTTAACCTAGATGAATTAGGGTCTCTTGACCACACTTGCATACACAATCACAATCACAAACAAGTTCACCAAGCAATCAAAAAAAGAAAAATAACAAACAAGAAAAAGGAAAAACAATCACCAGCTATCTAGGATTCCTGGACCTAGACGACTCCTACCTGTTTGATGAACTGAAGAAGGTTATTGCTCGAGTCAGACCACAGCTAATCAGCCAAGCGGGGGCAAGATTGGTGGGAGGTATCCGCGCAGAAGCGACGGGCCTAATTAAGCCAAACTACCAGCCTTCGGGGTTTCGCCCCTCAATCCCCAACCTTAGTCACTGATTTGACTAGAGTGTGAATCAAAAACAATTTTCAACCTCAGCTGATCTCTTAACGAGTCCGGATGTCCCTAGGGGCCAATGTCTATCAAATTTTATTAAAAAGCTTGGGATTGTGAGTGCTTGGAATCTGATTTTTGGGCCAAGGAAGGGTGATTAAATCCCCACCTTATCTTGTTATTGGTGTTGCCCTTAAAATCAATTTTGTGCAAGTGTACAAGATAAACAAGATTCACTCAAAGCGATATAAATCAACAAAGAGATGAGTCCTATTCTGAATGCAATGTGTACGTACCTTGCTCCAGCACTCTTCAACAGTAAAGTAAATGAATTGAAAAGACTCGTGCCTAAAATGTAAACGTCTAATCAATTTTTTAAACTTTTCAACAAGTGTTTTACTGTTGGATTAAAACAGAGATGGTGGATAACAGATATAGCAAGAATGTAACTTACAAAAACTTAATTTTTTGCGAGCAATATGTCCTGCAAAAAAGAGTTTTAGTAGTCCAATGGAATTTTCAGTATTTTTGTAAAGCAATTTCTTGAAATTCTGTTTCCTACTTTCGAGAGTAGGGGCACAGAATTTGCAAGTCTTCTCTTGCAAAGATTAAATGCTAAATCTGAATCTTTAAGTCCCTAAAACAACACACAAAACTTGTTAGAAAACAACTACACCGTTCCCTCCCCGACAACGGCGTCAAAAATTGATTGCTAAAATGAAGAACAATCAAAGAGTTTAAGAATTTACCGTGTAGCTTGTGGCTAACGGGTCGTGTCCACGAGGAGGAATACGATGGAAGCTTTTCGGTGAATCGTTTAAAAACAAAGAATTGTGTTTGTTTTTTTTTTTTGAAAAAGAGGATGGAAAGAAAGAGATCATTAAAAGAGAAATTGCAACTTTTAGAAAAGGTTTTGGAGAAGGTGATTTAGAAAGCTCGAAAATTATTTTGTTGTTTATAATAAGGAAGAAAATCTGGGCTCACTATCTCACTACTCAATTGTTCATTCTTCTATTAAAATCCTAAGTGCCTCAAATTGATCATAGGCAAAACTTAAAGTTGATTTTTAAAAAGTTTGGAGTAAAGCACATAAGATAGTTGGAAGAGTTCAATCTTTTCTTTGAAAAATTGTTTTGAATCGAATATTAAGTCATCAAGCGCAAAGAAGTAAGAATGAAGTAAAAATAGTTCAAGAAACATTTATGAAAGAAGTGAGAGTTTAACAATCCAATCCCATCCTCATGTGCCTTCAAGAACACTTTCAAAAAGAAAGGCTTTTAAGTAAGGCATGCATATGATTCATTGGGTCTTTTTCTTTAAAACTAGAAGAGAAGAACTAGAGAGAGTTACAATAGCGAGCCCAGAAAACCGTTTAGTTACTCATGGAAAATAACGAAGAAAGCAAATAAACAATGCAAGCCATACCGTAATACGAGTGGAAGAAAAAGCGGCTCGATTCTTGTATTGATGTCACTTCAATCTTCAAGTACAAGCACTCAATTCCTCTCTCTCACAAGTTTTGATACTGGACTACAAATTAAAAAATAAGATTACAACTTTTGTGCTAGCTAACAAAGAGCCTAAATCCTTAGAAAATAAACACAAATTCTAATCCTAGTCTTCGCTCCTTTTTCCTCTGTTGAAACTTGCATTTATAGGGAAAAACCATAAGGGGGAGATCCCGGGAAGATTGGGGGAGCAAGCGCTCCCAACAGACTCCACTTGGCCGTGGAAACGTGGCTAGGGCCACATTTTCGCGGCCCTGGTGTGGCCAGGTGGCCACACCCAATTAGTGGGGGCTCCTGGTTTGGTGAATTCCCCGTATCTTCTTCTGGTTTTCTTATTTCTGCTCCAAACGTTGACGAAACAGCCTTTGATTGAGTGGCTTCAACCGCTTGATTCAGGGAGGATTCTTCTCAACCTCTTTATATGCCAAGATTTTGCCCTGATTCCTTCATTTCGAATTTATTCTGAATTAAATCAGAATTTGGAGGGCTTTTGGGCTTGTTTCTCTTTTCTTTCTTTTAGCACTTGGGCCTACATTTAACAAAGAAAAAGAAGACTTATTAATAGGATTTATTAGCTAAAAAGTATGGTAGGGTGACAATGTAAATGCAATATATGTGACTAATCAATGTACGTGTGTGGGTATACACGTATGTGTCGGTGTGCTTGGGAGTGTGTTTAGCATGTATTTATATTTATATGTATGTGTTAGTTGCGTGCTACAGCATTTCGGATTTGTTCGGTGAGATCTGAACCCAGCTACAGGAGATCTGGACCTGATTCGGATTCGTGCTCGTTGTGGACCTGATACACAGGCAATTCGAAAACCGGCCCATGGGATGATCCGTAGATCAGTACCGGTTCATGCAGTGAAGACCAGATGGCGATTCGTTCCCGAAATCGCGTCATTTCATGTGAGTGTTCGCTTTAGTGTATTTACTGTTGTCGTATGTGTTACATGTTACACTTATCATTTCATGTGACTTCCTGTTATATTTTACCAGTTTGATGACTTGTACCACTTCATGAAACATCTATGATTGTTCACTTTAATTACATAGTTGATATGAGCTTGTATCAGTGTCATTTTATGGGTTACTATTTTGTCATTGTTGGCTTAGGCTTAGTTTTGATGTACTTTAGACAGTGACTCATTTTGATCCACTGGTTAGTTAGCTCAGATCATATTTGAGGACAGATGACATATTTCATGTAGAGTACTTCTCAGACTTGTTATTCTTTCATTTGGTAATAACTTAGGTGATGATTCATTCGGGTATTGATGACGGACTTGTTATGATGTTAAAGATTGGATTACTTGATGCTTGGATCAGTATATGGACTTAGTTGGAATTTGGATTGATCTGGGATTTATGTTATTTACATTGGATATTGATCAGTATTTAGATGTGACTGATTTTTGTTGGATTACGACCAGATGTGTGGATATCTTACCTTTGACTTCAATATGTGATATCATATTGGTTTTAGATTATTAGAAGCAAGGGTTCCCGAATGTATCAACTGATTATATCAATTGAGTATGGATGAGTTGTTGGTATTGACTTATAAGTGAACTATTCTATATTGCAGCTGTTTGAGGATGTTTCCTCTTTAGATATGATTTCAGTATGTGTTGACCTGTTGATCTCGAGGACATACCATGTGTTTCATGATTAGTTATTGATTACTTTGATTAATAGAGATTGAGCTATTGTGATAGCGATCTATTCGATATCGGTGATCTTGTACTTTAGAGTTCTCAGATAGCAGTTATCAGTTTATCAGTTATTGGTGAGACTATTTGTTGGTGATCATATTATGTGTTCAGAGTTTATAGGAGTTGGTAGGTATCTGTATCAGTTACCAGTTGTTAGTGACACTACTGTGTTAGTGGCTATATCTCCAGTATCCTATTTCAGATGTCAGATATCAGTTGTCAGTTACTCAGTTATCAGATATCAGTTGTCAGTTGTCAGATTATCAGCTAGTATTGACATCAGCAGTTGTTGGAGATATCAGTTACTATTACATATTAAATCACATTGATTTCTTATTAATAAAAGACACCATAACCCGGGGAACAGGGGTAATTGCCTGATGATGCATGTCGTGTATTTTGGAAGGACTTATTATGGTACCGAGTTGTGGGTTCTAACCATGGGGAACCAAGGTAGTACTGGCTACCTATTCAGTTGTCAGTTATCAGGGCTATGCCCGGATTACGACGCCATACTAGTTATCTTTTCGTGTGGGGCTGTGGTCTTCAGTTGTCAGAGCCTTGCAGCTTGTCCTGGTTCAGCGCCAGGGGTGTTAGACCGTGGTACCGGGCATGCACGGTACTCTTCCAAAAACATGCACTACATTGGCAGGCAGTTACAACAACGATAACTTTGCTTGATATGTGAGAAAATGGCTGTGGTATGGGACACAGCTAAGTTCTACATTAGTTAGGTTAATAACAACCAACCAGACTAGTGACATATGCTAGGTTACACATTCCGATATCAGTTGTTTGTTTACAGACGTGATAGTTGCCTTTTTCCTTCATTCATGTTGTTATGCAGTTATCCTTTAGTTATCTGTTGATCATGATATTTAGTTATCTTATGACTGCAGTTCATCTTGCTATTATTTTATGCATATTGTTTATATGCACGAGCTTTCCCCTTTACACACACACTCACCAGGTCGCTTTCTGACGACCCTGGATTTGGACGTCCAGATATTGGACGCTTTGTTTCTATTGTGCAGGTGTTCGATGAGACTGTACGCTTCGCAAATAGCTGGAGCTTCTCTCTATTCGATTCAAGTATTCTTATCCTTATTACCTTCCTGTTATTTCTTGATTCTCGTTATATCAGATTCATTTGTTATTCCAGTCTTTATTCATATGATATCATGCGTGGATGCCTATATGTATATTGCAGTAATCATGATTTATTACAGTTTAGATTTATAGCTTGTTTCGGGTTACTTAAGGCTTAGCGCGTATACGTGAGGGATTTTCCTTGCGTATATGCGTCGCAGACTTGTGTCACGTCTCCGCTCCAGCGTATTTTGGGAAGCGGGGCGTGACAGGGTTTTCTTGATATCAGAGCCAGGTTTTTGACTTGCGATGTTGAATTTCAAATTTTGATATTCTCAAGATGACCTAGTTCTTACCGGTGACTTGAAAATAAGTTATAGTTACACTGCAATATACATATACTATCCATTATGATATTTAGTCCATTTGGAATTGATCGTCCCTCTTTTTGAAATCCTTATCTTTGATCTTTTGATATCCTTGATCTCTACTCTTCTTTTGAGTGATCTGTATTCTCATCTTGCTTCTTGCCCTCCTTCCCGATTCTATTCTTTGACTTTGTCTCTTGAGATTGGTTACTCCTTGCTGAAGTCGGTAGCAGAAATCAGAGTAGCGCAGCGGAAGCGTGGTGGATTTATGATGTGCAGAAAAGTGACGTGAAGCTTGTTTGTTTTCACCTTTGATTTTGAATTCTTTTTACCATTCCTGCTTTATTTGAATTTTAGGGATGAAATTTTTATAAGGTGGGTAGAATGTAAGATCCCTAGTTAGAAATACTATATTTTTATTTTCTTAAAGTATTTATTTTGATTTACAGATTATTTTTTTTAATCAACTTAATTTATTATTTCCTTTCTTGTGATTATTATTATTAAATATGGAAATTTATTTTAAAGATAGTAAATGACACTTTGTCTTTATATACTATTGCCATTATGTCTTATCAGTATTTTTAATTACTTATTACTATTAGTATTATTATTATTAATATTGTTGAGTTTACTAATTATTAATAGTGTTACTATTATTATTATTTAATTTTTTATTGTATGGTTAATTATTATGAGTTACTCAGTGTTACAGGATCAGAAATCGGTACAAAAAATATTAGTGACAGATAGTGAATATAATGTGTATCAAGATCACGAAACAATATAACGGTGGCAATATCAAGTGACAAGCACAAAGTAGTGCAAGTGATGTCAGTGTCATGTAATCCAATGTCAAATTAAAATAGTCATGATCATGTATCCATAATCCAATAAGATATCCTCGAATAATTACTCAGAATATAATGGTCAATTTCCTCGATTAATTTCTTGTAATATCAAGATCACAATATCAGTCGATATATAGTCTTTATCCATCAATCATATAGGTACTCGTGTCGAAATGTATCACATACAAGTAATAATGTCAATTTAAATTGGATGCATGTATGTACAGGAACAAGATGCAAACATGATATGTAAGGTAATGAAATATGATCACGAGACGGTATCGGTAATAATATCAAGAATAGAATAATTAGTCATATAATCAGAAGAGAAAAACTGATATGTAATTATGATCATAGGATAGTGTTGACGATTAAGTGATATGATAACCATGATTTATAATTCAGAGGCAAAATTAAGATCAAGACGCAAGTCAACGAGAAGAGAATCGTGTACACTTGCCTGATGTCGCGATCTGACTGTCCCTTAACAACAATTGGTATCGGGTCAAACTTGCTTCCTCGACGACAGAGATCGGAGGGCATGGAGGAGCTCATCACAGGTCGTCAGAAATGGACGACGGCCATGACTGTGGACGTGTACGCTAAACGAGAAGGAGGGGAACAGACATATACACAACTACCTATACGCCAAACATAATTACGTTTAATATACACACATTTGTATATACTCATATATGTACGCCACAGTGCATACACACCTGTGTACACTCACATATGAGTACACACATGAAATAAGTCCACAAATTAAAACGCACATAAAATACACAAATTATAATTATGTAGTCATGCACGGACCCGCTTACGCACACACAATAATTTATAACAAGAGAGAGATGAAAACTCACACTCTAGGGGTGACTTGCGGCGCGCCGACGGAGACTCTGGCGGAGGCGGCGGAGACCGCGGGGAAGGTCAACGGATAGAGGATCTCGTCAGGAAGGACGCGGGTGCCTTCGCGCTCGCCGATGGCGATCAATGGCGACACACAGAGAGACGGAAGATGCCATCCCACACATGCAAACACCTATGCATTAATACTCACTCTTCATTATAATATTTACACAATCATGCACTCACGCACAGACCCAAATGAACACCCCATAATACACATACTTTCAAAAACACATACACATTTATACTACCCATGCATGCAAATAACCCACGCACCTACACACATAACACATACAAAAGAAAAATGAAAACACACATTATGCACCCACACACTCACACTAAACTAATACACTAAAAATTAAATAATTAACATACTAATTATTAACACCTAACTCATGCAAACACATTTACAGAGAGAAGGGAATACTCACGCCATGGTGGAGGGTACGGCGTTGTTGACGGCGGAGTTCGCGGAGGGGCACGGTGATGAGTCTGGGCTCTGACAGAGGAGATGCGGTGCTCAGGATCTCGCTGGAGGGACTCGCGCTCACCGGTTAGGAGATGGAGCTCCGGGGGTTTGACTCGGCCAAGGGTCTGCCATGGAGATGCAGAGCTCGCCATGGAGGAGTGCGGCAAAGTGCAGGGCATTGGTTCGGGCTCCTGAGGATCTCACGGAGGAGTGCGACAATACGAGAAAGGGAGCATGAACAGCCGTAGCTCGTCCTTGGGCCGAGCTCAGCAGCGCGATCTCGCAACCGAAAGCAGCAGCCTGGCTATGCTGCCGATCCAAGGCGTTGGGTGGCATGTGGTGGTGGCCGCCATGGGCTGCTGCCGGCCTTGGGGGTGCACTGCCTTGAGGTGTGTGACCTGTGCACGAGGAGGCGCGGCGCTGCAAGGGGTGGCATGGCCAGGCGAGGAGAAGGGTCGGTCTAGATAAGGAGTAGATAAAGGAGGGAAAACCAAGCATTTATTTAGAGATAGGGGAGAGAGAGCGTGTACGTGTAAGAGGGTGAGTGGGGGACATGAGAGAGTGGGGAGGAGGTGGAGGTGAGAGTGGGTGATGTGAGAGAGAGAGGGAAAAAAAACATGGTGTGTCATGGGGGACGTGGTGAAAATGGGAAAGAAGAAGGTGAATAATTGTGATGGTTATATATAATATGGACTTTCCTATAACCGCACGCCAATGTGGCATGGTAGTCAGAGCATCATGATTTGGATTGGAAGGTCACGAGTTCAAAACTGTGTTGTGATCTTATTATTGGTTTTATTTAATTTTGGCAAGAATAAAGGGTAATATAAAAAATTAGAAAAATAAAGTTACCGTTCCACTCTAAAAGCCAAGAAGTTATAATGGTTGGTGCATTCATTTCCTTCCTGATTGGTCACGGGTTCGAACACAATGCAACTATTTTGTTCCTATTTCATTTTTATTTTTATTTTATTTTTATTTAAATTTCATCCTTTTCTTTTGAATATATATTTAAGCATTATTTTATTAGATTAAACTCTAATAATTCCCAAAAATCCAGAAAAATTCAAAATAATGGGAAATAATATCTTGAGTTGAAATAGCCTCAAACTAGCTATCAAGATGATTAAATCAGCATCAGATACCAGTATTGACATACGTATATTGGGAACCGAGGGTTACATATGTCTATTGCTTGTTATCAAAATAAATGAGGTTGAATAGACTATTCTTAATAGGACGATCACCTACGTGAGTGTAGAGCTTTGGCCAGGTCTTTTAGAGTCTCTATGGGGACTGTGATTCTCTTGACACGCTCTCTGAAATCAAGAATATTCTGGGTCGAAATGGACAAAACCGACAACTAAAGTTGAATTTGAAAAGTTATTGCATGAGGCCTGTTGACTTGGTTTACACAAACAGTCTACAATTCAAGACCTACTTCACTGACTGGCCAGTAAGTCCAACAAGATTTTCACTACGGAAGGTTCAAGACCTAGTTCATCTTTCTTGATGCAGTTTCTTTCCTAAAGTGCCTTCACTATAGAGTCAGTCTCATAGTGTATATATTTTCTTGAATCTCTATTTGTTGTTGGGGATTGTTAAAAACTTGAAATTGTCCAAGTGAGTTTTTAAAAAAATTTGAGCTGAATTTTAGGCGGGACCAACTGCTCAGAATGCTCAGGAGATGGTTGGAATGTGTTCTCCTTCCATTAGCGATGAACATGGTACATTCACATGTTCAATTCCATCTCATAATGAATGAGATATTCAAGTCAAAAGTTGGCTTAATACAAGAACTAAATGGGACCAAAAAGTATGAAACTATTTAGTTCCACATTGAAAGTAGTATATAAATATGTCTGTTCGGCAAAAAGATATGCTTGTTGGAAACGGTTACTTCTGTTCTAACCGAATGGATGTGTCTTTTCAACAAACGAATGTGTCGTTCGATGATCGGATGTGTCTATTCAAAATGGTTGCACCTGTTCCAATCGAATGGATGTATCTGTTCAGGGATAACTCATTTTGGCCGAATGGATGTATCTGGTCAGAATGGTTGTGCTCGTTCCAATTGAACAGATGTGTCAGTTTGGAATGGTTGTGCCCATCCGATCGAACGAACTCCGAAAGACTTTCTCCAAATTCCTATATAAAATGGCAGAATTCCACTCCAAAAGGAAAAACTTTGACAACTAAAAATTCCAAAACTCAATCAACTATAATGGATAAATTAAGTTCTTTAAAGCGGATTCTTTAAAGTCTTGTTCAGATTTCAGAATTGCGTCTGAAATTTCGGTTTTCGGTTCGTGTAATTTTTCCTACTTTCAGTCAAGAGGAAGTATGGGTCAACTTGTTGGCCCAGAGGCCTTTCACCTTAATTTTGATGATGACTAACTTATGAAGGTTAGTTTACTAATGATCTTGGGTTTAATAAGTTTTAGATATTGATCAAGATCTTAGTAGAGATTTGACTTCAAGAAGAGATTTACAGTCAAAGTGTTGATGCAAACAAGTGTTGATTCAAGAGCACTCATCGTAACGATCGCATCAAGCTCACCTAGATCGAGTTTGGATCGAGTTGTCTTGAAGATGAATATCGACAAGAAGACGTCAGTTTGTTTAATTTAGTTTTTATTTAAATTTGTGTAAGGATAGAATAGTCTTGATATGCTCAGGTATACATATACACATACAAGTTAAAATAATTTTTGATTTCGGTTTAACAGTTTTGGACTTTCAAGTTTACATATATGGTTTTCTAGAATAGATAGAATCAAAACAAGCTTTACTTGATTTATATGTATGTTGAATTTCATCCA
Source organism: Agave tequilana (assembly GCA_038442645.1). Classification (NCBI taxonomy): domain Eukaryota; kingdom Viridiplantae; phylum Streptophyta; class Magnoliopsida; order Asparagales; family Asparagaceae; genus Agave; species Agave tequilana. The sequence continues at coordinate 23,191 of JAVJIF010000498.1, read as the reverse complement.
TATACATCTATGATTCATATTGTCTAAAAACTTATTTTGATGATTCTAGTTTATGTGTTACAAGTTTTGTCTTTTAACAAAACTTAGCTTTGGATTTATTGTAAAAAACATAGATATATTATTTACCATGTGTATTGGACTCTATTCATACACACTATGCTTCCAAAAGTGTTTAATATCTTATTTTTGTATTTATACAAATTTTAGAGAAAACAGATTTTCATTTCAAAATATAAGTTTTGGAAAATATTGTTCTTGGTTTAAAGCTTAATTTCTATATCACAAAATAGTTCAAATTATTTGTAATATGGTTTGATCTTTAATCAGACATATTTGTATTTCAAGTGCTTACATGAACTTATTTTTTAATTTTGTGGATTTTATGTAATTTTATGGGATTTTATGGGTATTTAAAAGACCAAGTTTTCAAACCCTAAAACCCTAACCTGAGCCCGCTGGCGGTCGATCGGACCAGATCTCGGTCGACCATGTACACAAATACGTGCACACAACTCTGGCCATTGGGCCGTTGACCGTCTGGTCGACCGATCCAGAGAGCTTGCTCTCTAGATCTGGCTCCGGTCGATCGATCAGAGAATTCACTCTCTGGTTCTAGCCTCGGTCGACCGGACGGTCGACCGACAGACAATTTGCCTTGGGGCGGCCGACCGGCCGGTGGACCGACAACCCCAACGGTCAAAAATCTGACCTTTGCCGGTCAACCGGCGGTCGACTGACAAGCCATTCTTGGCCTGATCTGGATCCCAACAGTTATATTTTGGGAATCCTATAAATATGGGTTCCCTTGGCCTATTTCTCCTAAGATTTTTGAGAGCAATTTTTTCCATCATCTTAAGGGTTTTCAGTAAGTTTTCAAAACAAGTTTTTGTGCCAAAAAATCCCTTATTTTTATTTGTTTCAAAGTTTTTGGAAAATCCAAAAAACAAATATTTGGGAATTCTAGTTTTGTTCCTTATTTCTCTATCTATCTAGAAGTTTTTCTCAAGAGTGTTTCTTCAAAACACTTTTTTTTCTCACACTTGAGCTATCAATTCAATACCTATCTATAGGATCTTTTTTTATGAGAAAAATTGTTTGTGATCTTTCAAGATCACCAAGAGAGTTTGTGATCATTGGATCACCAAGTTGTAAACTTTTTCTTTGCTTTAGCTTTGTGCCTTGCCTCCTGTATAGAGATGATGTTTCCAATATCGATATGTGAAAGTTTAAAATGAGTGCATATTTTAAAGCCCAAGGTTTGCATGTTTATCTTGCCTCTACCAAGAAATCTTATCTTGGTAATAACAAGTACCTTGAGGCTAATACACAAGCCTTAGAGGCACTTAGGCACACACTTAGCAAAGAGAATCTTTCTATTGTTTGTCATTGTGATTCCGCATTTATAGGTAGAACACATTGACCTCTTCTGAGCTACAAACGACAAACTATGTGGAGAAGGAATCTAGTGGAGATGAGTCCGACCAAGCTTGCTTCATGGTCTAAGGTATTGACTCCCTTGAGATAAAATCGGACACTCAACTAGATAATAGTGCTAGTTCTTCATGTGATGATAATGCTATAGATGCTCATACTTTAAATGAAGAACTTTCGTTATTTTGTGAAAACTTGTTAAATAAATATAAACTTTTAAAAAAGAAAAGTTTTAAATTAAAAGAAGAAAATAAAATTTTTTTTTCTAAACTTGATATGGTTTTGCAGTGAAGGTTAAGGTTTCCAATGAAAAGGACTCGTTGAAATCCTAACTTGACCTTGCCTTGAAAGAAAATGAATTTTTGAAAAATAAAAATAATTTTGATCTTGTTTTGAAGAAAAATAAGGTTTTGTCCTCAAAACTAGATTTTACTTTAAAAGAGAATGATGTTTTGAAAACAAAATTGTTTTAATTTCAAAAGAATTGGATTTAATTTCAAAGAAAATATATTTTTTGAAAATTTATTTTTCTTCTCATGTTTGTCATATTTCTAGTGCTCCATCTACTAGTGATAAACATGTTGCATGCTCCACCACTTCTTTAATCATTGAAAATGATATTTGTATTTTGAAGAAAAGTGTAGATTGTTTGGGCTCCACTTTGAACCATTGTGTTATGGATCACAAAAGATTAAAATCCATGCTTCGTAAGAAACATGCTCCACCAATGCATGCCCATAAATCACGTCATACATATGCTCATCATGCTCACACACATGATTTGTATGCTTAAGTGTACACTTGTACACATTGTGGACGTACGGGCCACCTTGTAAAATTTTGTTATGATAGGATTAACAATTTAAATTTTGCAAATAAGTTTGTTTGGATTAGGAAAGGTGCTAACCCCCTTGGACCAAAAAGAAAGTGTGGGTACCAAAAATCACTCCTATATATTTATTGTAGATGGGGGCTCTCACATGATGTAAAGGCATTGGTGCCTTATTGATGAATGCGATCCGAGCCTAAAGATCATATCTATGGATGCATCATTTTCAAGGAATGTTTAGGTGGGAAGAACCACCATGGTTTTGGAGACGTAGAGACTAGTTCATATGATTTAGTAACATCTCTAAACTCTCATTTTTGTTTATACATTAATATTGATATTTTAGCATTATTAATTTTTCATGCTCATTATGTTTAAATACAATGTCTATCAAACTCGTGATATACATAGATAGTCTTTGAGATGCACCCATATTCATATGGATTCATATTTTTGTGTTCTCACTAGAGTTTAGCTATTGTGTATATTCTAATTCTAATAGCACGTGCATTTAGCCTAATGATCATGTTTTGTTTATATTTTTATATTTCATGTTTTGATTACATGTTTATATGTAACTTTCATTAAAACTTGTATTTATACTTGGACAATTAATGAGCCACACATGATTTTTATGTATTTGTGCTATATTGCTCATGTGTACTCATTAGATGTATTAGTATAACCTAGATTTGATGATTCTTGCATCTTCACTTGTATTCCCTATTTTTGTACATGTTTTCTTAAAAATGTGTTTAGCTTCATGTATGTCAATTTTGTCTATAACTAATAGATATACATGTATATCCAAGAGTCACTTACTTTCATGCAAAATTCTGTTATGAACTCATTTATATTTGGGATATATATGTATATTTTAGTTTCGACAAAACATACATATATCTTGAAGCTTGTTTTGTTATTTTGAAGTTTTGATGATTTCATTTCAATTGAGCTTCAATGCTTATTTTCATAATTTGGTTGATTACATGATTTTTGTACACTCTATATATATTGTGTTTTCTCACGATTTGGTTCATGAGAGCTATATGTGCTTTATAGATTTTTGAGTGTTGATTCTCATGTAGTTTTTATATATTATAAAATATATATTTGTTTTATTCCTTACTAGAAGGATTTCGTACTAGTTTTTAAAATTATCATAAAACTAGTTTCGTTATTGGTAGAGTTTTCAAATATGTTAGAGTTTTCAAATATATTAAAACTATTTTCAAATCATATCTTTGAAAACCCCTACCAACAAAAGGGCGGATGGTTGGGCGACCATGCCTTATGTACCTTATTGAATATTTTTCAAACATGTGCATGAATAGGGTGGTAGGTATGAGATATATATGATTTCAATGAAAATTCTTTTTGTATGCTCATATTTTATTTTTCTATTTATGTATGCATAAAATTTCAAGTGGTATTTTCATTTTCATACATACATATATTTGATTTAGATTGTGCTTATTTTAAAATGTCATATATTTTATTTAAGCACAAACTGTTTATGCTAAGCTTGACTTAATTCTAAATGTTAATTGGTATCTTTACAAGCTTATGCATTAATTTCAATTGGTACTTTTTTTGATATCAAAATGCACTTCATGTTTCACTTACAATTGGTATCAAAATGTACTTCAGTTATGAAAATATAATTTTTAAATAAAAATTCATTTTGTATGCTCGTATTTTTTTGTATGGATCATATCTAAATTGTTTTGCTCTGATACATACATATAAATATTTTTCTTGTGCTTTAAACATATATACCATACATTTTTAGCACAAATTATTTCTTGCTAAGCTTGCTTTAGTCTTTAATATCAATTATTTTTCAATTGGTATCATATACAAGCTTATGCGTTATTTTTATTGGCATTTCATAAAGGGGGAGAAAAATTCTTATTATATCTTTCAATTGATTTTATTTTCAATTGGTATCTTACTCCCACTCTTTATGATGAAAAATATTTTGTTTTGATATATGCTAACATTTTCAATATTGGTATTAATAATCTTAAATTGGTATTACTCCCAATTTGGTATCTATATTGCAAAATAGTTTTAGTGTTTACCTAAAATTATTAGTTTTTACTTTCAATTGGTTTTCTTCAATTGATTGTTTGTTATTGGCATCAAAATTTTTCTTCAAAATATATTTTGTTGGTATTGTTTGTTTGTCTTTCACCACTTTGTTGATGAGTGATAAAAAGGGGGAGAAAGATTTGTGATTATATATGCATGCTTTATTTAGTGTTAATTTACACACACACACACACACACACACACACACACACACATATCTTTCTTTTATTTGGAATCTTGAGCTACATTGCATATCTTTATGTGTTTATTGATTTTGCATAAGTTAAGGGAGCTTCTACGAAGCTTAACCTTAATCAATGCATATATAACCTTATAAGTTTTGTCATCATAAAAAGGGGAGATTATTGGCCCAGAAGCCTTTCACTTTAGTTTTGATGATGACTAACTTATGATTAGGTTACTAATAATCTTGTGTTAAGTTTCAGATATTGATCAAGATCTTAGTAGAGATTTAATTTCAACAAGAGATTTACAGTCAAAGTGTTGAAGCAAATAAGTGTTGATTCAAGAGCACTCATTATAACGGTAGCATTCAGCTCACTTGGATCGAGTTTGGATCAAGTCGTCATGAAAATGAAGATCGACAATAAAACTTCAGTTTGTTTAGTTTAGTTTTTATTTAGATCTTGTGTAAGGGTAGAATAGTCTTGATATGCTCAAGTATACACACATATACAAGTTAAAATAGTTTTTGGTTTTGGTTTAACAGTTTTGGACTTTCAAGTTTACATATATGGTTTTCATGAATTGATAGAATCAAAACAAGCTTTACATGGTTTATATGTTTGTTGGATTTCATCTATATACATCTATGATTCATATTGTTTAAAAACTTATTTTGATGATTCTAGTTCATGTGTTATAAGTTTTATCTTTTAACAAAACTTAGTTTGGATTTATTGTCAAAAACATAGATATATCATTTACCATGTGTATTAGTCTCTATCCATATACACTATACTTCAAAAGTGTTTAATATCTTGTTTTTGTATTTATACAAGTTTTAGAGAAAACGGATTTTCATTTCAAAATCTAAGTTTTGGAAAATACTGTTCTTGGTTTAAAATTTAATTTCTATATCACAAAAACAGTTCAAATTGTTTTGTAATATGCGTTGATCTTTGATCAGACATATTTGTATTTCGAGTGCTTATATGAACTTATATTTATGGATTTTATGTGAATTTATAGAATTTTATGGGATTTAAAAGACCAAGTTTTCAAACCCTAAAACCCTAACTTGAGCCTGCTGGCGGTCGACCGATCGGTCGACCGGACCAGATCTCGATCGATCGGGCGGTCGACTGATGTGCACAGATATGTGCACACAAGCTCTGGCCATTAGGCCAGTCGACCGTCCAGTCGACCGACCGGTCGACCGACCAGAGAGTTCACTTCTGGTTCTGGCCTTGGTTGATCGGGCGGTTGATCAGGGGAAAACCGCGCACGAAAAGTGTATGGTTTGAAATCACGAGTTAAAAGTGTGTTCTTTGGCTTCCTCGATACTTCCGTTATAGCATAGAGTCTAAACGGGTTGAATCCACAAGGATGAAAAGCGAAAAAAGTTTTACTAGAATGTTCACGTATGTGTTAAAGATTCTTCACCGTTTTAAAGAATGAAAAGAAGAAAGAAAACAAAGAATGAAAAGAGAAGTACGGTGAAAACAAAGAAGTGAGAAATATAGAAGAATAGTATTTGTGAGTTTGTTTGTATATATAAACCAAAGTAAAAAAGAGAAAGAAAGCACATGGCTACTAACTAGTAATGGCTCCACTAACTATACTAACCTCTTAATGATAGTTGCCTCACATGTATCCTTGGCCATCACTAGTCCTTAGTTCAAGAGCGTTTCAAAGCATGTCCCATAAGATAACTTTCACATCCAAACTCACAAAACAAGTGCAAACTACACTTAAACTATCAAACTAAACAAGAGTAAGTATGGAATAAAGTAATGTTAGCTTGTTAGAAAGTTAGGATGTTAGAGTATTAGAATCTATCATCATGAGCCATCAATGACTCTTGCAATAGAAAGGCCAAGTAGAGGCTATTAGATTTATGTGGATTATCAAGTAAGAAGTTAGCAAGTTAGTGGTTAATAGTTAGTTGCCATGAGAGAAAATTAGCTAAACATGTAAAAGGAGTTAGAGAGAAGAAAACAAGGAGAGATAAAGAGAGAACCTTTCATAGATTATCATCTTCCATTACAAGCACTCTTGCTTTCCACCCTGTACTACTCTCTCTCCTATTGCAAGACCTATAAGAAAGGAAAATACAAAGGAGAAAAAAGAAGAATAACTAACCTAAACTACCCTAAAACTACAACATGGAGAGGAAAACCCTAAAAAACTATCCTAAAAGCTCCTAAAAAATCCTTCTCTCTTCTGCTCTGAAAATCCCAGGGTATATATAGGCGAAAGGGGGCACCAGGGAGCTTGTACGGAGCAGCGTGTCAAATCACGAGCGCGGCTCCACGCAATTGTGCGAAACTCCTCGGCAATTCTAGGGTGGCGTGCGCGGCGCCGCCTGCTGCGCGCCCCCCGCTTGTCCCCCTATCGGCTGTACTTCTTGGAATCTAGATTTGGGCCCCCGGTTTTGACGAAACCCCCCGCCAAGGTCAATGGCTATTCTTGTAGGATTTTAATCACCAATTAAATGGGATTTTGGGCGTCTTCTTCATTTCATGCCATGGACCAAGAAACATGCAAGTGAGGTATTATTAATAGAATTTAATATTAAATAAATGTGAAGATGTGATATGAAATATACAATTTTAGAGACTAATCACACTCCCACACTTATCTTTTGCTCGTCCCGAGCAAAATAGAAAAACAAACTAAGAATATTATTGCGCCACTTTCACAGGTGACGCGATTGCACTAAGCGTGTGCAACAAGCTGTTAAATCTTTAGGTTCCCCTAGAGGAGGAGTTTTGTCTCCTGAGGGTTTTCAGCAGATTATACCCACAAAATCTGTTGGCCCAAAGGCCTATCACCCTAGTTTTGATGATGATCAACTCATGAAGTTATGTTTACTAATGATCTTGTGTTTAATTAGTGACAGATTCATTATCAAGATCTTAGTAGGTGCATAGCTCAACAAAAGATAAAATGTCAAGATTTGGAGCTAGCACGGTGTGATCCAAGGAGCTTTTGGATCAAGCTTAGACCAAGTCAAGAAGATGAGAAGCCTTCAAGTGAAGACTTCAAGAAGATGAAGACTTGTGTCTAGGTATAAGATTTTTATGTTTTAGATAAAATGTAAAGGATAGATAGTTGGTGGATTGCTCAAGTATACCATGCACACACACTCTTGATAGAATTGTTTTCATAAAAGATTTTTTAGTTTAGAAAAGATTTTTCATTTTGAAAAAATACAAGTTTGGTTTTTGGTATTTCTCATATACTTATCTTTTAACCAAAACTAAATTTATGCTTATTGTCAAAAACATAGATATTTCATCTTGATTGTGTAGTGGATCATATCCATATACACTATGCTTTAAAAGTATATCTTGTTTTTGTATTTGATGAAGATTTGGAAAAACATGTTTTGGAAAAATATTATTTTGGAAAAACATTTTTTTCATGAGCCAAATATTTCCAAGTTACAAAAATAGTCCAATCTTTTATAACATGCCTTGATTTTGTGCAAGCATGTTTGTTTATCAAAGTATATTAGTTAAACTATTTTGTAGATTTTTAAGTATTTTATGGATTTTATTTGAGCCAAAAAGACTAACTTTTTAATCCCAGAAAACTGTTTCAGGCTTCAGGAAAGTCGACTTGCTTACTGTTATAGTCGACTAACCCTGAAGTCGGTCGACCGGTTGGGTCGACCGACGTGCACAGATGTGCACGCCTTTGTGCACTGGAGGACGGCCGACCGTACGGGTCGACCGCTGCAGAGAGCTCTGCTCTCTGGAAAGTTCGGCCGACCGTACGGTTCGACCGACAGAGAGTTCGCTCTCTGCTCCAGTTGCTCGGTCGACCCGGGCGGTCGACCGTGGCTCCAACGGTCGGATTTCTGACCGTTGGCGGTCGACCGCACAGGTCGACCGACAGTTCTGACAAAGCCCCAACGGCTAGTTTTTGACAGCCTATATATTTGGGGGTTTGTGGACTATTTTCTATAAGATTTGGAGAAGTTTTTAGAGCCAGTTTTTCCCACTCTTTTCAGAAGTTTTTCTCCACAAAATAGAGAGCAAATATTTCCTATCTAAAGGAAAGTTTTATCAAGAGTGTAAAAGAGATTTCTTGAGTTTTTCACCATAGCTTTCATCCTTTTTTCTCACACAAACACTTGAGCTTTCCATTGCTATATCTACCCATAGGAGTGTTGTAGTGAGATTGTTTTTAGGTGATCAAAGTGTTGTGATCACCAAAGACTTCATTTGTTACTTTGAGGAGGCGGACGTGTGTGTCCGCGTTGCTTTGAGTTCGGGTGCGGACTCGGTGGTTTGAGGTGCGGCCTCGGCGAGCTAGTGAGCTTGCGTGTGTACGGGACTAGGGAGTCCGAGGGCTTGTAGGTGTTGCGCACCGAGGAGAGATCCATTGGGATCTTGCATAGTGAAAATCCTTCGTGTGTCGAAGGCGGGGATGTAGAACAAGTGTGCTCGAACCTCGAATAAACCCTTTGTGTTTGCGATTTCCTTTTCTCTCTCTCTCTCTCTCTCTTTGTCTCTTGTTATATCTTACATTCAATTATTGTCTCTATCTTTATATGCTTGATATATTCATTTGTGCTTAATTGATATACTTGCTTGGGATTGTTGACTAACACTTGTATTCAACCAAGAGAGCCAATGCGGCACCTCAACCCATTCAAGGGGAATCTAGAGGAGTTTGTCCAGAGCCCTTCACGGGGAATTCGGCAACACTCTTTGGTTATACGTGGTGTTTAGTGTAAAAGTTTTAATTAGGTCATAATTGTTTTTAGCTTCCGCATTATTTGGCATTAAGTGACCATTAGATTAGCCATCACCTATTCACCCCCCCTCTAGGTGAACTTACAATTGGTATCAGAGCTTGGTACTCTGATTTGGGTCTAACAACCTAGAGTTAAAGATCCTCATTTTAGGCTAATCACAATATTTTTGTACACACACCATGGACTTCATGTCACCACCCATGTTTGACATTGTTAACATCCATATATGGAAGGTGAAGATGTCCTTGCACCTCAAAGCCCTAGGTTATCATGTTTATCTTGCCACAACTAATAATGCATATTGTTTAGATGGTAAGAATTTTGAGGCTAATGCAAAAGCCCTTCATGCTATCAAGTCAACCCTAAATGATGATTATTTATCTAGGGTTTCTAATGTTGATTCGGCTTTTGTAGCTTGGAACATCATTACCTCTCTTGGCGAAAAGGATCTATATTATGCCAGGAGTGATTCGGACGTTGGAAGCAACATCTCCAACATGTGCTATATGGTCCAAGGGAATAACCCCCTTGAGGTAAACTCCGAATCCGATGATGAGGACATGTCATATGATGAGCTCACTTCATTTTGTCAAACAATTCTTGAAAAGTATGACATGATTAAGAAAGAAAATAAAAATTTGAAAAAGAACATTGCTTGCATGCATATAGAACAAGATTCATTTAAATCTAACATTGCATGTTTAGAAAAAGATAACAAAAATTTGTAAAAGAATTTTGATGCCATGCTTAATGAAAAAGATTCATTAGAAAATAAAATGGCATGCTTAGAAAAAGAAAATGAAGTTTTGAAAAATGAAAATGTTTCCCTCATGTCTAAATTAAATGATTTATGTGAAGGGAACACTATTTTGAAAGATAAAATCATTTTGGTGGTAAAACAAAAGGAAGTCGTTTTTCAAGAAAATAATTCTTTAAAAAGAAAGATTTGTGAAAAAGAAAAAGAATTTGTTTCGAAAAAGAAAAAGAAAAGTGATTCTTTATCTCATCATGCTTTTCATGCCACCACTAATGAGATTAAAGATTTGAAAAATAAAATGGATGGTTTGAGTTCAACTTTGAACTCTTGTGCTTTTAATCATTCTAGGTTGGAGTCAATGTTTTCAAAGAAACAAACTCCGCACATTCATGCACATCATAACCATGCATTTGCTTATGTTGCATAACATGATCACACTCCTACACATAAGCATACTAAGGTGTACACTTGTACACATTGTGGCCGCAAAGGCCATTTAGCAAAATATTGTTATGATAGATTAGATCATTTTAATTTTGCTAAGAATAAGAATTTTAGGGTTCCTTACAAGACTAACCCCCAAGAACCCAAGAAAATATGGGTACCAAAACCCCCACCTTTTGCTTTTGATGTAGGTGAGGGCTCTCACAAGACGTGAGAGGATTGGTGCCTTGGTAGTGAATGCACTTGGACATGATGGACATACTTTTGGGATGCATCACTATCAAGGAGCTTTGGTGGGATAACCACCATGTTAGGAGCTTTGGTATTGGTAACAATCTCTAAACTCCTACTTTTATGTACATGTTTTTTAATTTCATATATCATATAGCATGTTCATATTTTTGTGTGCTTCATGTGGTATTTACTTGCTTCGATGTAGAATGTGTCAAACTTGTATTTATACATATATGAATAGTGAACTACAATTGACTCATATATAATTGAACTTCATGCTCATTTGTATCCACTATATGCATATGTATAGACTAGTTTTGATGATTCTCTTTTATACATGTTTTGCCTTATTTTTATGCTTTACTTCATGTATATGTATTTTTAATTCAAATCTAATAAATATACATGTATACCCGTGAGTCTCTTGCCTACATGCAAACATCTTTAATAGACTCTTTTAGATTTGGGATATGTATGTGTATTGTTAGGATTGGATTAATCATACATATACCATGAAGATTAGTGTTTTGATGAAAAATGATTTTTCGTGTTTTTGTTAAAAATGTGACTTATGATCTTTTTGAGCTTCATTGACTATTTTCATAAAAATGCTATTTACATGATCGTTTAACACTCACACTTTTGTTAAAATCATTTTGAGCCTTATAGACCATGAGTGCTTAAATTTTTGTGTATCTAATTATGTTTTATGAAAAACATATGATTTGATGATTTTGAAGGATCTTGAACTAGTTTTTCAAAAATTATCTTTAACTAGTTAATTATTCTTCATTTGGTAGAGTTTTTCAAACAAAGCTTATTTTCAAATCCATTTTTGAAAACCCCTACCATCGATGGGAGGATGGATGGGCGATTATGCCTTATATGCTTCATTGAAAATCTTCTATCTTGAGCATATGAAGGGTGGTAGGTTATGAGCTATACACTTGATCTTATTGTTATTTCAATTGGTATCATTGAATCGTTTCAATTGGTATCAATATGAACTTATTTTGTATATACTCATATTTTGTTTCTTATATATGTATGTATCAATTTCACTTGGTATACTCATTTCTCATACATATATATAATTTTCATGTGCTTAACTTACAATTGGCTCACATTTTTAAAAGCACAAAGTTTATGATGAAAAATAAAATTTTTTGATCATTATGTTTACTATTGGTATCAATATGTTTCAACTTCATAATTGTTAAATTCCAATTGGTATCAATATGATTTACAAAATGATTACTTTCAATTTGGTATCTTAAAATTTGTTAGTTTTACAAGAGCTCTAATACCTTAAAATTTTTTTTAAAAATTAAAAAATTTTGATATGTATTGCCTATATGCAAGGAGAGCTTAACATCTCTTCTACATATAGATTCATGTTGAGTATATTATAAATTGAGGAGCTTGACAACTCTTCTTTATATGATATACGTGTGTAGGAGGAGCTTCACATCTCCTCTTATGCATTACATAATATGTGTTATGTGAGTTAGTGCTTGTCATCCCTTCTTCATGTAATGCATATGTGTAGGAAAGTTAACTTAGCGTCTTCCTCTTCGTGAATGTATATCGCATATAAACCTTTATTGATTGATTTGTATTAACCCCTTCTTGATCTTTTTGTTTTTGACAAAAAGGGGAGAAAAATTTGTTTTGATTTGATTTTACTTTGAACCCTTTGTTGATGATTGACAAAAAGGGGAGTAGTATTTGAGTTTATATGCATGTTTCATTGCTTAAGGGGGAGAAGGATTTGTCTTCATTGTTATTTATGCATATAAGTTTTGTTTTGCAAATAGGAGAAAAAGATTTATTTTGTTTTATCTCCATACATTTGCATACATATTTATGAGCTTCATTGTCATATATTATTATTTATGTCTATGCATGAGTTAAGGGGGAGCTTCTTTGAAGCTTTACTTTAATCCATGCATATATAACTTCATGAGTTTTGTCATCATCAAAAAGAGGGAGATTGTTGGCCCAAAGGCCTATCACCCTAGTTTTGATGATGATCAACTCATGAAGTTATGTTTACTAATGATCTTGTGTTTAATTAGTGACAGATTCATTATCAAGATCTTAGTAGGTGCATAGCTCAACAAAGGATAAATGTCAAGATTTGGAGCTAGCACGGTGTGATCCAAGGAGCTTTTGGATCAAGCTTGGACCAAGTCAAGAAGATGAGAAGCCTTCAAGTGAAGACTTCAAGAAGATGAAGACTTGTGTTTAGGTATAAGATTTTTATGTTTTAGATAAAATGTAAAGGATAGATAGTTGGTGGATTGCTCAAGTATACCATGCACACACACTCTTGATAGAATTGTTTTCATAAAAGATTTTTTAGTTTAGAAAAGATTTTTCATTTTGGAAAAATACAAGTTTGGTTTTTGGTGTTTCTCATATACTTATCTTTTAACCAAAACTAAGTTATGCTTATTGTCAAAAACATAGATATTTCATCTTGATTGTGTAGTGGATCATATCCATACACACTATGCTTTAAAAGTATATCTTGTTTTTGTATTTGATGAAGATTTAGAAAAACATGTTTTGGAAAAATATTGTTTTGGAAAAACAGTTTTTTATCATGAGCCAAATATTTCTAAGTTACAAAAATAGTCCAATCTTTTATAACATGCCTTGATTTTGTGCAAGCATGTTTGTTTATCAAAGTATATTGGTTAAACTATTTTTATAGATTTTTAAGTATTTTATGGGATTTTATTTGAGCCAAAAAGACTAACTTTTTAATCCTAGAAAACTGTTTCAGGCTTCAGGTAAGTCGACTTGCTTACTGTTATAGTCGACTAACCCTGAAGTCGGTCAACCGGTTGGGTCAACCGACGTGCACAGATGTGCACGCCTTTGTGCACTGGAGGACGGCCGACCGTACGGGTCGACCGCTGCAGAGAGCTCTGCTCTCTGGAAAGTTCGGCCGACCGTACGGGTCGACCGACAGAGAGTTCGCTCTCTGCTCCAGTTGCTTGATCGACCCGGGCGGTCGACCGTGGCTCCAACGGTCGGATTTCTGACCGTTGGCGGTCGACCGCACGGGTCAACCGACAGTTCTGACAAAGCCCCAACGGCTAGTTTTTGACAGCCTATATATTTGGGGGTTTGTGGACTATTTTCTATAAGATTTGGAGAAGTTTTTAGAGCCAGTTTTTCCTACTCTTTTCAGAAGTTTTTCTCCACAAAATAGAGATCAAATATTTCTAACTAAAGGAAAGTTTTATCAAGAGTGTAAAAGAGATTTCTTGAGTTTTTCACCATAGCTTTCATCCTTGTTTTCTCACACAAACACTTGAGCTTTCCATTGCTATATCTACCTATAGGAGTGTTGTAGTGAGATTGTTTTTAGGTGATCAAAGTGTTGTGATCACCAAAGACTTCATTTGTTACTTTGAGGAGGCGGACGTGTGTGTCCGCGTTGCTTTGAGTTCGGGTGCGGACCGGTGGTTTGAGGTGCGGCCTCGGCGAGCTAGTGAGCTTGCGTGTGTACGGGACTAGGGAGTCCGAGGGCTTGTAGGTGTTGCGGCACCGAGGAGAGATCCATTGGGATCTTGCATAGTGGAAATCCTTCGTGTGTCGAAGGCGGGGATGTAGAGCAAGTGTGCTCGATCCTCGAAACAAACCCTTTGTGTTTGCGATTGCCTTTTCTCTCTCTCTCTTTGTCTCTTGTTATATCTTGCATTCAATTATTGTCTCTATCTTTATATGCTTGATATATTCATTTGTGCATAATTGATATACTTGCTTGGGATTGTTGACTAACACTTGTATTCAACCAAGAGAGCCAACGCGGCACCTCAACCCATTCAAGGGGAATCTAGAGGAGTTTGTCCAAAGCCCTTCACGGGGAATTCGGCAACACTCTTTGGTTATACGTGGTGTTTAGTGTAAAAGTTTTAATTAGGTCATAATTGTTTTTAGCTTCCGCATTATTTGGCATTAAGTGACCATTAGATTAGCCATCACCTATTCACCCCCCCCCTCTAGGTGAACTTACAAAATCTATAAAGAAAGAAATCAAATGTTAGTATTTTGAAAATGCATTTTAAAATAGAGAAAAGTGTTAAAATATTTTTGCGAAAATTTAAGTGATCCAAGGTCATAAGTTAACCAAAAATTATTCTTCCTTGAACTAAGTCGAAATGCAAAATCTTGCTAAAATTAAATATAAAAATTTTAAATTGAATTGATTCTTTGATCTTTCACAGAACTCTTAGAACATATACACTTTGTGAATAGTGAAGATTTTTGGGATATCGACTCTAACTTTCATGCCATTTATTTGTTTATATTTATTTTTTATTTTTTTGTTTTTTTCGTCCTTTAGTTTTCTTAGGCTTTCTTATTTATCCGGTTAGTGAGCATTTAGCCAGTGACTCCCAAACCAGATAGTTTTAGGGCACCAGATGAGAAAATATCCCCGGACTTAAAGACTCGAGTAAATAAGCCCACAAAACTAAAGGGAATTATTTTGTTTTTACCCACCATTTTAGGCGTGAATAATCATACTTCCTGAGGCATAATTACCCTATTTCAATAAGTGATTTTTATTATCATCATTTTTTTATATTTTTATGGCATTTTCAGTCTTTGTTTCAATCCCAAAAAAACGTGTAAGTGTGAATGCATATATCTAAAGCAAAAAAAATTCAAGATCAAATTATCTTACCAATCTTACTTCTTTATCCTAAAATTTAAACAAGATCTATTATTGTGACTCAGTTTAAAAAATTCATAATTTTAGGTCTTTCTAATTCCTAAGATAATCTTAATTTTCTTAAAAATAATCAAAACTATTTCTCTTATTTCAAAAAGTTTTGTAAAAAGAAAAGAAAAAGAGTTTTTTATACAAAAAGAAAATTTTAAAAATTTCCTTCAAAGAAGTGTAAAAGAAAGAAAATTTAAAACAACCTACGTTAGTAAACCTCCCTCACACTTATCACATGCATTGTCCTCAATGCATCGTGAATGTGTATATACATGAAACAAATAGAAAGGGAAGGGAAATTACCTCATGGTGGCGGCTCCGGTGGTAGTCTGATTAGGCCAAGCGTTGCTATCCAATCAAGATAATATGGTGGCTCACGGAACCCACCTTTATTGACTCTTTTTTATTAACATATTTACAATCCCCAATTTGAATAGGATCATGCATCATGAAATTATTCTCTTTACATGACCAATCTTGGAAGATCATCACTGAGTCATTCTGGTCAATACCTTAGTCCAACAATAGAATGTGATTTTGTGAAATGGATGATTTGGGCTTTGAAATGAAAAGTTCGAGAACCAATATTAACTCGGGAAATCAACTTTGGGTTCAAGAGTCGGTTTAGGTTCAAGAGTTGAGTCCAAATTAAAAAAATTAATTTCACATTCTGTTCTCATCAATGAAATGTGACTATCCAAAAGAAATAGTTCAATTTAAAAATTTATGGATGCAAGAATCAATGTTGGCTCGAGCAATGGGTCCAACTTGGGTAAGTATGACGGAGTCAACATAGATTCAAAGATTGAAATTGAATCACAAAGTGGTGGGTCTGGTTCACATTCATATTCAAGTTCAATTTTATTGAAATGAAAACTGGCCAATTTGTCAATGGGTTGATATTGATCAAGTTCAAGGTTTTGTAGTGAAATTGAATCTTGGTTAAAGTCTTTAAGATTTCATGATTCTTGGTTTTTATTAATATGATTAGAAGTGTTAGGAATAGTCAAAGATTGGGTAGGGAGAGTTTCCTTATTCCTACACATGTTTTCCAATCGACTAAGTCTAGCTTCTATCATATTGAAAGGATCGCTTTGAAATTGAATCATAGATTCTGAACTCTTTTCTAAGTCAGTATGTTCTTCTTGCTGTAGGACTTAGAAAATAGAGTAAGGATCTTGAATTTAAAATTTTGATGGGATTTTGAGTCTTCTAGATTTTGAATTCATCGCTCGAGTTCCTCTAAGGCTTCCATCCCCTTTTCCCAGTCCATTGATTCTTCTAATGGTTATTCGAGAGAAGGAGTATATGAAGCTGGATGTTGGTAAGGTGGTTGATCATATGACTCGGGAGAGTTGCATCCCCACTGACTCTGTGAAGAGTTGTAATGATTATTTTAGTCTTGTTCATAGTATTGGGACTGGGGCACATATTGAGTCAGATAATCCCAATTTGGCATATACGGTTGGTTCATGTTGTAATAGCCGGGTCGAAGTTATTCGAGTCAAATGAGGTCAGGGTGAAATATGGATTCATTTTAGGATTGAAAAAATTGTTGTTAAAATCCATTTCACAGTTTATAAAAAACAAACAAACAAACAAACAAATAAAGAAAAAGAAAAAGAAAAAGAAAACAAGCCTGTGCTAGGGTTGACTTAGACCTAAACGACTCCTAACTTGTTAGACTGTCCATGGGGGGTACATTATCAGAATCTGACCACGAGTTAATCGGCCAGGTAGGGGTAAGATCAGTGGGAGGTATCCGTGCTGGAACAACGGGCCTAATTATACCAAACCACTGTTCTTCGAGATTTCGCTTCTCAATCCCAACCTTCGACATCGATTTGACAAGAGTCAACTTCTAACAACTTCTCCCTCAGGTCAATCTCCTAAATGAGTTTGAGATGTCTCAAGGGGCCAACGTCTAACAATTTTTTAAGGCTTTGGTTGTGTGAGTTGAGAGGTGATTTTTGGGTTAAAGGAGGGTAATGACTTCCCCACCTTATGTTGTATTGGGTTTTACCCTTAAGTTCAATTCGTGCAAGTGTGCAATATAGATATGAATGAACGCATAAAGTGAGTAAATCACCCATGTGTTTGTCCTATGTACACCTCCGTCAAGATCACACAAGAATAAAATACAGTATATTGGAATTGAAATCGACACGTGCCTAGATGCGAATATCTAAACCGTTTTAAAGCATCCAATTTCTGTATTTTAGTTCTTAAATTATTATAGTGCACAGGTAACAGAAACCAACAACAGAATATAAGAATTTACTCAACCACACAAAAGTAAGTGTGGACTTTCTGCAATGCTAACAATTTGACCTCACACCAAAAACAAAAAAGAAAAGTTAACAAACATGTGAAATCAAACCGTTCCCATCCCCGGCAACGGCGCCAAAATTTGATTGGGGAAAAATCGCGCACGAAAAGTGTATGTTTTGAAATCATGAGTTAAAAGTGCGTGCTTTGGCTTCCTCGATACTTCCATTATAGCATAGAGTCTAAACGGGTCGAATTCAAAGGGACAGGAAGTGATAGAAGCTTTACTGGAATATTCACATGTGTGTTAAAGTTTCTTCAACGTTTTAAAGAATGAAAAGAAAAGAAAGCAAAGAATGAAAAGAGAAGTACGGTGAAAACAAAGAAGTGAGAAACATAAAAGAATGGTATTTGTGATTTTGTTTATATATCTAAAATAAAGTAAAAAAGAGAATGAAACACATGGCTACTAACTACTAATGGCTCCACCAACTATGCTAACTTCTTAGTGATAGTTGCCTTACATGTATCATTGGTCATCACTAGCCCTTTACTCAAGAGCATTTCAAAACATGACTCATAAGATAACTTTCACATCCAAACTCAACAAAATAAGTGTAAGTTACACTTAAACCATCAAAACTAAATAAGAGTAAGTAAAGAATAAAGTAATGTTAGCTTGTTAGAGAGTTAGGATGTTAAAGTGTTAGAATCCATCATCATGAGCCATCAATGGCTCTTGCAATAGCAAGGCGAAGTAGAGGCTATTAGATTCATCTGGATTATCAAGTAAGAAGTTAGGAAGTTAGTGGTTAATAGTTAGCTGCCATGAGAGAAAATTAGCTAAACATGTAAAAGGAGTTAGAGAGAAGAAAACAAGGAGAGATAAAGAGAGAACCTTTCATAGATTGTCACCTTTAATTATAAGCACTTCTGCTTTCCACCCATGTACTCTTCTCTCTCCTATTACAAGATCTATAAGAAATGAAAAATACAAAGGAGAAGAAGAAGAACAACTAATCTAAACTACCCTAACACTACAACATAGAGAGGAAAACCCTAAAAACTATCCTAAAAACTCCTCAAAACTCCTTCTCACCTCAACTCTGAAAATCCCAGGGTATATATAGGCGAAAGGGGGCACCAGGGAGCCTGTACGGAGTGGCACTTCAAATCACGATGCGTGTTTCCGCGACAATTCTAAGGCGGCGCCGCTTGCTGCGCTCCCCGCTTATTCCCCTGTTAGCTGTACTTCCTGGAATCGAGATTTGGGCCCCCAGTTTTAAGAAACCACCCTCCAAGGTCAATGGCTATTCTTGTAGGATATTAATCACCAATTAAATGGGATTTTAGAGACTAATCAGCAGTCGAGCGACAAGCAATTTGCCTTGGGGCGGTCAACTGACAGCCCCAACGTTCAAAAATCTGACCGTTGGCGGTCGACCGACGAACCATTCTGAGCCTGATCTGGATCACAACGGCTATATTTTTAGAATCCTATAAATATGGGTTCTCTTGGTCTGTTTCTCCCAAGAATTTTGAGAGCATTTTTTCCCATCTTCTTAAGGGTTTTTAGCAAGTTTTTAAAACAAGTTTTTGTGCCAAAAATTCTCATATCTTTATTTGTTTCAAAGTTTTTGAAAAATCAAAGAAAACTAATATTTGAGAATTCTAATTTTGTTCTTTATTTCTCTATCTATCAAAAAGTTTTTCTCAAGAGTTTTTCTTTGTGTTTTCTTTTCAAAACACTTTGTTTTTCTCACACTTGAGCTATCAATTCAATATCTATCTATAAGATCTTGTTTTTGTGAGAAAATTTGTTTGTGATTTTTCAAGATCACTAAGAGAGAGTTTGTGATCATTGGATCACCAAGTTGTAAACTTTTCTTTGCTTTGGCTTTGTGCCTTGCCTCTTGTGTAGAGGTGATTGTGTTAAAGAGAGGAGTTGTATACTCCCAGTCTGTTGTAATTCCTTGGTGGAGGTTCTTTTGTGGAAGGTCCTGTGTGGACATAGTGAAAATCCTTCTGTGTGAAGACGGGGACGCAGAGCAGTGGCTCGAAGCTCGAAACATATTTTGGTGTTTGTATTTGATCCATTATCTCTCAACTCTATCTCTCTTATATCTTGCACTGTTATTACTTGTTCATATTTATATACATGCTAGATATTGTTTATGTGTGCCCACGCTTGTGTTGAACCAAGAGAGCTTCTAATAGCACCTCAACTCTTAATTTAGAGGAATCTAGAGGAGTAGTTCTAGAGCCCTTCTTGGGGAATTCGTGCTCACTCTTGGTTACTGATAGTGAGTTTACAATTTAGTTTTTAATTTCGCATCATTTGTCATAAATTAGTTAGTACAACTATTCACCCCCCTCTAGGTGTACTTTCACAACTTTGCTTCGATTATATACGTGATTTTACAAAGTACTGCAGAGAACACGTAAAAGAGTGATGTATCATGGGAGACTGTCATCCATTATCTCGTATGCACCGTAGTGGGAGATGCGCTTGTCTTAAGGAGATTCACTTTACTATACCTCACTCTAAAATCTAATTTTTTTATGTTACTCCGTTCGTTTATACTAACGCTAAGTAATTGCAGGAATTATTGAATCCAATATATTCTCTGCCTATTTGAATTAATGTTCTTTTTGCAGGGATTATGTTGAATAAATTATTCATGTTGGAATGTTTATTTTAATAAATATTATTGCTAGATAAATTATCGTTGAATTATTTATCTTACTGTTTTATTACTAATACGAGACTGACTAAATACCAGTCTGATTGGCGTCTAAGGAAGGGATTTGAAAGGTGCTTATGTAATTAAGAAACATTCAATTGAACGAAAAATCTCTCACTTGATTTTCACCGACCTGACCGATTGGACCGGTTGATCTTAATCTTGAATTGGATTGTCAAGAACAACAGGAGATGGTGCCCTGCTTGGGAGAGGTGTTTGGGCTATCTTGCTCAGATGGAGTTCGATGTTACTGACATACACCGGGAGGATAATCGGGTTACAGATTATCTAGCATTAAGGGTTCCTAGCATTGTAACTCCAACTTGGTGATGGACTGCTCCAGCTTTTTTATTTTTTTAATTTTTGATGATGTTTATAGTAGGCCTGGTTTGAAGGTTAGTTGATTTTCATTTGAGTTGAACTCTTATGTACCATTTTTTATTTGATATTAATAATATATTGGAGATGTGTTAGATGATGAGGGTACTAAAGAGGTATCATTATAGCTGAGATGTCCCAGTATCTACTAATTTCTGTCACCCGTAACTTTATTAAAAAGGAAAAAAAACAATACCTCAAGAAAAATACCAATTGGAGTTTTGAATTGTGTTGCAGGCGCGTCTCTGGGTTGGGGGGGGGGGGGGGGGGGGGGGGGGGGGGGGGGGGGGGGGGCGCGGGGGGGGGGTGGGGGGTGGGGGGGGGGGGGCGAGAGAGAGAGAGAGAGAGCAGGTGACCCACAACTTCTCCTTTCTTTCTTTAGATTAGTTGAGTTTCAAGTTTCAAAATTTGACCGACCGTTGCCCTTTGGACTTTGAACTCGGTGGCCGCCTCACGTGGCGCATCCAATAGGACTTCGCCACGTAGGGAACAGCACCGCCCCTCGACGGAAAAGGGACGGATGATGGTGGGCCCGTCGGGTGGGGCCCACTCAAAACCAATGGCTCACCGCGCTCGCGGTGAGCGCACTGACCGCGGCGCGTTGAGCCAAAAATTTCTCGGTAAAGGGCAGGAACAATAAATCTTTCTCACCGTTGCCTTTGTTGCCTTTGACTTTTAGGCCGTAGCTTTCTATAATAAATTTATGAATAAATTTGGTACCAAATTGCCCTCAAATTATGAAAGAGCGCACCCACGAATAAAAGTTACATGTAAGTTTCATGTTTAATTATGTTTATCTATTCACATCAACATGTCAATGTCATCCTTAATTAGAGTAGTGATAGTTAAATTTGGAGCTTAACAATTATTAGTTTACTTTTATTCGAATAATACTTATCACACAAATACGACATTTCAAATTTTATTCTTTTCCTGAAACTAAAACAGAGATCATAAAGATACTTTAATCTGAGACTCTCTACAAAGCACAACCCTCTCTCCCGCTTCTTACTAATGAGCCGGGCCTTACTCGCTAACGGATCACTTATATCAATCATAACTATTAGGACAAATAAGATACTTGATGCGAGTAATTATTTGGCCCATATTGGGATTTAGATCCTCCATAGTGCCAAATGCAATGGAGAGACATTTGCTTCGAATCTATCTCAGCCGTCTATTACATATGAGCGAGATAGCAAACAGTTCGAGCGGAACAAATTTAGGAGTCCGATTTTTTCCATTCATGTCCCTTTATTGGTATCGAGACTTTTTTAATTTTTTTTCCACTTTAAATCTTTTAAATTAAACATAAATTATCAATTGTCAATGGATATGATGCACAAAAAGAGATCAACTTAATTATTTGGATTGCAAATATTTTCTTTTAGTTATTTGAGTCATAATTCAGGAGATATCTAGTGAGAAGCGAATTGTCCAAATCAAGAAGAAGAAAGTTCTTGTTGGAAGATTTGTCCTATTTTTTCTTTTTTTCTTTTAATATCTTAGAAGTGCTTTTGGCTTCTCATAGTCTTAGAGATTCGAAAGGAAAAGAATAGTCTATTGAACCAAGGAATAAGAAAAAAAATAGAAGAAGATATTTGCCTAATTATTTGGCTGATAATTTAATAGAGTACGAGTAAGAAAAGAGTTTTAAAATTAAGAAAATTTCTCATTCAAAGAATTTTCTAATAAATTTTTAGTGAAGAGAAAAAAAGAAGGAGAGAGTTCTGAAATGAATAACAAAAGATTTTCGTCAAAAGAGTTTTTTTAATTAATTATTTAGATATAATAATAATTTCGAACGGAAAGAGAGAAAAGAAGGATCGATCTAGAAAAGGAACTATAAAAAAGAGAACCCATGAAAGAAAAAACAAGAAGGTTTTCAAGACCAACGATATGTCTATGCCGTTCGGACACAAAACTTTCCAAAAAACAAAAAAAAGGCAACAAATTTCCAATTTTTAACTTCATATTTTTAAACCTTGGTGTTTCACTAGGGAAAATTGTCCACCCTTACGATCGGTTGGTGAAAACCATGGGCGGACCCACTAGTGGGCTGGGCCGGGCTACAGCCTGGCCCTTTTTTTATACATTGGCTTAAACCTATTTTTATTTTTTTTCTTTTTATATATTGTGTTAGACCCCTTTCTATTTGATTTTCTTTGGCAACTTATTCCTAATTCCACTCCTGCTTTAGTGAAGAATACTGTTTTATTCTTTTAAAATTCATATAATTCATAAGTATATGTTATAAAGGTTGTAGCCCACCCCAAAATTTATTCCTGGTTCTGCCCTTGGTGAAAACCTAATGATCAGC